>CANTAL010000018.1:0-1200000 GCA_947650365.1 Chamaelirium japonicum | reverse complement strand
GGATCGTGCGAATGAATTAGAATGGATCGTACGAATGAATTAGAATGGATCGTACGAATGAACTAGAATGGATACATTCGTGCGAATGAATTAGAATGGATCGTACGAATGAATTAGAATGGATCGTACGTACGATCCATTCTAATGGATACATTTGTGCGAATGAATCTAAATGGATTGTATGAATGAATTACAATGGATCGTACGAAGGAATTAGAATGGATCATACGAATGAATTAGAATGGATCGTGCTAATGAATTAGAATTGATCGAACGAATTCATTCTAATTCATTCATACAATCCATTCTAATTCTTTCACACGATCCATTCTAATTCATTCGTACGATCCATTCTTACTCATTGGTACGATTCATTCTAATTCATTCGCACGAATGTATCCATTGTAATTCATTCGTACGAATCCATTCTAATTCATTCGTACAATCTATTCTATTCCATTCTAATTCATTCGTACGATCCATTCTAATTCATTCGTACGATCCATTCTATTCTAGTTCATTCGTACGATCCATTCTAATTCATTCGTACGATCCATTCTTATTCATTCTTATTCATTCGTATGATCCATTCTAATTCATTAGGACGAATGTATCCATTCTAATTTATTCGTACGATCCATTCTAATTCATTCGTACGATCCATTCTAATTCATTCGTAAGATCCATTCTAATTCATTCGTACGATCCATTCTAATTCATTCGTACGATCCATTCTAATTCATTCGTACGATCCATTCTAATTCATTCATACGATCTATCTAATTCATTCATTCGTACGATCCATTCTAATACATTCGTACGATTCATGCTAATTCATTCGCACGATCCATTCTAATTCATTCGTACGATCCATTCTTATTCATTCATACGATCCATTCTAATTCTTTCACACGATCCATTCTAATTCATTCGTACGATCCATTCAAATTCATTCGTACGATCTATTCTAATTCATTCGTACGATCCATTCTAATTCATTCGTACGATCCATTCTAATTTCTTTGTACGATCCATTCTAATTCATTCATACAATCCATTCTAATTCTTTCGTACGATCCATTCTAATTCATTCGCACGAATGTATCCATTCTAGTTCATTCGCACGATCTATTCTAATTCATTCATACAATCCATTCTAATTCTTTCACACGATCCATTCTAATTCATTCGTACGATCCATTATAATTCATTCGCACAATCCATTCTAATTCATTCGTACGATCAATTCTTACTCATTCGTACGATCCATTCTAATTCATTCATACAATCCGTTCTAATTCATTCTGTACAATCCATTCTAATTCACTCATATAATCCATTCTAATTCATTCATAGGATCCATTCTAATTCATTCATACGATCTATTCTAATTCTTTCGCACGAATGTATCCATTCTAATTCATTTGTACGATCCATTCTAATTCATTCACACGATCCATTCTAATTCATTCGTATGATCAATTCTAATTCATTCGCACGAATGTATCCATTCTAATTCATTCGTACGATCCATTCTAATTCATTCATAGGATCCATTCTAATTCATTCATACAATCCATTCTAATTCATTCGCTCGAATGTATCCATTCTAATCCATTCGTACGATCCATTCTAATCCATTCGTACGATCCATTCTAATTCAATCGCATGAATGTAAACATTCTAATTCATTCATACGATCCATTCTAATTCATTCGTACGAGCCATTCTAATTCATTCATACGATCCATTCTAATTCATTCGTACGATCCATTCTAATTCATTCGCACAAATGTATCCATTCTAATTCATTCGTACGATCCATTCTAATTCATTCGCACGATCCATTCTAATTCACTCGTACGATCCATTCTAATTCATTCGTACGATCCATTCTAATTCATTCGTATGATCCATTCTAATTAATTCGTATGATCCATTTTAATTCATTCGTACGATCCATTCTAATTCATTCATACAATCCATTCTAATTCATTCGCACGAATGTATCCATTCTAATTAATTCGTACGATCCATTCTAATTCATTCGTATGATTTATTCTTATTCATTCGCACGATCCAGTCTAATTGATTCGCACGATCCATTCTAATTTATTCGCACGAATGTATCCATTCTAATTCATTCGTACGATCCATTCTAATTCATTAATATGATCCATTCTAATTCATTCGTACGATCCATAGTAATTCATATGCACAAAGGTATCCATTCTAATTCATTCGCCCGAAAGAATTTGAATGGATTGTATGAAAGAATTAGAATGGATTGGATGAATGAATTAGAATGGATCGTACGAATGAATTAGAATGGATCGTACGAATAAATTAGAATGGATACATTCGTCCGAATGAATTAGAATGGATCATACGAATGAGTAAGAATGGATCGTACGAATGAAATAGAATGGATTGTGCGAATGAATTAGAATGGACCGTACGAATGAATTAGAATGGATACATTCGTGCGAATGAATTAGAATGGATCGGACGAATGAAGTAGAATGGATCGTACGAATGAATTAGAATGGATCGTACAAATGAATTAGAATGGATCGTACGAATAAATTAGAATGGATACATTCGTCCAAATGAATTAGAATGGATCATACGAATGAGTAAGAATGGATCGTACGAATGAAATAAAATAGATTGTACGAATGAATTAGAATGGATCCTACGAATGAATTATAATGGATCGTGTGAAAGAATTAGAATGGATTGTATGAATGAATTAGAAAGGATCGTATGAATGAATTAGAATGGATCGTGCGAATGAATTAGAAAGGATCGTACGAATGAATTAGAATGGATACATTCGTGCGAATGAATTAGAATGGATCATACAAATGAGTAAGAATGGATCGTACGAATGAAATAGAATGGATTATACAAATGAATTAGAATGGATACATTCGTGCGACTGAATTAGAATGGATCGTATGTACGAATGAATAAGAATGGATACATCCGTGCGAATGAATTAGAATGGATCGTACGAATGAATTAGAATGGATCGTGCGAATGAATTAGAATGGATCGTACGAATGAATTAGAATGGATCGTACGAATGAACTAGAATGGATACATTCGTGCGAATGAATTAGAATGGATCGTACGAATGAATTAGAATGAATCGTACGTACGATCCATTCTAATGGATACCTTTGTGTGAATGAATCTAAATGGATTGTATGAATGAATTACAATGGATCGTACGAAGGAATTAGAATGGATCATACGAATGAATTAGAATGGATCATGCTAATGAATTAGAATTGATGGAACGAATTCATTCTAATTCATTCATACAATCCATTCTAATTCTTTCACATGATCCATTCTAATTCATTCGTACGATCCATTCTTACTCATTGGTACGATCCATTCTAATTCATTCGCACGAATGTATCCATTGTAATTCATTCGTACGAATCTATTCTAATTCATTCGTACAATCTATTCTATTCCATTCTAATTCATTCGTACGATCCATTCTAATTCATTCGTACGATCCATTCTATTCTAGTTCATTCGTACGATCCATTCTAATTCATTCGTACGATCCATTCTTATTCATTCTTACTTATTCGTATGATCCATTCTAATTCATTCGGATGAATGTATCCATTCTAATTTATTCATAAGATCCATTCTAATTCATTCGTACGATCCATTCTAATTCATTCGTACGATCCATTCTAATTCATTCGTACGATCCATTCTAATTCATTCATACAATCTATTCTAATTCATCCATTCGTACGATCCATTCTAATACATTCGTATGATTCATGCTAATTCATTCGCACGATCCATTCTAATTCATTCGTACGATCCATTCTTATTCATTCATACAATCCATTCAAATTCTTTCACACGATCCATTCTAATTCATTCGTACGATCCATTCTAATTCATTCATACGATCTATTCTAATTCATTCGTATGATCCATTCTAATTCATTCGTACGATCCATTCTAATTCATTCGGACGAATGTATCAATTCTAATTTATTCGTAAGATCCATTCTATTTATTCGTACGATCCATTCTAATTCATTCGTACGATCCATTCTAATTCATTCGTACGATCCATTCTAATTCATTCGTACGATCCATTCTAATTCATTCATACGATCTATTCTAATTCATTCATTCATACGATCTATTCTAATTCATTCGTACGATCCATTCTAATACATTCGCACGATTCATTCTAATTCATTCGCACGATCCATTCTAATTCATTCGTACGATCCATTCTTATTCATTCATACGATCCATTCTAATTCTTTCACACGATCCATTCTAATTCATTCGTACGATCCATTCTAATTCATTCGTATGATCTATTCTAATTCATTCGTACGATCCATTCTAATTCATTCGTACGATCCATTCTAATTCCTTCGTACGATCCATTCTAATTCATTCATACAATCCATTCTAATTCTTTCGTACGATCCATTCTAATTCATTCGCACGAATGTATCCATTCTAGTTCATTCGCACGATCTATTCTAATTCATTCATACAATCCATTATAATTCTTTCACACGATCCATTCTAATTCATTCGTATGATCCATTCTAATTCATTCGCACAATCCATTCTAATTCATTCGTACGATCCGTTCTTACTCATTCGTACGATCCATTCTAATTCATTCATACAATCCGTTCTAATTCACTCCGTACGATCCATTCTAATTCACTCATATAATCCATTCTAATTCATTCATACGATCTATTCTAATTCTTTCGCACGAATGTATCCATTCTAATTCATTCGTACTATCCATTCTAATTCATTCGCACGATCCATTCTAATTCATTCGTACGATCAATTCTAATTCATTCGCACGAATGTATCCATTCTAATTCATTCGTACGATCCATTCTAATTCATTCATAGGATTCATTCTAATTCATTCATACAATCCATTCTAATTCATTCGCTCGAATGTGTCCATTCTAATCCATTCGTACGATCCATTCTAATCCATTCATACGATCCATTCTAATTCAATCGCATGAATGTAAACATTCTAATTCATTCATACGATCCATTCTAATTCATTCGTACGATCCATTCTAACTCATTCGTACGATCCATTCTAATTCATTCGTACGATCCATTCTAATTCATTCAAACGAATGTATCCATTCTAGTTCATTCGTACGATCCATTCTAATTCATTCGTACGATCCATTCTAATTCATTCATACAATCCATTCTAATTCTTTCACACGATCCATTCTAATTCATTCGTAGGATCCATTCTAATTCATTCGTACAATCCATTCTAATTCATTCGTACGATCCATTCTAATTCATTCGTACAATCCATTCTAATTCATTCGTAAGATTCATTCTAATTCATTCGTACGATCCATTCTAATTCATTCGTACGATCCATTCTAATTCATTCGCACGAATGTATCCGTTCTAGTTCATTCGTATGATCCATCCTAATTCATTCGTACGATCCATTCTAATTCATTCGCACGATCCATTCTAATTCATTCGCACGATCCATTCTATTTCATTCGTACGATCCATTCTTACTCATTCGTATGATCTATTATGGATATATTCGTGCGAATGAATTAGAATGGATCATACGAATGAGTAAGAATGGATCGTACGAATGAAATAGAATGGATTGTGCGAATGAATTAAAATGGATCGTAGAATGGATCAGAATAGATCGTGTGAAAGAATTAGAATGGATCGTATGAATGAATTAGAATGGATCGTGCGAATGAATTCGAATGGATCGTACAAATTCATTCTAATTCATTCATACAATCCATTCTAATTCTTTCACACGATCTATTCTGATCCATTCTACGATCCATTCTAAATCATTCGCACAATCCATTCTATTTCATTCGTACGATCCATTCTTACTCATTCGTATGATCCATTCTAATTCATTAGCATGAATGTATCCATAATGGATCATGCGAATGAGTAAGAATGGATCATACGAATGAAATACGTACGAATGAATTAGAATGGATCGTATGAATGAACTAGAATGGATCGTACGAATGAAATAGAATAGATTGTACGAATGAATTAGAATGGATTCGTACGAATGAATTAGAATGGATACATTCGTGCGAATGAATTAGAATGGATACATTCGTGCGAAAGAATTAGAATAGATCGTATGAATGAATTAGAATGGATCCTATGAATGAATTAGAATGGATCGTGCGAATGAATTAAAATGGATCGTACGAATGAATTATAATAGATCGTACGAATGAATTAGAATGGATCGTACGAAGGAATTAGAATGGATCGTACGAATGAATTGGAATGGATATATTCGTGCAAATGAATTAGAATGGATCGTGCGAATGAATTAGAATGGATCGTACGAATGAATTAGAATGGATCGTACGAATGAATTAGAATGGATCTTACGAATGAATTAGAATGGATCGTACGAATGAATTAGAATGGATCGTACGAATGAATTAGAATGGATCGTACGAATGAATTAGAATGGATACATTCGTGCGAATGAATTAGAATGGATCGGACGAATGAAGCAGAATGGATCGTACGAATGAATTAGAATGGTTCAAATGAATGAATTAGAATGGTTACATTCATGTTAATGAATTAGAATGGATCGTACGAATGAATTAGAATGGATCGTATGAATGAATTAGAATGGATCGTACGAATGAATTAGAATGGATCAAATGAATGAATTAGAATGGTTACATTCATGCGAATGAATTAGAATGGATCGTATGAATGGATTAGAATGGATCGTACGAATGGATTAGAATGGATCGTGCGAACGAATTAGAATGGATCGTACGAATGAATTAGAATGGATACATTTGTGCGAATGAATTAGAATGGATCGTACGAATGAATTAGAATGGATACATTTGTGCGAATGAATTAGAATGGATCGTACGAATGAATTAGAATGGATCGTACGAATGAATTAGAATGGATCGTGCGAATGAATTAGAATGGATCGTACGAATGAATTAGAATGGATACATTTGTGCGAATGAATTAGAATGGATCGTATGAATGAATTAGAATGGATCGTATGAATGAATTAGAATGGATCGTATGAATGAATTAGAATGGATCGTGCGAATGAATTAGAATGGATCGTACGAATGAATTAGAATGGATCATATGAAAGAATTAGAATGGATCGTACGAATGAATTAGAATGGATCGTGCGAATGAATTAGAATCGATCGTACGAATGAATTAGAATGGATACATTTGTGCGAATGAATTAGAATGGATCGTACGAATGAATTAGAATGGATCGTATGAATGAATTAGAATGGATCGTACGAATGAATTAGAATGGATTGCGAATGAATTAGAATGGATCGTACGAATGAATTAGAATGGATCGTACGAATGAACTAGAATGGATACATTCGTGCGAATAAATTAGAATGGATCGTACGAATGAATTAGAATGGATCCTACGAATGAATTAGAATGGATCTTACGAATGAATTAGAATGGATCGTACGAATGAATTAGAATGGATCGTACGAATGAATTAGAATGGATACATTCGTGCGAATGAATTAGAATGGATCGGACGAATGAATTAGAATGGATCGTGCGAATGAATTCGAATGGATCGTACGAATTCATTCTAATTCATTCATACAATCCATTCTAATTCTTTCACACGATCTATTCTGATCCATTCTAATCCATTCTAATTCATTTTTAAGATCCATTCTAATTCATTCGTACGATCCATTCTAATTCATTCATACAATCCATTCTAATTCTTTCACACAATCCATTCTAATTCATTCGTACGATCCATTCTAAATCATTCGTGCAATCCATTCTATTTCATTCGTACGATCAATTCTAATTCATTAGAATGGATCGTACGAATGAATTAGAATGGATCATATTAATGAATTAGAATGGATCGTACGAATGAATTAGAATGGATCGTACGAACGAATTAGAATGGATCGTACGAAGGAATTAGAATGGATTGTACGAATGAATTAGAATGGATATATTCGTGCAAATGAATTAGAATGGATCGTATGAATGAATTATAATGGATCGTACGAATGAATTAGAATGGATATATTCGTGCAAATGAATTAGAATGGATCGTATAAATGTATTAGAATGGATCGTATGAGTGAATTAGAATGGATCGTACGAATGAATTAGAATGGATTGTACGAATGAATTAGAATGGATCGTGTGAAAGAATTAGAATGGATTGTATGAATGAATTAGAATAGATCGTATGAATGAATTAGAATGGATCGTACGAATGAATTAGAATGGATCGTACGAATGAATTTGAATGGATACATTTGTGCGAATGAATCTAAATGGATTGTATGAATGAATTACAATGGATCGTACGAATAAATTAGAATGGATCGTACGAATGAATTAGAATAGCTCATACGAATGAATTAGAATGAATCGTATGAATGAATTAGAATGGTTACTTTCGTGCGAATGAATTAGAATAGATCGTACGAATGAATTAGAATGGATCGTACAAATAAATTAGAATGGATCGTGGGAATGAATTAGATTGGATCGTACGAATGAATGAGAATGGATCCACCGAATGAGTTAGAATGGATCATACGAATGAATTAGAATGGATTGTATGAATGAATTAGAATGGATTGTGCGAATGAATTAGAATGGATCGTATGAATGCATAAGAATGGATCGTACGAATGAATTAGAATGGATCGTGCGAATGAATTAGCATGAATCGTACGAATGTATTAGAATAGATCGTACGAATGAATTAGAATGAATCGTACGATCCATTCTAATTCAATCGTCCGATCCATTCTAATTCATTCGCATGAATGTATCCATTCTAATTCATTCGTATAATCCATTCTATTTCATTCGTACGATCCATTCTTACTCATTCGTATGATCCATTCTAATTCATTCGTATGATCCATTCTAATTCATTCGTACGATCCATTCTAATTCATTCGTACGATCCATTCTAATTCATTCGCACGATCCATTCTAATTCATTCATACGATCCATTCTAATTCATTCATACGATCCATTCTAATTCATTCCTACAATCCACTCTAATTCATTCGCCCGATCCATTCTAATTCATTCATACGGTCCATTCTATTCGAATGGATCATGCGATCCATTCTAATCCATTCTAATTCATTTTTAAGATCCATTCTAATTCATTCGTACGATCCATTCTAATTTATTCATACAATCCATTCTAATTCTTTCACACAATCCATTCTAATTCATTTGTACGATCCATTCTAAATCATTCGTGCAATCCATTCTATTTCATTCGTATGATCAATTCTAATTCATTAGAATGGATCGTACGAATGAATTAGAATGGATCATATTAATGAATTAGAATGGATCGTACGAATGAATTAGAATGGATCGTACGAACGAATTAGAATGGATCGTATAAAGGAATTAGAATGGATTGTACGAATGAATTAGAATGGATATATTCGTGCAAATGAATTAGAATGGATCGTATGAATGAATTATAATGGATCGTACGAATGAATTAGAATGGATATATTCGTGCAAATGAATTAGAATGGATCGTATGAATGTATTAGAATGGATCGTATGAGTGAATTAGAATGGATCGTACGAATGAATTAGAATGGATTGTACGAATGAATTAGAATGGATCGTGTGAAAGAATTAGAATGGATTGTATGAATGAATTAGAATAGATCGTATGAATGAATTAGAATGGATCGTACGAATGAATTAGAATGGATCGTACGAATGAATTTGAATGGATACATTTGTGCGAATGAATCTAAATGGATTGTATGAATGAATTACAATGGATCGTACGAATAAATTAGAATGGATCGTACGAATGAATTAGAATAGCTCATACGAATGAATTAGAATGAATCGTATGAATGAATTAGAATGGTTACATTCGTGCGAATGAATTAGAATAGATCGTACGAATGAATTAGAATGGATCGTACGAATAAATTAGAATGGATCGTGGGAATGAATTAGATTGGATCGTACAAATGAATGAGAATGGATCCACCGAATGAGTTAGAATGGATCATACGAATGAATTAGAATGGATTGTATGAATGAATTAGAATGGATTGTGCGAATGAATTAGAATGGATCGTATGAATGAATAAGAATGGATCGTACGAATGAATTAGAATGGATCGTGCGATTGAATTAGCATGAATCGTACGAATGTATTAGAATAGATCGTACGAATGAATTAGAATGAATCGTACGATCCATTCTAATTCAATCGTCCGATCCATTCTAATTCATTCGCATGAATGTATCCATTCTAATTCATTCGTATAATCCATTCTATTTCATTCGTACGATCCATTCTTACTCATTCGTATGATCCAGTCTAATTCATTAGTATGATCCATTCTAATTCATTCGTACGATCCATTCTAATTCATTCGTACGATCCATTCTAATTCATTCGCACGATCCATTCTAATTCATTCATACGATCCATTCTAATTCATTCATACGATCCATTCTAATTCATTCCTACAATCCACTCTAATTCATGCGCCCGATCCATTCTAATTCATTCATACGATCCATTCTATTCGAATGGATCATGCGATCCATTCGAATTCATTCGCACGATCCATTCTAATTCATTCATACGATCCATTCTAATTCATTCATACAATGCATTCTAATTCTTTCGCACAATCCATTCTAATTCATTCATACGATCCATTCTAATTCATTCGTACGATCCATTCTAATTCACTCATACGATCCATTCTAATTCATTCGTACGATCCATTCTAATTCATTCATCCGATCTATTCTAATTCATTCGCACGAATGTATCCATTCTAATTCATTCGTACGATCCATTCTAATTCATTCGTACGATCCATTCTAATTCATTCGTACGATCCATTCTAATTCATTCGTAAGATCCATTCTAATTCATTCGTACGATCCCTTCTAATTCATTCGTACGATCCATTCTAATTCATTCGCACGAATGTATCCATTCTAGTTCATTCGTACGATCCATTCTAATTCATTCGTACGATCCATTCTAATTCATTCATACGATCTATTCTAATTCATTCATACAATCCATTCTAATTCTTTCACACGATCCATTCTAATTCATTCGTACGATCCATTCTAATTCATTCGCACAATCCATTCTAATTCATTCGTACGATCTATTCTAATTACTTCGTACGATCCATTCTAATTCATTCATACGATCTATTCTAATTCATTCGTACGATCCATTCTAATTCATTCGTACGATCCATTCTAATTCCTTCGTACGATCCATTCTAATTCTAATTCTATTCTAATTAATTCATACAATCCATTCTAATTCATTCGCACGAATGTATCCGCGCCTCCACCACCTCCTCGCCCGGACGCCGGCCCAGGTCAGCCACCTGCCCCACTTCCCATTGTTCGCCACAAGATTCAAATGTATCGTATGAATGAATTAGAATGGATCGTACGAATGAATTAGAATGGATACATTCGTGCGAATGAATTAGAATGGATACATTCGTGCGATAGAATTAGAATAGATCGTATGAATGAATTAGAATGGATCCTATGAATGAATTAGAATGGATCGTGCGAATGAATTAGAATGGATCGTACGAATGAATTAGAATGGATCGTGCTAATGACTTAGAATTGATCGAACGAATGAATTAGCATGGATCGTGCTAATGAATTAGAATGGAACGTACGAATGAATTAGAATGGATCGTGTGAAAGAATTAGAATGAATTGTATGAATGAATTAGAATGAATTTGTACGATCCATTCGAATTCATTCGTACGATCCATTCTAATTCTTTCACACGATCCATTCTAATTCATTCGTACGATCCATTCTAATTCATTCGCACGATCCATTCTAATTCATTCATAGGATCCATTCTAATTCATTCATACGACCTATTCTAATTCTTTCGCACGAATGTATCCATTCTAATTCATTCGCACGAATGTATCCATTCTAATTCATTCGTACGATCCATTCTAATTCATTCGTACGATCCATTCTAATTCATTCATACGATCTATTCTAATTCATTCATACAATCCATTCTAATTCTTTCACACGATCCATTCTAATTCATTCGTAGGGTCCATTCTAATTCATTCGTACAATCTATTCTATTTCATTCGTACGATCCATTCTTACTCATTCGTATGATCCATTCTAATTCATTCGGATGAATGTATCCATTCTAATTTATTCGTACGATCCATTCTAATTCATTCGTACGATCCATTCTAATTCATTCGTCCGATCCATTCTAATTCATTCGCACGAATGTATCCATTCTAATTCATTCGTACGATCCATTCTAATTCATTCGTACGATCCATTCTAATTCATTCGTATTATCCATTCTAATTCATTCGCACGAATGTATCCATTCTAGTTCATTCGTACGATCCACCGAATGAGTTAGAATGGATCATACGAATGAATTAGAATGGATTGTACGAATGAATTAGAATGGATTGTGCGAATGAATTAGAATGGATCGTATGAATGAATAAGAATGGATCGTACGAATGAATTAGAATGGATCGTGCGAATGAATTAGCATGAATCGTACGAATGTATTAGAATAGATCGTATGAATGAATTAGAATGAATCGTACGATCCATTCTAATTCAATCGTCCGATCCATTCTAATTCATTCGCATGAATGTATCCATTCTAATTCATTCGTATAATCCATTCTATTTCATTCGTACGATCCATTCTTACTCATTCGTATGATCCATTCTAATTCATTCGTAGGATCCATTCTAATTCATTCGTACGATCCATTCTAATTCATTCGTACGATCCATTCTAATTTATTCGCACGATCCATTCTAATTCATTCATACGATCCATTCTAATTCATTCATACGATCTATTCTAATTCATTCCTACAATCCACTCTAATTCATTCGCCCGATCCATTCTAATTCATTCATACGATCCATTCTATTCGAATGGATCATGCGATCCATTCGAATTCATTCGCACGATCCATTCTAATTCATTCATACGATCCATTCTAATTCATTCATAAAATGCATTCTAATTCTTTCGCACAATCCATTATTATTCATTCATACGATCCATTCTAATTCATTCGTACGATCCATTCTAATTCACTCATACGATCCATTCTAATTCATTCGTACGATCCATTCTAATTCATTCGTCCGATCTATTCTAATTCATTCGCACGAATGTATCCATTCTAATTCATTCGTACGATCCATTCTAATTCATTCGTACGATCCATTCTAATTCATTCATACGATCCATTCTAATTCATTCGTAAGATCCATTCTAATTCATTCGTACGATTCCTTCTAATTCATTCGTACGATCCATTCTAATTCATTCGCACGAATGTATCCATTCTAGTTCATTCGTATGATCCATTCTAATTCATTCGTACAATCCATTCTAATTCATTCATACGATCTATTCTAATTCATTCATACAATCCATTCTAATTCTTTCACACGATCCATTCTAATTCATTCGTACGATCCATTCTAATTCATTCGCACAATCCATTCTAATTCATTCGTACGATCTATTCTAATTCCTTCGTACGATCCATTCTAATTCATTCATACGATCTATTCTAATTCATTCGTACGATCTATTCTAATTCATTCGTACGATCCATTCTAATTCATTCGTACGATCCATTCTAATTCCTTCGTACGATCCATTCTAATTCTAATTCTATTCTAATTCATTCATACAATCCATTCTAATTCATTCGCACGAATGTATTCGTGCCTCCACCACCTCCTCGCCCGGACGCCGGCCCAGGTCAGCCACCTGCCCCACTTCCCATTGTTCGCCAAAAGATTCAAATGTATCGTATGAATGAATTAGAATGGATCGTACGAATGAATTAGAATGGATACATTCGTGCGAATGAATTAGAATGGATACATTCGTGCGATAGAATTAGAATAGATCGTATGAATGAATTAGAATGGATCCTATGAATGAATTAGAATGGATCGGGCGAATGAATTATAATGGATCGTACGAATGAATTAGAATGGATCGTGCTAATGACTTAGAATTGATCGAACGAATGAATTAGCATGGATCGTGCTAATGAATTAGAATGGAACGTACGAATGAATTAGAATGGATCGTATGAAAGAATTAGAATGGATTGTATGAATGAATTAGAATGAATTTGTACGATCCATTCGAATTCATTCGTACGATCCATTCTAATTCTTTCACACGATCCATTCTAATTCATTCGTACGATCCATTCTAATTCATTCGCACGATCCATTCTAATTCATTCATAGGATCCATTCTAATTCATTCATACGACCTATTCTAATTCTTTCGCACGAATGTATCCATTCTAATTTATTCGCACGATTGTATCCATTCTAATTCATTCGTACGATCCATTGTAATTCATTCGTACGATCCATTCTAATTCATTCATACGATCTTTTCTAATTCATTCATACAATCCATTCTAATTCTTTCACACGATCCATTCTAATTCATTCGTAGGGTCCATTCTAATTCATTCGTACAATCTATTCTATTTCATTCGTACGATCCATTCTTACTCATTCGTATGATCCATTCTAATTCATTCGGATGAATGTATCCATTCTAATTTATTCGTACGATCCATTCTAATTCATTCGTACGATCCATTCTAATTCATTCGTCCGATCCATTCTAATTCATTCGCACGAATGGTCGTACGATCCATTCTAATTCATTCGTACGATCCATTCTAATTCATTCGTATTATCCATTCTAATTCATTCGCACGAATGTATCCATTCTAGTTCATTCGTACGATCCATTCTATCTCATTCGCACGATCCATTCTAATTCATTCGTACGATCCATTCTTATTCATTCATACGATCCATTCTAATTCATTAGTACGATCCATTCTAATTCATTCGCACAAATGTATCCATTCTTATTCATTCGTACGATCCATTCTAATTCATTCGCACAAATGTATCCATTCTAATTCATTCGTACGATCCATTCTAATTCGTTCGCACGATCCATTCTAATTCATTCGTACGATCCATTCTAATTCTTTCACACGATCCATTCTAATTCATTCATACGATCCATTCTAATTCATTCGCACGATCCATTCTAATTCATTCGTACGATCCATTCTAATTCATTCATACGATCCATTCTAATTCATTCGTACGATCCATTCTAATTCATTCGCACAAATGTATCCATTCTAATTCATTGGTACGATCCATTCTAATTCATTCGCACGACCCATTCTAATTCATTCGTACGATCCATTCTAATTCATTCGCACGATCTGTTCTTATTCATTCGCACAATCCATTCTAATTCATTCGCACGAATGTATCCATTCTAATTCATTCGTACGATCCATTCTAATTCATTCGTACGATCCATTCTAATTCATTCGTATGATCCATTCTAATTAATTCGTATGATCCATTCTAATTCATTCGTACGATCCATTCTAATTCATTCATACGATCCATTCTAATTCATTCGTACGATCCATTCTAATTTACTCATACGATCCATTCTAACACATTCATACGATCTATTCTAATTCAATTGCATGAATATATCCATTCTAATTCATTCGTACGATCCATTCTAATTCCTTCGTACGATCCATTCTAATTCATTCGTACGATCTATTCTAATTCATTCGTACGATCCATTCTAATTCATTCGTACGATCCATTCTAATTCCTTCGTACGATCCATTCTAATTCATTCGTACGATCCATTCTAATTCATTCGTACAATCTATTCTAATTCATTTGTACGAATGGATACATTCGAGTGAATGAATTAGAATGGATCGTACGAATGAGTAAGAATGGATCGTACGAATGAAATAGAATGGATTGCACGAATGAATTAGAATGGATCGTACGAATGAATTAGAATGGATCGTGTGAAAAAATTAGAATGGATTGTATGAATGAATTAGAATGGATCGTACGAATGAATTAGAATGGATCGTACGAAGGAATTAGAATGGATCGTACGAATGAATTAGAATGGATCGTATGAATGAATTAGAATAGATCGTACGAATGAATTAGAATGGATCGTACGAAGGAATTAGAATGGATCGTACGAATGAATTAGAATGGATATATTCGTGCAAATGAATTTGAATGGATCGTATGAATGTATTAGAATGGATCGTATAAGTGAATTAGAATGGATCGTACGAATGAATTAGAATGGATCGTATGAATGAATTAGAATGGATACATTCGTGTGAATGAATTAGAATGGATCGTATGAATGAATTAGAATAGATTTTGTGAAGGAATTAGAACTTATCGTATGAATGAATTAGAATGGATACATTCGTGCGAATGAATTAGAAAGGATTGTATGAATGAATTAGAATGGATCGTACGAATAAATTTGAATGGATCGTATGAGTGAATTAGAATGGATACGAAAGAATTAGAATGGATCGTACGAAGGAATTAGAATGGATCATACGAATGAAATAGAATGGATCGTACGAAGGAATTAGACTGGATCGTACGAAGGAATTAGAATGGATCGTACGAATGAATTAGAATGGATATATTCGTGCAAATGAATTAGAATGGATCGTATGAATGAATTAGAATGGATCGTATGAGTGAATTAGAACGGATAGTACGAATGAAGTAGAATGGATCGTATGAATGAATTAGAATGGATACATTCGTGCGAATGAATTAGAATGGATCGTATGAATGAATTAGAATAGATTGTGCGAATGAATTAGAATGGATCGTACGAATGAATTAGAATGGATACATTCATGCGAATAAATTAGAATGGATTGTATGAATGAATTAGAATGGATCGTACGAATGAATTAGAATGGATCGTACGAATGAATTGAAATAGATTGCGCGAATGAATTAGAATGGATCGTACGAATGAATTAGAATGGATCGTACGAAGGAATTAGAATGGATCGTACGAATGAATTAGAATGGATCGTACGAATGAATTAGAATGGATCGTACGAAGGAATTAGAATGGATCGTACGAATGAATTAGAATGGATCGTACGATTGAATTAGAATGGATCATACGAATGAGTAAGAATGGATCGTATGAATGAATTTGATTGGATCGTATGATCCATTCTAATTCATTAGCACGAATGTATCCATAATGGATCGGACGAATGAATAAATCATACGAATTAATTAGAATGGATCATACGAATGAATTAGAATGGATCGTACGAATGAATTAGAATGGATCATACGAATGAATTAGAATGGATACATTCACGAGCAAATGAATTAGAATGGATTGTGCGAATGAATAAGAACAGATCGTGCGAATGAATTAGAATGGATCGTACGAATGAATTAGAATGGATCGTGCGAATGAATTAAAATGGATCGTACGAATGAATTAGAATAGATACATTTGTGCGAATGAATTAGAATGGATCGTACGAATGAATTAGAATGGATCGTATGAATGAATTAGAATGGATCGTACGAATGAATTAGAATGGATCGTGCGAATGAATTAGAATGGATTGTACGAATGAATTAGAATGGATCGTGTGAAAGAATTAGAATGGATCGTACGAATGAATTAGAATGGATCGTGCGAATGAATTAGAATGGATCGTACGAATGAATTAGAATGGATACATTTGTGCGAATGAATTAGAATGGATCATACGAATGAATTAGAATGGATCGTATGAATGAATTAGAATGGATCGTACGAATGAATTAGAATGGATCGTGCGAATGAATTAGAATGGATTGTACGAATGAATTAGAATGGATCGTACGAATGAACTAGAATGGATACATTCGTGCGAATGAATTAGAATGGATCGTACGAATGAATTAGAATGGATCGTACGAATGAATTAGAATGGATCTTACGAATGAATTAGAATGGATCGTACGAATGAATTAGAATGGATCGTACGAATGAATTTGAATGGATACATTCGTGCGAATGAATTAGAATGGATCGGACGAATGAATTAGAATGGATCGTACGAATGAATTAGAATGGATCGTACGAATAAATTAAAATGGATACATTCGTCCGAATGAATTAGAATGGATCATACGAATGAGTAAGAATGGATCGTACGAATGAAATAGAATAGATTGTACGAATGAATTAGAATGGATCCTACGAATGAATTAGAATGGATCGTGTGAAAGAATTAGAATGGATTGTATGAATGAATTAGAATGGATCGTATGAATGAATTAGAATGGATCGTGCGAATGAATTCGAATGGATCGTACGAATTCATTCTAATTCATTCATACAATCCATTCTAATTCTTTCACACGATCCATTCTAATTCATTCGTACGTTCCATTCTAATTCATTAGCACGATCCATGCTAATTCATTCATTCGATCAATTCTAATTCATTAGCACGATCCATACTAATTCATTCATACGATCCATTCTAATTCATTCGCACGATCCATTCTAATTCATTCATAGGATCCATTCTAATTCATTCATACGATCTATTCTAATTCTTTCGCACGAATGTATCCATTCTAACTCATTCGCACGAATGTATCCATTCTAATTCATTCGTACAATCCATTCTAATTCATTCGTACGATCCATTCTACTTCATTCGTACGATCCATTCTAATTCATTCATACGATCTATTCTAATTAATTCATACAATCCATTCTAATTCTTTCACACGATCCATTCTAATTCATTCGTACGATCCATTCTAATTCATTCGCACAATCCATTCTATTTCATTCGTACGATCCATTCTTACTTATTGGTACGATCCATTCTAATTCATTCGCACAAATGTATGCATTCTAATTCATTCGTAGGAATCCATTCTAATTCATTCGTACAATCTATTCGATTTCATTTGTACGATCCATTCTTACTCATTCGTATGATCCATTCTAATTCATTCGGACGAATGTATCCATTCTAATTTATTCGTACGATCCATTCTAATTCATTCGTACGATCCATTCTAATTCATTCGTGCGATCCATTCTAATTCATTCGTCCGATCCATTCTAATTCATTCGCACGAATGTATCCATTCTAATTCATTCGTACCGTCCATTCTAATTCATTCGCACAATCCATTCTATTTCATTCGTACGATCCATTCTTACTCATTCGTATGATCCATTATGGATACATTCATGCGAATTAATTAGAATGGATCATACGAATGAGTAAGAATGGATCGTACGAATGAAATAGAATGGATTGTGCGAATGAATTAGAATGGATCGTACGAATGAATTAGAATGGATCGTGTGAAAGAATTAGAATGGATTGTATGAATGAATTAGAATGGATCGTATGAATTAATTAGAATGGATCGTATGAGTGAATTAGAATGGATACGAAGGAATTAGAATGGATCGTACGAAGGAATTAGAATGGATCATACGAATGAAATAGAATGGATCGTACGAATGAATTAGAATGGATCGTACGAAGGTATTAGAATGGATCGTACGAATGAATTAGAATGGATATATTCGTGCAAATGAATTAGAATGGATCGTATGAATGAATTAGAATGGATCGTATGAGTGAATCAGAACGGATAGTACGAATGAAGCAGAATGGATCGTATGGATGAATTAGAATGGATACATTCGTGCGAATGAATTAGAATGGATCGTATGAATGAATTAGAATAGATTGTGCGAATGAATTAGAATGGATCGTACGAATGAATTAGAATGGATACATTCGTGCGAATAAATTAGAATGGATCGTACGAATGAATTAGAATGGATCGTACGAATGAATTAGAATGGATACATTTGTGCGAATAAATTAGAATGGATCGTACGAATGAATTAGAATGGATCGTACGAAGGAATTAGAATGGATCGTACGAATGAATTAGAATGGATCGTACGAATGAATTAGAATGGATCGTATAAAGAAATTAGAATGGATCGTACGAATAAATTTGAATGGATCGTATGATTGAATTAGAATGGATCATACGAATGAGTAAGAATGTATCGTATAAATGAATTAGATTGGATCGTACGATCCATTCTAATTCATTAGCATGGATCGTGCTAATGAATTAGAATGGAATATACAAATAAATTAGAATGGATCGTAGAATGGATCGTACGAATGAATTAGAATGAATTAGAATGGATCGTACGAATGAATTAGAATAGATCATAGGAATGAATTAGAATGGATCGTGCAAATGAATTAGAATGGATACATTCGTGCGAATGAATTAGAATGGATCGTGCGAATGAATTAGAATGGATCGTACGAATGAATTAGAATGGATATATTTGAACGAATAAATTAGAATAGATCATACGAATGAATTAGAATGGATCGTACGAATGAATTAGAATGGATCATACGAATGAGTAAGAATGGATCGTACGAATGAATTAGAATGGATCGTACGAATGAATTAGAATGGATCGTACGAATAAATTAGAATGGATACATTCGTCCGAATGAATTAGAATGGATCATACGAATGAGTAAGAATGGATCGTACAAATGAAATAGAATAGATTGTACGAATGAATTAGAATGGATCCTACGAATGAATTAGAATGGATTGTGTGAAAGAATTATAATGGATTGTATGAATGAATTAGAATGGATCGTATGAATGAATTAGAATGGATCGTGCGAATGAATTCGAATGGATCGTATGAATTCATTCTAATTCATTCATACAATCCATTCTAATTCTTTCACACGATCCATTCTAATTCATTCGCACAATCCATTCTATTTCATTCGTACGATCCATTCTTACTCATTGGTACGATCCATTCTAATTCATTCGCACGAATGTATCCATTCTAATTCATTCGTACGAAACCATTCTAATTCATTCGTACAATCCATTCTATTTCATTCGTACGATCCATTCTTACTCATTCGTATGATCCATTCTAATTCATTTGCACGAATGTATCCATTCTAAATCATTCGTACGATCCATTCTAAATCATTCGTACAATCCATTCTATTTCATTCATACGATCAATTCTAATTCATTAGCACGATCCATTCTAATTCATTCGTACGATCCATTCAAATTCATTCGCACGATCCATTCTAATTCATTCGTACAATCCATTCTATTTCATTCGTACGATCCATTCTTACTCATTCGTATGATCCATTCTAATTCATTCGCACGAATGTATCCATTCTAATCCATTCGTACGATCCATTCTAATTCATTCGCATGAATGTAACCATTCTAATTCATTCATTTGATCCATTCTAATACATTCATACGATCCATTCTAATTCATTCGTCCGATCCATTCTAATTCATTCGCAGGAATGTATCCATTCTAAACCATTCATACGATCCATTCTAATTTATTCATACGATCCATTCTAATTCATTCGTAAGATCCATTCTAATTCATTCGTACGATCCATTCTAATTCATTCGTACGATCCATTCTAATTCATTCGTACGATCCATTCTTATTCATTCGCACGAATGTATCCATTCTAGTTCATTCGTACGATCCATTCTAATTCATTCGTACGATCCATTCTAATTCATTCGCACGATCCATTCTAATTCATTCGTACGATCCATTCTAATTCATTCGTGCGATCCATTCTAATTCATTCGTACGATCCATTCTAATTCATTCGCACAAATGTATCCATTCTAATACATTCGTACGATCCATTCTAATTCATTCGCACGATCCATTCTAATTCATTCGCACGATCCATTCTAATTCATTCGCACGATCCATTCTAATTCATTCATACGATCCATTCTAATTCATTCGTACGATCCATTCTAATTCATTCGCACGATCCATTCTAATTTATTCGTACGATCCATTCTAATTCATTCGCACGATCTGTTCTTATTCATTCGCACAATCCATTCTAATTCATTCGCACGAATGTATCCATTCTAATTCATTCGTACGATCCATTGTAATTCATTCGTACGATCCATTCTAATTAATTCGTATGATCCATTCTAATTCATTCGTACGATCCATTCAAATTCATTCATACAATCCAATCTAATTCATTCGTACGATCCATTCTAATTCACTCATACGATCCATTCTAATACATTCATACGATCCATTCTAATTCATTTGCACGAATATATCCATTCTAATGCATTCGTACGATCCATTCTAATTCCTTCGTACGATCCATTCTAATTCATTCGTACGATCCATTCTTATTCATTCGTACGATCCATTCTAATTCATTCGTACGATCCATTCTAATTCATTCGTACAATCTATTCTAATTCATTCGTACGAATGGATACATTCGTGTGAATGAATTAGAATGGATCGTACGAATGAGTAAGAATGGATCGTACGAATGAAATAGAATGGATTGCACGAATGAATTAGAATGGATCGTACGAATGAATTAGAATGGATCGTGTGAAAGAATTAGAATGGATTGTATGAATGAATTAGAATGGATCGTACGAATGAATTAGAATGGATCGTACGAAGGAACTAGAATGGATCGTACGAATGAATTAGAATAGATCGTACGAATGAATTAGAATGGATCGTACGAAGGAATTAAAATGGATCGTACGAATGAATTAGAATGGATATATTCGTGCAAATGAATTAGAATGGATCGTATGAATGTATTAGAATGGATCGTATGAGTGAATTAGAATGGATCGTACGAATGAATTATATGGATCGTATGAACGAATTAGAATGGATACATTCGTGTGAATGAATTAGAATGGATCGTATGAATGAATTAGAATAGATTTTGTGAATGAATTAGAACTGATCGTACGAATGAATTAGAATGGATACATTCGTGCGAATGAATTAGAATGGATTGTATGAATGAATTAGAATGGATCATACGAATGAATTCTAATGGATCGTATGAGTGAATTAGAATAGATACGAAGGAATTAGAATGGATCGTATGAAGGAATTAGAATGGATCATACGAATGAAATAGAATGGATCGTACGAAGGAATTTGAATGGATCGTACGAAGGAATTAGAATGGATCGTACGAAGGAATTAGAATGGATCGTACGAATGAATTAGAATGGATATATTCGTGCAAATGAATTAGAATGGATCGTATGAATGAATTAGAATGGATCATATGAGTGAATTAGAACGGATAGTATGAATGAAGTAGAATGGATCGTATGAATGAATTAGAATGGATACATTCGTGCGAATGAATTAGAATGGATCGTATGAATGAATTAGAATAGATTGTGCGAATGAATTAGAATGGATCGTACGAATGAATTAGAATGGATACATTCGTGCGAATAAATTAGAATGGATTGTATGAATGAATAACAATGGATCGTACGAATGAATTAGAATGGATCGTATGAATGAATTAGAATAGATTGTGTGAATGAATTAGAATGGATCGTACGAATGAATTAAAATGGATCGTACGAAGGAATTAGAATGGATCGTACGAATGAATTAGAGTGGATCGTACGAATGAATTAGAATGGATCGTACGAAGGAATTAGAATGGATCGTACGAATGAATTAGAATGGATCGTACGATTGAATTAGAATGGATCATACGAATGAGTAAGAATGGATTGTATGAATGAATTAGATTGGATCGTACGATCCATTCTAATCCATTAACATGGATCGTGCTAATGAATTTGAATGGAATATACGAATGAATTAGAATGGATCGTAGAATGAATCGTACGAATGAATTAGAATGAATTAGAATGGATCGTATGAATGAATTAGAATAGATCATAGGAATGAATTAGAATGGATCGTGCAAATGAATTAGAATGGATACATTCGTGGGAATGAATTAGAATGGATCGTGCGAATGAATTAGAATGGATCGTACGAATGAATTAGAATGGATATATTTGAACGAATAAATTAGAATGGATCATACGAATGAATTAGAATGGATCGTACGAATGAATTAGAATGGATAGTGCGAATGAGTTAGAATCGATCGTACGAATGAATTAGAATGGATCGTACGAATGAATTAGAATGGATCATACGAATGAGTAAGAATGGATCGTACGAATGAATTAGAATGGATCGTACGAATAAATTATAATGGATACATTCGTCCGAATGAATTAGAATGGATCATACGAATGAGTAAGAATGGATCGTACGAATGAAATAGAATAGATTGTACGAATTAATTAGAATGGATCCTACGAATGAATTAGAATGGATCGTGTGAAAGAATTAGAATGGATTGTATGAATGAATTAGAATGGATCGTATGAATGAATTAGAATGGATCGTGCGAATGAATTCGAATGAATCGTACGAATTCATTCTAATTCATTCATACAATCCATTCTAATTCTTTCACACGATCCATTCTAATTCATTCGTACGTTCCATTCTAATTCATTAGCACGATCCATTCTAATTCATTCGTTCGATCAATTCTATTCATTAGCACGATCCATTCTAATTCATTCGTACGATCCATTCTAATTCATTCACACGATCCATTCTAATTCATTCATAGGATCCCTTCTAATTCATTCATACGATCTATTCTAATTCTTTCGCATGAATGTATCCATTCTAATTCATTCGCACGAATATATCCATTCTAATTCATTCGTACGATCCATTCTAATTCATTCGTACGATCCATTCTAATTCATTCGTACGGTCCATTCTAATTCATTCGCACAATCCATTCTATTTCATTCGTACGATCCATTCTTACTCATTCGTATGATCCATTATGGATACATTCGTGCGAATGAATTAGAATGGATCATACGAATGAGTAAGAATGGATCGTACGAATGAAATAGAATGGATTGTGCGAATGAATTAGAATGGATCGTACGAATGAATTAGAATGGATCGTGTGAAAGAATTAGAATGGATTGTATGAATGAATTAGAATAGATCGTATGAATGAATTAGAATGGATCGTACGAATGAATTAGAATGGATCGTACAAATGAATTAGAATGGATCATACGAATGAATTAGAATGGATACATTCGTGCGAATGAATTAGAATGGATACATTCGTGCGAAAGAATTAGAATAGATCATATGAATGAATTAGAATGGATCCTATGAATGAATTAGAATGGATCGTGCGAATGAATCAGACTGGATCGTACGAATGAATTAGAATGGATCGTGCTAATGAATTAGAATTGATCGAACGAATAAATTAGAATGGATACATTCGTGCAAATGAATTAGAATGGATAGGACGAATGAATTAGAATGGATCGTACGAATGAATAAGAATGGATCATACGAATGAAATAGAATAGATCGTACGAATGAATTAGAATGGATCGTACGAAGGAATTAGAATGGATCGTACGAATAAATTAGAATGGATATATTCATGCAAATGAATTAGAATGGATCGTATGAATGTATTAGAATGGATCGTATGAGTGAATTAGAATGGATCGTACGAATGAATTAGAATGGATTGTATGAATGATTTAGAATGGATACATTTGTGTGAATGAATTAGAATGGATCGTATGAATGAATTAGAATAGATTTTGTGAATGAATTAGAACTGATCGTACGAATGAATTAGAATGGATACATTCGTGCGAATGAATTAGAATGGATTGTATGAATGAATTAGAATAGATCCTATGAATGAATTAGAATGGATCGTGCGAATGAATTAGAATGGATCGTACGAAAGAATTAGAATGGATCGTACGAATGAACTAGAATGGATACATTCGTGCGAATGAATTAGAATGGATCGTACGAATGAATTAGAATGGATCGTACGAATGAATTAGAATGGATCTTACGAATGAATTAGAATGGATCGTACGAATGAATTAGAATGGATACATTCGTGCGAATGAATTAGAATGGATCGGACGAATGAATTAGAATGGATCGTACGAATGAATTAGAATGGATCAAATGAATGAATTAGAATGGTTACATTCATGCGAATGAATTAGAATGGATCGTACGAATGGATTAGAATGGATACATTCGAGCGAATGAATTAGAATGGATCGTACGAATGAATTAGAATGGATCGTACGAATGGATTAGAATGGATCCTACGAATGGATTAGAATGGATACCTTTGTGCATATGAATTAGAATGGATCGTACGAATGAATTAGAATGGATCATATTAATGAATTAGAATGGATCGTACGAATGAATTAGAATGGATACATTCGTGCGAATGAATTAGAATGGATCATGCGAATCAATTAGACTGGATCGTGTGAATGAATAAGAATAGATCATACGAATGAATTAGAATGGATCGTACGAATTAATTAGAATGGATACGTTCGTGCGAATGAATTAGAATGGATTGTATGAATAAATTAGAATGGATCGTACGAATGAATTAGAATGGATCATACAAATTAATTAGAATGGATCATACGATTGAATTAGAATGGATCGTACGAATGAATTAGAATGGATACATTCGTGCGAATGAATTAGAATGGATTGTGTGAATGAATAAGAACAGATCATGTGAATGAATTAGAATGGATCGTACGAATGAATTAGAATGGATCGTGCGAATGAATTAGAATGGATCGTACGAATGAATTAGAATGAATATATTTGTGCGAATGAATTAGAATGGATCGTACGAATGAATTAGAATGGATCGTATGAATGAATTAGAATGGATAGTACGAATGAATTAGAATGGATCGTGCGAATAAATTAGAATGGATCGTACGAATGAACTAGAATGGATACATTCGTGCGAATGAATTAGAATGGATCGTACGAATGAATTAGAATGGATCGTACGAATGAATTAGAATGGATCTTACGAATGAATTAGAATGGATCGTACGAATGAATTAGAATGGATCGGATGAATGAATTAGAATGGATCGTACGAATGAATTAGAATGGATCGTACGAATGAATTAGAATGGATCGTAGGAATAAATTAGAATTGATACTTCGTCCGAATGAATTAGAATAGATCATACGAATGAGTAAGAATGGATCGTACGAATGAAATAGAATAGATTGTACGAATGAATTAGAATGGATCCTACGAATGAATTAGAATGGATCGTGTGAAAGAATTAGAATGGATTGTATGAATGAATTAGAATGGATCATATGAATGAATTAGAATGGATCGTGCGAATGAATTCGAATGGATCGTACGAATTCATTCTAATTCATTCATACAATCCATTCTAATTCTTTCACACGATCCATTCTAATTCATTCGTACGTTCCATTCTAATTCATTAGCACGATCCATGCTAATTCATTCATTCAATCAATTCTAATTCATTAGCACGATCCATTCTAATTCATTCGTACGATCCATTCTAATTCATTCGCACGATCCATTCTAATTCATTCATAGGATCCATTCTAATTCATTCATACGATCTATTCTAATTCTTTCGCATGAATGTATCCATTTTAATTCATTCGCACGAATGTATCCATTCTAATTCATTCGTACGATCCATTCTAATTCATTCGTACGATCCATTCTAATTCATTCGTACGATCCATTCTAATTCATTCATACGATCTATTCTAATTCATTCATACAATCCATTCTAATTCTTTCACACGATCCATTCTAATTCATTCGTACGATCCATTCTAATTCATTCGCACAATCCATTCTATTTCATTCGTACGATCCATTCTTACTCATTGGTACGAACCATTCTAATTCATTAGCACGAATGTATCCATTCTAATTCATTCGTACGAATCCATTCTAATTCATTCGTACAATCCATTCTATTTCATTCATACGATCCATTCTTACTCATTCGTATGATCCATTCTAATTCATTCGCACGAATGTATCCATTCTAAATCATTCGTACGATCCATTCTAATTCATTCGTACGATCCATTCTAAATCATTCGTACAATCCATTCTATTTCATTCGTACGATCAATTCTAATTCATTAGCACGATCCATTCTAATTCATTCGTACGATCCATTCAAATTCATTCGCACGATCCATTCTATTTCATTCGTACGATCCATTCTATTTCATTCGTACGATCCATTCTTACTCATTCGTATGATCCATTCTAATTCATTCGCACGAATGTAATCATTCTAATCCATTCGTACGATCCATTCTAATCCATACGTACGATCCATTCTAATTCATTCGCATGAACGTAACCATTCTAATTCATTCATTTGATCCATTCTAATTCATTCATACGATCCATTCTAATTCATTCGTCCGATCCATTCTAATTCATTCGCACGAATGTATCCATTCTAAACCATTCATACGAACCATTCTAATTTATTCGTACGATCCATTCTAATTCATTCGTAAGATCCATTCTAATTCATTCGTACGATCCATTCTAATTCATTCGTACGATCCATTCTAATTCATTCGCACGAATGTATCCATTCTAGTTCATTCATACGATCCATTCTAATTCATTCGTACGATCCAATCTAATTAATCCGCACGATCCATTCTAATTCATTCGTACGATCCATTCTAATTCATTCCCACGATCCATTCTAATTTATTCGTACGATCCATTCTAATTCATTCGTACGATCTATTCTAATTCATTCGCACGAATGTAACCATTCTAATTCATTCATACGATCCATTCTAATTCATTCGTACGATCCATTCTAATTCACTCATACGATCCATTCTAATACATTCATACGATCCATTCTAATTCATTTGCACGAATATATCCATTCTAATTCATTCGTACGATCCATTCTAATTCATTCGTACGATCCATTCTAATTCCTTCGTACGAATGAATTAGAATGGATACATTTGTGCGAATGAGTTAGAATGGATCGTACGAATGAATTAGAATGGATCGTATGAATGAATTAGAATGGATCGTACGAATGAATTAGAATGGATCGTACGAAGGAATTAGAATGGATCGTACGAATAAATTAGAATGGATCATACGAATAAATTAGAATGGATACATTCGTCCGAATGAATTAGAATGGATCATACGAATGAGTAAGAATGGATCGTACGAATGAAATAGAATAGATTGTACGAATGAATTAGAATGGATCCTTCGAATGAATTAGAATGGATCGTGTGAAAGAATTAGAATGGATTGTATGAATGAATTAGAATGGATCTTATGAATGAATTAGAATGGATCGTGTGAATGAATTCAAATGGATCGTACAAATTCATTCTAATTCATTCATACAATCCATTCTAATTCGTTCACACGATCCATTCTAATTAATTCGTACGTTCCATTCTAATTCATTAGCACGATCCATGCTAATTCATTCGTTCGATCAATTCTAATTCATTAGCATGATCCATTCTAATTCATTCGTACGATCGGTTCTAATTCATTCGCACGATCCATTCTAATTCATTCATAGGATCCATTCTAATTCATGCATACGATCTATTCTAATTCTTTCGCACAAATGTATCCATTCTAATTCATTCGCACGAATGTATCCATTCTAATTCATTCGTACGATCCATTCTAATTCATTCGTACGATCCATTCTATTTCATTCATACGATCTATTCTAATCCATTCATACAATCCATTCTAATTCTTTCACACGATCCATTCTAATTCATTCGTACGATCCATTCTAATTCATTCGCACAATCCATTCTATTTCATTCGTACGATACATTCTTACTCATTCGTATGATCCATTCTAATTCATTCGCACGATTTATTCTAATTCATTCGTACGATCCATTCTAATTCATTCATACAATCCATTCTAATTCATTCGTACGATCCATTCTAATTCCTTCGTACGATCCATTCAAATTCATTCGTACGATCCATTCTAATTCATTCGTACGACCTATTCTAATTCATTCATACAATCCATTCTAATTCATTCGCACGATCCATTCTAATTCATTCATACGATCCATTCTATTCGAATGGATTATGCGATCCATTCGAATTCATTCGCACGATCCATTCTAATTCATTCATACGATCCATTCTAATTCATTCGTCCGATCCATTCTAATTCATTCGCACGAATGTATCCATTCTAATTCATTCGTACGATCCATTCTAATTCATTCGTAAGATCCATTCTAATTCATTCGTACGATCCATTCTAATTCATTCATACGATCCATTCTAATTCATTCGCACGAATGTATCCATTCTAATTCATTCATACGATCCATTCTACTTCATTCGTACTATCCGTTCTAATTTACTCATACGATCCATTCTAATTCATTCGCATGATCCATTCTAATTCATTCGTACGATCCATTCTAATTTATTCGTACAATCCATTCTAATTCATTCGTATGATCCATTCTAATTAATTCGTATGATCCATTCTAATTCATTCGTACGATCCATTCTAATTCATTCATACAATCCATTCTAATTCATTCGCACGAATGTATCCATTCTAATTAATTCGTACGATCCATTCTAATTCATTCGTATGATCTATTCTTATTCATTCGCATGATCCAGTCTAATTGATTCGCACGATCCATTCTAATTCATTCGCACGAATGTATCCATTCTAATTCATTTGTACGATCCATTCTATTTCATTAATATGATCCATTATAATTCATTCGTACGATCCATTCTAATTCATATGCACAAAGATATCCATTCTAATTCATTCGCACGAAAGAATTAGAATGGATTGTATGAAAGAATTAGAATGGATCGTGCGAATGAATTAGAATGGATCGTACGAAGGAATTAGAATGGATTGTACGAAGGAATTAGAATGGATCGTACGAATGAGTAAGAATGGATCGTACGAATGAATTAGAATGGATCGTACGAATAAATTAGAATGGATACATTCGTCCGAATGAATTAGAATGGATCATACGAATGAGTAAAAATGGATCGTACGAATGAAATAGAATAGATTGTACGAATGAATTAGAATGGATCGTGCGAATGAATTAGAATGGATCGTACGAATGAATTAGAATGGATCGTACGAATGAATTAGAATGGATCGTGCGAATGAATTAGAATGGATCATATTAATGAATTAGAATGGATCGTACGAATGAATTAGAATGGATACATTCGTGCGAATGAATTAGAATGGATCGTGCGAATCCATTAGACTGGATCGTGCGAATGAATAAGAATGGATCATACGAATGAATTAGAATGGATCGTACGAATTAATTACAATGGATACATTCGTGCGAATGAATTAGAATTGATTGTATGAATGAATTAGAAAGGATCGTACGAATGAATTAGAATGGATCATACGAATTAATTAGAATGGATCATACGAATGAATTAGAATGGATCGTACGAATGAATTAGAATGGATCGTACGAATGAACTAGAATGGATCGTACGAATGAACTAGAATGGATACATTCGTGCGAATGAATTAGAATGGATCATACGAATGATTTAGAATGGATCGTACGATTCATTCTAATTCATTCGTACGATCCATTCTAATACATTCGTACGATTCATGCTAATTCATTCGCACGATCCATTCTAATTCATTTGTACGATCCATTCTTATTCATTCATACGATCCATTCTAAATCATTCGCACAATCCATTCTAATTCATTCGTACAATCCATTCTAATTCATTCGTATGATCCATTCTAACTCATTCGGTGGATCCATTCTAATTCATTCGTACGATCCATTCTAATTCATTCCCACGATCCATTCTAATTTATTTGTACGATCCATTCTAATTCATTCGTACGATCTATTCTAATTCATTTGCACAAATGTAACCATTCTAATTCATTCATACGATTCATTCTAATTCATTCGTATGAGCTATTCTAATTCATTCGTACGATCCATTCTAATTCATTCGTACGATCCATTGTAATTCATTCATACAATCCATTTAGATTCATTCGCACAAATGTATCCATTCAAATTCATTCGTACGATACAATCTAATTCATTCGTACGATCCATTCTAATTCATTCGCATAAATATATCCATTCTAATTCTTTCGTACGATGCATTCTAATTCATTCGTACGATCCATTCTAATTCATTCGTAAGATCCATTCTAATTCATTCGTACGATCCATTCTAATTCATTCGCACGATCTATTCTAATTCATTCATAGGATCCATTCTAATTCATTCATACGATCTATTCTAATTCTTTCGCACGAATGTATCCATTCTAATTCATTCGCACGAATGTATCCATTCTAATTCATTCGTATGATCCATTCTAATTCATTCGAACGATCCATTCAATTTCATTCGCACGATCCATTCTACTTCATTCGTACAATCCATTCTATTTCATTCGTACGATCCATTATTACTTATTCGTATGATCCATTCTAATTCATTCGCACGAATGTATCCATTCTAATCCATTCGTACGATCCATTCTAATCCATTCGTACGATCCATTATAATTCATTCGCATGAATGTAACCATTCTAATTCATTCATTTGATCCATTCTAATTTATTCGTACGATCCATTCTAATTCATTCGTCTGATCCATTCTAATTCATTCGCACGAATGTATCCATTCTAAACCATTCATACGATCCATTCTAATTTATTCGTACGATCCATTCTAATTCATTCGTAAGATCCATTCTAATTCATTCGTACGATCCATTCCAATTCATTCGTACGATCCATTCTAATTCATTCGCACGAATGTATCCATTCTAGTTCATTCGTACGATCCATTCTAATTCATTCGTACGATCCATTCTAATTAATTCGCACGATCCATTCTAATTCATTCATACGATCCATTCTTATTCATTCATACGATCCATTCTAATTCATTCGTATGATCCATTCTAATTCATTCATACGATCCATGCTAATTCATTCGTTCGATCAATTCTAATTCATTAGCACGATCCATTCTAATTCATTTGTACGATCCATTTTAATTCATTCGCACGATCCATTCTAATTCATTCATAGGATCCATTCTAATTCATTCATACGATCTATTCTAATTCTTTCGCACGAATGTATCCATTCTAATTCATTCGCACGAATGTATCCATTCTAATTCATTCATACGATCCATTCTAATTCATTCGTATGATCCATTCAAATTCATTCGCACAACTATTCTAATTCATTCATACCATCCATTCTAATTCATTCGCACGAATGTATCCATTCTAATTCATTCATACGATCCATTCTACTTCATTCGTACGATCCATTCTAATTCATTCGCATGAATGTAACCATTCTAATTCATTCATTTGAACCATTCTAATTCATTCGTACGATCCATTCTAATTCATTCGTCCGATCTATTCTTACTCATTCGTATGATCAATTCTAATTCATTCGTACGAATGTATCCTTTCTAATTCATTCGTACGATCCTGAATTAGAATGGATCGTACGAATGAATTAGAATAGATACCTTTGTGCATATGAATTAGAATGGAACGTACGAATGAAATAGAATGAATTCGTACGATCCATTCGAATTCATTCGCACGATCCATTCTAATTCATTCATACGATCCATTCTAATTCATTCATACAATGCATTTTAAATCTTTCACACGATCCAATCTAATTCATTCGTAGGATCCATTCTAATTCATTCGTACAATCTATTCTATTTCATTCGTACGATCCATTCTTACTCATTCGTATGATCCATTCTAATTCATTCGGACGAATGTATCCATTCTAATTTATTCGTACGATCCTTTCTAATTCATTCGTACGATCCATTCTTACTCATTCGTATGATCCATTCTAATTCATTCGTACGATCCATTCTAATTCATTCGTACGATCCATTCTAATTCATTCGTACGATCCATTCTACTTCATTTGTACGATCCATTCTAATTCAATCGTACGATCCATTCTAATTCATTCGTCCGATCCATTCTAATTCATTCGCACGAATGTATCCATTCTAATTCATTCGTACGATCCATTCTAATTCATTCGTATAATCCATTCTAATTCATTCGTAAGATCCATTCTAATTCATTCGTACGATCCATTCTAATTCATTCGTATGATCCATTCTAATTCATTCGCACGAATGTATCCATTCTAGTTCATTCGTACGATCCATTCTAATTCATTCGCACGATCCATTCTAATTCATTCGCACGATCCATTCTAATTCATTCGTACGATCCATTCTATTTCATTCATACGATCCATTCTAATTCATTCGTACGATCCATTCTAATTCATTCGCACAAATTTATCCATTCTAATTCATTCATACGATCCATTCTAATTTATTCGTACGATCCATTCTAATTCATTCGCACGAATGTATCCATTCTAATTCATTCATACGATCCATTCTAATTCATTCGTACGATCCATTCTAATTAATTCGTATGATCCATTCTAATTCATTTGTATGATCAATTATAGTTCATTCATCCGATCCATTCTAATTCATTCGTACGATCCATTCTAATTCATTCGCACGATCCATTCTAATTCATTCATACAATCCATTATAATTCTTTCACACGATCCATTCTAATTCATTCGTACGATCCATTCTAATTCATTTGTGCAATCCATTCTATTTCATTCGTACGATCCATTCTTACTCATTCGTACGATCCATTCTAATTCATTCACACGAATGTATCCATTCGTACGAATGAATTAGAATAGATTGTACGAATGAATTAGAATGGATTGTACGAATGAATTATAATGGATCGTATGAATGAATTAGAATGGATCGTATGAATGAATTAGAATGGATCGTGCGAATGAATTAGAATGGATCGTACGAATGAATTAGAATGGATCGTACGAATGAACTAGAATGGATACATTCATGCGAATGAATTAGAATGGATCGTACGAATGAATTAGAATGGATCCTACGAATGAATTAGAATGGATCATACAAATGAATTAGAATAGATCATACGAATGAGTAAGAATGGATCGTACGAATGAAATAGAATGGATTGTACGAATGAATTAGAATGGATCGTACGAATGAATTAGAATGGATCGTGTGAAAGAATTAGAATGGATTGTTTGAATGAATTAGAATGGATCATATGAATGAATTAGAATGGATTGTGCGAATCAATTTGAATGGATCGTACGAATGAATTAGAATGGATACATTCGTGCGAATGAATTAGAATGGATACATTCGTGCGAAAGAATTAGAATAGATCGTATGAATGAATTAGAATGGATCCTATGAATGAATTAGAATGGATCATGCGAATGAATTAGAATGGATCGTACGAATGAATTAGAATGGATCGTGCTAATGAATTAGAATTGATCGAACGAATGAATTAGCATGGATCGTGCTAATGAATTAGAATGGAACGTACGAATGAATTAGAATGGATTGTGTGAAAGAATTAGAATGGATTGTATGAATGAATTAAAATGAATTCGTACGATCCATTCGAATTCATTCACACGATCCATTCAAATTCATTCATACGATCCATTCTAATTCATTCATACAATCCATTCTAATTCTTTCACACGATCCATTCTAATTCCTTCGTAGGATCCATTCTAATTCATTCGTACAATCTATTCTATTTCATTCGTACGATCCATTCTTACTCATTCGTATGATCCATTCTAATTCATTCGGACGAATGTATCCATTCTAATTTATTCGTACGATCCATTCTAATTCATTCGTACGATCCATTCTTACTCATTCGTATGATCCATTCTAATTCATTCGTACGATCCATTCTAATTCATTCGTACGATCCATTCTAATTCATTCGTACGATCCATTCTAATTCATTCGTACGATCGTACGAATGAATTAGAATGGATCGTACGGAATGAATTAGAATGGATTGTATGAATGAATTAGAATGGATACATTCGTGCGAATGAATTAGAATGGATCATACGGATGAGTAAGAATGGATCGTACAAATGAAATAGAATGGATTGTACGAATGATTTAGAATGGATCGTACAAATGAATTAGAATGGATCGTATGAATGAATTAGAATGGATCATACGAATGAGTGAGAATGGATCGTACGAATAAAATAGAATAGATTGTACGAATGAATTAGAATGGATCCTACGAATGAATTAGAATGGATCGTGTGAAAGAATTAGAATGGATTGTATGAATGAATTAGAATGGATCGTATGAATGAATTAGAATGGATCGTGCGAATGAATTCGAATGGATCATACGAATTCATTATAATTCATTCATACAATCCATTCTAATTCTTTCACACGATCCATTCTAATTCATTCGTACGTTCCATTCTAATTCATTAGCACGATCCATGCTAATTCATTCGTTCGATCAATTCTAATTCATTAGCGCGATCCATTCTAATTCATTCGTACGATCCATTCTAATTCATTCGCACGATCCATTCTAATTCATTCGTATGATACATTCTAATTCCTTCGTACGATCCATTCTAATTCATTCATACAATCCATTCTAATTCTTTCACACGATCCATTCTAATTCATTCGTACGATCCATTCTAATTAATTCATGCAATCCATTCTATTTCATTCGTATGATCCATTCTTACTCATTCGTACGATCCATTCTAATTCATTCACACGAATGTATCCATTCGTACGAATGAATTAGAATAGATTGTACGAATGAATTAGAATGGATCGTACGAATGAATTAGAATGGATCATATGAAGGAATTAGAATGGATCGTACGAATGAATTAGAATGGATCGTACGAATGAATTAGAATGGATCGTACGAAGGAATTAGAATGGATCGTACGAATGAATTAGAATGGATATATTCGTGCAAATGAATTAGAATGGATCGTATGAATGTATTAGAATGGATCGTATGAGTGAATTAGAATGGATCGTACGAATGAATTAGAATGGATTGTATGAATGAATTAGAATGGATCGTACGAATGAATTAGAATGGATCGTATGAATGAATTAGAATGGATCATACGAATGAATTAGAATGGATCGTGCGAATGAATTAGAATGGATCATACGAATGAATTAGAATGGATCGTACGAATGAACTAGAATGGATACATTCGTGCGAATGAATTAGAATGGATCGTACGAATGAATTAGAATGGATCGTACGAATGAATTAGAATGGATCGTACGAATGGATTAGAATGGATCATACGAATGAATTAGAATGGATCGTGTGAATGAATTAGAATGGATCGTACGAATGAATTAGAATGGATCATATGAACGAATTAGAATGGATCGTACGAGGTTACATTCATGCGAATGAATTAGAATGGATCGTACGAATGGATTAGAATGGATCGTACGAATGGATTAGAATGGATACATTCGAGCGAATGAATTAGAATGGATCGTACGAATGAATTAGAATGGATCGTACGAATGGATTAGAATGGATCCTATGAATGGATTAGAATGGATACCTTTGTGCATATGAATTAGAATGGATCGTACGAATGAATTAGAATGGATCATATTAATGAATTAGAATGGATCGTACGAATGAATTAGAATGGATCATATTAATGAATTAGAATGGATCATACGAATGAATTAGAATGGATACATTCGTGCGAATGAATTAGAATGGATCGTGCGAATCAATTAGACTGGATCGTGCGAATGAATAAGAATAGATCATACGAATGAATTAGAATGGATCGTACGAATTAATTAGAATGGATACATTCGTGCGAATGAATTAGAATGGATTGTATGAATGAATTTGAATGGATCGTACGAATGAATTAGAATGGATCATACGAATTAATTAGAATGGATCATACGAATGAATTAGAATGGATCGTACGAATGAATTAGAATGGATCGTACGAATGAATTAGAATGGATACATTCGTGTGAATGAATTACAATGGATTGTGCGAATGAATAAGAATAGATCGTGCGAATGAATTAGAATGGATCGTACGAATGAATTAGAATGGATCGTGCGAATGACTTAGAATGGATCATACGAATGAATTAGAATGGATACATTTGTGCGAATGAATTAGAATGGATCGTACGAATGAATTAGAATGGATCATGCGAATGAATTAGAATGGATCGTACGAATGAACTAGAATGGATACATTCGTGCGAATGAATTAGAATGGATCGTACGAATGAATTAGAATGGATCTTACGAATGAATTAGAATGGATCGTACGAATGAATTAGAATGGATCATACGAATGAATTAGAATGGATACATTCGTGCGAATGAATTAGAATGGATCGTACGAATGAATTAGAATGGATCGTACGAATGAATTAGAATAGATCGTACGAATGAATTAGAATGGATCGTACGAATAAATTAGAATGGATACATTCGTCCGAATGAATTAGAATGGATCATACGAATGAGTAAGAATGGATCGTACGAATGAAATAGAATAGATTGTACGAATGAATTAGAATGGATCCTACGAATGAATTAGAATGGATCGTGTGAAAGAATTAGAATGGATTGTATGAATGAATTAGAATGGATCGTATGAATGAATTAGAATGGATCGTGCAAATGAATTCGAATGGATCGTACGAATTCATTCTAATTCATTCATACAATCCATTCTAATTCTTTCACACGATCTATTCTAATTCATTCGTAGGAACCATTCTAATTCATTCGTACAATCTATTCTATTTCATTCGTACGATCCATTCTTACTCATTCGTATGATCCATTCTAATTCATTCGGACGAATGTATCCATTCTAATTTATTCGTACGATCCATTCTAATTCATTCGTACGATCCATTCTAATTCATTCGTACGATCCATTCTAATTCATTCGTGCGATCCATTCTAATTCATTCGCACGAATGTATCCATTCTAATTCATTCGTACGGTCCATTCTAATTCATTCGCACAATCCATTCTATTTCATTCGTACGATCCATTCTTACTCATTCGTATGATCCATTATGGATACATTCGTGCGAATGAATTAGAATGGATCATACGAATGAGTAAGAATGGATCGTACGAATGAAATAGAATGGATTGTGTGAATGAATTAGAATGGATCGTACGAATGAATTAGAATAGATCGTGTGAAAGAATTACAATGGATTGTATGAATGAATTAGAATAGATCGTATGAATGAATTAGAATGGATCGTACGAATGAATTAGACTGGATCGTACGAATGAACTAGAATGGATACATTCGTGCGAATGAATTAGAATGGATCGTACGAATGAATTAGAATGGATCGTACGAATGAATTAGAATGGATCTTACGAATGAATTAGAATGGATCGTAGAATGCACGATCCATGCGAATGAATTAGAATAGATCGTACGAATGAACTAGAATGGATACATTCATGCGAATGAATTAGAATGGATCGTACGAATGCATTCTAATTTATTCGTACGATCCATTCTAATTCATTCGCACGATCCATTCTAATTCATTCATAGGATCCATTCTAATTCATTCATACGATCTATTCTAATTCTTTCGCACGAATGTATCCATTCTAATTCATTCGCACGAATGTATCCATTCTAATTCATTCGTATGATCCATTCTAATTCATTCGTACGATCCATTCTAATTCATTTGTACGATCCATTCTAATTAATTCGTATGATCCATTCTAATTCATTCGTACGATACATTCTAATTCATTCATACAATCCATTCTAATTCATTCGTACGATACATTCTAATTCATTCATACAATCCATTCTAATTCATTCGTACGATCCATTCTAATTCATTCGTACGATCCATTCTAATACATTCATACGATCCATTCTAATTCATTTGCACGAATATATCCATTCTAATTCATTCGTACGATCCATTCTAATTCCATCGTACGATCCATTCTAATTCATTCGTACGATCTATTCTAATTCATTCGTACGATCCATTCTAATTCATTCGTACGAATGAATTAGAATGGATACATTCATGCGAATGAATTAGAATGGATACATTCGTGTGAAAGAATTAGAATAGATCGTATGAATGAATTAGAATGGATCCTATGAATGAATTAGAATGGATCGTGCAAATGAATTAGAATGGATCGTACGAATGAATTAGAATGGATCGTGCTAATGAATTAGAATTGATCGAACGAATGAATTAGCATGGATCGTGCTAATGAATTAGAATGGATCGTACGAATGAATTAGAATGGATCGTGTGAAAGAATTAGAATGGATTTTATGAATGAATTAGAATGGATCGTACGAATGAATTAGAATGGATCGTACGAAGGAATTAGAATGGATCGTACGAATGAATTTGAATGGATCGTACGAATGAATTAGAATGGATCGTACGAATGAATTAGAATGGATCGTACGAAGGAATTAGAATTGATCGTACAAATGAATTAGAATGGATCGTATGAATGAATTAGAATGGATACATTCGTGTGAATGAATTAGAATGGATCGTATGAATGAATTAGAATTGATTTTGTGAATGAATTAGAACTGATCGTACGAATGAATTAGAATGGATACATTCGTGCGAATGAATTAGAATTGATTGTACGAATGAATTAGAATGGATCCTATGAATGAATTAGAATGGATCGTACGAATGAATTAGAATGGATACATTCATGCGAATGAATTAGAATGGATCGTGCGAATGAATTAGAATGGATCGTACGAATGAATTAGAATGGATACATTCGTGCGAATGAATTAGAATGGATACATTCGTGCGAAAGAATTAGAATAGATCGTATGAATGAATTAGAATGGATCGTGCGAATGAATTAGAATGGATCGTACGAATGAATTAGAATGGATCGCGCTAATGAATTAGAATTGATCGAACGAATGAATTAGCATGGATCGTGCTAATGAATTAGAATGGAACGTATGAATGAATTAGAATGGATCGTGTGAAAAAATTAGAATAGATTATATGAATGAATTAGAATGAATTCGTACGATCCATTTGAATTCATTCGCACGATCCATTCTAATTCATTCATACGATCCATTCTAATTCATTCATACAATCCATTCTAATTCTTTCACACGATCCATCCTAATTCATTCGTAGGATCCATTCTAATTCATTCGTACAATCTATTCTATTTCATTCGTACGATCCATTCTTACTCATTCGTATGATCCATTCTAATTCATTTAGACGAATGTATCCATTCTAATTTATTTGTACGATCCATTCTAATTCATTCGTACGATCCATTCTAATTCATTCGCTCGAATGTATCCATTCTAATCCATTCGTACGATCCATTCTAATCCATTTGTACGATCCATTCTAATTCATTCGCATGAATGTAACCATTCTAATTCATTCATTTGATCCATTCTAATTCATTCGTACGATCCATTCTAATTCATTCGCATGAATGTAACCATTCTAATTCATTCATTTGATCCATTCTAATTCATTCGTACGATCCATTCTAATTCATTAGCACGATCCATGCTAATTCATTCGTTCGATCAATTCTAATTCATTAGCACGATCCATTCTAATTCATTCGTACGATCCATTCTAATTCATTCGCACGATCCATTCTAATTCATTCATAGGATCCATTCTAATTCATTCATACGATCTATTCTAATTCTTTCGCACGAATGTATCCATTCTAATTCATTTGCACGAATATATCCATTCTAATTCATTCGTACGATCCATTCAAATTCATTCGCACGATCCATTCGAATTCATTCGTACGATCAATTCTAATTCATTCGCACGAATGTATCCATTCTAATTCATTCGTACGATCCATTCTAATTCATTCGTAGGATCCATTCTAATTCATTCGTACAATCTATTCTATTTCATTCGTACGATCCATTCGTACTCATTCATATGATCCATTCTAATTCATTCATACAATCCATTCTAATTCATTCGTGAGAATGTATCCATTCTAATTCATTCGTATGATCAGTTCTAATTCATTCACAAAATCGGTTCTAATTCATTCATACGATCCATTCTAATTCATTCACACGAATGTATCCATTCTAATTCATTCATACGATCCATTCTAATTCCTTCGTACGATCCATTCTAATTCCTTCGTACGATCCATTCTAATTCATTCGTACGATCCATTCTAATTCATTCGTACGATCCATTCTAATTCATTCATACGATCTATTCTAATTCCTTCGTACGATCCATTCTAATTCATTCGTACGATCCATTCTAATTCATTCGTACGATCCATTCTAATTCATTCGTGCAATCCATTCTATTTCATTCATACGATCCATTCTTACTCATTCGTACGATCCATTCTAATTCATTCACACGAATGTATCCATTCGTACGAATGAATTAGAATAGATTGTACGAATGAATTATAATGGATCGTACAAATGAATTAGAATGGATCGTACGAAGGAATTAGAATGGATCGTACGAATGAATTAGAATAGATCGTACGAATGAATTAGAATGGATCGTACGAAGGAATTAGAATGGATCGTACGAATGAATTAGAATGGATATATTCGTGCAAATGAATTAGAATGGATCGTATGAATGTATTAGAATGGATCGTATGAGTGAATTAGAATGGATCGTACGAATGAATTAGAATGGATCGTATGAATGAATTAGAATGGATACATTCGTGTGAATGAATTAGAATGGTTCGTATGAATGAATTAGAATAGATTTTGTGAATGAATTAGAACTGATCGTACGAATGAATTAGAATGGATACATTCGTGCGAATGAATTAGAATGGATTGTATGAATGAATTAGAATGGATCCTATGAATGAATTAGAATGGATCGTACGAATGAATTAGAATGGATACATTCGTGCGAATGAAATAGAATGGATCATACGAATGAGTAAGAATGGATCGTCATTCTAATTCATTCGTATGATCCATTCTAATTCATTGTATCCATTCTATTTCATTCGCACGATCCATTCTAATTCATTCGCGCAATCTATTCTAATTCATTCGTACGATCCATTCTAATTCATTCGTACGATCCATTCTAATTCATTCATACAATCCATTCTAATTTATTCGCACGAATGTATCCATTCTAATTCATTTGCACGATCCATTCTAATTCATTCCTATGATCTATTCTAATTCATTCGTATGATCCATTCTAATTCATTCTAATTCATTCATACGATCCATTCTACGATCCATTCTAATTCATTCGTATATTCCATTCTAATTCATTAGCAGGATATATGCTAATGAATTAGAATGGATCGTACGATCCAATCTAATTCATTCATACGATCCATTCTTATTCATTCATATGATCCATTCTAATTCAATCGTACGATCCATTCTAATTCATTCGTACGATCCATTCTAATTCCATCGTACGATCCATTTTAATTCATTCGTACGATCCATTCTAATTCATTCGTACGATCCATTCTAATTCCTTCGTACAATCCATTCTAATTCATTCGTATGATCCATTCTAATTCATTCGCACAATCTATTCTAATTCATTCGTACGATTCATTTTAATTCATTCGTACGATCCATTCTAATTCATTCAAACAATCCATTCTAATTTATTCGCATGAATATATCCATTCTAATTCATTCGTACGATCCATTCTAATTCATTAATATGATCCATTCTAATTTATTCGTACGATCCATTCTAATTCATTCGTAGGATCCATTCTAATTCATTCGTACAATCTATTCTATTTCATTCGTACGATCCATTCTTACTCATTCATATGATCCATTCTAATTCATTTGGACGAATGTATCTATTCTAATTTATTCGTACGATCCATTCTAATTCATTCGTACGATCCATTCTAATTCATTCGTACGATCCATTCTTACTCATTCGTATGATCCATTCTAATTCATTCGTACGATCCATTCTAATTCATTCGTACGATCGATTCTAATTCATTCGCACTATCCATTTAATTCATTCGTATGATCCTTTCTAATTCATTCCTATGATCCATTCTAATTTATTCGTTCAAATATATCCATTCTAATTCATTCGTACGATCCATTCTAATTCATTCGTACGGTCCATTCTAATTCATTCGCACAATCCATTCTATTTCATTCGTACGATCCATTCTTACTCATTCGTATGATCCATTATGGATACATTCGTGCGAATGAATTAGAATGGATCATACGAATGAGTAAGAATGGATCGTACGAATGAAATAGAATGGATTGTGCGAATGAATTAGAATGGATCATACGAATGAATTAGAATGGATCGTGTGAAAGAATTAGAATGGATCGTGCTAATGAATTAGAATGGACTGTACGAATGGATTAGAATGGATACATTCGAGCGAATGAATTAGAATGGATCGTACGAATGAATTAGAATGGATCATACGAATGAGTAAGAATGGATCGTACGAATGAATTAGAATGGATCGTACGAATGAATTAGAATGGATCGTACGAATAAATTAGAATGGATACATTCGTCCGAATGAATTAGAATGGATCATACGAATGAGTAAGAATGGATCCTACGAATGAAATAGAATACATCGTACGAATGAATTAGAATGGAATATACGAATGAATTAGAATGGATCGTACGAATGAATTAGAATGGATCGTATGAATGAATTAGAATGGATCGTACGAATGAATTAGAATGGATCGTGCGAATGAATTCGAATGGATCGTACGATCCATTCTAATTCATTCATACAATCCATTCTAATTCATTCGCACGAATGTATCCATTCTAATCCATTCGTACGATCCATTCTAAACCATTCGTAGGATCTATTCTAATTCATTCGCACAAATGTATCCATTCTAATTCATTCGTACGATCCATTCTAATTCATTTGTATGATCCATTCTAATTCATTCGTACGATCCATTCTAATTAATTCGTATGATCCATTCTAATTAATTCGTATGATCCATTCTAATTCATTCGTACGATCCATTCTAATTCATTCGTATGATCCATTCTAATTCATTCGTACGATCCATTCTTACTCATTGGTACGATCCATTCTAATTCATTCACACGAATGTATCCATTCAAATTCATTCGTACGAATCCATTCAAATTCATTCATACAATCCATTCTATTTCATTCGTACGATCCATTCTTACTCATTCGTATGATCCATTCTAATTCATTCGCACGAATGTATCCATTCTAAATCATTCGTACGATCCATTCTAATTCATTCGTACGATTCATTCTAAATCATTCGTACAATCCATTCTATTTCATTCGTACGATCAGTTCTAATTCATTCTAATGCATTCTATTACATTCGTACGATCCGTTCTAACTCACTCATACGATCCATTCTAATTCATTCATAATATCCTTTCTAATTCATTTGCACGAATATATCCATTCTAATTCATTCGTACGATCCATTCTAATTCCTTAGTATGATCCATTCTAATTCATTCGTACGATCCATTCTATTTCATTTGTATGATCCTTTCTAATTCCTTCGTACGATCCATTCTAATTCCTTCGTATCCATTCTAATTCACTCATATGATCCAGTCTAATTCATTCATACGATCTATTCTAATTCATTCATACAATCCATTCTAATTCTTTCACACGATCCATTCTAATTCATTCGTACGATCCATTCTAATTCATTCGCACAATCTATTCTATTTCATTCGTACGATCCATTCTTACTCATTGGTACGATCCATTCTAATTCATTCACACGAATGTATCCATTCTAATTCATTCGTACGAATCCATTCTAATTCATTCGTACAATCTATTCTATTCCATTCTAATTCATTAGCACGATCCATTCTAATTCATTCGTACGATCCATTCTAATTCATTCGTACGATCCATTCTAATTCATTCGTATGATCCATTCTTACTCATTCGTACGATCCATTCTAATTCATTCGTCCGATCCATTCTAATTCATTCGCACGAATGTATCCATTCTAATTCATTCGTTCGATCAATTCTAATTCATTAGCACGATCCATTCTAATTCATTCGTACGATCCATTCTAATTCATTCGCACGATCCATTCTAATTCATTCATAGGATCCATTCTAATTCATTCGTACGATCTATTCTAATTTATTCGTATGATCCATTCTAATTCATTCGCACAATCCATTCTATTTCATTCGTATGATCAATTCTAACTCATTGGTACGATCCATTCTAATTCATTCACACGAATGTATCCATTCTAATTCATTCGTACGAATCCATTCTAATTCATTCGTACAATCTATTCTATTTCATTCGTACGATCCATTCTTACTCATTCGTATGATCCATTCTAATTCATTCGGACGAATGTATCCATTCTAATTTATTCGTACGATCCATTCTAATTCATTCGTACGATCCATTCTAATTCATTCGTCCGATCCATTCTAATTCATTCGCACGAATGTATCCATTCTAATTCATTCGTACGATCCATTCTAATTCATTCGTATGATCCATTCTAATTCATTTGTACGATCCATTCTAATTCATTCGTACGATCCATTCTAATTCATTCGTACGATCCATTCTAATTAATTCGTACGAATGTCTCCATTATAATTCATTCGTACAATCCATTCTATTTCATTCGTACGATCCATTCTTACTCATTCGTATGATCCATTCTAATTCATTCGTACGATCCATTCTAATTCATTCGTACGATCCATTCTAATTAATTCGCACGATCCATTCTAATTCATTCATACGATCCATTCTAATTCATTCATACGATCCATTCTAATTCATTCCTACAATCCATTCTAATTCATTCGCCCGATCCATTCTAATTCATTCATATGATCCATTCTATTCGAATGGATCATGCGATCCATTCGAATTCATTCGCATGATCCATTCTAATTCATTCATACGATCCATTCTAATTCATTCATACAATGCATTCTAATTCTTTCACACGATCCATTCTAATTCATTCGTACGATCCATTCTAATTCATTCGTACAATCCATTCTATTTCATTTATACGATCCATTCTTACTCATTCGTATGATCCATTCTAATTCATTCGTACGATCCATTCTAATTCATTTGTACGATCCATTCTAATTCATTCGTACGATCCATTCTTACTCATTCGTATGATCCATTCTAATTCATTCGCCCGAATGTATCCATTCTAATTCATTCATACAATCTATTCTAATTCATTCCGTACGATCCATTCTAATTCATTCGTACGATCGTACGAATGAATTTGAATGGATCGTACGAATGAATTAGAATAGATTGTGCGAATGAATTAGAATGGATCGTACGAATGAATTAGAATGGATCTTACGAATAAATTAGAATGGATACATTCGTCCGAATGAATTAGAATGGATCATACGAATGAGTAAGAATGGATCGTACGAATGAAATAGAATATATTGTACGAATGAATTAGAATGGATCCTACGAATGAATTAGAATGGATCGTGTGAAAGAATTAGAATGGATTGTATGAATGAATTAGAATGGATCGTATGAATGAATTAGAATGGATCGTATGAATGAATTAGAATGGATCGTGCGAATGAATTCGAATGGATCGTACGAATTCATTCTAATTCATTCATACAATCCATTTTAATTCTTTCACACGATCCATCTTAATTCATTCGTACGTTCCATTCTAATTCATTAGCACGATCCATGCTAATTCATTCGTTCGATCAATTCTAATTCATTAGCACGATCCATTCTAATTCATTCGCACGATCCATTCTAATTCATTCGCACGATCCATTCTAATTCATTCATAGGATCCATTCTAATTCATTCATACGATCTATTCTAATTCTTTCGCACGAATGTATCCATTCTAATTCATTCGCACGAATGTATCCTTTCTAATTCATTCGTACGATCCATTCGAATCATTCGTACGATCCATTCTAATTTATTCATATGATCCATTCTAATTCATTCATACAATCCATTCTAATTCTTTCACACGATCCATTCTAATTCATTCGTACGATCCATTCTAATTCATTCGTACAATCCATTCTATTTCATTCGTACGATCCATTCTTACTCATTCGTATGATCCATTCTAATTCATTCGTATGGTCCATTCTAATTCATTCGTACGATCCATTCTAATTCATTCGTACGATCCATTCTAATTCATTCGTACGAATGTATCCATTCTAATTCATTTGCACGATCTATTCTAATTCATTCCTATGATCTATTCTAATTCACTCGTACGATCCATTCTAATTCATTCTAATTCATTCGTACGATCCATTCTACGATCCATTCTAATTCATTCATACGATCCATTCTAATTCATATGTACAAAGGTATCCATTCTAATCCATTCGTAGGATCCATTCTAATCCATTCGTACGATCCATTCTAATTCGTTCGTACGATCCATTCTAATTCATTCGCTCGAATGTATCCATTCTAATCCATTCGTACGATCCATTCTAATCCATTCGTACGATCCATTCTAAATCATTCGCATGAATGTAACCATTCTAATGAATTCATATGATCCACCTAATTCATTCGTCCGATCCATTCTAATTCATTCGCACGAATGTATCCATTCTAATTCATTCGTACGATCCATTCTAATTCATTCGTAAGATCCATTCTAATTCATTCGTAAGATCCATTCTAAGTCATTCGTACGATCCATTCTAACTCATTCTAATTCATTCGTACGATCGTACGAATGAATTAGAATGGATCGTACGGAATGAATTAGAATGGATCGTACGAATGAATTAGAATGGATCGTACGAATGAACTAGAATGGATACATTCGTGCGAATGAATTAGAATGAATCGTACGAATGAATTAGAATGGATCGTACGAATGAATTAGAATGGATCTTACGAATGAATTAGAATGGATCGTACGAATGAATTAGAATGGATACATTCGTGCGAATGAATTAGAATGGATCGGACGAATGAATTAGAATGGATCGTACGAATGAATTAGAATGGATCAAATGAATGAATTAGAATGGATCGTACGAATGAATTAGAATGCATCGTACAAAAGAATTAGAATGGATATATTCGTGCGAATGAATTAGAATGGATCGTACGAATGAATTAGACTGGATCGTACGACTGTATTTGAATGGATACATTTGTGCGAATGAATCTAAATAGATTGTATGAATGAATTACAATGGATCGTACAAATGAATTAGAATGGATCGTACGAATGAATTAGAATAGCTCATACGAATGAATTAGAATGAATCGTATGAATGAATTAGAATGGTTACATTCGTGCGAATGAATTAGAATAGATCGTACGAATGAATTAGAATGGATCGTACGAATAAATTAGAATGGATCATGGGAATGAATTAGAATGGATCGTACGAATGAATTAGAATGGATGCACCGAATGAGTTAGAATGGATTATACGAATGAATTAGAATGGATTGTACGAATGAATTAGAATGGATTGTGCGAATGAATTAGAATGGATCGTATGAATGAATAAGAATGGATCGTACGAATGAATTAGAATGGATCGTGCGAATGAATTAGCATGAATCGTACGAATGCATTAGAATGGATCGTACGAATGAATTAGAATGAATCGTACGATCCATTCTAATTCATTCGTACGATCCATTCTAATTCATTCGCACGAATGTATCCATTCTAGTTCATTCGTACAATCCATTCTAATTCATTCGTACGATCCATTCTAATTCATTCGTACGATCCATTCTAATTCATTCGTACGATCCATTCTAATTCATTCATTTGATCCATTCTAATTCATTCGTACGATCCATTCTAATTCATTCGTACGATCCATTCTAATTCATTCGTACGATCCATTCTAATTCATTCGTAAGATCCATTCTAATTCATTCGTACGATCCATTCTAATTCATTCGTACGATCCATTCTAATTCATTCGCACGAATGTATCCATTCTAGAATGAATTAGAATGGATCGTATGAATGAATTAGAATGGATCGTACGAATGAATTAGAATGGATCGTGTGAATGAATTAGAATGGATCGTACGAATGAATTAGAATGGATCGTACGAATGAACTAGAATGGATACATTCGTGCGAATGAATTAGAATGGATCGTACGAATGAATTAGAATGGATCGTACTAATGAATTAGAAAGGATCGTACGAATGGATTAGAATGGATCATACGAATGAATTAGAATGGATCGTGCGAATGAATTAGAATGGATCGAACGAATGAATTAGAATGGATATGTTCGAGCGAATGATTTAGAATAGATCGTAGGAATGAATTAGAATGGATCAAACGAATGAATTACAATGGATCGTACGAATGAATTAGAATGGATCGTACGAATGAATTAGAATGGATCGTGTGAAAGAATTAGAATGGATTGTATGAATGAATTAGAATAGATCGTGTGAATGAATTAGAATGGATATATTTGTGCGAATGAATTAGAATGGATCGTACGAATGAATTAGAATGGATCGTATGATTCATTCTAATTCATTCGTATGATCCATTCTAATACATTCGTACGATTCATGCTAATTCATTCGCACGATCCATTCTAATTCATTCGTACGATCCATTCTTATTCATTCATACGATCCATTCTAATTCATTCGCACAATCCATTCTAATTCATTCGTACAATCCCTTCTAATTCATTTGTATGATCCATTCTAACTCATTCGGTGGATCCATTCTAATTCATTCGTACGATCCATTCTAATTCATTCCCATGATCCATTCTACTTTATTCGTACGATCCATTCTAATTCATTCGTACGATCTATTCTAATTCATTCGCACGAATGTAACCATTCTAATTCATTCATACGATTCATTCTAATTCATTCGTATGAGCTATTCTAATTCATTCGGACGATCCATTCTAATTCATTCGTACGATCCATTGTAATTCATTCATACAATCCATTTAGATTCATTCGCACAAATGTATCCATTCAAATTCATTCGTACGATCCAGTCTAATTCATTCGTACGATCTATTCTAATTCATTCGCACGAATATATCCATTCTAATTCTTTCGTACGATGCATTCTAATTCATTCGTACGATCCATTCTAATTCATTCATACGATCCATTCTAATTCATTCGCACGAATGTATCCATTCTAATTCATTCGTACAATCCATTCTATTTCATTCGTACAATCCATTCTTACTCATTCGTATGATCCATTCTAATTCATTCGTATGATCCATTCTAATTCATTTGTACGATCCATTCTAATTCATTCGTACGATCCATTCTAATTCATTCGCACGATCCATTCTAATTCATTCATATGATCCATTCTAATTCATTCATACAGTCCATTCTAATTCTTTCACACGATCCATTCTAATTCATTCGTACGATCCATTCAAATTCATTCACACGATCCGTTCTAATTCATTCGTACAATCCATTCTATTTCATTCGTACGATCCATTCTTACTCATTCGTATGATCCATTCTAATTCATTCGCACGAATGTATCCATTCTAATCCATTCGTACGATCCATTCTAATCCATTCGTACGATCCATTCTAATTCATTCGCATGAATGTAACCATTCTAATTCATTCATTTGATCCATTCTAATTAATTCGTACGATCCATTCTAAATCATTCGTCCGATCCATTCTAATTCATTTGCACGAATGTATCCATTCTAAACCATTTATACGATCCATTCTAATTCATTCGTCCGATCCATTCTAATTCATTTGCACGAATGTATCCATTCTAAACCATTCATACAATCCATTCTAATTCATTCGTAAGATCCATTCTAATTCATTCGTACGATCCATTCTAATTCATTCGTACGATCCATTCTAATTCATTCGCACGAATGTATCCATTCTAGTTCATTCGTACGATCCATTCTAATTCATTCGCACGATCCATTCTAATTCATATGCACAAAGGTATCCATTCTAATCCATTCGAACGATTCATTCTAATTCATTCATACAATCCATTCTAATTCTTTCACACGATCCATTCTATTTCATTCGTACGATCCATTCTAATTCATTCGTATGATCCATTCTAATTCATTCGTACGATCCATTCTAATTCATTCTAATTCATTCGTACGATCCATTCTAATTCATTCGTCCGATCCTACGAATGAATTAGAATAGATCGTGTGAAAGAATTAGAATGGATTGTATGAATGAATTAGAATGAATTCGTATGATCCATTCGAATTCATTCGCACGATCCATTCAAATTCATTCATACGATCCATTCTAAGTCATTCATACAATCCATTCTAATTCTTTCACACGATCCATTCTAATTCATTCGTAGGATCCATTCTAATTCATTCGTACAATCTATTCTATTTCATTCGTACGATCCATTCTTACTCATTTGTATGATCCATTCTAATTCATTCGGACGAATGTATCCATTCTAATTTATTCGTACGATCCATTCTAATTCATTCGTATGATCCATTCTAATTCATTCGTCCTATCCATTCTAATTTATTCGCACGAATGTATCCATTCTAATTCATTCGTACGATCCATTCTAATTCATTCGTACGATCCATTCTATTCTAGTTCATTCGTACGATCCATTCTAATTCATTCGTACGATCTATTCTAATTCATTCGCACGATCCATTCTAATTCATTCGTACGATCAATTCTAATTCATTCGCACGAATGTATCCATTCTAATTCATTCGTACGATCCATTCTAATTCATTCGTACGATCCATTCTAATTCATTTATACAATCCATTCTAATTCTTTCACACGATCCATTCTAATTCATTCGTACGATCCATTCTAATTCATTCGCGAATGTATCCATTCTAATTCATTCGTATGATCCATTCTAATCCATTCGTACGATCCATTCTAATCCATTCGTACGATCCATTCTAATTCATTAGCACGATCCATGCTAATTCATTCGTTCGATCAATTCTAATTCATTAGCACGATCCATTCTAATTCATTCGTACGATCCATTCTAATTCATTCGCACGATCCATTCTAATTCATTCATAGGATCCATTCTAATTCATTCATACGATCTATTCTAATTCTTTCGCACGAATGTATCCATTCTAATTCATTCACACGAATGTATCCATTCTAATTCATTCGTACGATCCATTCTAATTCATTCGTACGATCCATTCTAATTCATTCATACGATCTATTCTAATTCATTCAAACAATCCATTCTAATTCTTTCACACGATCCATTCTAATTCATTCGTACGATCCATTCTAATTCATTCGCACAATCCATTCTATTTCATTCGTACGATCCATTCTTACTCATTCGTATGATCCATTCTAATTCATTCGCACGAATGTATCCATAATGGATCATACGAATGAGTAAGAATGGATCGTACGAATGAAATAGAAAGGATTGTGCAAATGAATTAGAATGGACCGTACGAATGAATTAGACGTACGAATGAATTAGAATGGATACATTCATGCGAATAAATTAGAATGGATCATACGAATGAGTAAGAATGGATCGTCGTTCTAATTCATTCGTATGATCCATTCTAATTCATTTGTATCCATTCTATTTCATTCGCACGATCCATTCTAATTCATTCGCGCAATCTATTCTAATTCATTCGTACGATCCATTCTAGTTCATTCGTACGATCCATTCTAATTCATTCATACAATCCATTCTAATTTATTCGCACGAATGTATCCATTCTAATTCAATCGTACGATCCATTCTAATTCATTCGCACAATCTATTCTAATTCATTCATATGATCCATTCTAATTCATTCGCACGAATGTATCCATTCTAACTCATTCATACGATCCATTCTACTTTATTTGTACTATCCGTTCTAATTCACTCATACGATCCATTCTAATTCATTCACACGATCCACTCTAATTCATTTGCACGAATATATCCATTCTAATTCATTCGTACGATCCTGAATTAGAATGGATCGTACGAATGAATTAGAATGGATACCTTTGTGCATATGAATTAGAATGGATCGTACGAATGAATTAGAATGGATCGTACGAATAAATTAGAATGGATCGTACGAATGAATTAGAATGGATCATACGAATGAATTAGAATGGATCATACGAATGAGTAAGAATGGATCGTACGAATGAAATAGAATGGATTGTACGAATGAATTAGAATGGATACATTCGTGCGAATGAATTAGAATGGATCGTACGAATGAATTAGAATGGATCGTGCGAATGAATTAGAATAGATTGTATGAATGAATTACAATGGATCGTACGAATGAATTAGAATGGATCGTACGAATGAATTAGAATGGATCGTACAAATGAAATAGAATGGATTGTACGAATGAATTAGAATGGATCGTGCGAATGAATTTGAATGGATCGTACGAATGAATTAGAATGGATCGTGCTAATGAATTAGAATTGATCGTACGAATGAAATAGAATGGATTGTACGAATGATTTAGAATAGATCGTACGAATGAATTAGAATGGATCGTACGAATGATTTAGAATGGATACATTCGTGCGAATGAATTAGAATGGATCATACGAATGAGTAAGAATGGATCGTACGAATGAAATAGAATGGATTGTACGAATGAATTAGAATAGATTCGTACGAATGAATTAGAATGGATACATTCGTGCGAATGAATTAGAATGGATCGTACCAATGAGTAAGAATGGATCGTACGAATAAAATAGAATGGATTGTGCGAATGAATTAGAATGGATCGTACGAATGAATTAGAATGGATCGTGTGAAAGAATTAGAATGGATTGTATGAATGAATTAGAATAGATCATATGAATGAATTAGAATGGATCGTACGAATGAATTAGAATGGATCGTACGAATAAATTAGAATGGATACATTCGTGCGAATGAATTAGAATAGATCGTACGAATGAATTAGAATGGATCGTACGAATGAATTAGAATGGATCTTACGAATAAATTAGAATGGATCGTACAAATGAATTAGAATGGATCGTACGAATGAACTAGAATGGATACATTCGTGCGAATGAATTAGAATGGATCGTACGAATGAATTAGAATGGGTCGTACGAATGAATTAGAATGGATCTTACGAATGAATTAGAATGGATCGTACGAATGAATTAGAATGGATCGTACGAACGAATTAGAATGGATACATTCGTGATCGTACGAATGAATTAGAATGGATCGTACGAATAAATTAGAATGGATCGTGGGAATGAATTAGAATGGATCGTACGAATGAATTAGAATGGATCCACCGAATGAGTTAGAATGGATCATACGAATGAATTAGAATGGATTGTATGAATGAATTAGAATGGATTGTGCGAATGAATTAGAATAGATCGTACGAATGAATTAGAATGAATCGTACGAATGAATTAGAATGGATCAAATGAATGAATTAGAATGGTTACATTCATGCGAATGAATTAGAATGGATCGTACGAATGGATTAGAATGGATCGTACGAATGAATTAGAATGGATCGTACGAAGGAATTAGAATGGATCGTACGAATGAATTAGAATGGATCGTACGAATGAATTAGAATGGATCGTACGAAGGAATTAGAATGGATCGTACGAATGAATTAGAATGGATCGTATGATTGAATTAGAATGGATCATACGAATGAGTAAGAATGGATCGTATGAATGAATTAGATTGGATCGTACGATCCATTCTAATTCATTAGCATGGATCGTGCTAATGAATTAGAATGGAATATACGAATGAATTAGAATGGATCGTAGAATGGATCGTACGAATGAATTAGAATGAATTAGAATGGATCGTACGAATGAATTAGAATAGATCATAGGAATGAATTAGAATGGATCGTGCATCATTCTAATTCATTCGTACGATCCATTCTAATTCATTCGTACGATCGATTCTAATTCATTCGTACGATCCATTCTAATTCATTCGCACGAATGTATCCATTCTAGTTCATTCGTACGATCCATTCTAATTTATTCGTACGATCCATTCTAATTCATTCGCACGATCCATTCTAATTCATTCGTACGATCCATTCTAATTCATTCTTTCGATCCCTTCTAATTCATTCGTACGATCCATTCTAATTCATTCGCACAAATGTATCCATTCTAATTCATTCGTACGATCCATTCTAATTCATTCGCACGATCCATTCTAATTCATTCGTACGATCCATTCTAATTCTTTCACACGATCCATTCTAATTCATTCGTACGATCCATTCTAATTCATTCGCACGATCCATTCTAATTCATTCGTACGATCCACTCTAATTCATTCATACGATCCATTCTAATTCATTCGCACAAATGTATCCATTCTAATTCATTCGTACGATCCATTCTAATTCATTCGTACGATCCATTCTAATTCATTCGCACGATCCATTCTAATTCATTCGTACGATCCATTCTAATTCATTCATACAATCCATTCTAATTCATTCGCACAAATGTATCCATTATAATTCATTCGTACGATCCATTCTAATTCATTCGTACGATCCATTCTAATTCATTCGCACGATCCATTCTAATTCATTCGTACGATCCATTCTAATTCATTCGTACGATCCATTCTAATTCATTCGTATGATCCATTCTAATTAATTCGTATGATCTATTCTAATTCATTCGTACGATCCATTCTAATCCATTCATACAATCCATTCTAATTCATTCGCACGAATGTATCCATTCTAATTAATTCGTACGATCCATTCTAATTCATTCGTATGATCTATTCTTATTCATTCGCACGATCCAGTCTAATTGATTCGCACGATCCATTCTAATTCATTCGCACGAATGTATCCATTCCAATTCATTCGTACGATCCATTCTAATTCATTAATATGATCCATTCTAATTCATTCGTACGATCCATTCAAATTCATATGCACAAAGGTATCCATTCTAATTCATTCGCACGAAAGAATTAGAATGGATTGTATGAAAGAATAGATCGTATGAATGAATTAGAATGGATCGTACGGAATGAATTAGAATGGATTGTATGAATGAATTAGAATGGATCGTACGAATGAGTAAGAATGGATCGTACGAATGAATTAGAATGGATCATACGAATGAATTAGAATGGATCGTACGAATTAATTAGAATGGATCATACGAATGAAATAGAATGGATCGTACGAAGGAATTAGAATGGATCGTACGAAGGAATTAGAATGGATCGTACGAATGAATTAGAATGGATATATTCGTGCATATGAATTAGAATGGATCGTATGAATGAATTAGAATGGATCGTATGAGTGAATTAGAACGGATAGTATGAATGAAGTAGAATGGATCGTATGAATGAATTAGAATGGATACATTCGTGCGAATGAATTAGAATGGATCGTATGAATGAATTAGAATGGATCGTACGAATGAATTAGAATGGATCGTGCGAATGAATTAGAATGGATCGTACGAATGAATTAGAATGGATCGTACGAATGAACTAGAATGGATACATTCGTGCGAATGAATTAGAATGGATCGTACGAATGAATTAGAATGGATCTTACGAATGAATTAGAATGGATCGTACGAATGAATTAGAATGGATCGTACGAATGAATTAGAATGGATACATTCGTGCGAATGAATTAGAATCGATCGGACGAATGAATTAGAATGGATTGTACGAATGAATTAGAATGGATCAAATGAATGAATTAGAAAGGATCGTACGAATAAATTAGAATGGATACATTCGTCCGAATGAATTAGAATGGATCTTACGAATGAATTATAATGGATCGTACGAATGAATTAGAAGGGATCGTACGTATGAATTAGAATGGATACATTCGTACGAATGAATTAGAATGGATCGTACGAATGAATTAGAATGGATCGTACGGAATGAATTAGAAAGGATATATTTGAACGAATAAATTAGAATGGATCATACGAATGAATTAGAATGGATCATACGAATGAATTAGAATGGACAGTGCGAATGAATTAGAATCGATCGTACGAATGAATTAGAGTGGATCGTACGAATGAATTAGAATCGATCATACGAATGAGTAAGAATGGATCGTACGAATGAATTAGAATGGATTGTATGAATGAATTAGAATGGATACATTCGTGCGAATGAATTAGAATGGATCGTACGAATGAATTAGAATGGATCGTGCGAATGAATTAGAATGGATTGTATAAATGAATTACAATGGATCGTACGAATGAATTAGAATGGATCGTACGAATGAATTAGAATGAATCGTATGAATGAAATAGAATGAATTGTACGAATGAATTAGAATGGATCGTGCGAATGAATTTGAATGGATCGTACGAATGAATTAGAATGGATCGTGCTAATGAATTAGAATTGATCGTACGAATGAAATAGAATGGAGTGTACGAATGATTTAGAATGGATCGTACGAATGAATTAGAATGGATCGTACGAATGATTTAGAATGGATACATTCGTGCGAATGAATTAGAATGGATCATACGAATGAGTAAGAATGGATCGTACGAATGAAATAGAATGGATTGTACGAATGAATTAGAATGGATTCGTACGAATGAATTAGAATGGATACATTCGTGCGAATGAATTAGAATGGATCGTACCAATGAGTAAGAATGGATCGTACGAATGAAATAGAATGGAATGTGCGAATGAATTAGAATGGATCATACGAATGAATTAGAATGGATCGTGTGAAAGAATTAGAATGGATTGTATGAATGAATTAGAATGGATCGTACGAATGAATTAGAATGGATCGTACGAATGAATTAGAATGGATACATTCGTGCGAATGAATTAGAATGGATCGTACGAATGAATTAGAATGGATCGTACGAATGAATTAGAATGGATCTTACGAATGAATTAGAATGGATCGTACGAATGAATTAGAATGGATCGTACGAATGAACTAGAATGGATACATTCGTGCGAATGAATTAGAATGGATCGTACGAATGAATTAGAATGGATCGTACGAATGAATTAGAATGGATCTTACGAATGAATTAGAATGGATCGTACAAATGAATTAGAATGGATCGTACGAATGAATTAGAATGGATACATTCGTGATCGTACGAATGAATTAGAATGGATCGTACGAATAAATTAGAATGGATCGTGGGAATGAATTAAAATGGATCGTACGAATGAATTAGAATGGATCCACCGAATGAGTTAGAATGGATCATACGAAAGAATTAGAATAGATTGTACGAATGAATTAGAATGGATTGTGCGAATGAATTAGAATAGATCGTACGAATGAATTAGAATGGATCGTACGAATGAATTAGAATGGATCAAATGAATGAATTAGAATGGTTACATTCATGCGAATGAATTAGAATGGATCGTACGAATGGATTAGAATGGATCGTACGAATGGATTAGAATGGATACATTCGTGCGAATGAATTAGAATGGATCGTACGAATGAATTAGAATAGATTGTGCGAATGAATTAGAATAGATCATACGAATAAATTAGAATGGATACATTCGTGCGAATAAATTAGAATGGATTGTATGAATGAATTAGAATGGATCGTACGAATGAATTAGAATGGATCGTACGAATGAATTAGAATAGATTGCGCGAATGAATTAGAATGGATCGTACGAATGAATTAGAATGGATCTTACGAAGGAATTAGAATGGATCGTACGAATGAATTAGAATGGATCGTACGAAGGAATTAGAATGGATGATACGAATGAATTAGAATGGATCGTACGATTGAATTAGAATGGATCATACGAATGAGTAAGAATGGATCGTATGAATGAATTAGATTGGATCGTACGATCCATTCTAATTCATTAGCATGGATCGTGCTAATGAATTAGAATGGAATATACGAATGAATTAGAATGGATCGTAGAATGGATCGTAGAATGGATCGTACGAATGAATTAGAATGAATTAGAATGGATCGTACGAATGAATTAGAATAGATCATAGGAATGAATTAGAATGGATCGTGCAAATGAATTAGAATGGATACATTCGTGCGAATGAATTAGAATGGATCGTGCGAATGAATTAGAATGGATCGTACGAATGAATTAGAATGGATATATTTGAACGAATAAATTAGAATGGATCATACGAATGAATTAGAATGGATCGTACGAATGAATTAGAATGGATAGTGCGAATGAATTAGAATCGATCGTACGAATGAATTAGAATGGATCGTACGAATGAATTAGAATGGATCATACGAATGAGTAAGAATGGATCGTACGAATGAATTAGAATGGATCGTACGAATGAATTAGAATGGATCGTACGAATAAATTAGAATGGATACATTCGCCCGAATGAATTAGAATGGATCATACGAATGAGTAAGAATGGATCGTACGAATGAAATAGAATAGATTGTACAAATGAATTAGAATGGATCCTATGAATGAATTAGAATGGATCGTGTGAAAGAATTAGAATGGATTGTATGAATGAATTAGAATGGATCGTACGAATGAATTAGAATGGATCGTACGAATGAATTAGAATGGATATATTCGTGCAAATGAATTAGAATGGATCGTATGAGTGTATTAGAATGGATCGTATGAGTAAATTAGAATGGATCGTACGAATGAATTAGAATGGATTGTATGAATGAATTAGAATGGATCGTACGAATGAATTAGAATGGATCGTATGAATGAATGGATCATACGAATGAATTAGAATGGATCGTACGAATGAATTAGAATGGATAGTGCGAATGAATTAGAATCGATCATACGAATGAATTAGAATGGATCGTACGAATGAATTAGAATGGATTGTATGAATGAATTACAATGGATCGTACGAATGAATTAGAATGGATCGTACGAATGAATTAGAATGGATCAAATGAATGAATTAGAATGGTTACATTCATGCGAATGAATTAGAATGGATCGTGCGAATGGATTAGAATGGATCGTATGAGTGAATTAGAATGGATACGAAGGAATTAGAATGGATCGTACGAAGGAATTAGTATGGATCATACAAATGAAATAGAATGGATCGTACGAATGAAATAGAATGGATCGTACGAAGGAATTAGAATGCATTCGTATGATCCATTTTAATTCATTCGGACGATCCATTCTAATTCATTCATACGATCCATTCTAATTCATTCGCACGAATATACCCATTCTAATTCTTTCGTACGATGCATTCTAATTCATTCATTCGATCAATTCTAATTCATTAGCACGGTCCATTCTAATTCATTCGTACGATCCATTCTAATTCATTCGCACGATCCATTCTAATTCATTCATAGGATCCATTCTAATTCATTCATACGATCTATTCTAATTCTTTCGCACGAATGTATCCATTCTAATTCATTCGTACGAATGTATCCATTCTAATTCATTCGTACGAATCCATTCTAATTCATTCGTACAATCTATTCTATTTCATTCGTACGATCCATTCTAGTTCATTCGTACGATCCATTCTAATTCATTCGTACGATCCATTCTAATTCATTCGTATGATCCATTCTAATTAATTCGTATGATCCATTCTAATTCATTCGTACGATCCATTCTAATTCATTCATACAATCCATTCTAATTCATTCGCACGAGTGTATCCATTCTAATTAATTCGTACGATCCATTCTAATTCATTCGTATGATCCATTCTTATTCATTCGCACGATCCATTCTAATTCATTCGCACGAATGTATCCATTCTAATTCATTCATACGATCCATTCTAATTCATTCGTACGATCCATTCTAATTCATTCACACAAATGTATCCATTCTAATTTATTCGTACGATCCATTCTAATTCATTCGTACGATCAGTTCTAATTCATTCACAAAATCTATTCTAATTCATTCATACGATCTATTCTAATTCATTCGCACGATCCATTCTAATTCATTCGTACGATCCATTCTAATTCTTTCACACGATCCATTCTAATTCATTCGTACGATCCATTCTAATTCATTCGCACGATCCATTCTAATTCATTCATACGATCCATTCTAATTCATTCATACGATCCATTCTAATTTATTCGCACAAATGTATCCATTCTAATTCATTCGTACGATCCATTCTAATTCATTCGCACGATCCATTCTAATTCATTCGTACGATCCATTCTAATTCATTCGTACGATCCATTCTAATTCATTCGTATGATCCATTCTAATTAATTCGTATGATCCATTCTAATTCATTCGTACGATCCATTCTAATTCATTCATACAATCCATTCTAATTCATTCGCACGAATGTATCCATTCTAATTAATTCGTACGATCCATTCTAATTCATTCGTATGATCTATTCTTATTCATTCGCACGATCCAGTCTAATTGATTCGCACGATCCATTCTAATTCATTCGCACGAATGTATCCATTCTAATTCATTCGTATGATCCATTCTAATTTATTAATATGATCCATTCTAATTCATTCGTACGATCCATTCTAATTCATATGCACAAAGGTATCCATTCTAATTCATTCGTACGAAAGAATTAGAATGGATTGTATGAAAGAATTAGAATGGATCGTGCGAATGAATTAGAATGGATCGTACGAAGGAATTAGAATGGATCGTACGAAGGAATTAGAATGGATCATACGAATGAGTAAGAATGGATCGTACGAATGAATTAGAATGGATCGTACGAATAAATTAGAATGGATACATTCGTCCGATTGAATTAGAATGGATCATACGAATGAGTAAGAATGGATCGTACGAATGAAATAGAATAGATTGTACGAATGAATTAGAATGAATTGCAATGGATCGTATGAATGAATTAGAATGGATCGTATGAGTGAATTAGAACAGATAGTACGAATGAAGTAGAATGGATCGTATGAATGAATTAGAATGGATACATTCGTGCGAATGAATTAGAATGGATCGTATGAATGAATTAGAATAGATTGTGCGAATGAATTAGAATGGATCGTACGAATGAATTAGAATGGATACATTCGTGCGAATAAATTAGAATGGATCTTACAAATGAATTAGAATGGATCGTACGCATTAATTAGAATGGATCATACGAATGAGTAAGAATGGATCGTACAAATGAAATAGAATAGATTGTACGAATGAATTAGAATGGATCCTACTAATGAATTAGAATAGATCGTGTGAAAGAATTAGAATGGATTGTATGAATGAATTAGAATGAATTCGTACGATCCATTCGAATTCATTCGCACGATCCATTCTAATTCATTCGTACGATCCATTCTAATTCATTCGTACGATCCATTCTAATTCATTCGTAAGATCCATTCTAATTCATTTGTACGATCCATTCTAATTCATTCATACGATCCATTCTAATTTATTCGCACGAATGTATCCATTCTAATTCATTCATACGATCCATTCTACTTCATTTGTACTATCCGTTCTAATTCACTCATACGATCCATTCTAATTTATTCATATGATCCATTCTAATTCATTTGCACGAATATGAATGAATTAGGATGGATCGTACGAATGAATTAGAATGGATCATACGAATGAATTAGAATGGATCGTACGAATGAATAAGAATGGATCGTACGAATGAAATAGAATAGATTGTATGAATGAATTAGAATGGATCCTACGAATGAATTAGAATGGATCGTACGAATGAATTAGAATGGATCATATTAATGAATTAGAATGGATCATACGAATGAATTAGAATGGATACATTCGTGCGAATAAATTAGAATGGATTGTATGAATGAATTAGAATGGATCGTACGAATGAATTAGAATGGATTGTACGAATGAATTAGAATAGATTGCGCGAATGAATTAGAATGGATCGTACGAATGAATTAGAATGGATCGTACGAAGGAATTAGAATGGATCGTACGAATGAATTACAATGGATCGTACGAATGAATTAGAATGGATCGTACGAATGGATTAGAATGGATCGTACGATTGAATTAGAATGGATCATACTAATGAGTAAGAATGGATCGTATGAATGAATTAGATTGGATCGTACGATCCATTCTAATTCATTAGCATGGATCGTGCTAATGAATTAGAATGGAATATACGAATGAATTAGAATGGATCGTAGAATAGATCGTACGAATGAATTAGAATGAATTAGAATGGATCGTACGAATGAATTAGAATAGATCATAGGAATGAATTAGAATGGATCGTGCAAATGAATTAGAATGGATACATTCGTGCGAATAAATTAGAATGGATTGTATGAATGAATTAGAATGGATCGTACGAATGAATTAGAATGGATCGTACGAAAGAATTAGAATAGATTGCGCGAATGAATTAGAATGGATCGTGCGAATGAAATAGAATGGATACAAATGAAGTAGAATGGATCGTGTGAATGAATGGATCGTGCGAATGAATTAGAATGGATCGTACGAATGAATTAGAATGGATCATATGAATGAATTAGAATGGATCGTACGAATGAATTAGAATGGATCGTATGAATGAATTAGAATGGATCGTACGAATGAATTAGAATGGATCGTGCAAATGAATTAGAATGGATCGTACGAATGAATTAGAATGGATCGTGCGAATCAATTAGACTGGATCGTGCGAATGAAAAAGAATAGATCATACGAATGAATTAGAATGGATCGTACGAATTAATTAGAATGGATACATTCGTGCGAATGAATTAGAATGGATTGTATGAATGAATTAGAATGGATCGTACGAATGAATTAGAATGGATCATACGAATTAATTAGAATGGATCATACGAATGAATTAGAATGGATCGTACGAATGAATTAGAATGGATCGTACGAATGAATTAGAATGGATCGTGCGAATGAATTAGAATGGATCGTACGAATGAATTAGAATGGATACATTTGTGCGAATGAATTAGAATGGATCGTACGAATGAATTAGAATGGATCGTATGAATGAATTAGAATGGATCATACGAATGAATTAGAATGGATCGTGCGAATGAATTATAATGGATCGTACGAATGAATTAGAATGGATCGTGTGAAAGAATTAGAATGGATCGTACGAATGAATTAGAATGGATCGTGCGAATTAATTAGAATGGATCGTATGAATGAATTAGAATAGATTTTGTGAATGAATTAGAACTGATCGTACGAATGAATTAGAATGGATCGTACGAATGAATTAGAATGGATCGTATGAATGAATTAGAATGGATACATTCGTGCGAATGAATTTGAATGGATCGTGCGAATCCATTAGACTGGATCGTGCGAATGAATAAGAATGGATCATACGAATGAATTAGAATGGATCGTACGAATTAATTAGAATGGATACATTCGTGCGAATGAATTAGAATGGATTGTATGAATGAATTAGAATGGATTGTACGAATGAATTAGAATGGATCATACAAATTAATTAGAACGGATCATACGAATAAATTAGAATGGATCGTACGAATGAACTAAAATCGATACATTCGTGCGAATGAATTAGAATGGATCGTATGAATGAATTAGAATGGATCGTACGGAATGAATTAGAATGGATTGTATAAATGAATTAGAATGGATCGTACGAATGAGTAAGAATGGATCGTACGAATGAATTAGAATGGATCATACGAATGAATTAGAATGGATCGTACGAATTAATTAGAATGGATCATACGAATGAAATAGAATGGATCGTACGAAGGAATTAGAATGGATCGTACGAAGGAATTAGAATGATATATTCATGCAAATGAATTAGAATGGATCGTATGAATGAATTAGAATGGATCGTATGAGTGAATTAGAACGGATAGTACGAATGAAGTAGAATGGATCGTATGAATGAATTAGAATGGATACATTCATGCGAATGAATTAGAATGGATCGTTTGAATGAATTAGAATGGATCGTACGAATGAATTAGAATGGATCGTGCGAATGAATTAGAATGGATCGTACGAATGAATTAGAATGGATCGTACGAATGAACTAGAATGGATACATTCGTGCGAATGAATTAGAATGGATCGTACGAATGAATTAGAATGGATCGTACGAATGAATTAGAATGGATCGTACGAATGAATTAGAATGGATACATTCGTGCAAATGAATTAGAATGGATCGGACGAATGAATTAGAATGGATCGTACGAATGAATTAGAATGGATCAAATGAATAAATTAGAATGGATCGTACGAATGAATTAGAATGGATACATTCGTCCGAATGAATTAGAATGGATCGTACGAATGAATTAGAATGGATCGTACGAATGAATTAGAATGGATACATTCGTACGAATGAATTAGAATGGATCATACGAATGAATTAGAATGGATCGTACGGAATGAATTAGAATGGATATATTTGAACGAATAAATTAGAATGGATCATACGAATGTATTAGAATGGATCGTACGAATAAATTAAAATGGATAGTGCGAATGAATTAGAATCGATCGTACGAATGAATTAGAATGGATCGTACGAATGAATTAGACTGGATCATACGAATGAGTAAGAATGGATCGTACGAATGAATTAGAATGGATCGTACGAATGAATTAGAATGGATCGTACGAATAAATTAGAATGGATACATTCGTCCGAATGAATTAGAATGGATCATACGAATGAGTAAGAATGGATCGTACGAATGAAATAGAATAGATTGTACGAATGAATTAGAATGGATCCTACGAATGAATTAGAATGGATCGTGTGAAAGAATTAGAATGGATTGTATGAATGAATTAGAATGGATCGTATGAATGAATTAGAATGGATCGTACGAATGGATTAGAATGGATCGTACGAATGAATTAGAATGGATCGTACGAATGAACTAGAATGGATACATTCGTGCGAATGAATTAGAATGGATCGTACGAATGAATTAGAATGGATCGTACGAATGAATTAGAATGGATCTTACGAATGAATTAGAATGGATCATATGAATGAATTAGAATGGATCGTACGAATGAATTAGAATAGATCGTACGAATGAATTAGAATGGATCATACGAAGGAATTAGAATGGATCGTACGAATGAATTAGAATGGATCGTATGAATGAATTAGAATGGATACATTCGTGCGAATGAATTATAATGGATTGTACGAATGAATTAGAATGGATCGTACGAATGAATTAGAATGGATCGTGTTAAAGAATTAGAATGGATTGTATGAATAAATTAGAATGGATCATATGAATGAATTAGAATGGATATATTCGTGCGAATGAATTAGAATGGATCGTACGATTGAATTAGAATGGATCGTACGAATGAATTAGAATGGATCGTATGAATGAATTAGAATGGTTACATTCATGCGAATGAATTAGAATGGATCGTACGAATGGATTAGAATGGATCGTACGAATGGATTAGAATGGATACATTTGAGCGAATGAATTAGAATGGATCGTATGAATGAATTAGAATGGATCGTACGAATGGATTAGAATGGATCCTACGAATGGATTAGAATGGATACCTTTGTGCATATGAATTAGAATGGATCGTACAAATGAATTAGAATGGATCATATGAATGAATTAGAATGGATCGTGTGAAAGAATTAGAATGGATTGTATGAATGAATTAGAATAGATCGTATGAATGAATTAGAATGGATCGTACGAATGAATTAGAATGGATCGTACGAATGAATTAGAATGGATCGTACGAATGAATTAGAATGGATACATTCGTGCGAAAGAATTAGAATAGATCGTATGAATGAATTAGAATGGATCCTATGAATGAATTAGAATGGATCGTGCGAATGAATTAGAATGGATCGTATGAATGAATTAGAATAGATCGTACGAATGAATTAGAATGGATCGTACGAATGGATCGTACAAATGGATTAGAATGGATACATTCGAGTGAATGAATTAGAATGGATCGTACGAATGAATTAGAATGGATCGTACGAATAAATTAGAATGGATACATTCGTCCGAATGAATTAGAATGGATCATACGAATGAGTAAGAATGGATCGTACGAATGAAATAGAATAGATTGTACGAATGAATTAGAATGGATCCTACGAATGAATTAGAATGGATCGTGTGAAAGAATTAGAATGGATTGTATGAATGAATTAGAATGGATCGTATGAATGAATTAGAATGGATCGTGCGAATGAATTCGAATGGATCATACGAATTCATTCTAATTCATTCATACAATCCATTCTAATTCTTTCACACGATCCATTCTAATTCATTCGTACGTTCTATTCTAATTCATTAGCACGATCCATGCTAATTCATTCGTTCGATCAATTCTAATTCATTAGCACGATCCATTCTAATTCATTCGTACGATCCATTCTAATTCATTCGCACGATCCATTCTAATTCATTCATAGGATCCATTCTAATTCATTCATACGATCTATTCTAATTCTTTCGCACGAATGTATCAATTCTAATTCATTCGCACGAATGTATCCATTCTAATTCATTCGTACGATCCATTCTAATTCATTCATACGATCCATTCTAATTCATTCGTACGATCCATTCTAATTCATTCATACGATCTATTCTAATTCATTCATACAATCCATTCTTATTCTTTCACACGATCCATTCTAATTCATTCGTACGATCCATTCTAATTCATTCGCACAATCCATTCTATTTCATTCGTACGATCCATTCTTACTCATTGGTGCGATCCATTCTAATTCATTCGCACGAATGTATCCATTCTAATTCATTCGTACGAATCCATTCTAATTCATTCGTACAATCCATTCTATTTCATTCGTACGATCCATTCTTACTCATTCGTATGATCCATTCTAATTCATTCGCACGAATGTATCCATTCTAAATCATTCGTACGATCCATTCTAATTCATTCGTACGATCCATTCTAAATCATTCGTACAATCTGTTCGGGGGATTTTTTCGCTGGTCCGTGCAGCCTGCAAGACAAAGAAAAAGCGTTAGAACGGCTGGCTCCCATAGGAGCGCAGACCCTCCGACGCTCAAGTCAGTCTCAGGTGCACAACGGCGAACTGTGGTAGACGAAAGGGGAAGGGAATAGGGTTTCCAACCTGTACTATGGAGCCTGGGGGTGAGCATTTATAGCAATCGGCGGCCTACCGTGGCCCGACACGTGGAGATTCTTCTAGAGCCTTCTAGACCCCCACGATCCGGCTCGCGTGGGTCTCTGACAGTCCTTGGTACTCACACCCTGACATTCTATCGTCAAGCCTGCCAGGCGGTTTGAGTGGGGGAGAGCATCTTTCTTGTTACTGCCAGGTGGCTATTCTGGAATATTCAAGTCTGGGAGATCTTCATGCACTGTGGGCGACCTCCGGTGGGAAGCCAGGGCGAGCTTGCCCTCCATTGCTCCGCCTTCTCTTCCATATCTATCAAGAGTCGGACTTCGCGGGAGCAACCTCTTCGATAAACTAGGGAGTTCTGGCGAGCTTGGGCGAGCTCCTGAGCGAGCTTGGGCTAATTCCTGAGCGAGCTTGGGCGAGCTCCTGAGCGAGCTTGATCGATCTCCTGAGCGAACTTGGGCGAGCTCCTGAGCAAGCTTGGGCGAGCTCCTGAGCGAGCTTGGGCGAGCTCCTGAGCGAGCTTGGGCAAGCTCCTGAGCGAGTTTGGGCAAACTCCTGAGCGAGCTTGGGCGAGCTCCTGAGCGAGCTTGGGCGAGCTCCTGAGCGAGCTTGATCGAGCTCCTGAGCGAGTTTGGGCGAGCTCCTGAGCGAGCTTAGGCGAGCTCCTGAGCGAGCTTGGGCGAACTCCTGAGCGAGCTTGGGCGAGCTCCTGCATGAGCTAGGGGCGTTTGTGGTGCCGGTATCTTTATATGCATGACGGTCTAACTCCCGCTGCCATTTCCAGCGAACTCCTGTGCGAGATTGGGCGAGCTCCCGAGCGAGCTTTTAGCCTAAGGCCCCTTCAGCCCAATATGGATCTTGCTCCCTGTCAAGGTGATTTGGTGAGCACGGAGGGGGGGTGCGAACTCCAGGGCAGATTTCAGCTTGCTCAGGAGTCTTATTGCACACGATGGTTGAATTGGGAGTTCTAGTCATTTGCGACCTCCACCTGGGGAGATTCAGGCACCAACCGTGGGCGGTCTGCGCCGAGAGCTTTGACTGTCAGTATTTCACAAATGCTGGGCAGGCCACGAGCATCAGCCACGAGCGATCTCCTTCCGGTGCGAGCTTGTCACATGCGGTCAGGGTCTGCTTCGGGCGAGCTTGGGCACCAGCCGTGGGCGATCTGCGTTGAGAGTTTTAACTCCCAGTATTTCACAAACGCTGGGCGGGCCGCGAGCATTAGCCACGAGCGATCTCCTTCCGGTGCGAGCTTGTCGCACGCGGCCAGGGTCTGCTTCGGGCGAGCTTGGGCACCAGCCGTGGGCGATCTGCGTCGAGAGTTTTGACTCCCAGTTTCGCAAACGCTGGGAGGGCCGGGAGCGTCAGCCATGAGCGATCTCCTTCCGGTGCGAGCTTGCCACACGCGGTCAGGGTCTGCGTCGGGCGAGCTGCGGGCACCAGCCGTGGGCGATCTTGTGACTTGGGTATCGCACCAAATCTCCAACGGTCGCTTCATCTTAAATACGGCGTGAGGCTCGATATTGATACAATGAATCTCATCATGAGATCCCGATTGGCACGAGACACGTGTCTCCTCCTCATTTGTTCCTTTTCCTGTCAATAAAGGACAGCGTCGGCACCGGCACAGCCTTTTCCCACGCGTGGTCCATGTGGCACTGCCTAATTGGAGAAAGGCGAGCTGTCGCTTCAACCATCGGTGTGTCGCCTCGTTGGGTGCGCTCGAGTACTAACTGCGGCCCGATTCACCTACCTCTCACTTGCCTATAAATAGGAGACGGGGGGCGATTTTTTTACCGCTGCGTGAAAAACAGCTCTCCCTTCCTTCTTTGCTTTCAGCTCGCAGCTCGCTAGCGCCCTCTCGCTCATGGCTTCCTCTGCTGCTGCTGCTTCTTCAGCTGCTGCTGCTGCTGTGTCCTCCCGAGAGGGGCCTCTCAATGTCGCCCCTATCTCGGTGCGGGCTCCGGGCTCAGGGGAAGAGGCACCTCCGAAGGAGCCCGCCGTCGTTTGGTTCAATGACATCGGGGGTGCGCCCATCCCCGATAGTCTGCGAACCGCGGTGGGAATTCCCCAAGAGCTCGCCATTCTTCCTCTTTCGAGCTCCGGGAGGCTGCTCTCGGGGACCGTGGTCTCCGTGGGGCAGATATGGTCAGGGCTCCGGCTGCCCCTGAACCATCTGGCCAGCGAGCTCCTGGAACTGGCGGGCTTATGCCCCGCCCAGCTCCTGGGAAACTCGTGGGGGTTCCTCTATGGGCTTGCTCGCATTGAGGAAGCCCTAAACGTGAGGATCCCCCTAGCCTACCTCCTAAACAAGTGGTTCCTCAAACCGGGACCCGTCTTCAACGAGGTAGACTGTGGTCAGTTCTACCTCACGGGCTGCTCCGACGAGGTGCTTCCGTTCGCCGCCGTCGAGAACAAGGACCGGTACTAGAAAGCGTACCCGTTCGTGATCGACGGCGAGTGGCGAGGTCCTCGAGCCAGCATCCCCTCTCTTCCCGGCAGACCGCCTCTCCCTGTCTTCAAGAAGATCGCAGAATATCGGGCAAAGGGGAAGAAGTGCATCACCGCAGCCCGCGAGAGATCGCTCGACGAGGCGATTCTGGACTTCCTCGGGGGTCGAACCCTCGAGAAGGTCCTCCCGCCGGACTTCTCCTTCCTCTGGAAGGATCTCCGGACCGGAACCATCACCACCCGGCAGAAGGTGATGCGGAAGAAGGTCGCGGTCTCCCGGCGCACTGCCGCGACCTCCACGGCGGCTCCCGCGACCTCTACTGTAGGGACCTCGACGAAGAAGGGGAAGAAGCGGGCTTCCCCCATTCAGGTCGCCGACAAGGACACCCTCGAGATGCTCCACGAGGAGGATGTCGCGCCACCGCCGCCACCAGCCCGCGAAGCAGCCCCAGGTCAGGCGACCACCCTTTCTGTCATTTCTCCGAGGGCCCCAGTCCCGGAGCCTCGGTGACGTCGCATTTCCTTCGTCGAGCCCGAGGATCCGCGCGTCGAGCTTCTTCTCAGCATGGCGGAAGTGGAGTCCCCAATGGCTGAAGTGCTGATGTGCGGATTCCCAGGTGACCTGACTAAAACTTTGTTTGTTGCGGTGATGAATCCAGAGGAGGGCGCCTCGCAGAAGAAGGCGAGGAAGAAGAAGACCCCTTCAGCCCGCCCATCGGGAGAGGACAACGCTGTTCGGGAGGCTCGCGAAGCCTTCCAACAGGTCCTCGAGGAGCGGAGGAAGGCCGCCCTCGCGGAGGCGGGCTTGGGATCAGCCGATGATCTCAGCACGACCTCCAGCTCCGACGACGAGGAGCGGGCTTCGGGAGATGAGCCCGCGACTGCAACTGCGGGGCCTCCCCCGCCCTTCGAGGGACCGACTCCGCCGAGCTCAACCCTTCCGCCTGCTCCGAGCAAAACACCAGCACCGGCCGCGCCTGCTCCCAACACGCCCGCGCCCGCGCCTGTACCTGCCGATCTCAGTGCGCCCGCGCCCGCGCCCGCTGCTGCCAGCGCGCCCGCGCCCGAGCCCGCGCCTACTGCCCCCAGCGCGCCTGTGCCCGAGCCCGCGCCTACTGCCCCCAGCGCGCCTGCGCCCTCTGCTGCCAGCGCGCCCGCGCCCGTGCCCGCTGATTCCAGTGCGCCCACGCCCACACCCGCGCCTATGGCTCCCAGCGTGCCTGCACCCGAGCCCGCGCCGGCCGCTTCCATTGCGCCCGCGCCCGTACCCGCGCTTATGGCTCCCAACGCGCCCACACCCGAGCCCGCGCCGGCCGCTTCCAGTGCGCCCGTGCCCACACCCGCGCCTATGGCTCCCAGCGCGCCCGTACCCGAGCTCGCGTCGGTCGCTTCCAGTGCGCCCGTGCCCACACCCGTGCCTATGGCTCCCAGCGCGCCCACGCCCGAGCCCGCACCGGTCGCTTCCAGTGCGCCCGCGCCCGCACCCGCGCCCGCGCCTGCTGCTACCAGTGCGCTTTCGCCCTCTGCTGCCAGCGCGCCCTCTGCTCTCGAGGCTCCTATCCTCCCGGAGCTGGACGGGTTGGTCTACTGGTCTCCGGACCTGGGGGCCATCTTGGACGACCTTCTGAGCTCCAGCTCGGAAGCCTCGGACCCAGACTTGCTCGGGCAAGGGGGAGCCGCCGTGCCTCCCCTTACCAAGGAAGGGGGTGCCGGCGCTCAAGGGGGCGAGCCCGCCGCTACTGCCGTCGATGCGCCTTCCTCGGCTGCCCCAACCGAGGTGAGCCAGGCGGGCTCCTCCTCAGGCGACCCCGAGCGCGCCCCCTACTTCACGCGGAAAATCCTGGGGCACAACATTTTCGCCCGGACTCCCTACATCGCCCTCATCAACCGGCTCCTCGAGGTAAGATTACCTTCACACTTCTCCGCCTTAAATCCTTCTCTGTTCTAAATTTCTCCTAAGACTTTCTCTAACTGTTTCACCTTGGCGTAGGTGGAGCGGGTCAGCCGGGCCCTCGCCGATGAGGTCGCCGGCGTTGCGGGGGACACGGTTGCTCTCTACGATGACACTCTCTATAGCTCGGAGAGGAGAGTAGACAAGCACATCCACCAGCTTCACCAGGCGGACCGATCCGGCGAGCTCCGAGCTGAGGTGGACCGGCTGCGCCAGCAGGCTGCCTCTGTTGATACAGAGGTTGCCCAACTGCGCCAGCGGGCTACCACTCTCACCACGGGGCTAGCCTCGGTCGAGGACGCTCGTGCTCGCGCCCTCGCTGACCTATAAGAGGCGACCAAAGCCAAAGAGGCCGCCCAGAAAGAGATCCTCGAGCTTCGCAGCCAGGTGGCGGCCTCCCGGGACAAGATCGCGGTGCTGAAGGAGGCCCATCTCCGCGACCTCAACTCCCAGCGAGAGCGCCTCCAGTCGTAGCTGGGCGAGCTCCTCCAGAAGGGCGCGCTGGATGCCATGAGAAGTACAAGACCGAAAGGTCAAAGAAGAGGAAGCGCGGCGACGACAACGGCGCGGGTGCTGGCCCTGCTTAGGCTCCATCCTTTTGTAACCCTTCTGATGTATCTTTAAACAATGAATAAAATGAATGATACTTTTTGAGCTCACCTCTACGTTTCTTTCCCTCTCTGTATTGCTCATGAGTCCGCTTTAGGAGTTTCGCAGCGATCTCGAGAGTGATACCCCGGGTGAGGCAGCTAATTCGATTCAATCTTTTTATTTTTAAAGTATATGCAAACGAAAAACTCGGCATGCTCGCTAAAACTCAATTAGTCTCTAAGCCCGAAAAACGATAAGCGAACCAAAAGACTTCAAAAACTTCCCTACACTCAGAGACTTAAACCATTTTTCTTTTTGAAAGAAACTAATAAATGCTAGCTGCCCCCTGCCCGGTTAATTTCCCTCGATGATCCTGTTCAGCGGACTTGCCCTTTGAGGGGTACGCTCACGCCAGGATGCTTCCGTTCATGGCAGGTGAACGCGAAGGATCCCGGTTAGGTTTAGAGTCCACTAGGCAGCGGACTTCCCCGGGAATCTCAAGGTCGCCCACTGGCTGCCTCTGAGGATCCCAGTCTTGCTTTAAGTCCGCACAACGGCGGACTGCCCCGGGAATCTCAAGGTCACCCACTGGCTGCCTCTGAGGATCCCGGTCTTGCTTTAAGTCCGCACAACGGCGGACTGCCCCGGGAATCTCAAGGTCGCCCACTGGCTGCCTCTGAGGATCCCGGTCTTGCTTTAAGTCCGCACGACGGCGGACTGCCCCGGGAAGCTCAAGGTCGCCCACTAGCTGCCTCTGAGGATCCCGGTCTTGCTTTAAGTCCGCACAACGGTGGACTGCCCCGGGAAGCTCAAGGTCGCCCACTGGCTACCTCTGAGGATCCCGGTCTTGCTTTAAGTCCGCACAACGGCGGACTGCCCCGGAAAGCTCAAGGTCGCCCGCTGGCTGCCTCTTAGGATCCCGATTTTGTTTTAAGTCCGCACAACGGCGGACTGCACACTATAGATCATGCGGGCTCTTTCTGCGCCGAGCTTCCTAGTTAAATTGTTTGTTGAAACCTCCATCGTACATTCATAACTTCTTCAGAAGATGATTTACAAAAATCCCCTTAGGCATAAAACTTGCGAAGGTGCAAAGCGTTCCAAGGTCGCTCTAACAGGTCGCCTCTAGCGGTCATCAACCGGTATGCCCCCGAGCTTCCTGCTTCGTGTACTATGTAGGGGCCTTCCCAGTTCGCCACGAGCTTTCCTGCATTAGGCTCTTGCGTGTTTGCGAACACCTTTCTCATCACCAGATCGCCAGCCTTGAATGCCCGGCGGCGGACTCTTTTATCATATACGCGCTTCATTTCTTATCTATATCCGGCGAGGTGCAGGTTGGCGCGCTCTCGTCTTTCTTCGAGCTGATCGAGGGAGTCGGCGAGCAGTTTGTCATTGTCGACCTCCTCCGATGCAAGCCTTCTTTCAGTGGGCAGCTCGGCTTCTACTGGCAGCACGGCCTCGCAACCAAAAGTGAGACTGAAAGGGGACTCGTTAGTTGAGCGACGTGGAGTAGTGCGATAGGCCCACAAGACTCCATCGAGCTCCTGCTCCCACAATCCTTTTTTCCCTTCCAGCCTTTTCTTGTGGTTGTCTATGATCACGCGATTCGTTGCTTCGGCCTGCCCGTTGCTTTGAGGGTACCTTGGGGACGAGAACCTTAGGTCGACTCTATATTCAGCACAAAAGCTTCTGATCAAGCGATTGTCGAACTGGTGACCATTGTCGGTGATAAGTACCCGAGGTAGACCGAACCGGTAGAAAATATTCTTCCAAAGGAAGTCTTTCACTTGCTTCTCACCTATCTTAGCTAGCGGGACCGCTTCCACCCATTTGGTGAAGTAGTCCGTAGCCACTAAGATGAATTTCTTTTGCCGGGCTGACACGGGGAAAGGTCCCATAATGTCCAGTCCCCATTGCTGGAAAGGCCAGGGGCTCGCCAGAGGATGCAGTTCTTCTGCAGGCATATGATTTGTCGTGGCGTGCTTCTGGCATTGGATGCAGCTTTGTGCGACCTTCAAGGCATCTTGCTCCAGAGTGGGCCACCAGTATCCTTGCCTCCGTACCTTCGCAGCTAGAGACCGCCCACCAGCGTGGTTTCCCAACTCGCCTGAGTGAATACAATTCAAAACTTCTTCGGTCTCCGGGCTCTCGACGCAACGAAGATTTGGCCCGCCAAAGGATCTTCGAAAAAGGCGATCCCAGTGAATGAGGTAGCGCCCAACACATTTCTCCACTCGCCGGGCTTCCTCTCTATCCTCTGGAAGCTCGCCCTTCTGGAGAAAACGAAGAATGGGGGCGGTCCACCCGCCGGGTGGTACGTCGGTGGAGACTTGGTTAACAGCGGGCTCTATCAGTCGGAGCCGAGACTGATTTTGGACCTCGATGAGGATTTGTCGAGCTTCTGATGTTCCCAGTAGGGAGGCAGCATTTGCCAAAGCATCTGCTCGCCTATTATCGGCTCGAGGGATTTGCTCGAAAGAGATCTTCTCGAATTCTGCGGCCTTTCCCTTTACCAGATCAACGTAGCCCGCCATTCGCGCATCCCGGGAGGCAAAATCCCCGTTAATTTGACAAATGATCAACTGGGAATCGCTGAAAACCTTTAACCATTTGGCGCCTACTTCTTGAGCGAGCTCTAGCCTGGCAAGCAGTGCCTCATACTCGGCCTCATTGTTGGTTGCCGCGAAATCCAGCCGGACTGATTTCTTAAGGAGTATGAATGAATTAGAATGGATCGTACGAAGGAATTAGAAAGGATCGTACGAATGAATTAGAATGGATCGTACGAATGAATTAGAATAGATCGTACGAATGAATTAGAATGGATCGTACGAATGAATTAGAATGGATCGTGTGAAAGAATTAGAATGGATCGTACGAATGAATTAGAATGGATCGTGCAAATGAATTAGAATGGATCGTACGAATGAATTAGAATGGATCGTGCTAATGAATTAGAAATGATCGAACGAATGAATTAGCATGGATCGTGCATTCGTACGATACATTCTAATTCATTCATAAGATCCATTCTAATTCATTCGTACGATCCATTCTAATTCATTCGTACGATCCATTCTAATTCATTCGCATGAATGTATCCATTCTAGTTCATTCGTACGATCCATTCTAATTCATTCATACGATCCATTCTAATTCATTCCTACGATCTATTCTAATTCATTCATACAATCCATTCTAATTCTTTCACACGATCCATTCTAATTCATTCGTACGATCCATTCTAATTCATTCGCACAATCCATTCTATTTCATTCGTACGATCCATTCTTACTCATTCGTATAATCCATTCTAATTCATTCGCACGAATGTATCCATAATGGATCATACGAATGACTAAGAATGGATCGTACGAATGAAATAGAATGGATTGTGCGAATGAATTAGAATGGACCGTACGAATGAATTAGAATGAATACATTCGTGCGAATGAATTAGAATGGATCGGACGAATGAATTAGAATGGATCGTACGAATGAATTAGAATGGATTGTATAAATGAATTAGAATGAATTCGTACGATCCATTCGAATTCATTCGTATGATCCATTCTAATTCATTCGTACGATCCATTCTAATTCATTCATACAATCCATTCTAATTTATTCGCACGAATGTATCCATTCTAATTAATTCGTACGATCCATTCTAACTCATTCGTATTATCTATTCTTATTCATTCGCACGATCCAGTCTAATGGATTCGCACGATCCATTCTAATTCATTCGCACGAATGTATCCATTCTAATTCATTCGTACGATCCATTCTAATTCTTTAATATGATCCATTCTAATTCATTCGTACGATCCATTCTAATTCATTAATATGATCCATTCTAATTCATTCATATGATCCATTCTAATTCATTCAGACGAATGTATCCATTCTAATTCATTCATACGATCCATTCTAATTTATTCGTACGATCCATTCTAATTCACTCATACGATCCATTCTAATACATTCATACGATCCATTCTAATTCATTTGCACGAATATATCCATTCTAATTCATTCGTACGATCCATTCTAATTCCTTCGTATGATCCATTCTAATTCATTCGTACGATCTATTCTAATTCATTCATACGATCCATTCTAATTCATTCGTACGATCCATTCTAATTCCTTCGTACGATCCATTCTAATTCATTCGTATGATCCATTCTAATTCATTCATACAATCCATTCTAATTCTTTCACACGATCCATTCTAATTCATTCGTACGATCAATTCTAAATCATTCGTGCAATCCATTCTATTTCATTCGTACGATCAATTCTAATTCATTAGAATGGATCGTACGAATGAATTATAATGGATCATATTAATGAATTAGAATGGATCGTACGAATGAATAAGAATGGATCGTACGAATGAATTAGAATGGATCTTACGAATGGATTAGAATGGATACATTCGTGCGAATGAATTAGAATGGATCGGACGAATGAATTAGAATGGATCGTACGAATGAATTAGAATGGATCAAATGAATGAATTAGAATGGTTACATTCATGCGAATGAATTAGAATGGATCGTACGAATGGATTAGAATGGATCGTACGAATGGATTAGAATGGATACATTCGAGCGAATGAATTAGAATGGATCGTACGAATGAAATTAGAATGGATCGTACGAATGAATTAGAATAGATCGTACGAATGAATTAGAATGGATCGTGCGAATGAATTAGAATGGATCATGTGAAAGAATTAGAATGGATCGTACGAATGAATTAGAATGGATCGTGCGAATGAATTAGAATGGATCGTACGAATGAATTAGAATGGATCGTGCTAATGAATTAGAATTGATCGAACGAATGAATTAGCATGGATCGTGCATTCGTATGATCCATTCTAATTCATTCGTAAGATCCATTCTAATTCATTCGTACGATCCATTCTAATTCATTCGTACGATCCATTCTAATTCATTCGCACGAATGTATCCATTCTAGTTCATTCGTACGAACCATTCTAATTCATTCGTACGATCCATTCTAATTCATTCATGCGATCTATTCTAATTCATTCATACAATCCATTCTAATTCTTTCACACGATCCATTCTAATTCATTCGTACGATCCATTCTAATTCATTCGCACAATCCATTCTATTTCATTCGTACGATCCATTCTTACTCATTCGTATGATCCATTCTAATTCATTCGCACGAATGTATCCATAATGGATCATACGAATGAGTAAGAATGGATCGTACGAATGAAATAGAATGGATTGTGCGAATGAATTAGAGTGGACCATACGAATGAATTAGAATGGATACATTCGTGGGAATGAATTAGAATGGATCATCCGAATGAATTAGAATGGATCGTACGAATGAATTAGAATGGATCGTACGAATGAATTAGAATGGATTGTACGAATAAATTAGAATGGATACATTCGTCCGAATGAATTAGAATGGATCATACAAATGAGTAAGAATGGATCGTACGAATGAAATAGAATAGATTGTATGAATGAATTAGAATGGATCGTGCGAATGCATTAGAATGGATCGTACGAATGAATTAGAATGGATCGTATGAATGAATTAGAATGGATCGTGCAAATGAATTAGAATGGATCATATTAATGAATTAGAATGGATCGTACGAATGAATTAGAATGGATACATTCGTGCGAATGAATTAGAATGGATCGTGCGAATCCATTAGACTGGATCGTGTGAATGAATAAGATTGGATCATATGAATGAATTAGAATGGATCGTACGAATTAATTAGAATGGATACATTCGTGCGAATGAATTAGAATGGATTGTATGAATGAATTAGAATGGATCGTACGAATGAATTAGAATGGATCATACGAATGAATTAGAATAGCTCATACGAATGAATTAGAATGAATCGTATGAATAAATTAGAATGGTTACATTCGTGCGAATGAATTAGAATAGATCGTACGAATAAATTAGAATGGATCGTACGAATGAATTAGAATGGATCTTACGAATGAATTAGAATGGATCGTACGAATGAATTAGAATGGATCGTACGAATGAATTAGAATGGATACATTCGTGCGAATGAATTAGAATGGATCGAAGGAATGAATTAGAATGGATCGTACGAATGAATTAGAATGGATCGTACGAACGAATCCATTCTAATTCATTCGTACGATCCATTCTAATTCATTCGCACGATCCATTCTAATTCATTCGTACGACCATTCTAATTCATTCGCACGAATGTATCCATTCTAATTCATTCGTACGATCCATTCTAATTCATTCGTACGATCCATTCTAATTCATTTGTACGATCTATTCTAATTCATTCGTACGATCCATTCTAATTCATTCATACGATCCATTCTAATTCCTTCGTACGATCCAATCTAATTCATTCGTACGATCCATTCTAATTCATTCATACAATCCATTCTAATTCTTTCACACGATCCATTCTAATTCATTCGTACGATCCATTCTAAATCATCCGTGCAATCCATTCTATTTCATTCATACAATCCATTCTAATTCTTTCACACGATCCATTCTAATTCATTCGTACGATCCATTCTAATTCATTCGCACAATCCATTCTATTTCATTCGTACGATCCATTCTTACTCATTCGTATGATCCATTCTAATTCATTCGCACGAATGTATCCATAATGGATCATACGAATGAGTAAGAAAGGATCATACGAATGAAATAGAATGGATTCTGCGAATGAATTAGAATGGACCGTACGAATGAATTAGACGTACGAATGAATTAGAATGGATACATTCGTGCGAATAAATTAGAATGGATCATACGAATGAGTAAGAATCGATCGTCATTCTAATTCATTCGTATGATCCATTCTAATTCATTTGTATCCATTCTATTTCATTCGCACGATCCATTCTAATTCATTCGCGCAATCTATTCTAATTCATTCGTACGATCCATTCTAATTCATTCGGACGATCCATTCTAATTCATTCATACAATCCATTCTAATTTATTCGCACGAATGTATCCATTCTAATTCATTCGTACGATCCATTCTAATTCATTCGCACAATCTATTCTAATTCATTCATACGATCCATTCTAATTCATTCGCACGAAGGTATCCATTCTAATTCATTCATACGATCCATTCTAATTCATTCGTACTATCCGCTCTAATTCACTCATACGATCCATTCTAATTCATTCATACGATCCATTCTAATTCATTTGGACGAATGTATCCATTCTAATTCATTCGTACGATCCTGAATTAGAATGGATCGTACGAATGAATTAGAATGGATACCTTTGTGCATATGAATTAGAATGGATCGTATGAATGAATTAGAATGGATCATATTAATGAATTAGAATGGATCGTACGAATGAATTAGAATGGATACATTCGTGCGAATGAATTAGAATGGATCGTATGAATGAATTAGAATAGATTTTGTGAAAGAATTAGAACTGATCGTACGAATGAATTAGAATGGATACATTCGTGCGAATGAATTAGAATGGATTGTATGAATGAATTAGAATGGATCCTATAAATGAATTAGAATGGATCGTACGAATGAGTAAGAATGGATTGTACGAATGAATTAGAATAGATTGCGCGAATGAATTAGAATGGATCGTGCGAATGAAATAGAATGGATACAAATGAATTAGAATGGATCATACGAATGAATTAGAATGACGATCCATTCTTACTCATTCGTATGATCCATTCTAATTTATTCGCACGAATGTATCCATTCTAATTCATTCGTACGTCTAATTCATTCATACGGTCCATTCTAATTCATTCGCACAATCCATTCTATTTCATTCGTACGATCCATTCTTACTCATTCGTATGATCCATTTTGGATACATTCGTGCGAATGAATTAGAATGGATCATACGAATGAGTAAGAATGGATCGTACGAATGAAATAGAAGGGATTTTGCGAATGAATTAGAATGGATCGTACAAATGAATTAGAATGGATCGTGTGAAAGAATTAGAATGGATTGTATGAATGAATTAGAATAGATCGTATGAATGAATTAGAATGGATCGTACGAATGAATTAGAATGGATCGTACGAATGAATTAGAATGGATACATTCGCGAATGAATTAGAATGGATCGTACGAATGAATTAGAATGGCTCGTACGAATGAATTAGAATGGATCTTACGAATGAATTAGAATGGATCGTACGAATGAATTGGAATGGATCGTACGAATGAATTAGAATGGATACATTTGTGAGAATGAATTAGAATGGATCGTACGAATGAATTAGAATGAATCGTATGAATGAATTAGAATGGATCGTACGAATGAATTAGAATGGATCGTACGAAGGAATTAGAATGGATCGTACGAATGAATTAGAATGGATATATTCGTGCAAATGAATTAGAATGGATCGTATGAATATATTAGAATGGATCGTATGAGTGAATTAGAATGGATCGTGCGAATGAATTAGAATGGATTGTATGAATGAATTAGAATGGATCGTACGAATGAATTAGAATGGATCATACGAATTAATTAGAATGGATCATACGAATGAATTAGAATGGATCGTACGAATAAATTAGAATTAGAATGGATATATTCGTGCGAAGAATTAGAATGGATACATTCGTGCGAAAGAATTAGAATAGATCGTATGAATGAATTAGAATGGATCCTATGAATGAATTAGAATGGATCGTTCGAATGAATTAGAATGGATTGTACGAATGAATTAGAATGGATACATTCGTGCGAATGAATTAGAATGGATCGGACGAATGAATTAGAATGGATTGTACGAAAGAAGTAGAATGGATCAAATGAATGAATTAGAATGGTTATATTCATGCGAATGAATTAGAATGGATCGTACGAATGGATTAGAATGGATCGTACGAATGGATTAGAATGGATACATTCGAGCGAATGAATTAGAATAGATCGTACGAATAAATTAGAATGGATCGTACGAATGGATTAGAATGGATCCTACGAATGGATTAGAATGGATCGTACGAATGAATTAGAATGGATCATATGAATGAATTAGAATGGATCATGCGAATGAATTCGAATGGATCGTACGAATTCATTCTAATTCATTCATACAATTCATTCTAATTCTTTCACACGATCCACTCTAATTCAGTCGTACGTTCTATTCTAATTTATTAGCACGATCCATGCTAATTCATTCGTTCGATCAATTCTAATTCATTAGCACGATCTATTCTAATTCATTCGTACGATCCATTCTAATTCATTCGCACGATCCATTCTAATTCATTCATAGGATCCATTCTAATTTATTCATACGATCTATTCTAATTCTTTCGCACGAATGTATCCATTCTAATTCATTCGCACGAATGTATCTATTCTAATTCATTCGTACGATCCATTCTAATTCATTCGTACGATCCATTCTAATTCATTCATACGATCTATTCTAATTCATTCATACAATCCATTCTAATTCTTTCACACGATCCATTCTAATTCATTCGTACGATCCATTCTAATTTTTTCGCATGAAGGTATCCATTCTAATTCATTCGTACGATCCATTCTAATTCATTCGCACAATCTATTCTAATTCATTCATACGATCCATTCTAATTCATTCGCACGAATGTATCCATTCTAATTCATTCATACGATCCATTCTACTTCATTCGTACTATCCGTTCTAATTCACTCATACAATCCATTCTAATTCATTCATACGATCCATTCTAATTCATTTGCACAACGGTATCCATTCTAATTCATTCGTACGATCCATTCGTATTCATTCGCATGATCCATTTTAATTCATTCGTACGATCCATTCTAATTCATTCGTACGATCCATTCTAATTCATTCGCACGATCCATTCTAATTCATTCGTACAATCTATTCTATTTCATTCGTATGATCCATTCTTACTCATTCGTATGATCCATTCTAATTCATTCGGACGAATGTATCCATTCTAATTTATTCGTACGATCCATTCTAATTCATTCGTACGATCCATTCTAATTCATTCGTCCGATCCATTCTATTTCATTCACACGATCCATTCTAATTCATTCGTACGATCCATTCTAATTCATTCATACAATCCATTCTAATTCATTCGTATGATCCATTCTAATTCACTCATACGATCCATTCTAATACATTCATACGATCAATTCTAATTCATTTACACGAATATATTCATTCTAATTCATTCGTACGATCCATTCTAATTCCTTCGTACGATCCATTCTAATTCATTCGTACGATCCATTCTAATTCATTCGTACGATCCATTCTAATTCATTCGTACAATCTATTCTAATTCATTCGTATGAATGGATACATTCGTGTGAATGAATTAGAATGGATCGTACGAATGAGTAAGAATGGATCGTACGAATGAAATAGAATGGATTGCACGAATGAAATAGAATGGATCGTACGAATGAATTAGAATGGATCGTGTGAAAGAATTAGAATGGATTGTATGAATGAATTAGAATGGATCGTACGAAGGAATTTGAATGGATCGTACGAATGAATTAGAATGGATCGTACGAATGAATTAGAATAGATCGTACGAATAAATTAGAATGGATCGTACGAATGAATTAGAATGGATCGTGTGAAAGAATTAGAATGGATCATACGAATGAATTAGAATGGATCGTGCGAATGAATTAGAATGGATCGTACGAATGAATTAGAATGGATCGTGCTAATGAATTAGAATTGATCGAACGAATGAATTAGCATGGATCGTACATTCATACGATCCATTCTAATTCGTTCGTAAGATCCATTCTAATTCATTCGTACAATCCATTCTAATTCATTCGTACGATCCATTCTAATTCATTCGCACGAATGTATCCATTCTAGTTCATTCGTACGATCCATTCTAATTCATTCGTACGATCCATTCTAATTTATTCATACGATCTATTCTAATTCATTCATACAATCCGTTCTAATTCTTTCACACGATCCATTCTAATTCATTCGTACGATCCATTCTAATTCATTCGCACAATCCATTCTATTTCATTCGTACGATCCATTCTTACTCATTCGTATGATCCATTCTAATTCATTCGCACGAATGTATCCATAATGGATCATACGAATGAGTAATAATGGATTGTAAGAATGAAATAGAATGGATTGTGCGAATGAATTAGAATGGACCGTACGAATGAATTAGAATGGATACATTCATGCGAATGAATTAGAGTGGATCGGACGAATGAATTAGAATGGATCGTACGAATGAATTAGAATGGATCGTACGAATAAATTAGAATGGATACATTCGTCCGAATGAATTAGAATGGATCATACGAATGAGTAAGAATGGATCGTACGAATGAAAAAGAATAGATTGTGCGAATGAATTAGAATGGATCCTACGAATGAATTAGAATAGATCGTGTGAAAGAATTAGAATGGATTGTATGAATGAATTAGAATGAATTCGTACGATCCATTCGAATTCATTCGCACGACCCATTCTAATTCATTCATACGATCCATTCTAATTCATTCATACAATCCATTCTAATTCTTTCACACGATCCATTCTAATTCATTCGTATGATCCATTCTAATTCATTCGTACAATCTATTCAATTTCATTCGTACGATCCATTCTAACTCATTCGTATGATCCATTCTAATTCATTCGGACGAATGTATCCATTCTATTTTATTCGTACGATCCATTCTAATTCATTCGTACGATCCATTCTAATTCATTCGTACGATCCATTCTAATTCATTCGTCCGATCTATTCTAATTCATTCGCACGAATGTATCCATTCTAATTCATTCGTACAATCCATTCTAATTCATTCGTACGATCCATTCTAATTCATTCGTACGATCCATTCTAATTCATTCATACGATCCATTCCAATTCATTCGTACGATCCATTATAATTCATTCGCATAAATATATCCATTCTAATTCATTCGTACGATCCATTCTAATTCATTCGTATGATCCATTCTAATTCATTCGTACGATCCATTCTAATTCATTCATACGATCCATTCTAATTCATTCGTACGATCCATTCTAATTCATTCGCATAAATGTATCCATTCTAATTCATTCGTACGATCCATTCTAATTCATTCGCACGATCCATTCTAATTCATTCGTACGATCCATTCTAATTCATTCGCACGATCTGTTCTTTTTCATTCGCACAATCCTTTCTAATTCATTCGCACGAATGTATCAATTCTAATTCATTCGTAGGATCCATTCTAATCCATTCATACGATCCATTCTAATTCATTCGTACGATCCATTCTAATTCATTCGTACGATCCATTCTAATTCATTTGCACGAATGTATCCATTCTAATTCATTCGTACGATCCATTCTAATTCATTCGTACGATCCATTCTAATTCATTCATACGATCTATTCTAATTCATTCATACAATCCATTCTAATTCTTTCACACGATCCATTCTAATTCATTCGTACGATCCATTCTAATTCATTCGCACAATCCATTCTATTTCATTCGTACAATCCATTCTTACTCATTCGTATGATCCATTCTAATTCATTCGGACGAATGTATCCATACTAATTTATTCGTACAATCCATTCTAATTCATTCGTACGATCGATTCTAATTCATTCGTCCGATCCATTCTAATTCATTCGCACGAATGTATCTATTCTAATTCATTCGTACGGTCCATTCTAATTCATTCGCACAACCCATTCTATTTCATTTGTACGATCCATTCTTACTCATTCGTATGATCCATTATGGATACATTCGTGCGAATGAATTAGAATGGATCATAAGAATGAGTAAGAATGGATCGTACGAATGAAATAGAATGGATTGTGCGAATGAATTAGAATGGATCGTACGAATGAATTAGAATGGATCGTGTAAAAGAATTAGAATGGATTGTATGAATGAATTAGAATAGATCGTATGAATGAATTAGAATGGATCGTACGAATGAATTAGAATGGATCGTACTAATGAACTAGAATGGATACATTCATGCGAATGAATTAGAATGGATCGTATGAATGAATTAGAATGGATCGTACGAATGAATTAGAATGGATCTTACGAATGAATTAGAATGGATCGTATGAATGCACGATCCATGCTAATTCAATCGTTCGATCAATTCTAATTCATTAGCATGATCCATTCTAATTCATTCGTACGATCCATTCTAATTCATTCGCACGATCCATTCTAATTCATTCATACGATCCATTCTAATTCATTCGTACGATCCATTCTAATTCATTCGTACGATCCATTCTAATTCATTCATACGATCCATTCTAATTCATTCGTACGATCCATTCTAATTCATTCATACAATCCATTCTAATTTTTTCACACGATCCATTCTAATTCATTCGTACGATCCATTCTAATTCATTCGTGCAATCCATTCTATTTCATTCGTACGATCCATTCTTACTCATTCGTATGATCCATTCTAATTCATTCACACGAATGTATCCATTCGTACGAATGAATTAGAATAGATTGTACGAATGAATTAGAATGGATCGTACGAATGAATTAGAATGGATCGTATGAATGAATTAGAATGGATCGTACGAATGATGTAGAATGGATCGTGCGAATGAATTAGAATGGATCGTACGAATGAATTAGAATGGATCGTACGAATGAACTAGAATGGATACATTCGTGCGAATGAATTAGAATGGATCGTACGAATGAATTAGAATGGATCGTACGAATGAATTAGAATGGATTGTACGAATGAATTAGAAGGGATCGTACGAATGAATTAGAATGGATCGTGTGAAAGAATTAGAATGGATTGTATGAATGAATTAGAATGGATCATATGAATGAATTAGAATGGATCGTGCGAATGAATTCGAATGGATCGTACGAATGAATTAGAATGGATCGTACGAATGAATTAGAATGGATTGTGCGAATGAATTAGAATGGATCGTACGAATGAATTAGAATGGATCGTACGAATGAATTAGAATGGATCATACGAATGAGTAAGAATGGATCGTACGAATGAATTAGAATGGATCGTACGATTGAATTAGAATGGATCGTACGAATAAATTAGAATGGATACATTCGTCCGAATGAATTAGAATGGATCACACGAATGAGTAAAAATGGATCGTACGAATGAAATAGAATAGATTGTACGAATGAATTAGAATGGATCCTACGAATGAATTAGAATGGATCGTGTGAAAGAATTAGAATGGATTGTATGAATGAATTAGAATTGATCGTATGAATGAATTAGAATGGATCGTGCGAATGAATTCGAATGGATCGTACAAATTCATTCTAATTCATTCATATAATCCATTCTAATTCTTTCACACGATCCATTCTAATTCATTCGTACGTTCCATTCTAATTCATTTGCACGATCCATGCTAATTCATTCGTTCGATCAATTCTAATTCATTAGCACGATCCATTCTAATTCATTTGTATGATCCATTCTAATTCATTCGCACGATCCATTCTAATTCATTCATAGGATCCATTCTAATTCATTCATACGATCTATTTTACGAATGAATTAGAATGGATCGTACGGAATGAATTAGAATGGATTGTATGAATGAATTAGAATGGATACATTCGTGCGAAAGAATTAGAATGGATCATACGAATGAGTTAGAATGGATCGTACGAATGAAATAGAATGGATTGTACGAATGAATTAGAATGGATCGTACAAATGAATTAGAATGGATCGTACGAATGAATTAGAATAGATCATACGAATGAGTAAAAATGGATCGTACAAATGAAATAGAATGGATTGTACGAATGAATTAGAATGGATCGTACTAATGAATTAGAATGGATCATGTGAAAGAATTAGAATTGATCTTGCGAATGAATTCGAATGGATCGCATGATCCATTCGAATAGAATGGATCGTATGAATGAATTAGAATGGATCGGGCGAATGAATTAGAATGGATTGTAGGAATGAATTAGAATGGATCGTATGAATGAATTAGAATGGATCGTATGAATTAATTAGAATGGATCGTGCGAATGAATTAGAATGGATCGTACGAATGAATTAGAATGGATCATACGAATGAATTAGAATGGATCATACGAATGAGTAAGAATGGATCGTACGAATTAAATAGAATGGATTGTACGAATGAATTAGAATGGATACATTCGTGTGAATGAATTAGAATGGATCGTACGAATGAATTAGAATGGATCGTACGAATAAATTAGAATGGATACATTCGTGCGAATGAATTAGAATGGATCGGACGAATGAATTAGAATGGATCGTACGAATGAATTAGAATGGATCGTACGAATAAATTAGAATGGATACATTCGTCCGAATAAATTAGAATGGATCATACGAATGAGTAAGAATGCATCGTACGAATGAAATAGAATAGATTGTACGAATGAATTAGAATGGATTCGTACGAATGAATTAGAATGGATACATTCGTGCGAATGAATTAGAATGGATCGTACCAATGAGTAATAATGGATCGTACGAATGAAATAGAATGGATTGTGCGAATGAATTAGAATAGATCGTATGAATGAATTAGAATGGATCGTACGAATGAATTAGAATGGATCCTATGAATGAATTAGAATGGATCGTGCGAATGAATTAGAATGGATCGTATGAATGAATTAGAATGGATCGTGCTAATGAATTAGAATTGATCGAACGAATGAATTAGAATGGATACATTCGTGCGAATGAATTAGAATGGATCGGACGAATGAATTAGAATGGATCGTACGAATGAGTAAGAATGGATCGTACGAATGAAATAGAATAGATCGTACGAATGAATTAGAATGGATCGTACGAAGGAATTAGAATGGATCGTACGAATGAATTAGAATGGATATATTCGTGCAAATGAATTAGAATGGATCGTATGAATGTATTAGAATGGATCATATGAGTGAATTAGAATGGATCGTACGAATGAATTAGAATGGATCGTATGAATGAATTAGAATGGATACATTCGTGTGAATGAATTAGAATGGATCGTATGAATGAATTAGAATAGATTTTGTGAATGAATTAGAACTGATCGTACGAATGAATTAGAATGGATACATTCGTGCGAATGAATTAGAATGGATTGTATGAATGAATTAGAATGGATCCTATGAATGAATTAGAATGGATCGTGCGAATGAATTAGAATGGATCGTTCGAATGAATTAGAATGGATCGTGCTAATGAATTAGAATTGATCGACCAAATGAATTAGCATGGATCGTGCTAATGAATTAGAATGGAACGTACGAATGAATTAGAATGGGTCGTGTGAAAGAATTAGAATGGATTGTATTAATGAATTAGAATGAATTCGTACGATCCATTCGAATTCATTCGCACGATCCATTCTAATTCATTCATACGATCCATTCTAATTCATTCATACAATCCATTCTAATTCTTTCACACGATCCATTTTATTTCATTCGTAGGATCCATTCTAATTCATTCGTACAATCTATTCTATTTCATTCGTACGATCCATTCTTACTCATTCGTATGATCCATTCTAATTCATTCGGACGAATGTATCCATTATAATTTATCCATACGATCCATTCTAATTCATTCGTACGATCCATTCTAATTCATTCGTCCGATCCATTCTAATTCATTCGCACGAATGTATTCATTCTAATTCATTCGTACGATCCATTCTAATTCATTCGTACGATCCATTCTAATTCATTCATAAGATCCATTATAATTCATTCGTACGATCCATTCTAATTCATTCGTACGATCCATTCTAATTCATTCGCACGAATGTATCCATTCTAGTTCATTCGTACGATCCATTCTAATTCATTCATACAATCCATTCTAATTCATTCGCACGAATGTATCCATTCTAATTCATTCGTACGATCAGTTCTAATTCATTCACAAAATCTATTCTAATTCATTCATACGATCCATTCTAATTTATTCGCACGAATGTATCCATTCTAATTCATTCGTACGTCTAATTCAATCGTACGGTCCATTCTAATTCATTCGCACAATCCGTTCTATTTCATTCGTACGATCCATTCTAATTCATTCATACAATCTATTCTAATTCATTCGTACGATCCATTCTAATTCATTCGTACGATCCGTTCTAATTCATTCGTACGATCCATTCTAAATCATTCGTACGATCCATTCTAATTCATTCATACAATCCATTCTAATTCTTTCACACGATCCATTCTAATTCATTCGTACGATCCATTCTAATTCATTCGTGCAATCCATTCTAATTCATTCGTACGATCCATTCTAATTCATTCGCACAATCCATTCTATTTCATTCGTACGATCCATTCTTACTCATTCGTATGATCCATTCTAATTCATTCGCACGAATGTATCCATAATGGATCATACGAATGAGTAAGAATGGATCGTACGAATGAAATAGAACGGATTGTGCGAATGAATTAGAATGGACCGTACGATTGAATTAGACGTACGAATGAATTAGAATGGATACATTCGTGCGAATAAATTAGAATGGATCATACGAATGAGTAAGAATGGATCGTCATTCTAATTCATTCGTATAATCCATTCTAATTCATTTGTATCCATTCTATTTCATTCGCATGATCCATTCTAATTCATTCGCGTAATTTATTCTAATTCATTCGTACGATCCATTCTAATTCATTTGTACGATCCATTCTAATTCATTCATACAATCCGAATGAATTAGAATGGATCATGCGAATGAGTAAGAATGGATCGTACGAATGAATTAGAATGGATCGTACGAATGAATTAGAATCGATACATTCGTGCGAATGAATTAGAATGGATCGTACCAATGAGTAAGAATGGATCGTACGAATGAAATAGAATGGATTGTGAAAATGAATTAGAATGGATCGTACGAATGAATTAGAATGGATCGTGTGAAAGAATTAGAAAGGATTGTATGAATGAATTAGAATAGATCGTATGAATGAATTAGAATGGATCGTACGAATGAATTAGAATGGATCGTACGAATGAATTAGAATGGATACATTCGTGCGAATGAATTAGAATGGATCGTGCGAATGAATTAGAATTAGAATAGATCGTTTGAATGAATTAGAATGGATCCATTCGTACAAATGAATTAGAATGGATTGTACGAATGAATTAGAATGGATCGTACGAAGGAATTAGAATGTATCGTACGAATGAGTAAGAATGGATCGTACGAATGAAATAGAATAGATCGTACGAATGAATTAGAATGGATCGTACGAAGGAATTAGAATGGATCGTACGAATGAATTAGAATGGATATATTCATGCAAATGAATTAGAATGGATCGTATGAATGTATTAGAATGGATCGTATGAGTGAATTAGAATGGATCGTACGAATGAATTAGAATGGATCGTATGAATGAATTAGAATAGATTTTGTGAATGAATTAGAACTGATCGTACGAATGAATTAGAATGGATATATTGGTGCGAATGAATTAGAATGGATTGTATGAATGAATTAGAATGGATCCTATGAATGAATTAGAATGGATCGTACGAATGAATTAGAATGGATACATTCGTGCGAATGAATTAGAATTGATCGTACGAATGAATTAGAATGGATCGTGCGAATGAATTAGAATGGATCGTACGAATGAATTAGAATGGATACATTCGTGCGAATGAATTAGAATGGATACATTCGTGCGAAAGAATTAGAATAGATCGTATGAATGAATTAGAATGGATCCTATGAATGAATTAGAATGGATCGTGCGAATGAATTAGAATGGATCGTACGAATAAATTAGAATGGATCGTGCTAATGAATTAGAATTGATCGAACGAATTAATTAGCATGGATCGTGCTAATGAATTAGAATGTATCGTACGAATGAATTAGAATGGATCAAATGAATGAATTAGAATGGTTACATTCATGCGAATGAATTTGAATGGATCATACGAATGGATTAGAATGGATCGTACGAATGGATTAGAATGGATACATTCGAGCGAATGAATTAGAATGGATTGTACGAATGAATTAGAATGGATCGTACGAATGGATTAGAATGGATGCTACGAATGGATTAGAATGGATACCTTTGTGCATATGAATTAGAATGGATCGTGCGAATGAATTAGAATGGGTCATATTAATGAATTAGAATGGATCGTACAAATGAATTAGAATGGATACATTCGTGCACGATCCATTCTAATTCATTCGCACGAATGTATCCATTCTAATTCATCCGTACGATCCATTCTAATTCATTAATATGATCCATTCTAATTCATTCATACGATCCATTCTAATTCAAATGCACAAAGGTATCCATTCTAATTCATTCGTATGATCCATTCTAATTCAGGATCGTACGAATGAATTAGAATGGATACATTCGTGCGAATGAATTAGAATTGATCATACGAATGAATTAGAATGGATCGTGCGAATGAATTAGAATGGATCGTACGAATGAATTAGAATGGACCGTACGAATGAACTAGAATGGATACATTCGTGCGAATGAATTAGAATGGATCGTACGAATGAATTAGAATGGATCGTACGAATGAATTAGAATGGATCGTACGAATGAATTAGAATGGATACATTCGTGCGAATGAATTAGAATGGATCGGACGAATGAATTAGAATGGATCGTACGAATGAATTAGAATGGATCAAATGAATGAATTAGAATGGTTACATTTATGCGAATGAATTAGAATGGATCGTACGAATGGATTAGAATGGATCGTACGAATGGATTAGAATGGATACATTCGAGCGAATGAATTAGAATGGATCATACGAATGAATTAGAATGGATCGTACGAATGGATTAGAATGGATCGTGCTAATGAAATAGAATTGATCGAACGAATGGATTAGAATGGATACATTCGTGCGAATAAATTAGAATGGATCGGACGAATGAATTAGAATGGATCATACGAATGAGTAAGAACGGATCGTACGAATGAATTAGAATGGATCGTACGAATGAATTAGAATGGATACATTCGTGCGAATGAATTAGAATGGATACATTCGTGCGAAAGAATTAGAATAGATCGTATGAATGAATTAGAATGGATCCTATGAATGAATTAGAATGGATCGTGCGAATGAATTAGAATGGATCGTACGAATGAATTAGAATGGATCGTGCTAATGAAATAGAATTGATCGAACGAATGAATTAGCATGGATCGTGCTAATGAATTAGAATGGAACGTACGAATGAATTAGAATGGATCGTGTGAAAGAATTAGAATGGATTGTATGAATGAATTATAATGAATTAGAATGGAACGTACGAATGAATTAGAATGGATCGTGTGAAAGAATTAGAATGGATTGTATGAATGAATTAGAATGAATTCGTATGATCCATTCGAATTCATTCGCACGATCCATTCTAATTCATTCATACGATCCATTCTAATTCATTCATACAATCCATTCTAATTCTTTCACACGATCCATTCTAATTCATTCGTAGGATCCATTCTAATTCATTCGTACAATCTATTCTATTTCATTCGTACGATCCATTCTTACTCATTCGTATGATCCATTCTAATTCATTCGGACGAATGTATCCATTCTAATTTATTCATACGATCCATTCTAATTCATTCGTACGATCCATTCTAATTCATTCGTCCGATCCATTCTAATTCATTCGTCCGATCCATTCTAATTCATTCGCACGAATGTATCCATTCTAATTCATTCGTACGATCCATTCTAATTCATTCGTACGATCCATTCTAATTCATTCGTACGATCCATTCTAATTCATTCGCACGAATGTATCCATTCTAGTTCTTTCGTACGATCCATTCTAATTCATTCGCACGATCCATTCTAATTCATTCGTACGATCCATTCTAATTCATTCATACGATCCATTCTAATTCATTCGCACAAATATATCCATTCTAATTCATTCGTACGATCCATTCTAATTCATTCGCACGATCCATTCTAATTCATTCGTACGATCCATTCTAACTCATTCGCACGATCTGTTCTTATTCATTCGCACAATCCATTCTAATTCATTCGCACGAATGTATCCATTCTAATTCATTCGTACAATCCATTCTAATTCATTCGTACGATCCATTCTAATTCATTCGTATGATCCATTCTAATTATTTCGTATGATCCATTCTAATTCATTCGTACGATCCATTCTAATTCATTCATACAATCCATTCTAATTCATTCGCACGAATGTATCCATTCTAATTAATTCGTACGATTCATTCTAATTCATTCGTATGATCTATTCTTATTCATTCGCACGATCCAGTCTAATTGATTCGCACGATCCATTCTAATTCATTCGCACGAATGTATCCATTCTAATTCATTCGTACGATCCATTCTAATTCATTAATATGATCCATTATAATTCATTCGTACGATCCATTCTAATTCATTAATATGATCCATTCTAATTCATTCGTACGACCCATTCTAATTCATATGCACAAAGGTATCCATTCTAATCCATTCGTAGGATCCATTCTAATCCATTCGTACGATCCATTCTAATTCATTCGTACGATCCATTCTAATTCATTCGCTCGAATGTATCCATTCTAATCCATTCGTACGATCCATTCTAATCCATTCGTACGATCCATTCTAATTCATTCGCATGAATGTAACCATTCGAATTCATTCATTTGATCCATTCTAATTCATTCGTACGATCCATTCTAATTCATTCGTCCGATCCATTCTAATTCATTCGCACGAATAAATCCATTCTAATTCATTCGTACGATCCATTCTAATTCATTCGTACGAATGTATCCATTCAAGTTCATTCGTACGATCCATTCTAATTCATTCGTACGATCCATTCTAATTCATTCGCACGATCCATTCTAATTCATTCATAGGATCCATTCTAATTCATTCATACGATCCATTCTAATTCATTCGTACGATCCATTCTAATTCATTCGCACGAATGTATCCATTCAAGTTCATTCGTACGATCCATTCTAATTCATTCGTACGATCCATTCTAATTCATTCGCATGATCCATTCTAATTCATTCATAGGATCCATTCTAATTCATTCATACAATCCATTCTAATTCATTCGCACGAATGTATCCATTCTAATTCATTCGTACGATCAGTTCTAATTCATTCATAAAATCTATTCTAATTCATTCATACGATCCATTCTAATTCATTCACACGAATGTATCCATTCTAATTCATTCATACGATCCATTCTAATTCATTCGTACGATCCATTCTAATTCACTCATACGATCCATTCTAATACATTCATGCGATCCATTCTAATTCATTTGCACGAATATATCCATTCTAATTCATTCGTACGATCCATTCTAATTCCATCGTACGATCCATTCTAATTCATTCGTACGATCTATTCTAATTCATTCATACGATCCATTCTTACTCATTCGTACGATCCATTCTAATTCATTCGTCCGATCCATTCTAATTTATTCGCACGAATGTATCCATTCTAATTCATTCGTTCGATCAATTCTAATTCATTAGCACTATCCAATCTAATTCATTCGTACGATCCATTCTAATTCATTCGCACGATCCATTCTAATTCATTCATAGGATCCATTCTAATTCATTCATACGATTTATTCTAATTCTTTCGCACGAATGTATCCATTCTAATTCATTCGCACGAATGTATCCATTCTAATTCATTCGTACGATCCATTCTAATTCATTCGTACGATCCATTCTAATTTATTCGTACGATCCATTCTAATTCATTCATACGATCTTTTCTAATTCATTCATACAATCCATTCTAATTCTTTCACACGATCTATTCTAATTCATTCGTACGATCCATTCTAATTCATTCGCACAATCCATTCTATTTCATTCATACGATCCATTCTTACTCATTCGTATGATCCATTCTAATTCATTCGCACGAATGTATCCATAATGGATCATACGAATGAGTAAGAATGGATCGTATGAATGAAATAGAATGGATTGTGCGAATGAATTAGAATGGATCATATGAATGAATTAGAATGGATCGTACGAATGAATTAGAATGGATACATTCGTGCCAATGAATTAGAATGGATACATTCGTGCGAAAGAATTAGAATAGATCGTTTGAATGAATTAGAATGGATCCTATGAATTAATTAGAATGGATCGTGCGAATGAATTAGAATGGATCGTACGAATGAATTAGAATGGATCGTGCTAATGAATTAGAATTGATCGAACGAATGAATTAGCATGGATCGTGCTAATGAATTAGAATGGAACGTACGAATGAATTAGAATGGATCGTGTGAAAGAATTAGAATGGATTGTATGAATGAATTAGAATGAATTCGTACGATCCATTCGAATTCATTCTCACGATCCATTCTAATTCATTCATACGATCCATTCTAATTCATTCATACAATCCATTCTAATTCTTTCACATGATCCATTCTAATTCATTCGTTGGATCCATTCTAATTCATTCGTACAATCTATTCTATTTCATTCGTACGATCCATTCTTACTCATTCGTATGATCCATTCTAATTCATTCGGACGAATGTATCCATTCTAATTTATTCGTACGATCCATTCTAATTCATTCATACGATCCATTCTAATTCATTCGTACGATCCATTCTTACTCATTCATATGATCCATTCTAATTCATTCGTACGATCCATTCTAATTCATTCGTACGATCGATTCTAATTCATTCGCACTATCTATTCTAATTCATTTGTACGATCCATTCTAATTCATTCGTATGATCCATTCTAATTTATTCGTTCAAATATATCCATTCTAATTCATTCGTACGATCCATTCTAATTCATTCGCACGATCCATTCTAATTCATTCGCACGAATGTATCCATTCTAATTCATTTGCATGATCCATTCTAATTCATTCCTATGATCTATTCTAATTCATTCGTACGATCCATTCTAATTCATTCTAATTCATTCGTACGATCCATTCTACGATCCATTCTAATTCATTCGTATATTCCATTCTAATTCATTAGCACGATCCATGCTAATGAATTAGAATGGATCGAACGATCCAATCTAATTCATTCATACGATCCATTCTTACTCATTCGTATGATCCATTCTAATTCAATCGTACGATCCATTCTAATTCATTCGTACGATCCATTCTAATTCCTTCGTACGATCCATTCTAATTCATTCGTACGATCCATTCTAATTCATTCGTACGATCCATTTTAATTCCTTCGTACGATCCATTCTAATTCATTCGTACAATCTATTCTTATTCATTCGTACGAATGGATACATTCGTGTGAATGAATTAGAATGGATCGTACGAATGAGTAAGAATGGATCGTATGAATGAAATAGAATGGATTGCACGAATGAATTAGAATTGATCGTACGAATGAATTAGAATGGATCGTGCGAATGAATTAGAATGGATCGTACGAATGAATTAGAATGGATCGTACGAATGAGCTAGAATGGTTACATTCGTGCGAATGAATTAGAATGGATCGTACGAATGAAGTAGAATGGATCGTACGAATGAATTAGAATGGATCTTACGAATGAATTAGAATGGATCGTACGAATGAATTAGAATGGATACATTCGTGCGAATGAATTAGAATGGATCGGACGAGTGAATTAGAATGGATCGTACGAATGAATTAGAATGGATCAAATGAATGAATTAGAATGGTTACATTCATGAGAATGAATTAGAATGGATCGTACGAATGGATTAGAATGGATCGTACGAATGGATTAGAATGGATACATTCGAGCGAATGAATTAGAATGGATTGTACGAATGAATAAGAATGGATCGTACGAATGGATTAGAATGGATCCTACGAATGGATTAGAATGGATACCTTTGTGCATATGAATTAGAATGGATCGTACGAATGAATTAGAATGGATCATATTAATGAATTAGAATGGATCGTACGAATGAATTAGAATGGATCATACGAATGAATTAGAATGGATACATTCGTGCGAATGAATTAGAATGGATACATTCGTGCGAATGAATTAGAATAGATCGTATGAATGAATTAGAATGGATCCTATGAAAGAATTAGAATGGATCGTGTGAATGAATTAGAATGGATCGTACGAATGAATTAGAATGGATCGTGCTAATGAATTAGAATTGATCGAACGAATGAATTAGAATGGATACATTCGTACGAATGAATTAGAATTGATCGGACGAATGAATTAGAATTGATCGTACAAATGAGTAAGAATGGATTGTACGAATGAAATAGAATAGATCGTACGAATGAATTAGAATGGATCGTACGAAGGAATTAGAATGGATCGTACGAATGAATTAGAATGGATATATTCGTGCAAATGAATTAGAATGGATCGTATAAATGTATTAGAATGGATCGTATGAGTGAATTAGAATGGATCGTACGAATGAATTAGAATGGATCGTGTGAATGAATTAGAATGGATACATTCGTGTGAATGAATTAGAATGGATCGTACGAATGAATTAGAATAGCTCATACGAATGAATTAGAATGAATCGTATGAATGAATTAGAATGATTACATTCGTGCGAATGAATTTGAATAGATCGTACGAATGAATTAGAATGGAGCGTACGAATAAATTAGAATAGATCGTGGGAATGAATTAGAATGGATCGTACGAATGAATTAGAATGGATCCACCGAATGAGTTAGAATGGATCATACAAATGAATTAGAATGGATTATACGAATGAATTAGAATGGATTGTGCGAATGAATTAGAATGGATCGTATGAATGAATAAGAATGGATCGTATGAATGAATTAGAATGGATCGTGCGAATGAATTAGCATGAATCGTACGAATGTATTAGAATGGATCGTATGAATGAATTAGAATGAATCGTATGATCCATTCTAATTCAATCGTCCGATCTATTCTAATTCATTCGCATGAATGTATCCATTCTAATTCATTTGTACAATCCATTCTATTTCATTCGTACGATCCATTCTTACTCATTTGTATGATCCATTCTAATTCATTTGTATGATCCATTCTAATTCATTCGTACGATCCATTCTAATTCATTCGTACGATCCATTCTAATTCATTCGCACGATCCATTCTAATTCATTCATACGATCCATTCTAATTCATTCATACGATCCATTCTAATTCATTCGCCCGATCCATTCTAATTCATTCATACGATCCATTCTATTCGAATGGATCATGCGATCCATTCGAATTCATTCGCACGATCCATTCTAATTCATTCATACGATCCATTCTAATTCATTCATACAATGCATTCTAATTCATTCACACGATCCAATCTAATTCATTCGTACGATCCATTCTAATTCATTCATACAATCCATTCTATTTCATTTGTACGATCCATTCTTACTCATTCATATGATCCATTTTAATTCATTCGTATGATCCATTCTAATTCATTCGTACGATCCATTCTAATTCATTCGAATGTATCCATTCTAATTCATTCATACAATCCATTCTAATTCATTCGCACGAATGTATCCATTCTAATTCATTCGTACGATCCATTCTAATTCATTCGTACGATCCATTCTAATTCATTCATACGATCCATTCTAATTCATTTATACAATCCATTCTAATTCTTTCACACGATCCATTCTAATTCATTCGTACGATCCATTCTAATTCATTCGCAGAATCCATTCTATTTCATTCGTACGATCCATTCTTACTCATTGGTACGATCCATTCTAATTCATTCGCACGAATGTATCCATTATAATTCATTCATACGAATCCATTCTAATTCATTCGTACAATCTATTCTATTTCATTCGTACGATCCATTCTTACTCATTCGTATGATCCATTCTAATTCATTCGGACGAATGTATCCATCATAATTTATTCGTACGATCCATTCTAATTCATTCGTACGATCCATTCTAATTCATTCATACGATCCATTCTAATTCATTCGTCCGATTCATTCTAATTCATTCGCACGAATGTATCCATTCTAATTCATTCGTACGATCCATTCTAATTCATTCGTAAGATCCATTCTAATTCATTCGTACGATCCATTCTAATTCACTCATACGATCTATTCTAATATATTCATATGATCCATTCTAATTCATTTGCACAAATATATCTATTCTAATTCATTCCTACGATCCATTCTAATTCCTTCGTACGATCCAGTCTAATTCATTCGTACGATCTATTCTAATTCATTCGTATGATCCATTCTAATTCATTCGCACGATCCATTCTAATTCATTCATAGGATCCATTCTAATTCATTCATACGATCTATTCTAATTCTTTCGCACGAATGTATCCATTCTAATTCATTCGCACGAATGTATCCATTCTAATTCATTCGTACGATCCATTCTAATTCATTCGCACGATCCATTCTAATTCATTCGTACGATCCATTCTAACTCATTCGCACGATCTGTTCTTATTCATTCGCACAATCCATTCTAATTCATTCGCACGAATGTATCCATTCTAATTCATTCGTACAATCCATTCTAATTCATTCGTACGATCCATTCTAATTCATTCGTATGATCCATTCTAATTATTTCGTATGATCCATTCTAATTCATTCGTACGATCCATTCTAATTCATTCATACAATCCATTCTAATTCATTCGCACGAATGTATCCATTCTAATTAATTCGTACGATCCATTCTAATTCATTCCTATGATCTATTCTAATTCATTCGCACGATCCAGTCTAATTGATTCGCACGATCCATTCTAATTCATTCGCACGAATGTATCCATTCTAATTCATTCGTACGATCCATTCTAATTCATTAATATGATCCATTATAATTCATTCGTACGATCCATTCTAATTCATTAATATGATCCATTCTAATTCATTCGTACGACCCATTCTAATTCATATGCACAAAGGTATCCATTCTAATCCATTCGTAGGATCCATTCTAATCCATTCGTACGATCCATTCTAATTCATTCGTACGATCCATTCTAATTCATTCGCTCGAATGTATCCATTCTAATCCATTCGTACGATCCATTCTAATCCATTCGTACGATCCATTCTAATTCATTCGCATGAATGTAACCATTCTAATTCATTCATTTGATCCATTCTAATTCATTCGTACGATCCATTCTAATTCATTCGTCCGATCCATTCTAATTCATTCGCACGAATGTATCCATTCTAATTCATTCGTACGATCCGTTCTAATTCATTCGTACGATCCATTCTATTTCATTCGTAAGATCCATTCTAATTCATTCGTACGATCCATTCTAATTCATTCGTATGATCCATTCTAATTCATTCGCACGAATGTATCCATTCTAGTTCATTCGTACGATCCATTCTAATTCATTCGTACGATCCATTCTAATTCATTCGCACGATCCATTCTAATTCATTCATAGGATCCATTCTAATTCATTCATACAATCCATTCTAATTCATTCGCACGAATGTATCCATTCTAATTCATTCGTACGATCAGTTCGAATTCATTCACAAAATCTATTCTAATTCATTCATATGATCCATTCTAATTCATTCACACGAATGTATCCATTCTAATTCATTCATACGATCCATTCTAATTCATTCGTACGATCCATTCTAATTCACTCGTACGATCCATTCTAATACATTCATACGATCCATTCTAATTCATTTGCACGAATATATCCATTCTAATTCATTCGTACGATCCATTCTAATTCCATTGTACGATCCATTCTAATTTATTCGTACGATCTATTCTAATTCATTCGTACGATCCATTCTTACTCATTCGTACGATCCATTCTAATTCATTCGTCCGATCCATTCTAATTCATTCGCACGAATGTATCCATTCAAATTCATTCGTTCGATCAATTCTAATTCGTTAGCACGATCCATTCTAATTCATTCGTACGATCCATTCTAATTCATTCGCACGATCCATTCTAATTCATTCATAGGATCCATTCTAATTCATTCATACGATCTATTCTAATTCTTTCGCACGAATGTATCTATTCTAATTCATTCGCACGAATGTATCCATTCTAATTCATTCGTACGATCCATTCTAATTCATTCGTACGATCCATTCTAATTTATTCGTACGATCCATTCTAATTCATTCATACGATCTATTCTAATTCATTCATACAATCCATTCTAATTCTTTCACACGATCTATTCTAATTCATTCGTACGATCCATTCTAATTCATTCGCACAATCCATTCTATTTCATTCGTACGATCCATTCTTACTCATTCGTATGATCCATTCTAATTCATTCGCACGAATGTATCCATAATGGATCATACGAATGAGTAAGAATGGATCGTATGAATGAAATAGAATGGATTGTGCGAATGAATTAGAATGGATCGTACGAATGAATTAGAATGGATCGTACGAATGAATTAGAATGGATCATACGAATGAATTAGAATGGATACATTCGTGCCAATGAATTAGAATGGATACATTCGTGCGAAAGAATTAGAATAGATCGTATGAATGAATTAGAATGGATCCTATGAATGAATTAGAATGGATCGTGCGAATGAATTAGAATGGATCGTACGAATGAATTAGAATGGATCGTGCTAATGAATTAGAATTGATCGAATGAATGAATTAGCATGGCGATGTGCTAATGAATTAGAATGGAACGTACGAATGAATTAGAATGGATCGTGTGAAAGAATTAGAATGGATTGTATGAATGACTTAGAATGAATTCGTACGATCCATTCGAATTCATTCGCACGATCCATTCTAATTCATTCATACGATCCATTCTAATTCATTCATACAATCCATTCTAATTCTTTCACACGATCCATTCTAATTCATTCGTTGGATCCATTCTAATTCATTCGTACAATCTATTCTATTTCATTCGTACGATCTATTCTTACTCATTCGTATGATCCATTCTAATTCATTCGGACGAATGTATCCATTCTAATTTATTCGTACGATCCATTCAAATTCATTCATACGATCCATTCTAATTCATTCGTACGATCCATTCTTACTCTTTCGTATGATCCATTCTAATTCATTCGTTCGATCCATTCTAATTCATTCGTACGATCGATTCTAATTCATTCGCACTATCTATTCTAATTCATTTGTACGATCCATTCTAATTCATTCGTATGATCCATTCTAATTTATTCGTTCAAATATATCCATTCTAATTCATTCGTACGATCCATTCTAATTCATTCGCACGATCCATTCTAATTCATTCGCACGAATGTATCCATTCTAATTCATTTGCACGATCCATTCTAATTCATTCCTATGATCTATTCTAATTCATTCGTACGATCCATTCTAATTCATTCTAATTCATTCGTACGATCCATTCTACGATCCATTCTAATTCATTCGTATATTCCATTCTAATTCATTAGCACAATCCATGCTAATGAATTAGAATGGATCGTACGATCCAATCTAATTCATTCATACGATCCATTCTTACTTATTCGTATGATCCATTCTAATTCAATCGTACGATCCATTCTAATTCATTCATACGATCCATTCTAATTCCTTCGTACGATCCATTCTAATTCATTCGTACGATCCATTCTAATTCATTCATACGATCCATTTTAATTCCTTCGTACGATCCATTCTAATTCATTCGTACAATCTATTCTTATTCATTCGTACGAATGGATACATTCGTGTGAATGAATTAGAATGGATCGTACGAATGAGTAAGAATGGATCGTATGAATGAAATAGAATGGATTGCACGAATGAATTAGAATTGTTCGTACGAATGAATTAGAATGGATCGTGCGAATGAATTAGAATGGATCGTACGAATGAATTAGAATGGATCGTACGAATGAACTAGAATGGTTACATTCGTGCGAATGAATTAGAATGGATCATACGAATGAAGTAGAATGGATCGTACGAATGAATTAGAATGGATCTTACGAATGAATTAGAATGGATCGTACGAATGAATTAGAATGGATACATTCGTGCGAATGAATTAGAATGGATCGGACGAGTGAATTAGAATGGATCGTAGGAATGAATTAGAATGGATCAAATGAATGAATTAGAATGGTTACATTCATGAGAATGAATTAGAATGGATCGTACGAATGGATTAGAATGGATCGTACGAATGGATTAGAATGGATACATTCGAGCGAATGAATTAGAATGGATTGTACGAATGAATTAGAATGGATCATATTAATGAATTAGAATGGATCGTACGAATGAATTAGAATGGATCATACGAATGAATTAGAATGGATACATTCGTGCGAATGAATTAGAATGGATACATTCGTGCGAAAGAATTAGAATAGATCGTATGAATGAATTAGAATGGATCCTATGAATGAATTAGAATGGATCGTGCGAATGAATTAGAATGGATCGTACGAATGAATTAGAATGGATCATGCTAATGAATTAGAGTTGATCGAACGAATGAATTAGAATGGATACATTCGTGCGAATGAATTAGAATGGATCGGACGAATGAATTAGAATGGATCGTACAAATGAGTAAGAATGGATTGTACGAATGAAATAGAATAGATCGTACGAATGAATTAGAATGGATCGTACGAAGGAATTAGAATGGATCGTACGAATGAATTAGAATGGATATATTCGTGCAAATGAATTAGAATGGATCGTATAAATGTATTAGAATGGATCGTATGAGTGAATTAGAATAGATCGTACGAATGAATTAGAATGGATCGTGTGAATGAATTAGAATGGATACATTCGTGTGAATGAATTAGAATGGATCGTACGAATGAATTAGAATAGCTCATACGAATGAATTAGAATGAATCGTATGAATGAATTAGAATGATTACATTCGTGCGAATGAATTAGAATAGATCGTACGAATGAATTAGAATGGAGCGTACGAATAAATTAGAATGGATCGTGGGAATGAATTAGAATGGATCGTACGAATGAATTAGAATGGATCCACCGAATGAGTTAGAATGGATCATACGAATGAATTAGAATGGATTGTACGAATGAATTAGAATGGATTGTGCGAATGAATTAGAATGGATCGTATGAATGAATAAGAATGGATCGTATGAATGAATTAGAATGGATCGTGCGAATGAATTAGCATGAATCATACGAATGTATTAGAATGGATCGTACGAATGAATTAGAATGAATCGTATGATCCATTCTAATTCAATCATCCGATCCATTCTAATTCATTCGCATGAATGTATCCATTCTAATTTATTCGTACAATCCATTCTATTTCATTCGTACGATCCATTCTTACTCATTTGTATGATCAATTCTAATTCATTTGTATGATCCATTCTAATTCATTCGTACGATCCATTCTAATTCATTCGCACGATCCATTCTAATTTATTCATATGATCCATTCTAATTCATTCATACGATCCATTCTAATTCATTCCTACAATCCATTCTAATTCATTCGCCCGATCCATTCTAATTCATTCATACGATCCATTCTATTCGAATGGATCATGCGATCCATTCGAATTCATTCGCACGATCCATTCTAATTCATTCATACGATCCATTCTAATTCATTCATACAATGCATTCTAATTCTTTCACACGATCCAATCTAATTCATTCGTACGATCCATTCTAATTCATTCGTACAATCCATTCTATTTTATTTGTACGATCCATTCTTACTCATTCATATGATCCATTCTAATTCATTCGTATGATCCATTCTAATTCATTCGTACGATCCATTCTAATTCATTCGAATGTATCCATTCTAATTCATTCATACAATCCATTCTAATTCATTCGCACGAATGTATCCATTCTAATTCATTCGTATGATCCATTCTAATTCACTCGTACGATCCATTCTAATTCATTCATACGATCTATTCTAATTCATTCATACAATCCATTCGAATTCTTTCACACGATCCATTCTAATTCATTCGTACGATCCATTCTAATTCATTCGCACAATCCATTCTATTTCATTCGTACGATCCATTCTTACTCATTGGTACGGTCCATTCTAATTCATTCGCACGAATGTATCCATTATAATTCATTCATACGAATCCATTCTAATTCATTCGTACAATCTATTCTATTTCATTCGTACGATCCATTCTTACTCATTCGTATGATCCATTCTAATTCATTCGGACGAATGTATCCATTATAATTTATTCGTACGATCCATTCTAATTCATTCGTACGATCCATTCTAATTCATTCGTACGATCCATTCTAATTCCTTCGTCCGATCCATTCTAATTCATTCGCACGAATGTATCCATTCTAATTCATTCGTACGATCCATTCTAATTCATTCGTACGATCCATTCTAATTCATTCGTAAGATCCATTCTAATTCATTCGTACGATCCATTCTAATTCACTCATACGATCTATTCTAATATATTCATATGATCCATTCTAATTCATTTGCACAAATATATCCATTCTAATTCATTCGTACGATCCATTCTAATTCCTTCGTACGATCCATTCTAATTCATTCGTACGATCTATTCTAATTCATTCGTATGATCCATTCTAATTCATTCGCACGATCTATTCTAATTCATTCATAGGATCCATTCTAATTCATTCATACGATCTATTCTAATTCTTTCGCACGAATGTATCCATTCTAATTCATTCGCACGAATGTATCCATTCTAATTCATTCGTACGATCCATTCTAATTCATTTGTACGATCCATTCTAATTCATTCATACGATCTATTCTAATTCATTCGTACGATCTATTCTAATTCATTCGCACAAATGTAACCATCCTAATTCATTCATACGATTCATTCTAACTCATTCGTATGAGCTATTCTAATTCATTTGTACGATCCATTCTAATTCATTCGTACGATCCGTTCTAATTCATTCGTACGATCCATTCTAATTCATTCGTAAGATCCATTCTAATTCATTCGTACGATCCATTCTAATTCATTTGTATGATCCATTCTAATTCATTCGCACGAATGTATCCATTCTAGTTCATTCGTACGATCCATTCTAATTCATTCGTACGATCCATTCTAATTCATTCGCACGATCCATTCTAATTCATTCATAGGATCCATTCTAATTCATTCATACAATCCATTCTAATTCATTCGCACGAATGTATCCATTCTAATTCATTCGTACGATCAGTTCTAATTCATTCACAAAATCTATTCTAATTCATTCATATGATCCATTCTAATTCATTCACACGAATGTATCCATTCTAATTCATTCATACGATCCATTCGAATTCATTCGTACGATCCATTCTAATTCACTCGTACGATCCATTCTAATACATTCATACGATCCATTCTAATTCATTTGCACGAATATATCCATTCTAATTCGTTCGTACCATCCATTCTAATTCTATTGTACGATCCATTCTAATTTATTCGTACGATCTATTCTAATTCATTCGTACGATCCATTCTTACTCATTCGTACGATCCATTCTAATTCATTCGTCCGATCCATTCTAATTCATTCGCACGAATGTATCCATTCAAATTCATTCGTTCGATCAATTCTAATTCGTTAGCACGATCCATTCTAATTCATTCGTACGATCCATTCTAATTCATTCGCACGATCCATTCTAATTCATTCATAGGATCCATTCTAATTCATTCATACGATCTATTCTAATTCTTTTGCACGAATGTATCTATTCTAATTCATTCGCACGAATGTATCCATTCTAATTCATTCCTACGATCCATTCTAATTCATTCGTACGATCCATTCTAATTTATTCGTACGATCCATTCTAATTCATTCATACGATCTATTCTAATTCATTCATACAATCCATTCTAATTCTTTCACACGATCTATTCTAATTCATTCGTACGATCCATTCTAATTCATTCGCACAATCCATTCTATTTCATTCGTACGATCCATTCTTACTCATTCGTATGATCCATTCTAATTCATTCGCACGAATGTATCCATAATGGATCATACGAATGAGTAAGAATGGATCGTATGAATGAAATAGAATGGATTGTGCGAATGAATTAGAATGGATCGTACGAATGAATTAGAATGGATCGTACGAATGAATTAGAATGGATCATACGAATGAATTAGAATGGATACATTCGTGCCAATGAATTAGAATGGATACATTCGTGCGAAAGAATTAGAATAGATCGTATGAATGAATTAGAATGGATCCTATGAATGAATTAGAATGGATCGTGCGAATGAATTAGAATGGATCGTACGAATGAATTAGAATGGATCGTGCTAATGAATTAGAATTGATCGAACGAATGAATTAGCATGGATCGTGCTAATGAATTAGAATGGAACGTACGAATGAATTAGAATGGATCGTGTGAAAGAATTAGAATGGATTGTATGAATGACTTAGAATGAATTCGTACGATCCATTCGAATTCATTCGCACGATCCATTCTAATTCATTCATACGATCCATTCTAATTCATTCATACAATCCATTCTAATTCTTTCACACGATCCATTCTAATTCATTCGTTGGATCCATTCTAATTCATTCGTACAATCTATTCTATTTCATTCGTACGATCCATTCTTACTCATTCGTATGATCCATTCTAATTCATTCGGACGAATGTATCCATTCTAATTTATTCGTACGATCCATTCTAATTCATTCATACGATCCATTCTAATTCATTCATACGATCCATTCTTACTCATTCGTATGATCCATTCTAATTCATTCGTTCGATCCATTCTAATTCATTCGTACGATCGATTCTAATTCATTCGCACTATCTATTCTAATTCATTTGTACGATCCATTCTAATTCATTCGTATGATCCATTCTAATTTATTCGTTCAAATATATCCATTCTAATTCATTCGTACGATCCATTCTAATTCATTCGCACGATCCATTCTAATTCATTCGCACGAATGTATCCATTCTAATTCATTTGCACGATCCATTCTAATTCATTCCTATGATCTATTCTAATTCATTCGTACGATCCATTCTAATTCATTCTAATTCATTCGTACGATCCATTCTACGATCCATTCTAATTCATTCGTATATTCCATTCTAATTCATTAGCACAATCCATGCTAATGAATTAGAATGGATCGTACGATCCAATCTAATTCATTCATACGATCCATTCTTACTCATTCGTATGATCCATTCTAATTCAATCGTACGATCCATTCTAATTCATTCATACGATCCATTCTAATTCCTTCGTACGATCCATTCTAATTCATTCGTACGATCCATTCTAATTCATTCATACGATCCATTTTAATTCCTTCGTACGATCCATTCTAATTCATTCGTACAATCTATTCTTATTCATTCGTACGAATGGATACATTCGTGTGAATGAATTAGAATGGATCGTACGAATGAGTAAGAATGGATCGTATGAATGAAATAGAATGGATTGCACGAATGAATTAGAATTGTTCGTATGAATGAATTAGAATGGATCGTGCGAATGAATTAGAATGGATCGTACGAATGAATTAGAATGGATCGTACGAATGAACTAGAATGGTTACATTCGTGCGAATGAATTAGAATGGATCGTACGAATGAAGTAGAATGGATCGTACGAATGAATTAGAATGGATCTTACGAATGAATTAGAATGGATCGTACGAATGAATTAGAATGGATACATTCGTGCGAATGAATTAGAATGGATCGGACGAGTGAATTAGAATGGATCGTACGAATGAATTAGAATGGATCAAATGAATGAATTAGAATGGTTACATTCATGAGAATGAATTAGAATGGATCGTACGAATGGATTAGAATGGATCGTACGAATGGATTAGAATGGATACATTCGAGCGAATGAATTAGAATGGATTGTACGAATGAATTAGAATGGATCATATTAATGAATTAGAATGGATCGTACGAATGAATTAGAATGGATCATACGAATGAATTAGAATGGATACATTCGTGCGAATGAATTAGAATGGATACATTCGTGCGAAAGAATTAGAATAGATCGTATGAATGAATTAGAATGGATCCTATGAATGAATTAGAATGGATCGTGCGAATGAATTAGAATGGATCGTACGAATGAATTAGAATGGATCGTGCTAATGAATTAGAGTTGATCGAACGAATGAATTAGAATGGATACATTCGTGCGAATGAATTAGAATGGATCGGACGAATGAATTAGAATGGATCGTACAAATGAGTAAGAATGGATTGTACGAATGAAATAGAATAGATCGTACGAATGAATTAGAATGGATCGTACGAAGGAATTAGAATGGATCGTACGAATGAATTAGAATGGATATATTCGTGCAAATGAATTAGAATGGATCGTATAAATGTATTAGAATGGATCGTATGAGTGAATTAGAATAGATCGTACGAATGAATTAGAATGGATCGTGTGAATGAATTAGAATGGATACATTCGTGTGAATGAATTAGAATGGATCGTACGAATGAATTAGAATAGCTCATACGAATGAATTAGAATGAATCGTATGAATGAATTAGAATGATTACATTCGTGCGAATGAATTAGAATAGATCGTACGAATGAAATAGAATGGAGCGTACGAATAAATTAGAATGGATCGTGGGAATGAATTAGAATGGATCGTACGAATGAATTAGAATGGATCCACCGAATGAGTTAGAATGGATCATACGAATGAATTAGAATGGATTGTACGAATGAATTAGAATGGATTGTGCGAATGAATTAGAATGGATCGTATGAATGAATAAGAATGGATCGTATGAATGAATTAGAATGGATCGTGCGAATGAATTAGCATGAATCATACGAATGTATTAGAATGGATCGTACGAATGAATTAGAATGAATCGTATGATCCATTCTAATTCAATCATCCGATCCATTCTAATTCATTCGCATGAATGTATCCATTCTAATTTATTCGTACAATCCATTCTATTTCATTCGTACGATCCATTCTTACTCATTTGTATGATCCATTCTAATTCATTTGTATGATCCATTCTAATTCATTCGTACAATCCATTCTAATTCATTCGCACGATCCATTCTAATTTATTCATATGATCCATTCTAATTCATTCATACGATCCATTCTAATTCATTCCTACAATCCATTCTAATTCATTCGCCCGATCCATTCTAATTCATTCATACGATCCATTCTATTCGAATGGATCATGCGATCCATTCGAATTCATTCGCACGATCCATTCTAATTCATTCATACGATCCATTCTAATTCATTCATACAATGCATTCTAATTCTTTCACACGATCCAATCTAATTCATTCGTACGATCCATTCTAATTCATTCGTACAATCCATTCTATTTTATTTGTACGATCCATTCTTACTCATTCATATGATCCATTCTAATTCATTCGTATGATCCATTCTAATTCATTCGTACGATCCATTCTAATTCATTCGAATGTATCCATTCTAATTCATTAATACAATCCATTCTAATTCATTCGCACGAATGTATCCATTCTAATTCATTCGTATGATCCATTCTAATTCACTCGTACGATCCATTCTAATTCATTCATACGATCTATTCTAATTCATTCATACAATCCATTCGAATTCTTTCACACGATCCATTCTAATTCATTCGTACGATCCATTCTAATTCATTCGCACAATCCATTCTATTTCATTCGTACGATCCATTCTTACTCATTGGTACTATCCATTCTAATTCATTCGCACGAATGTATCTATTATAATTCATTCATACGAATCCATTCTAATTCATTCGTACAATCTATTCTATTTCATTCGTACGATCCATTCTTACTCATTCGTATGATCCATTCTAATTCATTCGGACGAATGTATCCATTATAATTTATTCGTACGATCCATTCTAATTCATTCGTACGATCCATTCTAATTCATTCGTACGATCCATTCTAATTCCTTCGTCCGATCCATTCTAATTCATTCGCACGAATGTATCCATTCTAATTCATTCGTACGATCCATTCTAATTCATTCGTACGATCCATTCTAATTCATTCGTAAGATCCATTCTAATTCATTCGTACGATCCATTCTAATTCACTCATACGATCTATTCTAATACATTCATATGATCCATTCTAATTCATTTGCACAAATATATCCATTCTAATTCATTCGTACGATCCATTTTAATTCCTTCGTACGATCCATTCTAATTCATTCGTACGATCTATTCTAATTCATTCGTATGATCCATTCTAATTCATTCGCACGATCTATTCTAATTCATTCATAGGATCCATTCTAATTCATTCATACGATCTATTCTAATTCTTTCGCACGAATGTATCCATTCTAATTCATTCGCACGAATGTATCCATTCTAATTCATTCGTACGATCCATTCTAATTCATTTGTACGATCCATTCTAATTCATTCGTACGATCTATTCTAATTCATTCGTACGATCTATTCTAATTCATTCGCACGAATGTAACCATCCTAATTCATTCATACGATTCATTCTAACTCATTCGTATGAGCTATTCTAATTCATTCGTACGATCCATTCTAATTCATTCGTACGATCCGTTCTAATTCATTCGTACGATCCATTCTAATTCATTCGTAAGATCCATTCTAATTCATTCGTACGATCCATTCTAATTCATTCGTATGATCCATTCTAATTCATTCGCACGAATGTATCCATTCTAGTTCATTCGTACGATCCATTCTAATTCATTCGTACGATCCATTCTAATTCATTCGCACGATCCATTCTAATTCATTCATAGGATCCATTCTAATTCATTCATACAATCCATTCTAATTCATTCGCACGAATGTATCCATTCTAATTCATTCGTACGATCAGTTCTAATTCATTCACAAAATCTATTCTAATTCATTCATATGATCCATTCTAATTCATTCACACGAATGTATCCATTCTAATTCATTCATACGATCCATTCTAATTCATTCGTACGATCCATTCTAATTCACTCGTACGATCCATTCTAATACATTCATACGATCCATTCTAATTCATTTGCACGAATATATCCATTCTAATTCATTCGTACGATCCATTCTAATTCCATTGTACGATCCATTCTAATTTATTCGTACGATCTATTCTTATTCATTCGTACGATCCATTCTTACTCATTCGTACGATCCATTCTAATTCATTCGTCCGATCCATTCTAATTCATTCGCACGAATGTATCCATTCAAATTCATTCGTTCGATCAATTCTAATTCGTTAGCACGATCCATTCTAATTCATTCGTACGATCCATTCTAATTCATTCGCACGATCCATTCTAATTCATTCATAGGATCCATTCTAATTCATTCATACGATCTATTCTAATTCTTTCGCACGAATGTATCTATTCTAATTCATTCGCACGAATGTATCCATTCTAATTCATTCGTACGATCCATTCTAATTCATTCGTACGATCCATTCTAATTTATTCGTACGATCCATTCTAATTCATTCATACGATCTATTCTAATTCATTCATACAATCCATTCTAATTCTTTCACACGATCTATTCTAATTCATTCGTACGATCCATTCTAATTCATTCGCACAATCCATTCTATTTCATTCGTACGATCCATTCTTACTCATTCGTATGATCCATTCTAATTCATTCGCACGAATGTATCCATAATGGATCATACGAATGAGTAAGAATGGATCGTATGAATGAAATAGAATGGATTGTGCGAATGAATTAGAATGGATCGTACGAATGAATTAGAATGGATCGTACGAATGAATTAGAATGGATCATACGAATGAATTAGAATGGATACATTCGTGCCAATGAATTAGAATGGATACATTCGTGCGAAAGAATTAGAATAGATCGTATGAATGAATTAGAATGGATCCTATGAATGAATTAGAATGGATCGTGCGAATGAATTAGAATGGATCGTACGAATGAATTAGAATGGATCGTGCTAATGAATTAGAATTGATCGAACGAATGAATTAGCATGGATCGTGCTAATGAATTAGAATGGAACGTACGAATGAATTAGAATGGATCGTGTGAAAGAATTAGAATGGATTGTATGAATGACTTAGAATGAATTTGTACGATCCATTCGAATTCATTCGCACGATCCATTCTAATTCATTCATACGATCCATTCTAATTCATTCATACAATCCATTCTAATTCTTTCACACGATCCATTCTAATTCATTCGTTGGATCCATTCTAATTCATTCGTACAATCTATTCTATTTCATTCGTACGATCCATTCTTACTCATTCGTATGATCCATTCTAATTCATTCGGACGAATGTATCCATTCTAATTTATTCGTACGATCCATTCTAATTCATTCATACGATCCATTCTAATTCATTCGTACGATCCATTCTTACTCATTCGTATGATCCATTCTAATTCATTCGTTCGATCCATTCTAATTCATTCGTACGATCGATTCTAATTCATTCGCACTATCTATTCTAATTCATTTGTACGATCCATTCTAATTCATTCGTATGATCCATTCTAATTTATTCGTTCAAATATATCCATTCTAATTCATTCGTACGATCCATTCTAATTCATTCGCACGATCCATTCTAATTCATTCGCACGAATGTATCCATTCTAATTCATTTGCACGATCCATTCTAATTCATTCCTATGATCTATTCTAATTCATTCGTACGATCCATTCTAATTCATTCTAATTCATTCGTACGATCCATTCTACGATCCATTCTAATTCATTCGTATATTCCATTCTAATTCATTAGCACAATCCATGCTAATGAATTAGAATGGATCGTACGATCCAATCTAATTCATTCATACGATCCATTCTTACTCATTCGTATGATCCATTCTAATTCAATCGTACGATCCATTCTAATTCATTCATACGATCCATTCTAATTCCTTCGTACGATCCATTCTAATTCATTCGTACGATCCATTCTAATTCATTCATACGATCCATTTTAATTCCTTCGTACGATCCATTCTAATTCATTCGTACAATCTATTCTTATTCATTCGTACGAATGGATACATTCGTGTGAATGAATTAGAATGGATCGTACGAATGAGTAAGAATGGATCGTATGAATGAAATAGAATGGATTGCACGAATGAATTAGAATTGTTCGTACGAATGAATTAGAATGGATCGTGCGAATGAATTAGAATGGATCGTACGAATGAATTAGAATGGATCGTACGAATGAACTAGAATGGTTACATTCGTGCGAATGAATTAGAATGGATCGTACGAATGAAGTAGAATGGATCGTACGAATGAATTAGAATGGATCTTACGAATGAATTAGAATGGATCGTACGAATGAATTAGAATGGATACATTCGTGCGAATGAATTAGAATGGATCGGACGAGTGAATTAGAATGGATCGTACGAATAATTAGAATGGATCAAATGAATGAATTAGAATGGTTACATTCATGAGAATGAATTAGAATGGATCGTACGAATGGATTAGAATGGATCGTACGAATGGATTAGAATGGATACATTCGAGCGAATGAATTAGAATGGATTGTACGAATGAATTAGAATGGATCATATTAATGAATTAGAATGGATCGTACGAATGAATTAGAATGGATCATACGAATGAATTAGAATGGATACATTCGTGCGAATGAATTAGAATGGATACATTCGTGCGAAAGAATTAGAATAGATCGTATGAATGAATTAGAATGGATCCTATGAATGAATTAGAATGGATCGTGCGAATGAATTAGAATGGATCGTACGAATGAATTAGAATGGATCGTGCTAATGAATTAGAGTTGATCGAACGAATGAATTAGAATGGATACATTCGTGCGAATGAATTAGAATGGATCGGACGAATGAATTAGAATGGATCGTACAAATGAGTAAGAATGGATTGTACGAATGAAATAGAATAGATCGTACGAATGAATTAGAATGGATCGTACGAAGGAATTAGAATGGATCGTACGAATGAATTAGAATGGATATATTCGTGCAAATGAATTATAATGGATCGTATAAATGTATTAGAATGGATCGTATGAGTGAATTAGAATAGATCGTACGAATGAATTAGAATGGATCGTGTGAATGAATTAGAATGGATACATTCGTGTGAATGAATTAGAATGGATCGTACGAATGAATTAGAATAGCTCATACGAATGAATTAGAATGAATCGTATGAATGAATTAGAATGATTACATTCGTGCGAATGAATTAGAATAGATCGTACGAATGAATTAGAATGGAGCGTACGAATAAATTAGAATGGATCGTGGGAATGAATTAGAATGGATCGTACGAATGAATTAGAATGGATCCACCGAATGAGTTAGAATGGATCATACGAATGAATTAGAATGGATTGTACGAATGAATTAGAATGGATTGTGCGAATGAATTAGAATGGATCGTATGAATGAATAAGAATGGATCGTATGAATGAATTAGAATGGATCGTGCGAATGAATTAGCATAAATCATACGAATGTATTAGAATGGATCGTACGAATGAATTAGAATGAATCGTATGATCCATTCTAATTCAATCATCCGATCCATTCTAATTCATTCGCATGAATGTATCCATTCTAATTTATTCGTACAATCCATTCTATTTCATTCGTACGATCCATTCTTACTCATTTGTATGATCCATTCTAATTCATTTGTATGATCCATTCTAATTCATTCGTACGATCCATTCTAATTCATTCGCACGATCCATTCTAATTTATTCATATGATCCATTCTAATTCATTCATACGATCCATTCTAATTCATTCCTACAATCCATTCTAATTCATTCGCCCGATCCATTCTAATTCATTCATACGATCCATTCTATTCGAATGGATCATGCGATCCATTCGAATTCATTCGCACGATCCATTCTAATTCATTCATACGATCCATTCTAATTCATTCATACAATGCATTCTAATTCTTTCACACGATCCAATCTAATTCATTCGTACGATCCATTCTAATTCATTCGTACAATCCATTCTATTTTATTTGTACGATCCATTCTTACTCATTCATATGATCCATTCTAATTCATTCGTATGATCCATTCTAATTCATTCGTACGATCCATTCTAATTCATTCGAATGTATCCATTCTAATTCATTCATACAATCCATTCTAATTCATTCGCACGAATGTATCCATTCTAATTCATTCGTATGATCCATTCTAATTCACTCGTACGATCCATTCTAATTCATTCATACGATCTATTCTAATTCATTCATACAATCCATTCGAATTCTTTCACACGATCCATTCTAATTCATTCGTACGATCCATTCTAATTCATTCGCACAATCCATTCTATTTCATTCGTACGATCCATTCTTACTCATTGGTACGATCCATTCTAATTCATTCGCACGAATGTATCCATTATAATTCATTCATACGAATCCATTCTAATTCATTCGTACAATCTATTCTATTTCATTCGTACGATCCATTCTTACTCATTCGTATGATCCATTCTAATTCATTCGGACGAATGTATCCATTATAATTTATTCGTACGATCCATTCTAATTCATTCGTACGATCCATTCTAATTCATTCGTACGATCCATTCTAATTCATTCGCACGAATGTATCCATTCTAATTCATTCGTACGATCCATTCTAATTCATTCGTACGATCTATTCTAATTCATTCGTAAGATCCATTCTAATTCATTCGTACGATCCATTCTAATTCACTCATACGATCTATTCTAATACATTCATATGATCCATTCTAATTCATTTGCACAAATATTTCCATTCTAATTCATTCGTACGATCCATTCTAATTCCTTCGTACGATCCATTCTAATTCATTCGTACGATCTATTCTAATTCATTCGTATGATCCATTCTAATTCATTCGCACGATCTATTCTAATTCATTCATAGGATCCATTCTAATTCATTCATACGATCTATTCTAATTCTTTCGCACGAATGTATCCATTCTAATTCATTCGCACGAATGTATCCATTCTAATTCATTTGTACGATCCATTCTAATTCATTCATACGATCTATTCTAATTCATTCGTACGATCTATTCTAATTCATTCGCACGAATGTAACCATCCTAATTCATTCATACGATTCATTCTAACTCATTCGTATGAGCTATTCTAATTCATTCGTACGATCCATTCTAATTCATTCGTACGATCCATTGTAATTCATTCATACAATCCATTTAGATTCATTCGCACAAATGTATCCATTCAAATTCATTCACACGATCCAGTCTAATTCATTCGTACGATCCATTCTAATTCCTTCGTACGATCAATTCTAATTCATTCGTACGATCTATTCTAATTCATTCGTACGATCCATTCTAATTCATTCGTACGATCCATTCTAATTCCTTCGTACGATCCATTCTAATTCATTCGTACGATCAATTCTAATTCATTCGTACAATCTATTCTAATTCATTCGTACGAATGGATACATTCGTGTGAATGAATTAGAATGGATCGTACGAATGAGTAAGAATGGATCGTACGAATGAAATAGAATGGATTGCACGAATGAATTAGAATGAATCGTACGAATGAATTAGAATGGATCGTGTGAAAGAATTAGAATGGATTATATGATCCACTATAATTCATTCGTACGATCCATTCTAATGAATTAAAATTGATCGTACGAATGAAATAGAATGGATTGCACGAATGATTTAGAATGGATCGTACGAATAAATTAGAATGGATCGTGTGAAAGAATTAGAATGGATTGTATGAATGAATTAGAATGGATCGTACGAATGAATTAGAATGGATCGTACGAAGGAATTAGAATGGATCGTACGAATGAATTAGAATGGATCGTACGAACGAATTAGAATAGATCGTACGAATGAATTAGAATGGATCGTACGAAGGAATTAGAATGGATCGTACGAATGAATTAGAATGGATATATTCATGCAAATGAATTAGAATGGATCGTATGAGTGAATTAGAATGGATCGTACGAATGAATTAGAATGGATCGTATGAATGAATTAGAATGGATACATTCGTGTGAATGAATTAGAATGGATCGTATGAATGAATTAGAATAGATTTTGTGAATGAATTAGAACTGATCGTACGAATGAATTAGAATGGATACATTCGTGCGAATGAATTAGAATGGATTGTATGAATGAATTAGAATGGATCGTACGAATAAACTAGAATGGATACATTCGTGCGAATGAATTAGAATGGATCGTACGAATGAATTAGAATGGATCGTACGAATGAATTAGAATGGATCTTACGAATGAATTAGAATGGATCGTACGAATGAATTAGAATGAATCGTACGAATGAATTAGAATGGATACATTCGTGCGAATGAATTAGAATGGATCGGACGAATGAATTAGAATGGATCGTATGAATGAATTAGAATGGATACATTCGTGCGATTGAATTAGAATGGATCGGACGAATGAATTAGAATGGATCGTACGAATGAATTAGAATGGATCGTACGAATGAATTAGAATGGATTGTACGAATAAATTAGAATGGATACATTCGTCCGAATGAATTAGAATGGATCATACGAATGAGTAAGAATGGATCGTACGAATGAAATAGAATAGATTGTACGAATGAATTAGAATGGATCTTACGAATGAATTAGAATGGATCGTGTGAAAGAATTAGAATGGATTGTATGAATGAATTAGAATGGATCGTATGAATGAATTAGAATGGATCGTGCGAATGAATTCGAATGGACCGTACGAATTCATTCTAATTCATTCATACAATCCATTCTAATTCTTTCACACAATCCATTCTAATTCATTCGTACGTTCCATTCTAATTCATTAGCACGATCCATGCTAATTCATTCGTTCGAACAATTCTAATTCATTAGCACGATCCATTCTAATTCATTCGTACGATCCATTCTAATTCATTCGCACGATCCATTCTAATTCATTCATAGGATCCATTCTAATTCATTCATACAATCCATTCTAATTCATTCGTACGAATGTATCCATTCTAATTCATTCGTACGAACAGTTCTAATTCATTCACAAAATCTATTCTAATTCATTCATACGATCCATTCTAATTCATTCACACGAATGTATCCATTCTAATTCATTCATACGATCCATTCTAATTCATTCGTACGATCCATTCTAATTCACTCATACGATCCATTCTAATACATTCATATGATCCATTCTAATTCATTTGCACGGATATATCCATTCTAATTCATTCGTACGATCCATTCTAATTCCTTCGTACGATCCATTCTATTTCATTCGTACGATCCATTCTTACTCATTCGTACGAACCATTCTAATTCATTCGTCCGATCCATTCAAATTCATTAGCACGATCCATTCTAACTCATTCGTACGATCCATTCTAATTCATTCGCACGATCCATTCTAATTCATTCGTAAGATCCATTCTAATTCATTCGTACGATCCATTCTAATTCATTCGTACGATCCATTCTAATTCATTCGCACGAATGTATCCATTCTAGTTCATTCGTACGATCCATTCTAATTCATTCATACAATCCATTCTAATTCATTCGCACGAATGTATCCATTCTAATTCATTCGTACGATCAGTTCTAATTCATTCGTGCGAATGAATTAGAATGGATCCACCGAATGAGTTAGAATGGATCATACGAATGAATTAGAATGGATTGTACAAATGAATTAGAATGGATTGTGCGAATGAATTAGAATGGATCGTATGAATGAATAAGAATGGACCGTACGAATGAATTAGAATGGATCGTACGAATGAATTAGAATGGATACATTCGTGCGAATGAATTAGAATGGATCATAAGAATGAGTAAGAATGGATCGTACGAATGAAATAGAATGGATTGTACAAATGAATTAGAATGGATTCGTACGAATGAATTAAATGGATACATTCGTGCGAATGAATTAGAATGGATCATACGAATGAGTAAGAATGGATCGTACGAATGAAATAGAATGGATTGCACGAATGAATTAGAAGGGATCGTACGAATGAATTAGAATGGATCGTGTGAAAGAATTAGAATGGATTGTATGAATGAATTAGAATGGATCGTACGAAGGAATTAGAATGGATCGTACGAATGAATTAGAATGGATCGTACGAATGAATTAGAACAGATCGTACAAATTAATTAGAATGGATCGTACGAATGAATTAGAATGGATCGTGTGAATGAATTAGAATGGATCGTACGAATGAATTAGAATGGATTGTGCGAATGAATTAGAATGGATCGTACGAATGAATTAGAATGGATCGTGCTAATGAATTAGAATTGATCGAACGAATGAATTAGCATGGATCGTGCATTCGTACGATCCATTCTAATTCATTCGTAAGATCCATTCTAATTCATTCGTACGATCCATTCTAATTCATTCGCATGAATGTATCCATTCTAGTTCATTCGTACGTTCCATTCTAATTCATTCGTACGATCTATTCTAATTCATTCATACGATCTATTCTAATTCATTCATACAATCCATTCTAATTCTTTCACATGATCCATTCTAATTCATTCGTACGATCCATTCTAATTCATTCGCACAATCCATTCTATTTCATTTGTACGATCCATTCTTACTCATTCGTATGATCCATTCTAATTCATTCGCACGAATGTATCCATAATGGATCATACGAATGAATAAGAATGGATCGTACGAATGAAATAGAATGGATTGTGCGAATGAATTAGAATGGACCGTACGAATGAATTAGAATGGATACATTCGTGCGAATGAATTAGAATGGATCGGACGAATGAATTAGAATGGATCGTACGAATGAATTAGAATGGATCGTATGAATAAATTAGAATAGATATATTCGTCCGAATGAATTAGAATGGATCATACGAATGAGTAAGAATGGATCGTACGAATGAAATAGAATAGATTGTATGAATGAATTAGAATGGATCCTACGAATGAATTAGAATAGATCGTGTGAAAGAATTAGAATGGATTGTATGAATGAATTAGAATGAATTCGTACGATCCATTCGAATTCATTCGCACGATCCATTCTTACTCATTCGTACGATCCATTCTAATTCATTCGTACGATCCATTCTTACTCATTCGTATGATCCATTCTAATTCATTCGGACGAATGTATCCATTCTAATTTATTCGTACGATCCATTCTAATTCATTCGTACGATCCATTCTAATTCATTCGTACGATCCATTCTAATTCATTCGTCCGATCCATTCTAATTCATTCGTACGAATGTATCCATTCTAATTCATTCGTACGATCCATTCTAATTCATTCGTACGATCCATTCTAATTCATTCGTAAGATCCATTCTAATTCATTCGTACGATCCATTCTAATTCATTCGTACGATCCATTCTAATTCATTCGCACGAATGTATCCATTTTAGTTCATTCGTACGATCCATTCTAATTCATTCGTACATTCCATTCTAATTCATTCACATGATCCATTCTAATTCATTCGTACGTTCCATTCTAATTCATTCATACGATCCATTCTAATTCATTCGTACGATCCATTCTAATTTATTCGCACAAATGTATCCATTCTAATTCATTCGTAGAATTAGAATGGATCGTACGAATGAATTAGAATGGATACATTCGCGAATGAATTAGAATGGATCGTACGAATGAATTAGAATGTATCGTACGAATGAATTAGAATGGATCTTACGAATGAATTAGAATGGATCGTACGAATGAATTAGAATGGATCGTACGAATGAATTAGAAAGGATACATTTGTGCGAATGAATTAGAATGGATCGTACGAATGAATTAGAATGGATCGTATGAATGAATTAGAATGGATCGTACGAATGAATTAGAATGGATCGTATGAAGGAATTTGAATGGATCGTACGAATGAATTAGAATGGATATATTCGTGCAAATGAATTAGAATGGATCGTACGAATGTATTAGAATGGATCGTATGAGTGAATTAGAATGGATCGTGCGAATGAATTAGAATGGATTGTATGAATGAATTAGAATGGATCGTACGAATGAATTAGAATGGATCGTACGAATGAATTAGAATGGATCGTACGAATGAACTAGAATGGATACATTCGTGCGAATGAATTAGAATGGATCGTACGAATGAATTAGAATGGATCGTGCGAATGAATTAGAATGGATCGTACGAATGAATTAGAATGGATTGTACGAATGAACTAGAATGGATACATTCGTGCGAATGAATTAGAATGGATCGTACGAATGAATTAGAATGGATCGTACGATTCATTCTAATTCATTCGTACGATCCATTCTAATACATTCGTACGATTCATGCTAATTCATTCGCACGATCCATTCTAATTCATTCGTACGATCCATTCTTATTCATTCATACGATCCATTCTAATTCATTCGTAGGATCCATTCTAATTCATTCGTACAATCTATTCTATTTCATTCGTACGATCCATTCTTACTCATTTGTATGATCCATTCTAATTCATTCGGACGAATGTATCCATTCTAATTTATTCGTACGATCCATTCTAATTCATTCGTATGATCCATTCTAATTCATTCGTACGATCCATTCTAATTCATTCGTCCGATCCATTCTAATTCATTCACACGAATGTATCCATTCTAATTCATTCGTACGATCCATTCTAATTCATTCGTACGATCCATTCTAATTCATTCGTAAGATCCATTCTAATTCATTCGTACGATCCATTCTAATTCTTTCACACGATCCATTCTAATTCATTCGTACGATCCATTCTAATTCATTCGCACGAATGTATCCATTCTAGTTCATTCGTACGATCCATTCTAGTTCATTCGTACGATCCATTCTAATTCATTCGTACGATCCATTCTAATTAATTCGTATGATCCATTCTAATTCATTCGTACGATCCATTCTAATTCATTCATACAATCCATTCTAATTTATTCGCACGAATGTATCCATTCTAATTAATTCGTACGATCCATTCTAATTCATTCGTATGATCCATTCTTATTCATTCGCACGATCCAGTCTAATGGATTCGCATGATCCATTCTAATTCATTCGCACGAATGTATCCATTCTAATTCATTCGTACGATCCATTCTAATTCATTAATATGATCCATTCTAATTCATTCGTACGATCCATTCTAATTAATTAATATGATCCATTCTAATTCATTCATACGATCCATTCTAATTCATTCACACGAATGTATCCATTCTAATTCATTCATACGATCCATTCTAATTCATTCGTACGATCCATTCTAATTCACTCATACGATCCATTCTAATACATTCATACGATCCATTCTAATTCATTTGCACGAATATATCCATTCTAATTCATTCGTACGATCCATTCTAATTTCTTCGTATTATCCATTCTAATTCATTCGTACGATCTATTCTAATTCATTCGTATGATCCATTCTAATTCATTCGTACGATCCATTCTAATTTCTTCGTACGATCCATTCTAATTCATTCGTACGATCCATTCTAATTCATTCATACAATCCATTCTAATTCTTTCACACAATCCATTCGAATTCATTCGCACGATCCATTCTAAATCATTCGTGCAATCCATTCTATTTCATTCGTACAATCAATTCTAATTCATTAGAATGGATCGTACGAATGAATTATAATGGATCATATTAATGAATTAGAATGGATCGTACGAATGAATTAGAATGGATCGTACGAATGAATTAGAATGGATCTTACGAATGGATTAGAATGGATACATTCGTGCGAATGAATTAGAATGGATCGGACGAATGAATTAGAATGGATCGTACGAATGAATTAGAATGGATCAAATGAATGAATTAGAATGGTTACATTCATGCGAATGAATTAGAATGGATCGAACGAATGGATTAGAATGGATCGTACGAATGGATTAGATTGGATACATTCGAGCGAATGAATTAGAATGGATCGTACGAATGAAATTAGAATGGATCGTACGAATGAATTAGAATAGATCGTACGAATGAATTAGAATGGATCGTACGAATGAATTAGAATGGATCATGTGAAAGAATTAGAATGGATCGTACGAATGAATTAGAATGGATCGTGCGAATGAATTAGAATGGATCGTACGAATGAATTAGAATGGATCGTGCTAATGAATTAGAATTGATCGAACGAATGAATTAGCATGGATCGTGCATTCATACGATCCATTCTAATTCATTCGTAAGATCCATTCTAATTCATTCGTACGATCCATTCTAATTCATTCGTACGATCCATTCTAATTCATTCGCACGAATGTATCCATTCTACTTCATTCGTACGATCCATTCTAATTCATTCGTACGATCCATTATAATTTATTCATACGATCTATTCTAATTCATTCATACAATCAATTCTAATTCTTTCACACGATCCATTCTAATTCATTCGTACGATCCATTCTAATTCATTCGCACAATCCATTCTATTTCATTCGTACGATCCATTCTTACTCATTCGTATGATCCATTCTAATTCATTCGCACGAATGTATCCATAATGGATCATATGAATAAGTAAGAATGGATCGTACGAATGAAATAGAATGGATTGTGCGAATGAATTAGAGTGGACCGTACGAATGAATTAGAATGGATACATTCGTGCGAATGAATTAGAATGGATCGGACGAATGAATTAGAATGGAGCGTACGAATGAATTAGAATGGATCGTACGAATGAATTAGAATGGATCGTACGAATAAATTAGAATGGATACATTCGTCCGAATGAATTAGAATGGATCATACGAATGAGTAAGAATGGATCGTACGCATGAAATAGAATAGATTGTACGAATGAATTAGAATGGATCGTGCGAATGAATTAGAATGGATCGTACGAATGAATTAGAATGGATTGTACGAATGAATTAGAATGGATCGTGCGAATGAATTAGAATGGATCATATTAATGAATTAGAATGGATCGTACGAATGAATTAGAATGGATACATTCGTGCGAATGAATTAGAATGGATCGTGCGAATCCATTAGACTGGATCGTGCGAATGAATAAGAATGGATCATACGAATGAATTAGAATGGATCGTACGAATTAATTAGAATGGATACATTCGTGCGAATAAATTAGAATGGATTGTATGAATGAATTAGAATTGATCGTACGAATGAATTAGAATGGATCGTACGAATGAATTAGAATAGCTCATACGAATGAATTAGAATGAATCATATGAATGAATTAGAATGGTTACATTCGTGCGACTGAATTAGAATAGATCGTACGAATGAATTAGAATGGATCGTACGAATGAATTAGAATGGATCTTACGAAAGAATTAGAATGGATCGTATGAATGAATTAGAATGGATCGTACGAATGAATTAGAATGGATCGTACGAATGAATTAGAATGGATCGTACGAACGAATCCATTCTAATTCATTCGTACGATCCATTCTAATTCATTCGCACGAACCATTCTAATTCATTCGTACGATCCATTCTAATTCATTCGCACGAATGTATCCATTCTAATTCATTCGTACGATCCATTCTAATTCCTTCGTACGATCCATTCTAATTCATTCGTACGATCCATTCTAATTCATTCATACAATCCATTCTAATTCGTTCACACGATCCATTCTAATTCATTCGTACGATCCATTCTAAATCATTCGTGCAATCCATTCTATTTCATTCATACAATCCATTCTAATTCTTTCACACGATCCAATCTAATTCATTCATACGATCCATTCTAATTCATTCGCACAATCCATTCTTTTTCATTCGTACGATCCATTCTTACTCATTCGTATGATCCATTCTAATTCATTCGCACGAATGTATCCATAATGGTTCATACGAATGAGTAAGAATGGATCGTACGAATGAAATAGAATGGATTGTGCGAATGAATTAGAATGGACCGTACGAATGAATTAGACGTACGAATGAATTAGAATGGATACATTCGTGCGAATAAATTAGAATGGATCATACGAATGAGTAAGAATGGATCGTCATTCTAATTCATTCGTATGATCCATTCTAATTCATTTGTATCCATTCTATTTCATTCGCACGATCTATTCTAATTCATTCGCGCAATCTATTCTAATTCATTCGTACGATCCATTCTAATTCATTCGTACGATCCATTCTAATTCATTCATACAATCCATTCTAATTTATTCGAACGAATGTATCCATTCTAATTCATTCGTACGATCCATTCTAATTCATTCGCACAATCTATTCTAATTTATTCATACGATCCATTCTAATTCATTCGCACGAATGTATCCATTCTAATTCATTCATATGATCCATTCTACTTCATTCGTACTATCCGTTCTAATTCACACATACGATCCATTCTAATTCATTCATACGATCCATTCTAATTCATTTGCACGAATGTATCCATTCTAATTCATTCGTACGATCCTGAATTAGAATGGATCGTACGAATGAATTAGAATGGATACCTTTGTGCATATGAATTAGAATGGATCGTACGAATGAATTAGAATGGATCATATTAACGAATTAGAATGGATCGTACGAATGAATTAGAATGGATACATTCGTGCGAATGAATTAGAATGGATCGTATAAATGAATTAGAATAGATTTTGTGAATGAATTAGAACTGATCGTACGAATGAATTAGAATGGATACATTCGTGCGAATGAATTAGAATGGATTGTATGAATGAATTAGAATGGATCCTATGAATGAATTAGAATGGATCGTACGAATGAGTAAGAATGGATTGTACGAATGAATTAGAATAGATTGCGCGAATGAATTAGAATGGATCGTGCGAATGAAATAGAATGGATACAAATGAATTAGAATAGATCATACGAATGAATTAGAATGACGATCCATTCTTACTCATCGTATGATCCATTCTAATTTATTCGCACGAATGTATCCATTCTAATTCATTCGTACATCTAATTCATTCGTACGGTCCATTCTAATTCATTCGCACAATCCATTCTATTTCATTCGTACGATCCATTCTTACTCATTCGTATGATCCATTATGGATACATTCGTGCGAATGAATTAGAATGGATTATACGAATGAGTAAGAATGGATCGTACGAATGAAATAGAAGGGATTGTGCGAATGAATTAGAATGGATCGTACGAATGAATAAGAATTGATCGTGTGAAAGAATTAGAATGGATTGTATGAATGAATTAGAATAGATCGTATGAATGAATTAGAATGGATCGTACGAATGAATTAGAATGGATCGTACGAATGAATTAGAATGGATACATTCGCGAATGAATTAGAATAGATTGTACGAATGAATTAGAATGGATCGTACGAATGAATTAGAATGGATCTTACGAATGAATTAGAATGGATCGTACGAATGAATTAGAATGGATCGTACGAATGAAATAGAATGGATACATTTGTACGAATGAATTAGAATGGATCGTACGAATGAATTAGAATGGATCGTATGAATGAATTAGAATGGATCGTACGAATGAATTAGAATGGATCGTACGAAGGAATTAGAATGGATCGTACGAATGAATTAGAATGGATATATTCGTGCAAATGAATTAGAATGGATCGTATGAATATATTAGAATGGATCATATGAGTGAATTAGAATGGATCGTGCGAATGAATTAGAATGGATTGTATGAATGAATTAGAATGGATCGTACGAATGAATTAGAATGGATCATACGAATTAATTAGAATGGATCATACGAATGAATTAGAATGGGTCGTACGAATGAATTAGAATTAGAATGGATATATTCGTGCGAATGAATTAGAATGGATACATTCGTGCGAAAGAATTAGAATAGATCGTATGAATGAATTAGAATGGATCCTATGAATGAATTAGAATGGATCGTGCGAATGATTTAGAATGGATCGTACCAATAAATTAGAATGGATACATTCGTGCGAATGAATTAGAATGGATCGGACGAATGAATTAGAATGGATCGTACGAATGAATTAGAATGGATCAAATGAATAAATTAGAATGGTTACATTCATGCGAATGAATTAGAATGGATCGTACGAATGGATTAGAATGGATCGTACGAATGGATTAGAATGGATACATTCGAGCGAATGAATTAGAATGGATCGTACGAATGAATTAGAATGGATCGTACGAATGGATTAGAATGGATCCTACGAATGGATTAGAATGGATACCTATGTGCATATGAATTAGAATGGATCGTACGAATGAATTAGAATGGATCATATGAATGAATTGGAATGGATCATGCGAATGAATTCGAATGTATCGTACGAATTCATTCTAATTCATTCATACAATCCATTCTAATTCTTTCACACGATCCATTCTAATTCATTCGTACGTTCTATTCTAATTCATTAGCACGATCCATGCTAATTCATTCGTTCGATCAATTCTAATTCATTAGCACGATCCATTCTAATTCATTCGTGCGATCCATTCTAATTCATTCGCATGATCCATTCTAATTCATTCATAGGATCCATTCTAATTCATTCGTACGATCCATTCTATATCATTCGTACGATCCATTCTAATTCATTCGTACGATCCATTCTAATTCATTCTTACGATCTATTCTAATTCATTCATACAATCCATTCTAATTCTTTCATACGATCCATTCTAATTCATTCGTACGATCCATTCTAATTTATTCGCACGAATGTATCCATTCTAATTCATTCGTACGATCCATTCTAATTCATTCGCAAAATCTATTCTAATTCATTCATACGATCCATTCTAATTCATTCGCACGAATGTATCCATTCTAATTCATTCATACGATCCATTCTACTTCATTCGTACTATCCGTTCTAATTCACTCATACGACCCATTCTAATTCATTCATACGATCCATTCTAATTCATTTGCACAAAGGTATCCATTCTAATTCATTCGTATGATCCATTCGAATTCATTCGCACGATCCATTCTAATTCATTCGTACGATCCATTCTAATTCATTCGTACGATCCATTCTAATTCATTCGCACGATCCATTCTAATTCATTCGTACAATCTATTATATTTCATTCGTACGATCCATTCTTACTCATTCGTATGATCCATTCTAATTCATTCGGACGAATGTATCCATTCTAATTTATTCGTACGATCCATTCTAATTCCTTCGTACGATCTATTCTAATTCATTCGTACGATCCATTCTAATTCATTCGTCCGATCCATTCTAATTCATTCACACGATCCATTCTAATTCATTCGTACGATCCATTCTAATTCATTCATACAATCCATTCTAATTCATTCGTACGATCCATTCTAATTCACTCATACGATCCATTCTAATACATTCATACGATCCATTCTAATTCATTTGCACGAATATATCCATTCTAATTCATTCGTACGATCTATTCTAATTCCTTCGTACTATCCATTCTGATTCATTCGTACGATCTATTCTAATTCATTCGTACGATCCATTCTAATTCATTCGTACGATCCATTCTAATTCCTTCGTACGATCTATTCTAATTCATTCGTACGATCCATTCTAATTCATTCGTACAATCTATTCTAATTCATTCGTACGAATGGATACATTCGTGTGAATGAATTAGAATGGATCATACGAATGAGTAAGAATGGATCGTACGAATAAAATAGAATGGATTGCACGAATGAATTAGAATTGATCGTACGAATGAATTAGAATGGATCGTGTGAAAGAGTTAGAATGGATTGTATGAATGAATTAGAATGGATCATACGAAGGAATTAGAAAGGATCGTACGAATGAATTAGAATGGATCGTACGAATGAATTAGAATAGATCGTACGAATGAATTAGAATGGATCGTATGAATGAATTAGAATGGATCGTGTGAAAGAATTAGAATGGATCGTACGAATGAATTAGAATGGATCGTGCGAATGAATTAGAATGGATCGTACGAATGAATTAGAATGGATCGTGCTAATGAATTAGAAATGATCGAACGAATGAATTAGCATGGATCGTGTATTCGTACGATCCATTCTAATTCATTCATAAGATCCATTCTAATTCATTCGTACGATCCATTCTAATTCATTCGTACGATCCATTTTAATTCATTCATAAGATCCATTCTAATTCATTCGTACGATCCATTCTAATTCATTCATACGATCTATTCTAATTCATTCATACAATCCATTCTAATTCTTTCACACGATCCATTCTAATTCATTCATACGATCCATTCTAATTCATTCGCACAATCCATTCTATTTCATTCGTACGATCCATTCTTACTCATTCGTATAATCCATTCTAATTCATTCGCACGAATGTATCCATAATGGATCATATGAATGAGTAAGAATGGATCGTACGAATGAAATAGAATGGATTGTGCGAATGAATTAGAATGGACCGTACGAATGAATTAGAATGGATACATTCGTGCGAATGAATTAGAATGGATCGGACGAATGAATTAGAATGGATCGTACGAATGAATTAGAATGGATCGTACGAATGAATTAGAATGGATCGTACGAATAAATTAGAATGGATACATTCGTCCGAATGAATTAGAATGGATCATACGATTGAGTAAGAATGGATCGTATGAATGAAATAGAATAGATTGTACGAATGAATTAGAATGGATCCTACGAATGAATTAGAATAGATCGTGTGAAAGAATTAGAATGGATTGTATGAATGAATTAGAATGAATTCGTACGATCCATTCGAATTCATTCGTATGATCCATTCTAATTCATTCGTACGATCCATTCTAATTCATTCATACAATCCATTCTAATTTATTCGCACGAATGTATCCATTCTAATTAATTCGTACGATCCATTCTAATTCATTCGTATGATCTAATCTTATTCATTCGCACGATCCAGTCTAATGGATTCGCACGATCCATTCTAATTCATTCGCACGAATGTATCCATTCTAATTCATTCGTACGATCCATTCTAATTCTTTAATATGATCCATTCTAATTCATTCGTACGATCCATTCTAATTCATTAATATGATCCATTCTAATTCATTCATATGATCCATTCTAATTCATTCACACGAATGTATCCATTCTAATTCATTCATACGATCCATTCTAATTTATTCGTACGATCCATTCTAATTCACTCATACGATCCATTCCATACGATCCATTCTAATTCATTTGCACGAATATATCCATTCTAATTCATTCGTACGATCCATTCTAATTCCTTCGTACGATCCATTCTAATTCATTCGTACGATCTATTCTAATTCATTTGTACGATCCATTCTAATTCATTCGTACGATCCATTCTAATTGCTTCGTACGATCCATTCTAATTCATTCGTACGATCCATTCTAATTCATTCATACAATACATTCTAATTCTTTCACACGATCCATTCTAATTCATTCGTACGATCCATTCTAAATCATTCGTGCAATCCATTCTATTTCATTCGTACGATCAATTCTAATTCATTAGAATGGATCGTACGAATGAATTATAATGGATCATATTAATGAATTAGAATGGATCGTACGAATGAATAAGAATGGATCGTACGAATGAATTAGAATGGATCTTACGAATGGATTAGAATGGATACATTCGTGCGAATGAATTAGAATGGATCGGACGAATGAATTAGAATGGATCGGACGAATGAATTAGAATAGATCAAATGAATGAATTAGAATGGTTACATTCATGCGAATGAATTAGAAAGGATCATACGAATGGATTAGAATGGATCGTACAAATGGATTAGAATGGATATATTCGAGCGAATGAATTAGAATGGATCGTACGAATGAAATTAGAATGGATCGTACAAATGAATTAGAATAGATCGTACGAATGAATTAGAATGGATCGTACGAATGAATTAGAATGGATCACGTGAAAGAATTAGAATGGATCGTACGAATGAATTAGAATGGATCGTGCGAATGAATTAGAATGGATCGTACGAATGAATTAGAATGGATCATGCTAATGAATTAGAATTGATCGAACGAATGAATTAGCATGGATCGTGCATTCGTACGATCCTTTCTAATTCATTCGTAAGATCCATTCTAATTCATTCGTACGATCCATTCTAATTCATTCATACGATCCATTCTAATTCATTCGCACGAATGTATCCATTCTAGTTCATTCGTACGATCCATTCTAATTCATTCGTACGATCCATTCTAATTCATTCATACGATCTATTCTAATTCATTCATACAATCCATTCTAATTCTTTCACACGATCCAATCTAATTCATTCGTACGATCCATTCTAATTCATTCGCACAATCCATTCTATTTCATTCGTACGATCCATTCTTACTCATTCGTATGATCCATTCTAATTCATTCGCACGAATGTATCCATAATGGAACATACGAATGAGTAAGAATGGATCGTACGAATGAAATAGAATGGATTGTGCAAATGAATTAGAGTGGACCATACGAATGAATTAGAATGGATACATTCGTGGGAATGAATTAGAATAGATCGGACGAATGAATTAGAATGGATCGTACGAATGAATTAGAATGGATCGTACGAATAAATTAGAATGAATACATTCGTCCGAATGAATTAGAATGGATCATACGAATGAGTAAGAATGGATCGTACGAATGAAATAGAATAGATTGTACGAATGAATTAGAATGGATCGTGCGAATGCATTAGAATGGATCGTACGAATGAATTAGAATGGATCGTATGAATAAATTAGAATGGATCATATTAATGAATTAGAATGGATCGTATGAATGAATTAGAATGGATACATTCGTGCGAATGAATTAGAATGGATCGTGCGAATCCATTAGACTGGATCGTGTGAATGAATAAGAATGGATCATATGAATGAATTAGAATGGATCGTACGAATTAATTAGAATGGATACATTCGTGCGAATGAATTAGAATGGATTGTATGAATGAATTAGAATGGATCGTACGAATGAATTAGAATGGATCGTACGAATGAATTAGAATAGCTCATACGAATGAATTAGAATGAATCGTATGAATGAAATAGAATGGTTACATTCGTGCGAATGAATTAGAATAGATCGTACGAATGAATTAGAATGGATCGTACGAATGAATTAGAATGGATCTTACGAATGAATTAGAATGGATCATACGAATGAATTAGAATGGATCATACGAATGAATTAGAATGGATACATTCGTGCGAATGAATTAGAATGGATCGAACGAATGAATTAGAATGGATCGTACGAATGAATTAGAATGGATCGTACGAACGAATCCATTCTAATTCATTCGTACGATCCATTCTAATTCATTCGCACGATCCATTCTAATTCATTCGTACGATCCATTCTAATTCATTCGCACGAATGTATCCATTCTAATTCATTCGTACGATCCATTCTAATTCATTCGTACGATCCATTCTAATTCATTTGTGCGATCTGTTCTAATTCATTCGTACAATCCATTCTAATTCATTCGTACGATCCATTCTAACTCCTTCGTACGATCCATTCTAATTCATTCGTACGATCCATTCTAATTCATTCATACAATCCATTCTAATTCTTTCACACGATCCACTCTAATTCATTCGTACGATCCATTCTAAATCATTCGTGCAATCCATTCTATTTCATTCATACAATCCATTCTAATTCTTTCACACGATCCATTCTAATTCATTCGTACGATCCATTCTAATTCATTCACACAATCCATTCTATTTCATTCGTACGATCCATTCTTACTCATTCGTATGATCCATTCTAATTCATTCGCACGAATGTATCCATAATGGATCATACGAATGAGTAAGAAAGGATCGTACGAATGAAATAGAATGGATTCTGCGAATGAATTAGAATGGACCGTACGAATGAATTAGACATACGAATGAATTAGAATGGATACATTCGTGCGAATAAATTTGAATGGATCATACGAATGAGTAAGAATCGATCGTCATTCTAATTCATTCGTATGATCCATTCTAATTCATTTGTATCCATTCTATTTCATTCGCACGATCCATTCTAATTCATTTGCGCAATCTATTCTAATTCATTCGTACGATCCATTCTAATTCATTCGTACGATCCATTCTAATTCATTCATACAATTCATTCTAATTTATTCGCACGAATGTATCCATTCTAATTCATTCGTACGATCCATTCTAATTCATTCGCACAATCTATTCTAATTCATTCATACGATCCATTCTAATTCATTCGCACGAATGTATCCATTCTAATTCATTCATACGATCCATTCTAATTCATTCATACTATCCGTTCTAATTCACTCATACGATCCATTCTAATTCATTCATACGATCCATTCTAATTCATTTGCACGAATGTATCCATTCTAATTCATTCGTACGATCCTGAATTAGAATGGATCGTACAAATGAATTAGAATGGATACCTTTGTGCATATGAATTAGAATGGATCGTACGAATGAATTAGAATGGTTCATATTAATGAATTAGAATGGATCGTACGAATGAATTAGAATGGATACATTCGTGCGAATGAATTAGAATGGATCGTATGAATGAATTAGAATAGATTTTGTGAATGAATTAGAACTGATCGTACGAATGAATTAGAATGGATACATTCGTGCGAATGAATTAGAATGGATTGTATGAATGAATTAGAATGGATCGTGCGAATGAAATTGAATGGATACAAATGAATTAGAATGGATCATACGAATGAATTAGAATGACGATCCATTCTTACTCATTCGTATGATCCATTCTAATTTATTCGCACGAATGTATCCATTCTAATTCATTCGTACGTCTAATTCATTCGTACGGTCCATTCTAATTCATTCGCACAATCCATTCTATTTCATTCGTACGATCCATTCTTACTCATTCGTATGATCCATTTTGGATACATTCGTGCGAATGAATTAGAATGGATCATACGAATGAGTAAGAATGGATCGTACGAATGAAATAGAAGGGATTTTGCGAATGAATTAGAATGGATCGTACGAATGAATTAGAATGGATCGTGTGAAAGAATTAGAATGGATTGTATGAATGAATTAGAATAGATCGTATGAATGAATTAGAATGGATCGTACGAATGAATTAGAATGTATCGTACGAATGAATTAGAATGGATCTTACGAATGAATTAGAATGGATACATTCGCGAATGAATTAGAATGGATCGTACGAATGAATTAGAATGGATCGTACGAATGAATTAGAATGGATCTTACGAATGAATTAGAATGGATCGTACGAATGAATTAGAATGGATCGTACGAATGAATTAGAATGGATACATTTGTGCGAATGAATTAGAATGGATCGTACGAATGAATTAGAATGGATCGTACGAATGAATTAGAATGGATCGTACGAAGGAATTAGAATGGATCGTACGAATGAATTAGAATGGATATATTCGTGCAAATGAATTAGAATGGATTGTATGAATATATTAGAATGGATCGTATGAGTGAATTAGAATGGATCGTGCGAATGAATTAGAATGGATTGTATGAATGAATTAGAATGGATCGTACGAATGAATTAGAATGGATCATACGAATTAATTAGAATAGATCATACGAATGAATTAGAATGGATCGTACGAATAAATTAGAATTAGAATGGATATATTCGTGCGAATGAATTAGAATGGATACATTCGTGCGAAAGAATTAGAATAGATCATACGAATGAATTAGAATGGATCCTATGAATGAATTAGAATGGATCGTGCGAATGAATTAGAATGGATTGTACGAATGAATTAGAATAGATACATTCGTGCGAATGAATTTGAATGGATCGGACGAATGAATTAGAATGGACTGTACGAATGAATTAGAATGGATCAAATGAATGAATTAGAATGGTTACATTCATGCGAATGAATTAGAATGGATCGTACGAATGGATTAGAATGGATCATACGAATGGATTAGAATGGATACATTCAAGTGAATGAATTAGAATGGATCGTACGAATGAATTAGAATGGATCGTACAAATGGATTAGAATGGATCCTACGAATGGATTAGAATGGATACCTTTGTGCATATGAATTAGAATGGATCGTACGAATGAATTAGAATGGATCATATGAATGAATTAGAATGGATCATGCGAATGAATTCGAATGGATCGTACGAATTCATTCTATTTCATTCATACAATTCATTCTAATTCTTTCACACGATCCATTCTAATTCATTCGTACGTTCTATTCTAATTCATTAGCACGATCCATGCTAATTCATTCGTTCGATCAATTCTAATTCATTAGCACGATCCATTCTAATTCATTCGTACGATCCATTCTAATTCATTCGCACGATCCATTCTAATTCATTCATAGGATCCATTCTAATTTATTCATACGATCTATTCTAATTCTTTCGCACGAATGTATCCATTCTAATTCATTCGCACGAATGTATCCATTCTAATTCATTCGTACGATCCATTCTAATTCATTCGTACGATCCATTCTAATTCATTCATACGATCTATTCTAATTCATTCATACAATCCATTCTAATTCTTTCACACGATCCATTCTAATTCATTCGTACGATCCATTCTAATTTATTCGCATGAAGGTATCCATTCTAATTCATTCGTACGATCGATTCTAATTCATTCGCACAATCTATTCTAATTCATTCATACGATCCATTCTAATTCATTCGCACGAATGTATCCATTCTAATTCATTCATACGATCCATTCTACTTCATTCGTACTATCCATTCTAATTCACTCATACGATCCATTCTAATTCATTCATACGATCCATTCTAATTCATTTGCACAACGGTATCTATTCTAATTCATTCGTACGATCCATTCGAATTCATTCGCATGATCCATTCTAATTCATTCGTACGATCCATTCTAATTCATTCGTACGATCCATTCTAATTCATTCGCACGATCTATTCTAATTCATTCGTACAATCTATTCTATTTCATTCGTATGATCCATTCTTACTCATTCGTATGATCCATTCTAATTGATTCGGACGAACGTATCCATTCTAATTTATTCGTACGATCCATTCTAATTCATTCATACAATCCATTCTAATTCATTCGTACGATCCATTCTAATTCACTCATACGATCCATTCTAATGCATTCATACGATTCATTCTAATTCATTTGCACGAATATATTCATTCTAATTCATTCATACGATCCATTCTAATTCCTTCGTACGATCCATTCTAATTCATTCGTATGATCTATTCTAATTCATTCGTACGATCCATTCTAATTCATTCGTACGATCCATTCTAATTCATTCGTACAATCTATTCTAATTCATTCGTATGAATGGATACATTCGTGTGAATGAATTAGAATGGATCGTACGAATGAGTAAGAATGGATCGTACGAATGAAATTGAATGGATTGCATGAATGAAATAGAATGGATCGTACGAATGAATTAGAATGGATCGTGTGAAAGAATTAGAATGGATTGTATGAATGAATTAGAATGGATCGTACGAAGGAATTTGAATGGATCGTACGAATGAATTAGAATAGATCGTACGAATGAATTAGAATAGATCGTACGAATGAATTAGAATGGATCATACGAATGAATTAGAATGGATCGTGCGAAAGAATTAGAATAGATCATACGAATGAATTAGAATGGATCGTGCGAATGAATTAGAATGGATCGTACGAATGAATTAGAATGGATCGTGCTAATGAATTAGAATTGATCGAACGAATGAATTAGCATGGATCGTGCATTCATACGATCCATTCTAATTCATTCGTAAGATCCATTCTAATTCATTCGTACAATCCATTCTTATTCATTCGTACGATCCATTCTAATTCATTCGCACGAATGTATCCATTCTAGTTCATTCGTACGATCCATTCTAATTCATTCGTACGATCTATTCTAATTCATTCATACGATCTATTCTAATTCATTCATACAATCCATTCTAATTCTTTCACAAGATCCATTCTAATTCATTCGTACGATCCATTCTAATTCATTCGCACAATCTATTCTATTTCATTCGTACGATCCATTCTTACTCATTCGTATGATCCATTCTAATTCATTCGCACGAATGTATCCATAATGGATCATACGAATGAGTAAGAATGGATCGTAAGAATGAAATAGAATGGATTGTGCGAATGAATTAGAATGGACCGTACGAATGAATTAGAATGGATACATTCGTGCGAATGAATTAGAGTGGATCGGACGAATGAATTAGAATGGATCGTACGAATGAATTAGAATGGATCGTACGAATAAATTAGAATGGATACATTCGTCCGAATGAATTAGAATGGATCATACGAATGAGTAAGAATGGATCGTACGAATGAAATAGAATAGATTGTACGAATGAATTAGAATGGATCCTACGAATGAATTAGAATGGATCGTGTGAAAGAATTAGAATGGATTAGAATGGATCGTACGAATGAATTAGAATGGATACATTCGTGCGTATGAATTAGAATGGATCGGACGAATGAATTAGAATGGATCGTACGAATGAATTAGAATGGATCAAATGAATGAATTAGAATGGTTACATTCATGCGAATGAATTAGAATGGATCATACGAATGGATTAGAATGGATCGTACGAATGGATTAGAATGGAAACATTCGTGCGAATGAATTAGAATGGATCGTACGAATGAATTAGAATGGATCGTACGAATGAATTAGAATGGATCGTGTGAAAGAATTAGAATGGATTGTATGAATGAATTAGAATAGATCGTATGAATGAATTAGAATGGATCGTACAAATGAATTAGAATGGATCATATGAATGAATTAGAATGGATCATACGAATGAATTAGAATGGATACATTCGCGAATGAATTAGAATGGATCGTACGAATGAATTAGAATGGATCGTACGAATGAATCAGAATGGATCGTACGAATGAATTAGAATGGATACATTTGTGCGAATGAATTTGAATGGATCGTACATATGAATTAGAATGGATCGTATGAATGAATTAGAATGGATCGTACGAATGAATTAGAATGGATCGTACGAAGGAATTAGAATGGATCGTACGAATGAATTAGAATGGATATATTCGTGCATATGAATTAGAATGGATCGTATGAATGTATTAGAATGGATCGTATGTGTGAATTAGAATGGATCGTGCGAATGAATTAGAATGGATTATATGAATGAATTAGAATGGATCGTACGAATGAATTAGAATGGATCGTACGAATGAATTAGAATGGATCGTACGAATGAACTAGAATGTATCCATTCGTGCGAATGAATTAGAATGGATCGGACGAATGAATTAGAATGGATCGTACGAATGAATTAGAATGGATCAAATGAATGAATTAGAATGGTTACATTCATGCGAATGAATTAGAATGGATCGTACGAATGGATTAGAATAGATCGTACGAATGGATTAGAATGGATACATTCGAGCGAATGAATTAGAATGGATCGTACGAATGAATTAGAATGGATCGTACGAATGGATTAGAATGGATCCTACGAATGGATTAGAATGGAACGTACGAAAGAATTAGAATGGATCGTACGAATGAATTAGAATGGATCGTACGAATGAATTAGAATGGATCATATTAATGAATTAGGATGGATCGTACGAATGAATTAGAATGGATACATTCGTGCGAATGAATTAGAATGGATCGTGCGAATCAATTAGACTGGATCGTGCGAATGAATAAGAATAGATCATACGAATGAATTAGAATGGATCGTACGAATGAATTAGAATGGATCATATTAATGAATTCGAATGGATCATACGAATGAATTAGAATGGATACATTCGTGCGAATGAATTAGAATGGATCGTGCGAATCAATTAGACTGGATCGTGCGAATGAATAAGAATAGATCATACGAATGAATTAGAATGGATCGTACGAATGAATTAGAATGAATTAGAATGAATTAGAATGGATCCTACGAATGAATTAGAATGGATCTTACGAATGAATTAGAATGGATCGTACGAAAGAATTAGAATGGATCGTATGAATGAATTAGAATGGATCGTACGAATGAATTAGAATGGATACATTCGTGCGAAAGAATTTGAATAGATCGTATGAATGAATTAGAATGGATCCTATGAATGAATTAGAATGGATCGTGCGAATGAATTAGAATGGATCGTACGAATGAATTAGAATGGATCGTGCTAATCAATTAGAATGGATCGGACGAATAAATTAGAATGGATCGTACGAATGAATTAGAATGGATCAAATGAATGAATTAGAATGGTTACATTCATGCGAATGAATTAGAATGGATCGTACGAATGGATTAGAATGGATCGTACGAATGGATTAGAATGGATACATTCGAGCGAATGAATTAGAATGGATCATACGAATGAATTAGAATGGATCGTACGAATGGATTAGAATGGATCCTACGAATGGATTAGAATGGATACCTTTGTGCATATGAATTAGAATGGGTCATACGAATGAATTAGAATGGATCATATTAATGAATTAGAATGGATCGTATGAATGAATTAGAATGGATACATTCGTGCGAATGAATTAGAATGGATCGTGCGAATCAATTAGACTGGATCGTGCGAATGAATAAGAATAGATCATACGAATGAATTAGAATGGATCGTACGAATGAATTAGAATGGATAATATTAATGAATTAGAATGGATTGTACGAATGAATTAGAATGGATACATTCGTGCGAATGAATTAGAATGGATCGTGCGAATCAATTAGACTGGATCGTGCGAATGAATAAGAATAGATCATACGAATGAATTAGAATGGATCGTACGAATGAATTAGAATGGATCATATTAATGAATTAGAATGGATCGTACGAATGAATTAGAATGGATACATTCGTGCGAATGAATTAGAATGGATCGTGCGAATCAATTAGACTGGATCGTGCGAATGAATAAGAATAGATCATACGAATGAATTAGAATGGATCGTACGAATGAATTAGAATGAATTAGAATGGATCGTACGAATGAATTAGAATGGATCTTACGAATGAATTAGAATGGATCATACGAATGAATTAGAATGGATCGTACGAATGAATTAGAATGGATCGTACGAATGAATTAGAATGGATACATTCGTGCGAATGAATTAGAATGGATACATTCATGAGAAAGAATTAGAATAGATCGTATGAATGAATTAGAATGGATCCTATGAATGAATTAGAATGGATCGTGCGAATGAATTAGAATGGATCATACGAATGAATTAGAATGGATCGTACGAATGAATTAGAATGGATCGTGCTAATGAATTAGAATGGATCGGAAAAATGAATTAGAATAGATCGTACGAATGAATTAGAATGGATCAAATGAATGAATTAGAATGGTTACATTCATGCGAATGAATTAGAATGGATCGTACGAATGGATTAGAATAGATCGTACGAATGGATTAGAATGGATACATTCGAGCGAATGAATTAGAATGGATCGTACGAAAGAATTAGAATGGATCGTATGAATGGATTAGTATGGATCCTACGAATGGATTAGAATGGATACCTTTGTGCATATGAATTAGAATGGATCGTACGAATGAATTAGAATGGATCATATTAATAAATTAGAATGGATCGTACGAATGAATTAGAATGGATACATTCGTGCGAATGAATTAGAATGGATCGTGCGAATCAATTAGACTGGATCATGCGAATGAATAAGAATAGATCATATGAATGAATTAGAATGGATCGTACGAATGAATTAGAATGGATCATATTAATGAATTAGAATGGATCGTACGAATGAATTAGAATGGATACATTCGTGCGAATGAATTAGAATGGATCGTGCGAATCAATTAGACTGGATCGTGCGAATGAATAAGAATAGATCATACGAATGAATTAGAATGGATCGTACGAATGAATTAGAATGAATTAGAATGAATTAGAATGGATCGTACGAATGAATTAGAATGGATCTTACGAATGAATTAGAATGGATCGTACGAATGAATTAGAATGGATCGTACGAATGAATTAGAATGGATCGTACGAATGAATTAGAATGGATACATTCATGCGAATGAATTAGAATGGATACATTCGTGCGAAAGAATTAGAATAGATCGTATGAATGAATTAGAATGGATCCTATGAATGAATTAGAATGGATCGTGTGAATGAATTAGAATGGATCGTACGAATGAATTAGAATGGATCGTACGAATGAATTAGAATGGATCGTGCTAATCAATTTGAATGGATCGGACGAATAAATTAGAATGGATCGTACGAATGAATTAGAATGGATCAAATGAATGAATTAGAATGGTTACATTCATGCGAATGAATTAGAATGGATCGTACGAATGGATTAGAATGGATCGTACGAATGGATTAGAATGGATACATTCGAGCGAATGAATTAGAATGGATCATACGAATGAATTAGAATGGATCGTACGAATGGATTAGAATGGATCCTACGAATAGATTATAATGGATACCTTTGTGCATATGAATTAGAATGGGTCGTACGAATGAATTAGAATGGATCATATTAATGAATTAGAATGGATCGTACGAATGAATTAGAATGGATACATTCGTGCGAATGAATTAGAATGGATCGTGCGAATCAATTAGACTGGATCGTGCGAATGAATAAGAATAGATCATACGAATGAATTAGAATGGATCGTACGAATGAATTAGAATGGATCATATTAATGAATTAGAATGGATCGTACGAATGAATTAGAATGGATACATTCGTGCTAATGAATTAGAATGGATCATGCGAATCAATTTGACTGGATCGTGCGAATGAATAAGAATAGATCATACGAATGAATTAGAAGGGATCGTACGAATGAATTAGAATGGATCATATTAATGAATTAGAATGGATCGTACGAATGAATTAGAATGGATACATTCGTGCGAATGAATTAGAATGGATCGTGCGAATCAATTAGACTGGATCGTGCGAATGAATAAGAATAGATCATACGAATGAATTAGAATGGATCGTACGAATGAATTAGAATGAATTAGAGTGGATCGTACGAATGAATTAGAATGGATCTTACGAATGAATTAGAATGGATCATACGAATGAATTAGAATGGATCGTACGAATGAATTAGAATGGATCGTACGAATGAATTAGAACGGATACATTCGTGCGTATGAATTAGAATGGATACATTCGTGCGAAAGAATTAGAATAGATCGTATGAATGAATTAGAATGGATCCTATGAATGAATTAGAATGGATCGTGCGAATGAATTAGAATGGATCATACGAATGAATTAGAATGGATCGTACGAATGAATTAGAATGGATCGTGCTAATGAATTAGAATGGATCGGACGAATGAATTAGAATAGATCGTACGAATGAATTAGAATGGATCAAATGAATGAATTAGAATGGTTACATTCATGCGAATGAATTAGAATGGATCGTACGAATGGATTAGAATAGATCGTACGAATGGATTAGAATGGTTACATTCGAGAGAATGAATTAGAATGGATCGTACGAAAGAATTAGAATGGATCGTACGAATGGATTAGAATGGATCCTACGAATGGATTAGAATGGATACCTTTGTGCATATGAATTAGAATGGATCGTACGAATGAATTAGAATGGATCATATTAATGAATTAGAATGGATCGTACGAATGAATTAGAATGGATACATTCGTGCGAATGAATTAGAATGGATCTTGCGAATCAATTAGACTGGATCATGCGAATGAATAAGAATAGATCATATGAATGAATTAGAATGGATCGTACGAATGAATTAGAATGGATCATATTAATGAATTACAATGGATCGTACGAATGAATTAGAATGGATACATTCGTGCGAATGAATTAGAATGGATCGTGCGAATCAATTGGACTGGATCGTGCGAATGAATAAGAATAAATCATACGAATGAATTAGAATGGATCGTATGAATGAATTAGAATGAATTAGAATGGATCATACGAATGAATTAGAATGGATCTTACGAATGAATTAGAATGGATCGTACGAATGAATTAGAATGGATCGTACGAATGAATTAGAATGGATACATTCATACGAATGAATTAGAATGGATACATTCGTGCGAAAGAATTATAATAGATCGTATGAATGAATTAGAATGAATCCTATGAATGAATTAGAATGGATCATGCGAATGAATTAGAATGGATCGTACGAATGAATTAGAATGGATCGTGCTAATGAATTAGAATGGATCGGACGAATGAATTAGAATGGATCGTACGAATGAATTAGAATGGATCAAATGAATGAATTAGAATGGTTATATTCATGCGAATGAATTAGAATGGATCGTACGAATGGATTAGAATGGATCGTACGAATGGATTAGAATGGATACATTCGAGCGAATGAATTAGAATGGATCGTACGAATGAATTAGAATGGATCGTAGGAATGGATTAGAATGGATCCTACGAATGGATTAGAATGGATACCTTTGTGCATATAAATTAGAATGGATCGTACGAATGAATTAGAATAGATCATATTAATGAATTAGAATGGATCGTACGAATGAATTAGAATGGATACATTCGTGCGAATGAATTAGAATGGATCGTGCGAATCAATTAGACTGGATCGTGCGAATGAATAAGAGTAGATCATACGAATGAATTAGAATGGATCGTACGAATGAATTAGAATGGATCATATTAATGAATTAGAATGGATCGTACGAATGAATTAGAATGGATACATTCGTGCGAATGAATTAGAATGGATCGTGCGAATCAATTAGACTGGATCGTGCGAATGAATAAGAATAGATCATACGAATGAATTAGAATGGATCGTACGAATGAATTAGAATGAATTAGAATGAATTAGAATGGATCTTACGAATGAATTAAAATGGATCGTACGAATGAATTAGAATGGATCGTACGAATGAATTAGAATAGATACATTCGTGCGAATGAATTAGAATGGATACATTCTTGCGAAAGAATTAGAATAGATCGTATGAATGAATTAGAATGGATCCTATGAATGAATTAGAATGGATCGTGCAAATGAATTAGAATGGATCGTACGAATGAATTAGAATGGATCGTACGAATGAATTAGAATGGATCGTGCTAATGAATTAGAATGGATCGGACGAATGAATTAGAATGGATCGTACGAATGAATTAGAATGGATCAAATGAATGAATTAGAATGGTTACATTCATGCGAATGAATTAGAATGGATCCAATCCATTCTAATTCATTCGCACGATCCATTCTAATTCATTCGTAGGATCCATTCTAATTCATTCGTACAATCTATTCTATTTTATTCGTACGATCCATTCTTGCTCATTCGTATGATCCATTCCAATTCATTCGGACGAATGTATCCATTCTAATTTATTCGTACGATCCGTTCTAATTCATTCGTACGATCCATTCTAATTCATTCGTACGATCCCTTCTATTTCATTCGTCCGATCCATTCTAATTTATTCGCACGAATGTATCCATTCTAAATCATACGAATGAATTAGAATGGATCGTACGAATGAATTAGAATGGATCGTACGAATGAATTAGAATAGATCTTACGAATGAATTAGAATGGACCGTACGAATGAATTAGAATGGATCGTACGAATGGATTAGAATGGATCGTACGAATGGATTAGAATGGATACATTCGAGCGAATGAATTAGAATGGATCGTACGAATGAATTAGAATGGATCGTACGAATGGATTAGAATGGATCCTACGAATGGATTAGAATGGATACCTTTGTGCATATGAATTAGAATGGATCGTACGAATGAATTAGAATGGATCATATTAATGAATTAGAATGGATACATTCGTGCGAATAAATTAGAATGGATCGGACGAATGAATTAGAATGGATCGTACGAATGAATTAGAATGGATCGTACGAATGAATTAGAATGGATCGTACGAATAAATTAAAATTGATACATTCGTCCGAATGAATTAGAATGGATCATACGAATGAGTAAGAATGGATCGTACGAATGAAATAGAATAGATTGTACGAATGAATTAGAATGGATTCGTACGAATGAATTAGAATGGATACATTCGTGCGAATGAATTAGAATGGATCGTACCAATGAGTAAGAATGGATCATACGAATGAAATAGAATGGATTGTGCGAATGAATTAGAATGGATCATACGAATGAATTAGAATGGATCGTATGAATTAATTAGAATGGATACATTCGTGCGAATGAATTAGAATGGATTGTATGAATGAATTAGAATGGATCGTACGAATGAATTAGAATGGATCATACGAATTAATTAGAATGGATCGTACGAATGAATAACAATGGATCGTACGAATGTATTAGAATGGATCGTACGAAGGAATTAGAATGGATCGTACGAATGAACTAGAATGGATTAGATTGGATCGTACGAATGAATTAGAATGGATCGTACGAATGAATTAGAATGGATCGTACGAATGAATTAGAATGGATCGTACGAATAAATTAGAATGGATCATACAAATTAATTAGAATGGATCATACGAATGAATTAGAATGGATCGTACGAATGAATTAGAATGGATTGTACGAATGAATTAGAATGGATACATTCGTGCGAATGAATTAGAATGGATTGTGCGAATGAATAAGAACAGATCGTGCGAATGAATTAGAATGGATCGGACGAATGAATTAGAATGGATCGTACGAATGAATTAGAATGGATCAAATGAATGAATTAGAATGGTTACATTCATGCGAATGAATTAGAATGGATCCAATCCATTCTAATTCATTCGCACGATCCATTCTAATTCATTCGTAGGATCCATTCTAATTCATTCTTACAATCTATTCTATTTTATTCGTACGATCCATTCTTGCTCATTCGTATGATCCATTCCAATTCATTCGGACGAATGTATCCATTCTAATTTATTCGTACGATCCGTTCTAATTCATTCGTACGATCCATTCTAATTCATTCGTACGATCCATTCTATTTCATTCGTCCGATCCATTCTAATTTATTCGCACGAATGTATCCATTCTAATTCATTCGCAAGATCCATTCTAATTCATTCGTACGATCCATTCTAATTCATTCATACGATCCATTCTTATTCATTCCTACGATCCATTCTAATTCATTCGTACAACCTGTTCTAATTCATTCGTATAAATGGATACATTCGTGTGAATGAATTAGAATGGATCGTACGAATGAGTAAGAATAGATCGTACGAATGAAATAGAATGGATTGCACGATTGAATTAGAATGGATCGTATGAATGAATTAGAATGGATCGTGTGAAAGAATTAGAATAGATTGTATGAATGAATTAGAATGGATCATACGAAGGAATTAGAATGGATCGTACGAATGAATTAGAATGGATCGTACGAATGAATTAGAATAGATCGTACGAATGAATTAGAATGGATCGTACGAATGAATTAGAATGGATCGTGTGAAAGAATTAGAATGGATCGTACGAATGAATTAGAATGGATCATGCGAATGAATTAGAATGGATCGTACGAATGAATTAGAATGGATCATGCTAATGAATTAGAATTGATCGAACGAATGAATTAGCATGGATCGTGCATTCGTACGATCCATTCTAATTCATTCGTAAGATCCATTCTAATTCATTCGTACGATCCATTCTAATTCATTCGTACGATCCATTCTAATTCATTCGCACGAATGTATCCATTCTAGTTCATTCGTACGATCCATTCTCATTCATTTGTACGATCCATTCTAATTCATTCATACGATCTATTCTAATTCATTCATACAATCCATTCTAATTCTTTTACACGATCCATTCTAATTCATTCGTACGATCCATTCTAATTCATTCGCATAATCCATTCTATTTCATTCGTACGATCCATTCTTACTCATTCGTATGATCCATTCTAATTCATTCGCACGAATGTATCCATAATGGATCATACGAATGAGTAAGAATGGATCGTACGAATGAAATAGAATGGATTGTGCGAATGAATTAGAATGGACCGTACGAATGAATTAGAATGGATACATTCGTGCGAATGAATTAGAATGGATCGGACGAATGAATTAGAATGGATCGGATGAATGAATTAGAATGGATCGTACGAATGAATTAGAATGGATCGTACGAATAAATTAGAATGGATACATTCGTCCGAATGAATTAGAATGGATCATACGAATGAGTAAGAATGGATCGTACGAATGAAATAGAATAGATTGTACGAATAAATTAGAATGGATCCTATGAATGAATTAGAATAGATCGTGTGAAAGAAATAGAATGGATTGTATGAATGAATTAGAATGAATTCGTACGATCCATTCGAATTCATTCGCACGATCCATTCTAATTCATTCATACGATCCATTCTAATTCATTCATACAATCCATTCTGATTCTTTCACACAATCCATTCTAATTCATTCGTAGGATCCATTCTAATTCATTCGTACAATATATTCTATTTCATTCGTACGATCCATTCTTACTCATTCGTATGATCCATTCTAATTCATTCGGACGAATGTATCCATTCTAATTTATTCGTACGATCCATTCTAATTCATTCGTACGATCCATTCTAATTCATTCGTCCGATCCATTCTAATTCATTCACACGAATGTATCCATTCTAATTCATTCGTAGGATCCATTCTAATTCATTCGTAAGATCCATTCTAATTCATTCATACAATCCATTCTAATTCATTCGTACGATCCATTCTAATTCATTCGCACGATCCATTCTAATCCATTCTAATTCATTTGTACGATCCATTCTAATTCTTTCACACGATCCATTCTAATTCATTCGTACGATCCATTCTAATTCATTCGTATGATCTATTCTAATTCATTCGTACGATCCATTCTAATTAATTCGTATGATCCATTCTAATTCATTTGTACGATCCATTCTAATTCATTCGTACGATCTATTCTAATTCATTCGTACGATCCATTCTAATTCATTCATACGATCTATTCTAATTCATTCATACGATCCATTCTAATTCATTTGCACGATCCATTCTAATTCATTCGTATGATCCATTCTAATTCATTCGCACGAATGTATCCATTCTAGTTCATTCGTACGAACCATTCTAATTCATTCGTACGATCCATTCTAATTCATTCGTACGATCCATTCTAATTCATTCATACAATCCATTCTAATTCATTCGCACGATCCATTCTAATTCACTCATACGATCCATTCTAATACATTCATACGATCCATTCTAATTCATTCGTAGGATCCATTCTAATTCATTCGTACAATCTATTCTATTTTATTCGTACGATCCATTCTTACTCATTCGTATGATCCATTCTAATTCATTCGGACGAATGTATCCATTCTAATTTATTCATACGATCCATTCTAATTCATTCGTATGATCCATTCTAATTCATTCGTACGATCCATTCTTACTCATTCGTATGATCCATTCTAATTCATTCGTACGATTCATTCTAATTCATTCGTACGATCGATTCTAATTCATTCGCACAATCTATTCTAATTCATTCGTCCGATCCATTCTAATTCATTCGTACGATCCATTCTAATTCATTAGTCCGATCCATTCTAATTCATTCGCACGAATGTATCCATTCTAATTTATTCGTATGATCCATTCTAATCCATTCTAATTCTTTCACAAAATCTATTCTAATTCATTCATACGATCCATTCTAATTCATTCACACAAATGTATCCATTCTAATTCATTCATACGATCCATTCTATTCATTCATACGATCCATTCTTACTCATTGGTACGATCCATTCTAATTCATTCGCACGATCCATTCTAATTCATTCATACGATCCATTCTAATTCATTCGTACGATCCATTCTAATTCATTCGTACGATCCATTCTGATACATTTGTACGATCCATTCTAATTCATTCGTACAATCCATTCTATTTCATTCGTACGATCCATTCTTACTCATTCGTATGATCCATTCTAATTGATTCGCACGAATGTATCCATTCTAATTCATTCATACAATCCATTCTAATTCATTCCGTACGATCCATTCTAATTCATTCGCATGAATGTAACCATTCTAATTCATTCATTTGATCCATTCTAATTCATTCGTTCGATCCATTCTAATTCATTCATCCGATCCATTGTAATTCATTCGCACGAATGTATCCATTCTAATTCATTCGTACGATCCATTCTAATTCATTCGCATGAATGTAACCATTCTAATTCATTCATTTGATCCATTCTAATTCATTCGTACAATCTATTCTAATTCATTCGTACGATCCATTCTAATTCATTCGTCCGATCCATTCTAATTCATTCGCACGAATGTATCCATTCTAATTCATTCGTACGATCCATTCTAATCCATTCTAATTCTTTCACAAAATCTATTCTAATTCATTCATACGATCCATTCTAATTCATTCACACGATCCATTCTAATTCATTTGCACGAATGTATCCATTCTAATTCATTCGTACGATCCATTCTAATTCATTAATATGATCCATTCTAATTCATTCGTATGATCCATTCTAATTCATATGCACAAAGGTATCCATTCTAATCCATTCGTAGGATCCATTCTAATCCATTCGTACGATCCATTCTAATTCATTCGTACGATCTGTTATAATTCATTCGCTCGAATGTATCCATTCTAATCCATTCGTACGATCCATTCTAATCCATTCGTACGATCCATTCTAATTCATTCGCATAAATATAACCAATCTAATTCATTCATTTGATCCATTCTAATTCATTCGTACGATCCATTCTAATTTATTCGTCCGATCCATTCTAATTCATTCGCACGAATGTATCCATTCTAATTCATTCGTACGATCCATTCTAATTCATTCGTACGATCCATTCTAATTCATTCGTAAGATCCATTCTAATTCATTCGTACGATCCATTCTAATTCATTCGTACGATCCGTTCTAATTCATTCGCTCGAATGTATCCATTCTAGTTCATTCGTACGATCCATTCTAATTCATTCGTTCGATCCATTCTAATTCATTCGCACGAATGTATCCATTCTAATTCACTCGTACGATCCATTCTAATTCATTCGTATGATCTATTCTAATTCATTCATACGATCCATTCTTACTCATTCGTACGATCCATTCTTACTCATTCGTATGATCCATTCTAGTTCATTCGCACGAATGTATCCATTCTAATTCATTCATACAATCCATTCTAATTCTTTCCGTACGATCCATTCTAATTCATTCGTACGATCGTACGAATGAATTAGAATGGATCGTACGAATGAATTAGAATGGATCATACGAATGAGTAAGAATGGATCGTACGAATGAAATAGAATGGATTGTACGAATGAATTAGAATGGATCGTGCGAATGAATTTGAATGGATCGTACGAATGAATTAGAATGGATCGTGCTAATGAATTAGAATTGATCGTACGAATGAAATAGATTGGATTGTACGAATGATTTAGATTGGATCGTACGAATGAATTAGAATGGATCGTACGAATGATTTAGAATGGATACATTCGTGCGAATGAATTAGAATGGATCATACGAATGAGTAAGAATGGATCGTACGAATGAAATAGAATGGATTGTACGAATGAATTAGAATGGATTCGTACGAATGAATTAGAATGGATACATTCGTGCGAATGAATTAGAATGGATCATACCAATGAGTAAGAATGAATCGTACGAATGAAATAGAATGGATTGTGCGAATGAATTAGAATGAATCGTACGAATGAATTAGAATGGATCGTGTGAAAAAATTAGAATGGATTGTATGAATGAATTAGAATAGATCGTATGAATGAATTAGAATGGATCGTACGAATGAATTAGAATGGATCGTACGAATGAATTAGACTGGATACATTCGTGCGAATGAATTAGAATGGATACATTCGTGCGAAATAATTAGAATAGATCGTATGAATGAATTACAATGGATCCTATGAATGAATTAGAATGGATCGTGCAAATGAATTAGAATGGATCGTACGAATGAATTAGAATGGATCGTGCTAATGAATTAGAATTGATCGAATGAATGAATTAGCATGGATCGTGCTAATGAATTAGAATGGAACGTACGAATGAATTAGAATGGATCGTGTGAAAGAATTAGAATGGATTGTATGAATGAATTAGAATGGATCGTACGAATGAATTAGAATGTATCGTGTTAAAGAATTAGAATGGATTGTATGAATGAATTAGAATAGATTGTATGAATGAATTAGAACGGATCGTACGAATGAATTAGAATGGATCGTACGAATGAATTAGAATGGATCGTACGAATGAATTAGAATGGATCGTACGAATGAATTAGAATGGATCGTGTGAAAGAATTAGAATGGATCGTACGAATGAATTAGAATGGATCGTGCGAATGAATTAGAATGGATCGTATGAATGAATTAGAATGGATCGTGCTAATGAATTAGAATTGATCGAAAGAATGAATTAGCATGGATCATGTATTCGTACGATCCATTCTATTTCATTCGTAAGATCCATTCTAATTCATTCGTACGATCCATTCTAATTCATTCGTACGATCCATTCTAATTCATTCGCACGAATGTATCCATTCTAGTTCATTCGTATGATCCATTCTAATTCATTCATACGATCCATTCTAATTCATTCATACGATCTATTCTAATTCATTCATACAATCCATTCTAATTCTTTCACACGATCCATTCTAATTCATTCGTATGATCCATTCTAATTCATTCGTACGATCCATTCTAATTCATTTGTACGATCCATTCTAATTCATTCGTACAATCCATTCTATTTCATTCGTACGATCCATTCTTACTCATTCGTATGATCCATTCGAATTCATTCGCACGAATGTATCCATTCTAATTCATTCATACAATCCATTCTAATTCATTCCGTACGATCCATTCTAATTCATTCGTACGATCGTACGAATGAATTAGAATGGATCGTACGAATGATTTAGAATAGATTGTACAAATGAATTAGAATGGATCCTACGAATGAATTAGAATGGATCGTGTGAAAGAATTAGAATGGATCGTACAAATGAATTAGAATGGATCGTACGAATGAATTAGAATGGATCATACGAATGAGTAAGAATGGATCGTACAAATGAAATAGAATGGATTGTACGAATGAATTAAAATGGATCGTATGAATGAATTAGAATGGATCGTGTGAAAGAATTAGATTGCATAGTTAGAATGAATTAGAATGGATCGTATGAATGAATTAGAATGGATCGTGCGAATGAATTCGAATGGATCGCATGATCCATTCGAATAGAATGGATCGTATGAATGAATTAGAATGGATCGGGCGAATGAATTAGAATGGATTGTAGGAATGAATTAGAATGGATCGTATGAATGAATTAGAATGGATCGTCTGAATGAATTAGAATGGATCGTGCGAATGAATTAGAATGGATCGTACGAATGAATTCGAATGGATCGTACGAATGAATTAGAATGGATCATACGAATGAATTAGAATAGATCAGACGAATGAGTAAGAATGGATCGTACGAATGAAATAGAATGGATTGTACGAATGAATTAGAATGGATACATTCGTGCGAATGAATTAGAATGGATCGTACGAATAAATTAGAATGGATCGTACGAATGAATTAGAATGGATCGTACGAATGAATTAGAATGGATCTTACGAATGAATTAGAATGGATCGTACGAATGGATTAGAATGGATACATTCGTGCGAATGAATTAGAATGGATTGTATGAATGAATTAGAATAGATCGTACGAATGAATTAGAATGGATCGTACGAATGAATTAGAATGGATCGTACGAATGGATTAGAATGGATTGTACGAATGAATTAGAATGGATCCTACGAATGAATTAGAATGGATCGTGTGAAAGAATTAGAATGGATTGTATGAATGAATTACAATGGATCGTATGAATGAATTAGAATGGATCGTGCGAATGAATTCGAATGGATCGTACGAATTCATTCTAATTCATTCATACAATCCATTCTAATTCTTTCACACGATCCATTCTAATTCATTCGTATGTTCCTTTCTAATTCATTAGCACGATCCATGCTAATTCATTCGTTTGATCAATTCTAATTCATTCGCACGATCCATTCTAATTCATTCATACGATCCATTCTAATTCATTTATACAATCCATTCTAATTCTTTCACACGATCCATTCTAATTCATTCGTAGGATCCATTCTAATTCATTCGTACAATCCATTCTAATCCATTCGTACGATCCATTCTAATTCATTCGTACAATCCATTCTAATTCATTCATACAATCCATTCTAATTCATTCGCACGAATGTATCCATTCTAATCCATTCGTACGATCCATTCTAATTCATTTGCACGAATATATCCATTCTAATTCATTCGTACGATCCATTCTAATTCATTCGTACGAATCCATTCTAATTCATTCGTACAATCTATTCTATTTCATTCGTACGATCCATTCTTACTCATTCGTATGATCCATTCTAATTCATTCGGACGAATGTATCCATTCTAATTTATTCGTACAATCCATTCTAATTCATTCGTACGATCCATTCTAATTCATTCGCTCGAATGTATCCATTCGTACGATCCATTCTAATTCATTCGCATGAATGTAACCATTCTAATTCATTCATTTGATCCGTTCTAATTCATTCGTACGATCCATTCTAATTCATTAGCACGATCAATGCTAATTCGTTCGTTCGATCAATTCTAATTCATTAACACGATCCATTCTAATTCATTCGTACGATCCATTCTAATTCATTCGCACGATCCATTCTAATTCATTCATAGGATCCATTATAATTCATTCATACGATCTATTCTAATTCTTTCGCACGAATGTATCCATTCTAATTCATTCGCACGAATGTATCCATTCTAATTCATTCGTACAAATGAATTAGAATGGATCGTACGAATGAATTAGAATAGATCGTACGAATGAATTAGAATGGATCGTACGAAGGAATTAGAATGGATCGTACGAATGAATTAGAATGGATATATTCGTGCAAATGAATTAGAATGGATCGTATGAATGTATTAGAATGGATCGTATGAGTGAATTAGAATGGATCGTACGAATGAATTAGAATGGATTGTATGAATGAATTAGAATGGATCGTACGAATGAATTAGAATGGATCATATGAATTAATTAGAATGGATCATAAGAATGAATTAGAATGGATCATACGAATGAATTAGAATGGATCGTACGAATAAATTAGAATGGATACATTCGTGCAATCCATTCTAATTCATTCGCACAATCCATTCTATTTCATTCGTACGATCCATTCTTACTCATTGGTACGATCCATTCTAATTCATTCACACGAATGTATCCATTCTAATTCATTCGTACGAATCCATTCTAATTCATTCGCACGATCTATTCTAATTCATTCGCATGAATGTAACCATTCTAATTCATTCGTACGATCCATTCTAATTCATTCGTACGATCCATTCTAATTCTTTCACACGATCCATTCTAATTCATTCACACGAATGTATCCATTCGTACGAATGAATTAGAATAGATTGCGAATGAATTAGAATGGATCGTACGAATGAATTAGAATGGATCGTATGAATGAATTAGAATGGATCGTACGAATGAATTAGAATGGATTGTGCGAATGAATTCGAATGGATCGTACGATCCATTCTAATTCATTCGCACGATCCATTCTAATTGATTTATACAATCCATTCTAATTCATTCATACGATCCATTCTAATTCATTCGTATGATCCATTCTAATTCATTTGCACAATCCATTCTAATTCATTCGTACGATCCATTCTAATTCATTTGTACGATCCATTCTAATTCGTTCGTACGATCCATTCTAATTCATTCGTACGAACCATTCTAATCCATTCTAGTTCATTCGTACGATCCATTCTAATTCCAACGTATGATCCATTCTAATTCATTCGTACGATCTATTCTAATTCATTGTATCCATTCTAATTCATTCGTATGATCCATTCTAATTCATTCGTACGATCCATTCTAATTCATTCGTAAGATCCATTCTAATTCATTCGTACGATCCATTCTAATTCATTCGTACAATCCATTCTAATTCATTCGTACAATCCATTCTAATTCATTCGTAAGATCCATTCTAATTTATTCGCACGATCCATTCTAATTCATTCGTACGATCCATTCTAATTCATTCATACGATCCATTCTAATTCATTCGTACGATCCATTCTAATTCATTCGCACAAATGTATCCATTCTAATTCATTCGTATGATCCATTCTAATTCATTCGCACGATCCATTCTAATTCATTTGTACGATCCATTCTAATTCATTCGCACGATCTGTTCTTATTCATTCGCACAATCCATTCTAATTCATTCGCACGAATGTATCCATTCTAATTCATTCGTACGATCCATTCTAATTCATTCGTATGATCCATTCTAATTCATTCATACGATCCATTCTAATTCATTCGTACGATCCATTCTAATTCATTCGTACGATCCATTCTAATCCATTCTATTTCATTCGTACGATCCATTCTAATTCCTTTGTACGATCCATTCTAATTCATTTGTACGATCCATTCTAATTCATTCGTACGATCCATTCTAATTAATTTGTACGATCCATTCTAATTCATTCGTACGAATGTATCCATTCTAGTTCATTTGTACGAATGAAATAGAATAGATTGTACGAATGAATTAGAATGGATTAGAATGAATTAGAATGGATTGTGTGAAAGAATTAGAATGGATCGTACAAATGAATTAGAATGGATTAGAATGGATCGTGCGAATGAATTAGAATGGATTGTACAAATGAATTAGAATGGATCGTATGAATGAATTAGAATGGATCATATGAATGAATAAGAATGGATCGTACGAATGAATTAGAATGGATCGTGCGAATGAATTAGCATGAATCGTACGAATTTATTAGAATAGATCGTACGAATGAATTAGAATGAATTGTACGATCCATTCTAATTCATTCGTACGATCCATTCTAATTCATTCGCACGAATGTATCCATTCTAGTTCATTCGTACTATCCATTCTAGTTCATTCGTACGATCCATTCTAATTCATTCGTACGATCCATTCTAATTCATTCTTATGATCCATTCTAATTCATTCGTACGATCCATTCTAATTCATTCGCACGAATGTATCCATTCTAATTAATTCGTACGATCCATTCTAATTCATTCGTATGATCCATTCTTATTCATTCGCACGATCTAGTCTAATGGATTCGCACGACCCATTATAATTCTTTCGCACGAATGTATCCATTCTAATTCATTCATACGATCCATTCTAATTCATTCGTACGATCCATTCAAATTCATTCGCACAAATGTATCCATTCTAATTCATTCATATGATCCATTCTAATTCATTCGTACGATCAGTTCTAATTCATTCATAAGATCCATTCTAATTCATTCATACGATCCATTCTAATTCACTCATACGATCCATTCTAATACATTCATACGATCCATTCTAATTCATTTGCACGAATATATCCATTCTATTTCATTCGTACGATCCATTCTAATTCCTTCGTACGATCCATTCTAATTCATTCGTACGATCTATTCTAATTCATTCATACGATCCATTCTAATTCATTCGCACGAATGTATCCATTCTAATTTATTCGTACGATCCAATCTAATTCATTCGCATGATCCATTCTAATTCATTCGTACGATCCATTCTAATTCTTTCACACGATCCATTCTAATTCATTCGTACGATCCATTCTAATTCATTCGCACGATCCATTCTAATTCATTCGTACGATTCATTCTAATTCATTAGCACGATCTGTTCTTATTCATTCGCACAATCCATTCTAATTAATTCGCACGAATGTATCCATTCTAATTCATTCGTACGATCCATTCTAATTCATTCGTACGATCCATTCTAATTCATTCGTATGATCCATTCTAATTAATTCGTATGATCCATTCTAATTCACTCATATGATCCATTCTAATCATTCTAATTCATTCGTACGATCCATTCTTATTCATTCATACGATCCATTCTAATTCATTCGCACAATCCATTCTAATTCATTCGTACGATCCATTCTAATTCATTCGTACGATCCATTCTAATTCATTCGTACGATCCATTCTAATTCATTCGTACGATCCATTCTAATTCATTCGTCCGATCCATTCTAATTCATTCGCACGAATGTATCCATTCTAATTCATTCGTACGGTCCATTCTAATTCATTCGCACAATCCATTCTATTTCATTCGTACGATCCATTCTTACTCATTCGTATGATCCATTATGGATACATTCGTGCGAATGAATTAGAATGGATCATACGAATGAGTAAGAATGGATCGTACGAATGAAATAGAATGGATTGTGCAAATGAATTAGAATGGATCGTACGAATGAAATAGAATGGATCGTGTAAAAGAATTAGAATGGATTGTATGAATGAATTAGAATAGATCGTATGAATGAATTAGAATGGATCTTACGAATGAATTAGAATAGATCGTACGAATGAACTAAAATGGATACATTCGTGCGAATGAATTAGAATGGATCGTACGAATGAATTAGAATGGATCGTATGAATAAATTAGAATGGATCGTACGAATGAATTAGAATGGATCGTACGAATGAATTAGAATGGATACATTCGTGCGAATGAATTAGAATGGATACATTCGTGCGAAAGAATTAGAATAGATCGTATGAATGAATTAGAATGGATCCTATGAATGAATTAGAATGGATCGTGCGAATGAATTAGAATAGATCGTATGAATGAATTAGAATGGATCGTGCTAATGAATTAGAATTGATCGAACGAATGAATTAGAATGGATACATTCGTGCGAATGAATTAGAATGGATTGTATGAATGAATTAGAATGGATCGTACGAATTAATTAGAATGGATCGTACGAATGAATTAGAATGAATCGTGCGAATGAATTAGAATGGATCGTACGAATGAATTTGAATGGATACATTTGTGCGAATGAATTAGAATGGATCGTACGAATGAATTAGAATGGATCGTACGAATGAATTAGAATGGATCGTGCGAATGAATTAGAATGGATCGTACGAATGAATTGGAATGGATCGTACGAATGAACTAGAATGGATACATTCGTGCGAATGAATTAGAATGGATCGTACGAATGAATTAGAATGGATCGTACGAATGAATTAGAATGGATCGTACGAATGAATTAGAATGGATACATTCGTGCGAATGAATTAGAATGGATCGAACGAATGAATTAGAATGGATCGTACGATTGAATTAGAATGAATCGTACGAATGAATTAGAATGGATCGTATGAATAAATTAGAATGGATACATTCGTCCGAATGAATTAGAATGGATCATACGAAGGAGTAAGAATGGATCGTACGAATGAAATAGAATAGATTGTACGAATGAATTAGAATGGATCCTATGAATGAATTAGAATGGATCGTGTGAAAGAATTAGAATGGATTGTATGAATGAATTAGAATGGATCGTATGAATAAATTAGAATGGATCGTGCGAATGAATTCGAATGGATCGTACGAATTCATTCTAATTCATTCATACAATCCATTCTAATTCTTTCACACGATCTATTCTAATTTATTCGTAGGATCCATTCTAATTCATTCGTACAATCTATTCTATTTCATTCGTACGATCCATTCTTACTCATTCGTATGATCCATTCTAATTCATTCGGACGAATATATCAATTCTAATTTATTCATACGATCCATTCTAATTCATTCTCACGAATGTATCCATTCTAATTCATTCGTACGGTCCATTCTAATTCATTCGCACAATCCATTCTATTTCATTCGTACGATCCATTCTTTCTCATTCGTATGATCCATTATGGATACATTCGTGCGAATGAATTAGAATGGATCATACGAATGAGTAAGAATGGATCGTACGAATGAAATAGAATGGATTGTGCGAATGAATAAGAATGGATCGTACGAATGAATTAGAATGGATCGTGTGAAAGAATTAGAATGGATTGTATGAATGAATTAGAATAGATCGTATGAATGAATTAGAATGGATCGTACGAATGAATTAGAATGGATCGTACGAATGAACTAGAATGGATACATTCGTGCGAATGAATTAGAATGGATCGTACGAATGAATTAGAATGGATCTTACGAATGAATTAGAATGGATCGTACGAATGCACGATCCATGCGAATGAATTAGAATAGATCGTACGAATGAACTAGAATGGATACATTCGTGCGAATGAATTAGAATGGATCGTACGAATGAATTAGAATGGATCGTACGAACGAATTAGAATGGATCTTACGGATGAATTAGAATGGATCGTACGAATGAATTAGAATGGATCGTACGAATGAATTAGACTAGATACATTCGTGCGAATGAATTAGAATGGATCGGACGAATGAATTAGAATGGATCGTACGAATGAATTAGAATGGATCGTACGAATGAATTAGAATGGATCGTACTAATAAGTTAGAATGGATACATTCGTCCGAATGAATTAGAATGGATCATACGAATGAGTAAGAATGGATCGTACGAATGAAATAGAATAGATTGTACAAATGAATTAGAATGGATTCGTACGAATGAATTAGAATGGATACATTCGTGCGAATGAATTAGAATGGATCGTACCAATGAGTAAGAATGGATCGTATGAATGAAATAGAATGGATTGTGCGAATGAATTAGAATGGATCATACGAATGAATTATAATGGATCGTACGAATTAATTAGAATGGATACATTCGTGCGAATGAATTAGAATGGATTGTAGGAATGAATTAGAATGGATCGTACGAATGAATTAGAATTGATCATACGAATTAATTAGAATGGATCATACGAATGAATTAGAATGGATCGTATGAATGAATTAGAATGGATCGTACGAATGAATTAGAATGGATACATTCGTGCGAATGAATTAGAATAGATTGTGCGAATGAATAAGAACAGATCGTGCGAATGAATTAGAATGGATCGTACGAATGAATTAGAATGGATCGTGCGAATGATTTAGAATGGATCGTACGAATGAATTAGAATGGATACATTTGTGCGAATGAATTAGAATGGATCGTATGAATGTATTAGAATGGATCGTATGAGTGAATTAGAATGGATCGTACGAATGAATTAGAATGGATCGTACGAATGAATTAGAATGGATCGTACGAATGAATTAGAATGGTTCGTACGAATGAAATAGAATAGATTGTACGAATGAATTAGAATGGATCCTACGAATGAATTAGAATAGATCGTGTGAAAGAATTAGAATGGATTGTATGAATTAATTAGAATGAATTCGTACGATCCATTCGAATTCATTCACACGATCCATTCTAATTCATTCATACGATCCATTCTAATTCATTCATACAATCCATTCTAATTCTTTCACACGATCCATTCTAATTCATTCGTAGGATCCATTCTAATTCATTCGTACAATCTATTCTATTTCATTCGTACGATCCATTCTTACTCATTCGTATGATCCATTCTAATTCATTCGGACGAAGGTATCCATTCTAATTTATTCGTACGATCCATTCTAATTCATTCGTACGATCCATTCTAATTCATTCGTACGATCCATTCTAATTCATTCGTCCGATCCATTCTAATTCATTCGCACGAATGTATCCATTCTAATTCATTCGTACGATCCATTCTAATTCATTCGTACGATCCATTCTAATTAATTCATAAGATCCATTCTAATTCATTCGTACGATCCATTCTAATTCATTCGTACGATCCATTCTAATTCATTTGTAAGATCCATTCTAATTCATTCGTACGATCCATTCTAATTCATTCGTACGATCCATTCTAATTCATTCGCACGAATGTATCCATTCTAGTTCATTCGTACGATCCATTCTAATTCATTCGTACGATCCATTCTAATTCATTCGCACGATCCATTCTAATTCATTCGTACGATCCATTCTAATTCATTCATACGATCCATTCTAATTCATTCGTACGATCCATTCTAATTCATTCGTACAAATGTATCCATTCTAATTCATTCGTACGATCCATTCTAATTCATTTGCAAGATCCATTCTAATTCATTCGTACGATCCATTCTAATTCATTCGCACGATCCATTCTAATTCATTCGTACGATCCATTCTAATTCTTTCACACGATCCATTCTAATTCATTCGTACGATCCATTGTAATTCATTCGCACGATCCATTGTGATTCATTCATACGATCCATTCTAATTCATTCATACAATGCATTCTAATTCTTACACACAATCCATTCTAAATCATTCGTATGATCCATTCTAATTCATTCGTACAATCCATTCTATTTCATTTGTACGATCCATTCTTACTCATTCGTATGATCCATTCTAATTCATTCGTACGATCCATTCTAATTCATTTGTACGATCCATTCTAATTCATTCGTACATTCCATTCTATTTCATTCGTACGATCCATTCTTACTCATTCGTATGATCCATTCTAATCCATTCGCACGAATGTATCCATTCTAATGAATTAGAATGGATCGTACGAATAAATTAGAATGGATACATTCGTCCGAATGAATTAGAATGGATCATACGAATGAGTAAGAATGGATCGTACGAATGAAATAGAATAGATTGTACGAATGAATTAGAATGGATCCTACGAATGAATTAGAATGGATCGTGTGAAAGAATTAAAATGGATCGTACAAATGAATTAGAATGGATCGTACGAATGAATTAGAATGGATCATACGAATGAGTAAGAATGGATCGTACAAATGAAATAGAATGGATTGTACGAATGAATTAGAAAGGTTCGTACGAATGAATTAGAATGGATCGTGTGAAAGAATTAGAATGCATTGTATGAATGAATTAGAATGGATCGTAGGAATGAATTAGAATGGATCGTGCGAATGAATTCGAATGGATCACATGATCCATTCGAATAGAATGGATCGTATGAATGAATTAGAATGGATCGGGCGAATGAATTAGAATGGATTGTAGGAATGAATTAGAATGGATCGTATGAAAGAATTAGAATGGATCGTATGAATGAATTAGAATGGATCGTGCGAATGAATTAGAATGGATCGTACAAATGAATTAGAATGGATCATACGAATGAATTAGAATGGATCATACGAATGAGTAAGAATGGATCGTACGAATGAAATAGAATGGATTGTACGAATGAATTAGAATGGATACATTCGTGCGAAGGAATTAGAATGGATCGTACGAATGAATTAGAATGGATCGTACGAATGAATTAGAATGGATCTTACGAATGAATTAGAATGGATCGACGAATGGATTAGAATGGATACATTCGTGCGAATGAATTAGAATGGATTGTATGAATGAATTAGAATAGATCGTACGAATGAATTAGAATGGATCGTACGATTGAATTAGAATGGATCGTACTAATGAATTAGAATGGATTGTACGAATGAATTAGAATGGATCCTACGAATGAATTAGAATGGATCATGTGAAAGAATTAGAATGGATTGTATGAATGAATTAGAATGGATCGTATGAATGAATTAGAATGGATCGTGCGAATGAATTCGAATGGATCGTACGAATTCATTCTAATTCATTCATACAATCCATTCTAATTCTTTCACACGATACATTCTAATTCATTCGTACGTTCCATTCTAATTCATTAGCACGATCCATGCTAATTCATTCGTTCGATCAATTCTAATTCATTAGCACGATCCATTCTAATTCATTCGTACGATCCATTCTAATTCATTCGCACGATCCATTCTAATTCATTCATACAATCCATTCTAATTCTTTCACACGATCTATTCTAATTCATTCGTAGGATCCATTCTAATTCATTCGTACAATCTATTCTATTTCATTCGTACGATCCATTCTTACTCATTCGTATGATCCATTCTAATTCATTCGGACGAATGTATCCATTCTAATTTATTCGTATGATCTATTCTAATTCATTCGTACGATCCATTCTAATTCATTCGTAAGATCCATTCTAATTTATTCGTACGATCCATTCTAATTCATTTGTACGATCCATTCTAATTCATTCGTACGATACATTCTAATTCATTCATACGATCTATTCTAATTCCTTCATACAATCCATTCTAATTCTTTCACACGATCCATTCTAATTCATTCGTACGATCCATTCTAATTCATTCGCAGAATCCATTCTATTTCATTCGTACGATCCATTCTTACTCATTCGTATGATCCATTCTAATTCATTCGCACGAATGTATCCATAATGGATCATACGAATGAGTAAGAATGGATCGTATGAATGAAATAGAATCGATTGTGCGAATGAATTAGAATAGACCGTACAAATGAATTAGAATGGATACATTCGTGCGAATGAATTAGAATGGATCGGACGAATGAATTAGAATGGATCGTACGAATGAATTAGAATGGATCGTACGAATAAATTAGAATGGATACATTCGTCCGAATGAATTAGAATGTATCATACGAATGTGTAAGAATGGATCGTACGAATGAAATAGAATAGATTGTACGAATAAATTAGAATGAATCCTACGAATGAATTTGAATGGATCGTATGAAAGAATTAGAATGGATTGTATGAATGAATTATAATGGATCGTGCGAATGAATTAGAATGGATCATACGAACGAATTAGAATGGATCGTGCTAATGAATTAGAATGGATCGTACGAATTCATTCTAATTCATTCATACAATCCATTCTAATTCTTTCACACGATCCATTCTAATTCATTCGTACGTTCCATTAATGAATTAGAATGGATCGTACGAATGAATTAGAATAGCTCATACAAATGAATTAGAATGAATCGTATGAATGAATTAGAATGGTTACATTTGTGCGAATGAATTAGAATAGATCGTACGAATGAATTAGAATGGATCGTACGAATAAATTAGAATGGATCGTGGGAATGAATTAGAATGGATCGTACGAATGAATTAGAATGGATCCACCGAATGAGTTAGAATGGATCATACGAATGAATTAGAATGGATTGTACGAATGAATTAGAATGGATTGTGTGAATAAATTAGAATGGATTGTATGAATGAATAAGAATGGATCGTACGAATGAATTAGAATGGATCGTGCGAATGAATTAGCATGAATCGTACGAATGTATTAGAATGGATCGTACGAATGAATTAGAATGAATCGTACGATCTATTCTAATTCATTCGTACGATCCATTCTAATTCATTCGCACGAATGTATCCATTCTAGTTCATTCGTACGATCCATTCTAGTTCATTCGTACGATCCATTCTAATTCATTCGTACGATCCATTCTAATTCATTCGTATGATCCATTCTAATTAATTCGTATGATCCATTCTAATTCATTCGTACGATCCATTCTAATTCATTCATACAATCCATTCTAATTCATTCGTACGAATGTATCCATTCTAATTAATTCGTACGATCCATTCTAATTCATTAGTACGATCCATTCTTATTCATTCACACGATGCAGTCTAATGGATTCGCACGATCCATTCTAATTCATTCGCACGAATGTATCCATTCTAATTCATTCATACGATCCATTCTAATTCATTCGTACGATCCATTCTAATTCATTCGCACAAATGTATCCATTCTAATTCATTCGTACGATCCTTTCTAATTCATTCGTACGATCAGTTCTAATTCATTCATACGATCCATTCTAATTTATTCGTACGATCCATTCTAATTCACTCATACGATCCATTCTAATAAATTCATACGATCCATTCTAATTCATTTGCACGAATATATCCATTCTAATTCATTCGTACGATCCATTCTAATTCCTTCGTACGATCCATTCTAATTCTTTCGTACGATCTATTCTAATTTATTCGTATGATCCATTCTAATTCATTCGTACGATCCATTCTAATTCATTCGCACGAATATATCCATTCTAATTCATTCGTACGATCCATTCTAATTCATTCGCACGATCCATTCTAATTCATTCGTACGATCCATTCTAATTCTTTCACACGATCCATTCAAATTCATTTGTACAATCCATTCTAATTCATTCGCACGATCCGTTCTAATTCATTCGTACGATCCATTCTAATTCATTCGCACGATCTGTTCTTATTCATTCGCACAATCCATTCTAATTCATTCGCACGAATGTATCCATTCTAATTCATTCGTACGATCCATTCTAATTCATTCGTACGATCCATTCTAATTCATTCGCATGATCCATTCTAATTAATTCGTATGATCCATTCTAATTCACTCATACAATCCATTCTAATCATTCTAATTCATTTGTACCATCCATTCTTATTCATTCATATGATCCATTCTAATTCATTCGCACAATCCATTCTAATTCATTCGCACAATCCATTCTAATTCATTCGTATGATCCATTCTAACTCATTCGGTGGATCCATTCTAATTCATTCGTACGATCCATTCTAATTCATTCTCATGATCCATTCTAATTTATTCGTACGATCCATTCTAATTCATTCGTATGATCTATTCTAATTCATTAGCACGAATGAAACCATTCTAATTCATTCATACGATTCATTCTAATTCATTGGTATGAGCTATTCTAATTCATTCGTACGATCCATTCTAATTCATTCGTACGATCCATTGTAATTCATTCATACAATCCATTTAGATTCATTTGAACAAATGTATCCATTAGAATGGATCGTATGAATGAATTAGAATGGATCGTACGAATGAATTAGAATAGATCGTACAAATGAATTAGAATGGATCCTACGAATAAATTAGAATGGATCGTGAGAAAGAATTAGAATAGATTGTATGAATGAATTAGAATAGATCGTATGAATGAATTAGAATGGATCGTGCGAATGAATTAGAATTGATCGAATGAATGAATTAGCATGGATCGTGCTAATGAATTAGAATGGAACGTACGAATGAATCAGAATGGATCGTGTGAAAGAATTAGAATGGATTGTATGAATGAATTAGAATGAATTCGTATGATCCATTCGAATTTATTCGCACGATCCATTCTAATTCATTCATACGATCCATTCTAATTCATTCATACAATCCATTCTAATTCTTTCACACGATCTATTCTAATTCATTCGTAGGATACATTCTAATTCATTCGTACAATCTATTCTATTTCATTCGTACGATCCATTCTTACTCATTCGTATGATCCATTCTAATTCATTCGGACGAATGTATCCATTCTAATTTATTCGTACGATCCATTCTAATTCATTCGTACGATCCATTCTAATTCATTCGTACGATCCATTCTAATTCATTCATACGATCCATTCTAATTCATTCGTCCGATCCATTCTAATTCATTCGCACGAATGTATCCATTCTAATTCATTCGTAGGATCCAATTTAATTCATTCGTACGATCCATTCTAATTCATTCGTAAGATCTATTCTAATTCATTCATACAATCCATTCTAATTCATTCGTACGATCCATTCTAATTCATTCGCACGATCCATTCTAATCCATTCTAATTCATTTGTACGATCCATTCTAATTCTTTCACACGATCCATTCTAATTCATTCGTACGATCCATTCTAATTCATTCGTACGATCTATTCTAATTCATTCGTACGATCTATTCTAATTCATTCACACGATCCATTCTAATTCATTCGTACGATCGATTCTAATTCATTTGTATGATCCATTCTAATTCATTCGTACGATCCATTCTTACTCATTCGTATTATCCATTCTAATTCATTCGTACGATCCATTCTAATTCATTCGCACGAATGTATCCATTCTAGTTCATTCGTACGATCCATTCTAATTCATTCGTACGATCCATTCTAATTCATTCGCACGATCCATTCTAATTCATTCGTACGATCCATTCTAATTCATTCATACGATCCATTCTAATTCATTTGTACAATCCATTCTAATTCATTCGTACAATCTATTCTAATTCATTTGTACGAATGGATACATTCGTGTGAATGAATTAGAATGGATCGTACGAATGAGTAAGAATGGATCGTACGAATGAAATAAAATGGATTGCACGAATGAATTAGAATGGATCGTACGAATGAATTAGAATGGATCGTGTGAAAGAATTAGAATGGATTGTATGAATGAATTAGAATGGATCGTACGAAGGAATTAGAATGGATCGTACGAATGAATTAGAATGGATCGTACGAATGAATTAGAATAGATCGTACGAATGAATTAGAATGGATCGTACGAATGAATTAGAATGGATCATGTGAAAGAATTAGAATGGATCGTACGAATGAATTAGAATGGATCGTGCGAATGAATTAGAATGGATCGTACGAATGAATTAGAATTGATCGAATGAATGAATTTGCATGGATCGTGCATTCGTACGATCCATTCTAATTCATTCGTAAGATCCATTCTAATTCATTCGTACGATCCATTCTAATTCATTCGTACGATCCATTCTAATTCATTCGCACGAATGTATCCATTCTAGTTCATTCGTACGATCCATTCTAATTCATTTGTACGATCCATTCTAATTCATTCATACGATCTATTCTAATTCATTCATACAATCCAATCTAATTCTTTCACACGATCCATTCTAATTCATTCGTACGATCCATTCTAATTCATTCGCACAATCCATTCTAATTCATTCGAATGAATTAGAATGGATCATACGAATGAGTAAAAATAGATCGTACGAATGAAATAGAATAGATTGTACGAATGAATTAGAATGGATCCTACGAATGAATTAAAATAGATCGTGTGAAAGAATTAGAATGGATTGTATGAATGAATTAGAATGAATTCGTACGATCCATTCGAATTCATTCGCACGATCCATTCTAATTCATTCATACGATCCATTCTAATTCATTCATACAATCCATTCTAATTCTTTCACACGATCCATTCTAATTCATTCGTAGGATCCATTCTAATTCATTCGTACAATCTATTCTATTTCATTCGTACGATCCATTCTTACTCATTCGTATGATCCATTCTAATTCATTCGGACGAATGTATCCATTCTAATTTATTCGTACGATCCATTCTAATTCATTCGTACGATCCATTCTAATTCATTCGTACGATCCATTCTAATTCATTAGTCCGATCCATTCTAATTCATTCGCACGAATGTATCCATTCTAATTCATTCGTAGGATCCAATCTAATTCATTCGTACGATCCATTCTAATTCATTCGAAAGATCCATTCTAATTCATTCATACAATCCATTCTAATTCATTCGTACGATCCATTCTAATTCATTCGCACGATCCATTCTAATCCATTCTAATTCATTTGTACAATCCATTCTAATTCTTTCACACGACCTATTCTAATTCATTCGTACGATCCATTCTAATTCATTCGTACGATCTATTCTAATTCATTCGTACGATCCATTCTAATTCATTCGTACGATCCATTCTAATTCATTCACACGATCCATTCTAATTCATTCGTATGATCCATTCTAATTCATTAGCACGATCCATTCTAATTCATTCGTACGATCCATTCTAATTCATTCGCACGATCCATTCTAATTCATTCGTACGATCCATTCTAATTCTTTCACACGATCCATTCTAATTCATTCGTACGATCCATTCTAATTCATTCGTACGATCTATTCTAATTCATTCGTACGATCCATTCTAATTCATTCGTATGATCCATTCTAATTTCTTCGTATGATCCATTCTAATTCATTCATACAATCCATTCTAATTCTTTCACACGATCCATTCTGATTCATTCGTACGTTCCATTCTAATTCAATAGCACGATCCATGCTAATTCATTCATTCGATCAATTCTAATTCATTAGCACGATCCATTCTAATTCATTCGCACGATCCATTCTAATTCATTCATAGGATCCATTCTAATTCATTCATACGATCTATTCTAATTCTTTCGCATGAATGTATCCATTCTAATTCATTCGCACGAATGTATCCATTCTAATTCCTTCGTACGATCCATTATAATTCGTTCGTACGATCCATTCTAATTCATTCATATAATCCATTCTATTTCTTTCCCACGATCCATTCTAATTCATTCGTACGATCTATTCTAATTCATTTGTGCAATCCATTCTAATTCATTCGTACGATCCATTCTAATTCATTTGTACGATCCATTCTAATTCATTCGTACAATCCATTCTATTTCATTCGTACGATCCACTCTTACTCATTCGTATGATCCATTCTAATTCATTCGCACGAATGTATCCATTCTAATTCATTCGTACAATCCATTCTAATTCATTCCGTACGATCCATTCTAATTCATTCGTATGAATGTAACCATTCTAATTCATTCATTTGATCCATTCTAATTCATTCGTACGATCCATTCTAATTCATTCGTCCGATCCATTCTAATTCATTCGCACGAATGTATCCATTCTAATTCATTCGTACGATCCATTCTAATTCATTCGTACGATCATACTAATTCATTCGTAAGATCCATTCAAATTCATTCGTACGATCCATTCTAATTCATTCGTACGATCCATTCTAATTCATTCGCACGAATGTATCCATTCTAATCCATTCGTACGATCCATTCTAATCCATTCGTACGATCCATTCTAATTCATTCGCATGAATGTAACCATTCTAATTCATTCATTTGATCCATTCTAATTCATTCGTACAATCTATTCTAATTCATTCGTACGATCCATTCTAATTCATTCGTACGATCCATTCTAATTCATTCGTCCGATCCATTCTAATTCATTCGCACGAATGTATCCATTCTAATTCATTCGTAGGATCCATTCTAATCCATTCTAATTCTTTCACAAAATCTATTCTAATTCATTTATACGATCCATTCTAATTCATTCACACGAATGTATCCATTCTTATTCATTCATACGATCCATTCTATTCATTCGTACGATCCATTCTTACTCATTCGTACGATCCATTCTAATTCATTCGCACGATCCATTCTAATTCATTCGTACGATCCATTCTAATTCATTTGTACGATCCATTCTAATTCATTCGAACGATCCATTCTAATTCATTCGTAAGATCCATTCTAATTCATTCGTACGATCCATTCTATTTCATTCGTACGATCCATTCTAATTCATTCGCATGAATGTATCCATTCTAGTTCATTCGTACGATCCATTCTAATTCATTCGTACGATCCATTCTAATTCATTCGCACGATCCATTCTAATTCATTCGTACGATCCATTCTAATTCATTCATACGATCCATTCTAATTCATTCGTATGATCCATTCTAATTCATTCGTATGATCCATTCTAATTCATTCGCACAAATGTATCCATTCTAATTCATTCGCACGATCCATTCTAATTCATTCGTACGATCCATTCTAATTCTTTCACACGATCCATTCTAATTCATTCGTACGATCCATTCTAATTCATTCGCACGATCCATTCTAATTCATTCATACGATCCATTCTAATTCATTCATACGATCCATTCTAATTCATTTGTCCGATCCATTCTAATTCATTCTATTCATTCGTACGATCCATTCTTACTAATTGGTACGATCCATTCTAGTTCATTCATTCGATCCATTCTAATTCATTCGTACGATCCATTCTAATTCATTTGTACGATCAATTCTAATTCATTCGTACGATCCATTCTAAGTCATTCGTACGATCCATTCTACTTCATTCGTAAGATCCAATCTAATTCATTCGTACGATCCATTCTAATTCATTCGTACGATCAGTTCTTATTCATTCGCACAATCCATTCTAATTCATTCGCACGAATGTATCCATTCAATTTCATTCATACGATCCATTCTAATTCATTCGTATGATCCATTCTAATTCATTCGTATGATCCATTCTAATTAATTCGTATGATCCATTCTAATTCATTCGTACGATCCATTCTAATTCATTCATACAATCCATTCTAATTCACTCGCACGAATGTATCTATTCTAATTAATTCGTACGATCCATTCTAATTCATTCGTATGATCCATTCTAATTCATTCGCACAATCCATTCTATTTCATTCATACGATCCATTTTACTCATTGGTACGATCCATTCTAATTCATTCGCACGAATGTATCCATTCTAATTCATTCGTACGAATCCATTCTAATTCATTCGTACAATCTATTCTATTTCATTCGTACGATCCATTCTTACTCATTCGTATGATCCATTCTAATTCATTCGGACGAATATATCCATTCTAATTTAGTCGTATGGTCCATTCTAATTCATTCGTACGATCTATTCTAATTCATTCGTACGATCCATTCTAATTCATTCGTCCGATCCATTCTAATTCATTCGCACGAATGTATCCATTCTAATTCATTCGTACGGTCCATTCTAATTCATTCGCACAATCCATTCTATTTCATTCGTACTATCCATTCTTACTCATTCGTATGATCCATTATGGATACATTCGTGCGAATGAATTAGAATGGATCATACGAATGAATAAGAATGGATCGTACGAATGAAATAGAATGGATTGTGTGAATGAATTAGAATGGATCGTACGAATGAATTAGAATGGATCGTGTGAAAGAATTAGAATGGATTGTATTAATGAATTAGAATAGATCGTATGAATGAATTAGAATGGATCGTACGAATGAATTAGAATAGATCGTACGAATGAATTAGAATGGATCGTACGAATAAATTAGAATGGATACATTCGTCCGAATGAATTAGAATGGATCATACGAATGAGTAAGAATGGATCGTACAAATGAAATAGAATAGATTGTACTAATGAATTAGAATGGATCCTACGAATGAATTACAATAGATCGTGTGAAAGAGTTAGAATGGATTGTATAAATGAATTAGAATGAATTCGTACGATCCATTCGAATTCATTCGCACGATCCATTCTAATTCATTCATACGATCCATTCTAATTCATTCATACAATCCATTCTAATTCTTTCACACGATCCATTCTAATTCTTTCGTAGGATCCATTCTAATTCATTCGTACAATCTATTCTATTTCATTCGTACGATCCATTCTTACTCATTCGTATGATCCATTCTAATTCATTCGGACGAATGTATCCATTCTAATTTATTCGTACGATCCATTCTAATTCATTCGTACGATCTATTCTAATTCATTCGTACGATCCATTCTAATTCATTCATACGATCTATTCTAATTCATTCATACGATCCATTCTAATTCATTCGCACGATCCATTCTAATTCATTCGTACGATCCATTCTAATTCATTCACACGAATGTATCCATTCTAGTTCATTCGTACGATCCATTCTAATTCATTCGTACGATCCATTCTAATTCATTCGTACGATCAATTCTAATTCATTCATACAATCCATTCTAATTCATTCTCACGATCCATTCTAATTCACTCATACGATCCATTCTAATACATTCATACGATCCATTCTAATTCATTTGCACGAATATATCCATTCTAATTCATTCATATTTCACACGATCCATTCTAATTCATTCGTAGGATCCATTCTAATTCATTCGTACAATCTATTCTATTTCATTCGTACGATCCATTCTTACTTATTCATATGATCCATTCTAATTCATTCGGACGAATGTATCCATTCTAATTTTTTCGTACGATCCATTCTAATTCATTCGTACGATCCATTCTTACTCATTCGTATGATCCATTCTAATTCATTCGTACGATCCATTCTAATTCATTCGTGCGATCCATTCTAATTCATTCGCACAATCTATTCTAATTCATTCGTACGATCCATTCTAATTCATTCGTACGATCGTACGAATGAATTAGAATGGATCCTACGGAATAAATTAGAATGGATTGTATGAATGAATTAGAATAGAGACATTCGTGCGAATGAATTAGAATGGATCATAACAATGAGTAAGAATGGATCGTACGAATGAAATAGAATGGATTGTACGATTGAATTAGAATGGATCGTACAAATGAATTAGAATGGATCGTACGAATGAATTAGAATGGATCATACGAATGAGTAAGAATGGACCGTACAAATGAAATAGAATGGATTGTACGAATGAATTAGAATGGATCGTACGAATGAATTAGAATGGATCGTATGAAAGAATTAGAATGCATTGTATGAATGAGTTAGAATGGATCGTATGAATGAATTAAAATGGATCGTGCGAATGAATTCGAATGGATCGCATGATCCATTCGAATAGAATGGATCGTATGAATGAATTAGAATGGATCGGGCGAATGAATTAGAATGGATTGTAGGAATGAATTAGAATGGATCGTATGAATGAATTAGAATGGATCGTATGAATGAATTAGAATGGATCGTGCGAATGAATTAGAATGGATCGTACGAATGAATTAGAATGGATCATACGAATGAATTAGAATGGATCATACGAATGAGTAAGAATGGATCGTACGAATGAAATAGAATGGATTGTACGAATGAATTAGAATGGATGCATTCGTGCGAATGAATTAGAATGGATCGTACGAATGAATTAGAATGGATCGTACGAATGAATTGGAATGGATCGTACGAATGAATTAGAATGCATTGTACGAAAGAATTAGAATGGATATATTCGTGCGAATGAATTAGAATGGATCGTACGAATGAATTAGACTGGATCGTACAAATGAATTTGAATGGATACATTTGTGCGAATGAATCTAAATGGATTGTATGAATGAATTACAATGGATCGTACGAATGAATTAGAATAGATCGTACGAATGAATTAGAATAGCTCATACAAATGAATTAGAATGAATCGTATGAATGAATTAGAATGGTTACATTCGTGCGAATGAATTAGAATAGATCGTACGAATGAATTAGAATGGATCGTACGAATAAATTAGAATGGATCATGGGAATGAATTAGAATGGATCGTACGAATGAATTAGAATGGATCCACCGAATGAGTTAGAATGGATCATACGAATGAATTAGAATGGATTGTACGAATGAATTAGAATGGATTGTGCGAATGAATTAGAATGGATCGTATGAATGAATAAGAATGGATCGTACGAATGAATTAGAATGGACCGTGCGAATGAATTAGCATGAATCGTACGAATGTATTAGAATGGATCGTACGAATGAATTAGAATGAATCGTACGATCCATTCTAATTCATTCGTACGATCCATTCTAATTCATTCGCACGAATGTATCCATTCTAGTTCATTCGTACGATCCATTCTAGTTCATTCGTACGATCCATTCTAATTCATTCGTACGATCCATTCTAATTCATTCGTATGATCCATTCTAATTAATTCGTATGATCCATTCTAATTCATTCGTACGATCCATTCTAATTCATTCGTACAATCCATTCTAATTCATTCGCACGAATGCATCCATTCTAATTAATTCGTACGATCCATTCTAATTCATTCGTAGGATCCATTCTTATTCATTCGCACGATCCAGTCTAATGGATTCGCACGATCCATTCTAATTCATTCGCACGAATGTATCGATTCTAATTCATTCGTACAATCCGTTCTAATTCATTAATATGATCCATTCTAATTCATTCGCACGATCCATTCTAATTCATTCGTACGATCCATTCTAATTCATTCGTACGATCCATTCTAATTCATTCGCACGATCCATTCTAATTCATTCGTACAATCTATTCTATTTCATTCGTACGATCCATTCTTACTCATTCGTATGATCCATTCTAATTCATTCGGACGAATATATCCATTCTAATTTATTCGTACGATCCATTCTAATTCATTCGTACGATCCATTCTATTCATTCGTACGATCCATTCTAATTCATTCGTCCGATCCATTCTAATTTATTCGAACGAATGTATCCATTCTAATTCATTCGTACGGTCCATTCTAATTCATTCGCATAATCCACTCTATTTCATTCATACGATCCATTCTTACTCATTCGTATGATCCATTATGGATACATTCGTGCGAATGAATTAGAATGGATCATACGAATGAGTAAGAATGGATCGTACGAATGAAATAGAATGGATTGTGCGAATGAATTAGAATGGATCGTACGAATGAATTAGAATGGATCGTGTGAAAGAATTAGAATGGATTGTATGAATGAATTAGAATAGATCGTATGAATGAATTAGAATGGATCGTACGAATGAATTAGAATGGATCGTACGAATGAACTATAATGGATACATTCGTGCGAATAAATTAGAATGGATCGTACGAATGAATTAGAATGGATCGTACGAATGAATTAGAATGGATCTTACGAATGAATTATAATGGATCGTACGAATGCACGATCCATGCTAATTCATTCGTTCGATCAATTCTAATTCATTAGCACGATCCATTCTAATTCATTCGTACGATCCATTCTAATTCATTTGCACGATCCATTCTAATTCATTCATACGATCCATTCTAATTCTTTCACACGATCCATTCTAATTCATTCGTACGATCCATTCTAATTCATTCGTACGATCTATTCTAATTCATTCGTACGATCCATTCTAATTTCATTCGTACGATCCATTCTAATTCATTCGCTCGAATGTATCCATTCTAATCCATTCGTACGATCCATTCTAATCCATTCGTATGATCCATTCTAATTCATTCGCATGAATGTAACCATTCTAATTCATTCATTTGATCCATTCTAATTCATTCGTACGATCCATTCTAATTCATTCGTCCGATCCATTCTAATTCATTCGCACGAATGTATCCATTCTAATCCATTCGTAAGATCCATTCTAATTCATTTGTACGATCCATTCTAATTCATTCGTACGATCCATTCTAATTCATTAATATGATCCATTCTAATTCATTCGTACGATCCATTCTAATTCATATGCACAAAGGTATCCATTCTAATTCATTCGTACGATCCATTCTAATTCAGGATCGTACGAATGAATTAGAATGGATATATTCGTGCGAATGAATTAGAATTGATCGTACGAATGAATTAGAATGGATCGTGCGAATGAATTAGAATGGATCGTAGGAATGAATTAGAATGGATCGTACGAATGAACTAGAATGGATACATTCGTGCGAATGAATTAGAGTGGATCGTACGAATCAATTAGAATGGATCATACGAATGAATTAGAATGGATCTTACGAATGAATTAGAATGGATCGTACGAATGAATTAGAATGGATCGTATGAATGAATTAGAATGGATACATTCGTGCGAATGAATTAGAATGGACCATACGAATGAATTAGAATGGATCGTACGAATGAATTAGAATGGATCAAATGAATGAATTAGAATGGTTACATTCATGCGAATGAATTAGAATGGATCGTACGAATGGATTAGAATGGATCGTACGAATGGATTAGAATGGATACATTCGAGCGAATGAATTAGAATGGATCGTACGAATGAAATTAGAATGGATCGTACGAATGAATTAGAATAGATCGTACGAATGAATTAGAATGGATCGTACGAATGAATTAGAATGAATCGTACGAATAAATTAGAATGGATACATTCGTCCGAATGAATTAGAATGGATCATACGAATGAGTAAGAATGGATCGGACGAATGAAATAGAATAGATTGTACGAATGAATTAGAATGGATCCTACGAATGAATTAGAATAGATTGTGTGAAAGAATTAGAATGGATTATATGAATGAATTAGAATGGATCGTATGAATGAATTAGAGTGGATCGTGCGAATTAATTCGAATGGATCGTACGAATTCATTCTAATTCATTCATACAATCCATTCTAATTCTTTCACATGATCCATTCTAATTCATTCGTACGTTCCATTCTAATTCATTAGCACGATCCATGCTAATTCATTCGTTCGATCAATTCTAATTCATTAGCACGATACATTCTAATTCATTCGTATGATCCATTCTAATTCCTTCGTACGATCCATTCTAATTCATTCGTACGATCTATTCTAATTCATTCGTACGATCCATTCTAATTCATTCGTACGATCCATTCTAATTCATTCGTACGATCCATTCTAATTCATTCGTACGATCCATTCTAATTCATTCGTACGATCTATTCTAATTCATTCGTGCAATCCATTCTATTTCATTCATACGATCCATTCTTACTTATTCGTACGATCCATTCTAATTCATTCACATGAATGTATCCATTCGTACGAATGAATTAGAATAGATTGTACGAATGAATTAGAATGGATCGTACGAATGAATTAGAATGGATCGTACGAAGGAATTAGAATGGATCGTACGAATGAATTAGAATGGATCGTACGAATGAATTAGAATAGATCGTACGAATGAATTAGAATGGATCTTCCGAAGGAATTAGAATGGATCGTACGAATGAATTAGAATAGATATATTCGTGCAAATGAATTAGAATGGATCGTATGAATGTATTAGAATGGATCGTATGAGTGAATTAGAATGGATCGTACGAATGAATTAGAATGGATTGTATGAATGAATTAGAATGGATCGTACGAATGAATTAGAATGGATCGTACGAATGAATTAGAATGGATACATTCGTGCGATCCGTTCTAATTCATTCGCACAATCCATTCTATTTCATTCGTACGATCCATTCTTACTCATTGGTACGATCCATTCTAATTCATTCGCACGAATGTATCCATTCTAATTCATTCGTACGAATCCATTCTAATTCTTTCGTACAATCTATTCTATTTCATTCGTAAGATCCATTCTAATTCATTCGTACGATCCATTCTAATTCATTCGTACGATCCATTCTAATTCATTCGTACGATCCATTATAATTCATTCGCACAATCCATTCTATTTCATTCGTACGATCCATTCTTACTCATTCGTATGATGCATTATGGATACATTCGTGCGAATGAATTAGAATGGATCATACGAATGAGTAAGAATGGATCGTACGAATGAAATAGAATGGATTGTGCGAATGAGTTAGAATGGATCGTACGAATGAATTAGAATGGATCGTGTGAAAGAATTAGAATGGATTGTATGAATGAATTAGAATAGATCGTATGAATGAATTAGAATGGATCGTACGAGTGAATTAGAATGGATCGTACCAATAAATTAGAATGGATCGTACGAATGAATTAGAATGGACACATTCGTGCGAATGAATTAGAATGGATACATTCGTGCGAAAGAATTAGAATAGATCGTATGAATGAATTAGAATGGATCCTATGAATGAATTAGAATGGATCGTGTGAATGAATTAGAATGGATCATACGAATGAATTAGAATGGATCGTGCTAATGAAATAGAATTGATCGAACGAATGAATTAGAATGGATACATTCGTGCGAATGAATTAGAATGGATCGGACGAATGAATTAGAATGGATCGTACGAATGAGTAAGAATGGATCGTACGAATGAAATAGAATAGATCGTACGAATGAATTAGAATGGATCGTACGAAGGAATTAGAATGGATCGTACGAATGAATTAGAATGGATATATTCGTGCAAATGAATTAGAATGGATCGTATGAATGTATTAGAATGGATCGTATGAGTGAATTAGAATGGATCGTATGAATGAATTAGAATGGATCGTATGAATGAATTAGAATGGATACATTCGTGTGAATGAATTAGAATGGATCGTATGAATGAATTAGAATAGATTTTGTGAATGAATTAGAACAGATCGTACGAATGAATTAGAATGGATACATTCGTGCGAATGAATTAGAATGGATTGTATGAATGAATTAGAATGGATGCTATGAATGAATTAGAATGGATCGTGCGAATGAATTAGAATGGATCGTACGAATGAATTAGAATGGATCGTGCTAATGAATTAGAATTGATCGAACGAATGAATTAGCATAGATCGTGCTAATGAATTAGAATGGAACGTACGAATGAATTAGAATGGATCGTGTGAAAGAATTAGAATGGATTGTATGAATGAATTAGAATGAATTCGTACGATCCATTCGAATTCATTCGCACGATCCATTCTAATTCATTCATACGATCCATTCTAATTCATTCATACAATCCATTCGAATTCTTTCACACGATCCATTCTAATTCATTCGTAGGATCCATTCTAATTCATTCGTACAATCTAATCTATTTCATTCGTACGATCCATTCTTACTCTTTCGTCTGATCCATTCTAATTCATTCGGACGAATGTATCCATTCTAATTTATTCGTACGATCCATTCTAATTCATTCGTACGATCCATTCTAATTCATTCGTACGATCCATTCTAATCCATTCGTCCGATCCATTCTAATTCATTCGCACGAATGTATCCATTCTAATTCATTCGTACGATCCATTCATTCGTACGATCCATTCTAATTCATTCGTAAGATCCATTCTAATTCATTCGCACGATCCATTCTAATTCATTCGTACAATCCATTCTAATTAATTCGCACGAATGTATCCATTCTAGTTCATTCGTACGATCCATTCTAATTCATTCGTATGATCCATTCTAATTCATTCGCACAATGGATACATTCGTGCAAAAGAATTAGAATAGATCGTATGAATGAATTAGAATGGATCCTATGAATGAATTAGAATGGATCGTGCGAATGAATTAGAATGGATCGTACGAATGAATTAGAATGGATCGTGCTAATGAATTAGAATTGATCGAACGAATGAATTAGCATGGATCGTGCTAATGAATTAGAATGGAACGTACAAATGAATTAGAATGGATCGTGTGAAAGAATTAGAATGGATTGTATGAATGAATTAGAATGAATTCGTACGATCCATTCGAATTCATTCGCACGATCCATTCTAACTAATTAATTCATACAATCCATTCTAATTCTTTCACATGATCCATTCTAATTCATTCGTAGGATCCATTCTAATTCATTCGTGCAATCTATTCTATTTCATTCGTACGATCCATTCTAATTCATTCGTACGATCCATTCTAATTCATTCGTACGATCCATTCTTACTCATTCGTATGATCTATTCTAATTCATGCGTACGATCCATTCTAATTCATTCGTACGATCGATTCTAATTCATTCGCACTATCCATTCTAATTCATTCGTACGATCCATTCTAATTCATTCGTAGGATCCATTCTAATTTATTCGTTCAAATATATCCATTCTAATTCAATCGTACGATCCATTCTAATTCATTCGCACGATCCATTCTAATTCATTCGCACGAATGTATCCATTCTAATTCATTCGTACGATCCATTCTAATTCATTCATAAGATCCATTCTAATTCTTTCGTACGATCCATTCTAATTCATTCGCACAAATGTATCTATTCTAATTCATTCGTACGATCCATTCTAATTCATTCACACGATCCATTCTAATTCATTCGTACGATCCATTCTAATTTATTCGTACGATCCATTCTAATTCATTCATATAATCCATTCAAATTAATTCGTATGATGCATTCTAATTCATTCGTACGATCCATTCTAATTCATTCATACAATCCATTCTAATTCATTCGCACGAATGTATCCATTCTAATTAATTCGTATGATCTATTCTAATTCATTCGTATGATCTATTCTTATTCATTCGCACGATCCAGTCTAATTGATTCGCAATGAAATAGAATGGATTGTGCGAATGAATTAGAATGGATCATACGAATTAATTAGAATGGATCATACGAATGAATTAGAATGGATCATACGAATGAATTAGAATGGATCGTACGAATGAACTAGAATGGATCGTACGAATGAACTAGAATGGATACATTCGTGCGAATGAATTAGAATGGATCGTACGAATGAATTAGAATGGATCGTACGAATGAATTAGAATGGATCTTACGAACGAATTAGAATGGATCGTACGAATGAATAAGAATGGATCGTACGAATGAATTAGAATGGATACATTCGTGCGAATGAATTAGAATGGATCAGACGAATGAATTAGAATGGATCGTACGAATGAATTAGAATGGATCAAATGAATGAATTAGAATGGTTACATTCATGCGAATGAATTAGAATGGATCGTACGAATGGATTAGAATGGATACATTTGTGCGAATGAATTAGAATGGATTGTATGAATGAATTAGAATGGATTGTACGAATGAATTAGAATGGATTGTATAAGTGAATTAGAATGGATACGAAGGAATTAGAATGGATCGTACAAAAGAATTAGAATGGATCATACGAATGAAATAGAATGGATCGTACGGAGGAATTAGAATGGATCGTACGAAGGAATTAGAATGGATCGTGCGAATGAATTAGAATGGATATATTCGTGCAAATGAATTAGAATGGATCGTATGAATGAATTAGAATGGATCGTATGAGTGAATTAGAACGGATAGTACGAATGAAGTAGAATGGATCGTATGAATGAATTAGAATGGATACATTCGTGCGAATGAATTAGAATAGATCGTATAAATGAATTAGAATAAATTGTGCGAATGAATTAGAATGGATCGTACGAATAAATTAGAATGGATACATTCGTGCGAATAAATTAGAATGGATTGTATGAATAAATTAGAATGGATCGTACGAATGAATTAGAATAGATTGCGTGAATGAATTAGAATGGATCGTGCGAATGAAATAGAATGGATACAAATGAATTAGAATGGATCATACGAATGAATTAGAATGACGATCCATTCTTACTCATTCGTATGATCCATTCAAATTTATTCGCACGAATGTATCCATTCTAATTCATTCGTACGTCTAATTCATTCGTACGGTCCATTCTAATTCATTCGCACAATCTATTCTATTTCATTCGTACAATCCATTCTTACTCATTCGTATGATCCATTATGGATACATTCGTGCGAATGAATTAGAATGGATCATACGAATGAGTAAGAATGGATTGTACGAATGAAATAGAATGGATTGTGCGAATGAATTAGAATGGATCGTACGAATGAATTAGAATGGATCGTGTGAAAGAATTAGAATGGATTATATGAATGAATTAGAATAGATCATATGAATGAATTAGAATGGATCATACGAATGAATTAGAATTGATCGTACGAATGAATTAGAATGGATACATTCGTGCGAATGAATTAGAATGGATACATTCATGCGAAAGAATTAGAATAGATCGTATGAATGAATTAGAATGGATCGTATGAATGAATTAGAATGGATTGTGCGAATGAATTAGAATGGATCATACGAATGAATTAGAATGGATCGTGCTAATGAATTAGAATTAATCGAACGAATGAATTAGCATGGATCGTGCTAATGAATTAGAATGGAACGTACGAATGAATTAGAATGGATCGTGTGAAAGAATTAGAATGGATTGTATGAATGAATTAGAATGAATTCGTATGATCCATTCGAATTCATTCACACGATCCATTCTAATTCATTCATACGATCCATTCTAATTCATTCATACAATCCATTCTAATTCTTTCACACTATCCATTCTAATTCATTCATAGGATCCATTCTAATTCATTCGTACAATCTATTCTATTTCATTCGTACAATCCATTCTTACTCATTCGTATGATCCATTCTAATTCATTCGGACGAATGTATCCATTCTAATTTATTCGTACGATCCATTCTAATTCATTTGTACGATCCATTCTAATTCATTCGTACGATCCATTCTAATTCATTCGTCTGATCCATTCTAATTCATTCGCACGAATGTATCCATTCTAATTCATTCGTACGATCCATTCTAATTCATTCGTACGATCCATTCAAATTTATTCGTAAGATCCATTCTAATTCATTCATACCATCCATTCTAATTCATTTGTACGATCCTTTCTAATTCATTCGCACGAATGTATCCATTCTAATTCATTCGTACGATCCATTCTAATTCATTCGTACGATCCATTCTAATTCATTCGCACGATCCATTCTAATTCATTCGTACGATCCATTCTAATTCTTTCAGACGATCCATTCTAATTCATTCGTACGTTCCATTCAAATTCATTAGCACGATCCATGCTAATTTATTCATTCGATCAATTCTAATTCATTAGCACGATTCATTCTAATTCATTCGTACGATCCATTCTAATTCATTCGCACGATCCATTCTAATTCATTCATAGGATCCATTCTAATTCATTCATACGATCTATTCTAATTCTTTTGTACGAATGTATCCATTCTAATTCATTCGCACGAATGTATCCATTCTAATTCATTCGTACGATCCATTCTAATTCATTCGTATGATCCATTCTAATTCATTCATACGATCTATTCTAATTCATTCATACAATCTATTCTAATTCTTTCACACGATCCATTCTAATTCATTCATATGATCCATTCTAATTCATTCGTACGATCCATTCTAATTCATATGCACAAAGGTATCTATTCTAATCCATTCGTAGGATCCATTCTAATCCATTCGTACGATCCATTCTAATTCATTCGTACGATCCATTCTTAGTCATTCGCTCGAATGTATCCATTCTAATCCATTCGTACGATCCATTCTAATCCATTCGTACGATCCATTCTAATTCATTCGCATGAATGTAACCATTCTAATTCATTCGTACGATCCATTCTAATTCATTCGTACGATCCATTCTAATTCATTCGTACGATCCATTCTAATTCATTCGCACGAATGTATCCATTCTAATTCATTCATATGATCAATTCTAATTAATTCATACAACCCATTCTAATTCTTTCACACGATCCATTCTAATTCATTCGTACGATCCATTCTAATTCATTCATACAATCCATTCTAATTCATTCGCACGAATGTATCCATTCTAATTCATTCATACGATCCATTCTAATACATTCGTACGATCCATTCTAATTCCTTCGTACGATCCATTCTAATTCATTCGTACGATCTATTCTAATTCATTCGTACGATCCATTCTAATTCATTCGTACGATCCATTCTAATTCATTCGTAAGATCCATTCTAATTCATTCATACGATCCATTCTAATTCATTCGTACGATCCATTCTAATTCATTCGCACGAATGTATCCATTCTAGTTCATTCGTACGATCCATTCTAATTCATTCGTACGATCCATTCTAATCCATTCGTACGATCCATTCTAATTCATTCGTACGATCCATTCTAATTCATTCATACAATCCATTCTAATTCTTTCACACGATCCATTCTAATTCATTCGTAAGATCCCTTCTAATTCATTCGTACAATCTATTCTATTTCATTCGTACGATCCATTCTTACTCATTCGTATGATCCATTCTAATTCATTCGGACGAATGTATCCATTCGAATTTATTCGTACGATCCATTCTAATTCATTCGTACGATCCATTCTAATTCATTCGTACGATCCATTCTTACTCATTCGTATGATCCATTCTAATTCATTCGTACGATCCATTCTAATTCATTCGTACGATCGATTCTAATTCATTCGCACTATCCATTCTAATTCATTCGTACGATCCATTCTAATTCATTCGTATGATCCATTCTAATTTATTCGTTCAAATATATCCATTCTAATTCATTCCGTACGATCCATTCTAATTCATTCGTACGATCCATTCTAATTCATTCATACGAATGTATCCATTCTAATTCATTCGTACGATCCATTCTAATTCATTCGTACGATCCATTCTAATTCATTCGAACGAATGTATCCATTCTAATTTATTTGTACGATCCATTCTAATTCATTCATTTGATCCATTCTAATTCATTCGTACGATCCATTCTAATTCATTCGTCCAATCCATTCTAATTCATTCTCACGAATATATCCATTCTAATTCATTCATACGATCCATTCTAATTCATTCATACAATCCATTCTAATTCTTTCACACGATCCATTCTATTTCATTCATAGGATCCATTCTAATTCATTCGTACAATCTATTCTATTTCATTCGTACAATCCATTCTTACTCATTCGTATGATCCATTCTAATTCATTCGGACGAATGTATCCATTCTAATTTATTCGTACGATCCATTCTAATTCATTTGTACGATCCATTCTAATTCATTCGTACGATCCATTCTAATTCATTCGTCCGATCCATTCAAATTCATTCGCACGAATGTATCTATTCTAATTCATTCGTCCGATCCATTCAAATTCATTCGCACGAATGTATCTATTCTAATTCATTCGTACGATCCATTCTAATTCATTCGTACGATCCATTCAAATTCATTCGTAAGATCCATTCTAATTCATTCGTACGATCCATTCTAATTCATTCGTACAATCCTTTCTAATTCATTCGCACGAATGTATCCATTCTAGTTCATTCGTACGATCCATTCTAATTCATTCGTACTATCCATTCTAATTCATTCGCACGATCCATTCTAATTCATTCGTACGATCCATTCTAATTCTTTCACACGATCCATTCTAATTCATTCGTACGTTCCATTCTAGTTCATTAGCACGATCCATGCTAATTCATTCATTCGATCAATTCTAATTCATTAGCATGATTCATTCTAATTCATTCGTACGATCCATTCTAATTCATTCGCACGATCCATTCTAATTCATTCATAGGATCCATTCTAATTCATTCATACGATCTATTCTAATTCTTTTGTACGAATGTATCCATTCTAATTCATTCGCACGAATGTATCCATTCTAATTCATTCGTACGATCCATTCTAATTCATTCGTATGATTCATTCTAATTCATTCATACGATCTATTCTAATTCATTCATACAATCCATTCTAATTCTTTCACACGATCCATTCTAATTCATTCATATGATCCATTCTAATTCATTTGTACGATCCATTCTAATTCATATGCACAAAGGTATCCATTCTAATCCATTCGTAGGATCCATTCTAATCCATTCGTACGATCTATTCTAATCCATTCGTACGATCCATTCTTATTCATTCGTACGATCCATTCTTAGTCATTCGCTCGAATGTATCCATTCTAATCCATTCGTACGATCCATTCTAATCCATTCGTACGATCCATTCTAATTCATTCGCATGAATATAACCATTCTAATTCATTCATACGATCCATTCTAATTCATTCGTACGATCCATTCTAATTCATTCGTACGATCCATTCTAATTCATTCGCACGAATGTATCCATTCTAATTCATTCATATGATCCATTCTAATTAATTCATACAATCCATTCTAATTCTTTCACACGATCCATTCTAATTCATTCGTACGATCCATTCTAATTCATTCGTACAATCCATTCTTATTCATTCGCACGAATGTATCCATTCTAATTCATTCATACGATCTATTCTAATTCATTCGTACGATCCATTCTTATTCATTCGTACGATCCATTCTAATTCATTCGTAAGATCCATTCTTTTTTTTTTATTTAATGCTAGGGGATTTTATTAGGGACCCCGCCCAAGAAAACAAAACACTATTACACCTCTGGCCTTTTATAAAACAAGGCATCCGAGTAAAGAACCCAAAAACATCAAGAAACAACTAAAAGAATACAATTGATATCATGGAACATATATCTCACACCCAATCAGTCTCCCCTTAGCAAACTGCAAACTACCATCTTGAACCCAGCTTTGGAATAACAGCTGCAAACTGTGCCTGAATTAATTTGCCATGGAACAAATATCTCACACCCAATCTGTTCCCAATAGCAGCTGCAAACTACCATCTTGAAACTAGCTTGGAATAACAACTGCAAACTGTAACTGTGCCTGAATTAATTTGCCAAGCTCACTATAGACCTAAATTCTGTTGTAACACTTCCCCACCTTATCATTTTCAATAGCAATACGCAGATTTTCTTTGAAATCATAAGGATACATCCTTTCCAACAACTCTGAGTGACTCATTTTGGATAGAATATCAGCTGGTTGATTTCCTTCCCTCCATATATGAGTAATCTGTTGCTTATGGAAGCGCTCCAGCTTAGCCTTGATACTTAAAACCTGATGCTTATTCTTCCAAGGGACATCACAAATTCCATTTATACAATTTACAGCAAGTAAAGAATCAGATTCAATCCAAAGGCAAGATGTGATTCCTGATGCAATACTGATACCATGCTCAATAGCTTCTAGTTCAACAGAAAGGATATTATTATAATTCGATTTCCCCATATAAGCTTCAACAGCATTACCACTAGAATTCCTTAAAATCCCACCAATAGAAGCCCCTGTAGAATTGATTGCGCCATCAGTATTCAATTTAATTTCATCCTTCTGTGGCTTCAGCCAAGATATTTGACTGGAAATAGGTATATTTTGCTGAAAATAACAGCCCCATTTAGCTGCAATTATACGATTTTCCTGGGTATCCACTTCACAAATATGAAGCTCATTTACATGGAGTTGAACTAGAGAAGTAATATTAGCCATCAAAACTCTTTTATGCATAGAGGTTTTCTCAAAAATTCTTCTGTTTCTTTCTTTCCATAGCAGATGAACAACACAACCTGTGACAATTTGTGCAATTGTAGTGATGAGGCCCTTACCATGAAACTTTTTCTGAAGCCTAGCAATTTCATTTCCAATATTCCCAATCCTGCTAGCTTTTATACCCATTCTAGACAGAGCTGATCTCCAAATCCAGGCAGAGTATGAACATTTAAAAAAAAGATGATCATGATCCTCTCTATCAGACCAACATAATGAGCAAAGGGAAGGAACCTGCATACCTCTTTTTTGGAGTTTATCACAAGTGAGAAGTTTCCTTATGAAAACTCTCCACAAAGTAAAGGAGTGCTTTTCAATCCTGTTTTGATGCCAAATCCAATTGTATTCTGTCATAACTGTACCCTGACTTCTAATGGAATGCCAAGCTGATTTTAAAGAAAAAATACCATTTGGTGATAGAGTCCAAACATCCAAATCTGCTAGATTAGTGTGTTGAAGTTTATGTTTAGTCATAATCTGAAACAAATCAAATATTTTTGCTGAAGTTGGAGTTGGTAAAGACCAGCAGCCATCACATATGAAATCTTTAACAAGCACATTCTTCTCATACCCCAAGTCATAAACAGTTCGTAAATCAAATCTATCAATCAACCTGCCATGTGAGGACCAATTATCATACCAGAGTTTAGTATTATATCCATCACCTAACACCTTTTTAATTTTGGGGAGAAAAAGCTGTCTGATCTTTAGGATTCCTTTCCAAATTCCTGAAGCATTTGGACTAATTTTGCAATCCCAAATTGAATCATTTTTAAGATATTTCTGCTTAATCCATCTCACCCATAGCGAAGTGTCATTGCTGCAAATATGCCAAAGATGCTTAGCTAGAGCAGCTTTATTCCAATCATCCAGCTTTCGAAACCCAAGACCACCTTCCTTCTTTGGAAAACAAAGCTTAGACCAAGCTTTAGGCACAATTTTCCTACTTAAAGAAGGACCACCCCAAAGAAATCTGCTAAAAATATTCTCAATTTCTTTAATTATAGAAGCAAGGAGAGCAAAAATGCCTGACCAGTAAATATGAAGAGAGTTCAAAACCGATTTAATCAATTCCACTCTACCAGCAAAAGATAGAAAGTTTCTATTCCAAGTGCCTATTCTAGACCGAATTTGGTCTATCAGAGGTTGACAATCAATTCTCTTGAGACTTTTGGAGTTAAGTGGGAGTCCAAGATATCTGACTGGAAGCTGACCCTCTGCAAAGCCAAGGCAATTTAAAATATCATGTTTCACTTCCACATTCCTGCTAAAGAAAACTTTGGATTTAGCCTGATTAATATCCAGTCCAGATTGATTCTTGAAATCCAAAAGAACTTTAGAAATCTCTATAGCTGAATGAGAATCTGCTTTGCAAAAGATCAAAAGATCATCTGCATAGGCAAGATGAGAAATAGGGAAACCACCAAGAGCTGGAATAGTTATCTTCTTATCATTTACAGCCTTATTTATCAAGCAAGAAAAGACATTCATAGAGATTGCAAATAAGTATGGTGAGAGCGGATCACCCTGTCTGATACCACGAAATCCTTGAAAATACCCTGTGGCCGCACCATTGATAATAACTGAGAATCTAACAGTAGAAATGCAACATCTGATCCAGTTGATCCACTGAGTTGGGAAGTTCATAATTTCTAAAGTTTGCAAAATGAAGTGATGATTAACTGAATCAAAAGCCTTCTTCAAATCAATCTTAAGACACATGCGAGGAGTGCCTACTGCAGTATGAAAACGATTTAATAACTCATGAGCCACCATAACAGCATCCTGGATATGTCTCCCATTTATAAAAGCTAGCTGATTTTCTTCAATAATATTCGGAAGGAGAGGCTTTAGTCTATTTGCAAGAATGTTAGCTATTATTTTGTAAGCATAATTGCATAAGGATATTGGTCTGCAGTTTGCAAAGCTTGTAATTCTTCCATCTTTCGGAATAAGAGCTAGTTAAGTGTGGTTTAGGGAAGAAATCCTGTCTGGCTGAGAATAGAAGAAGTTGATCATTCTAATAATATCCTCCTTAATAATAGACCAGCATTTGATGAAGAAAGAAGCCGAGAAACCATCTGCACCTGGAGTTTTGTTCGGAGGGGAGGAACTGATAACATTAAAAATTTCTTCAACAGAGAAAGGATTGCATAAGGAATTGTGACAATCATCTGATATCTTAGCAAGACCATGACAATCCAAATTTCTTTGCCCATTGAACTTGAAAAGTTGAGTAAAATAGCTGATACCCTCTTGTTTGATATCCTCAGTATTATGGAGCATAGTTCCATCCGAAGAGAGAATGGAATGAATTCTAGCTTTAGCCCTTCTTCCACCAATAGCTGCATGAAAAAACTTGGTATTTATGTCACCTTTAGAAAGCCAATTGATACGGGATTTAGAACACAACAATTCAGTTTCCAGATCTTTTTCATGCTTTAAATTTCTCAAAGCATCCCTTTCTTCTGCAGCAAGATTAATATCAAAAGGGAGAAAACTGATTTTATCCTGTATAAGATCCATTCTAATTCATTCATACGATCCATTCTAATTCATTCGTACGATCCATTCTAATTCATTCGCACGAATGTATCCATTCTAGTTCATTCGTACGATCCATTCTAATTCATTCGTATGATCCATTATAATCCATTCGTACGATCCATTCTAATTCATTCATACGATCCATTCTAATTCATTCATACAATCCATTCTAATTCTTTCACACGATCCATTCTAATTCATTCGTAAGATCCATTCTAATTCATTCGTACAATCTATTCTATTTCATTCGTACGATCCATTCTTACTCATTCGTATGATCCATTCTAATTCATTCGGACGAATGTATCCATTCTAATTTATTCGTACGATCCATTCTAATTCATTCGTACGATCCATTCTAATTCATTCGTACGATCCATTCTTACTCATTCGTATGATCCATTCTAATTCATTCGTACGATCCATTCTAATTCATTCGTACGATCGATTCTAATTCATTCGCACTATCCATTCTAATTCATTCGTACGATCCATTCTAATTCATTCGTATGATCCATTCTAATTTATTCGTTCAAATATATCCATTCTAATTCATTCCGTACGATCCATTCTAATTCATTCGTACGATCCATTCTAATTCATTCGTACGAATGTATCCATTCTAATTCATTCGTATGATCCATTCTAATTCATTCGTACGATCCATTCTAATTCATTCGTACGATCTATTCTAATTCATTCGGACGAATGTATCCATTCTAATTTATTCGTACGATCCATTCTAATTCATTCATTTGATCCATTCTAATTCATTCGTACGATCCATTCTAATTCATTCATCCGATCCATTCTAATTCATTCTCACGAATGTATCCATTCTAATTCATTCGTACGATCCATTCTAATTCATTCGTATGATCCATTCTAATTCATTCGTAAGATCCATTCTAATTCATTCGTACGATCCATTCTAATTCATTCGCACGGATGTATCTATTCTAGTTCATTCGTACGATCCATTCTAATTCATTCGTACGATCCATTCTAATTCATTCGCACAATCCATTCTAATTCATTCGTACGATCCATTCTAATTCATTCATACGATCCATTCTAATTCATTCGCATGAATGTATCCATTCTAATTCATTCATACGATCCATTCTACTTCATTCGTACTATCCGTTCTAATTCACTCATACGATCCATTCTAATTCATTCATACGATCCATTCTAATTCATTTGCACGAATATATCCATTCTAATTCATTCGTACGATCCATTCTAATTCCTTCATACGATCCATTCTAATTCCTTCGTACGATCCATTCTATTTCATTCGTATGATCCATTCTAATTAATTCGTACAATCCATTCTAATTCATTCGTATGATCCATTCTAATTCATTCGTACGATCCATTCTTACTCATTCGTACGATCCATTCTAATTCATTCATACAATCCATTCTAATTCATTCCGTACGATCCATTCTAATTCATTCATACGATCTATTCTTTCATACAATCCATTCTAATTCTTTCGTGCGAATGAATTAGAATGGATACCTTTGTGCATATGAATTAGAATGGATCGTACGAATGAATTAGATTGGATCATATTAATGAATTAGAATGGATCGTACGAATGAATTAGAATGGATACATTCGTGCGAATGAATTAGAATGGATCGTGCGAATCAATTAGACTGGATCGTGCGAATGAATAAGAATAGATCATACGAATGAATTAGAATAGATCGTACGAATTAATTAGAATGGATACATTCGTGCGAATGAATTAGAATGGATTGTATGAATGAATTAGAATGGATCATACGAATGAATTAGAATGGATCATACGAATTAATTAGAATGGATGATACGAATGAATTAGAATGGATCGTACGAATGAATTAGAATGGATCGTACGAATGAATTAGAATGGATCGTGCGAATGAATTAGAATGGATCATACGAATGAATTAGAATGGATACATTTGTGCGAATGAATTAGAATGGATCGTACGAATGAATTAGAATGGATCGTATGAATGAATTAGAATGGATCATACGAATGAATTAGAATGGATCGTGCGAATGAATTAGAATGGATCGTACGAATGAATTAGAATGGATCGTGTGAAAGAATTAGATTGGAGCGTACGAATGAATTAGAATGGATCATGCGAATGAATTAGAATGGATCGTACGAATGAATTAGAATGGATACATTTGTGCGAATGAATTAGAATGGATCGTACGAATGAATTAGAATGGATCGTATGAATGAATTAGAATGGATCGTACGCACGAATGTATCCATTCTAGTTTATTCGTACGATCCATTCTAATTCATTCGTACGATCCATTCTAAATCATTCGCACGATCCATTCTAATTCATTCGTACGATCAATTCTAATTCATTTGCACGAATGTATCCATTCTAATTCATTCGTACGATCCATTCTAATTCATTCGTACGATCCATTCTAATTCATTCATACCATCCATTCTGATTCTTTCACACGATCCATTCTCATTCATTCGTACTATCCATTCTAATTCATTCGTACAATCTATTCTATTTCATTCGTACGATCCATTCTTACTCATTCGTATGATCCATTCTAATTCATTCGCACGAATGTATCCATTCTAGTTCATTCGTACGAATCCATTCTAATTTATTCGTACAATCCATTCTATTTCATTCGTACGATCCATTCTTACTCATTCGTACGATCCATTCTAATTCATTCGTAAGATCCATTCTAATTCATTCGTACGATCCATTCTAATTCATTCGCACGATCCATTCTAATTCATTCATACAATCCATTCTAATTCATTCCGTACGATCCATTCTAATTCATTCGCTCGAATGTATCCATTCTAATCCATTCGTACGATCCATTCTAATCCATTCGTACGATCCATTCTAATTCTTTCATACAATCTATTCTGATTCTTTCACACGATCCATTCTCATTCATTCGTACTATCCATTCTAATTCATTCGTACAATCTATTCTATTTCATTCGTACGATCCATTCTTACTCATTCGTATGATCCATTCTAATTCATTCGCACGAATGTATCCATTCTAATTCATTCGTACGAATCCATTCTAATTCTTCGTACAATCCATTCTATTTCATTCGTACGATCCATTCTTACTCATTCGTACGATCCATTCTAATTCATTCGTAAGATCCATTCTAATTCATTCGTACGATCCATTCTAATTCATTCGCACGATCCATTCTAATTCATTCATACAATCCATTCTAATTCATTCCGTACGATCCACTCTAATTCATTCGCTCGAATGTATCCATTCTAATCCATTCGTACGATCCATTCTAATCCATTCGTACGATCCATTCTAAGTCATTCATACAATCCATTCTTATTCTTTCACACGATCAATTCTCATTCATTCGTACAATCCATTCTATTTCATTCGTACAATCCATTCTAATTCATTCGCACGAATGTATCCATTCTAATTCATTCGTACGATCCATTCTAATTCATTCGTACGATCCATTCTAATTCATTCATACAATCTATTCTGATTCTTTCACACGATCCATTCTCATTCATTCGTACTATCCATTCTAATTCATTCGTACAATCTATTCTATTTCATTCGTACGATCCATTCTTACTCATTCGTATGATCCATTCTAATTCATTCGCACGAATGTATCCATTCTAATTCATTCGTATGATCCATTCTAATTCATTCGTACGATCCATTCTAATTCCTTCGTACGATCCATTCTAATTCATTCGTACAATCCATTCTAATTCATTCATACAATCCATTCTAATTCTTTCACACGATCCATGCAAATTCATTCGTACGATCCATTCTAAATCATTCGTGCAATCCATTCTATTTTATTCGTACGATCAATTCTAATTCATTAGAATGGATCGTACGAATGAATTTGAATGGATCATATTAATGAATTAGAATGGATCGTACGAATGAATTAGAATGGATCGTGTGAAAGAATTAGAATGGATTGGATGAATGAATTAGAATGGATCGTACGAATGAATTAGAATGGATCGTACGAAGGAATTAGAATGGATCGTACGAATGAATTACACGAATGTATCCATTCTAATTCATTCATACGATCCATTCTAATTCATTCGTACGATCCATTCTAATTCACTCATACGATCCATTCTAATACATTCATACGATCCATTCTAATTTATTTGCACGAATATATCCATTCTAATTCATTCGTACGATCCATTCTAATTCCTTCGTACGATCCATTCTAATTCATTCGTACGATCTATTCTAATTCATTCGTACAATCCATTCTAATTCATTCATACGATCCATTCTAATTCCTTCGTACGATCCATTCTAATTCATTCGTACGATCCATTCTAATTCATTCATACAGTCCATTCTAATTCTTTCACACGATCCATTCTAATTCATTTGTACGATCCATTCTAATTCATTCGTGCAATCCATTCTATTTCATTCGTACGATCCATTCTTACTCATTCGTACGATCCATTCTAATTCATTCACACGAATGTATCCATTCGTACGAATGAATTAGAATAGATTGTACGAATGAATTAGAATGGATCGTACGAATGAATTAGAATGGATCGTACGAAGGAATTAGAATGGATCATACGAATGAATTAGAATAGATCGTACGAATGAATTAGAATGGATCGTACGAAGGAATTAGAATGGATCGTACGAATGAATTAGAATGGATATATTCGTGCAAATGAATTAGAATGGATCATATGAATGTATTAGAATGGATCGTATGAGTGAATTAGAATGGATCGTACGAATGAATTAGAATGGATCGTATGAATGAAATAGAATGGATACATTCGTGCGAATGAATTAGAATTGATCGTACGAATGAATTAGAATAGATCGTGCGGATGAATTAGAATGGATCGTACGAATGAATTAGAATGGATCGTACGAATGAACTAGGGTGGATACATTCGTGCGAATGAATTAGAATGGATCGTACGAATGAATTAGAATGGATCGTACGAACAAATTAGAATGGATCTTACGAATGAATTAGAATGGATCGTACGAATGAGTAAGAATGGATCGTACGAATGAAATAGAATGGATTGTACGAATGAATTAGAATGGATTCGTATGAATGAATTAGAATGGATACATTCGTGCGAATGAATTAGAATGGATCATACGAATGAGTAAGAATGGATCGTACGAATGAAATAGAATAGATTGTATGAATGAATTAGAATGGATCCTACGAATGAATTAGAATGGATCGTGTGAAAGAATTAGAATGGATTGTATGAATGAATTAGAATGGATCGTACGAATGAATTAGAATGGATCGTACGAATGAATTAGAATGGATACATTCGTGCGAATGAATTAGAATTGATCGTACGAATGAATTAGAATGGATCGTGCGAATGAATTAGAATGGATCGTACAAATGAATTAGAATGGATCCTACGAATGAACTAGAATGGATATATTCGTGCGAATGAATTAGAATGGATTGTACGAATGAATTAGAATGGATCGTACGAATGAATTAGAATGGATCTTATGAATGAATTAGAATGGATCGTACGAATGAATTAGAATGGATTATACGAATGAATTAGAATGGATACATTCGTGCGAATGAATTAGAATGGATCGGACGAATGAAATAGAATGGATCATATGAATGAATTAGAATGGATCGTATGAATGAATTAGAATGGATCGTACGAATAAATTAGAATGGATACATTCATCCGAATGAATTAGAATGGATCATACGAATGAGTAAGAATGGATCGTACGAATGAAATAGAATGGATCGTACGAATGAACTAGAATGGATAAATTCGTGCGAATGAATTAGAATGGATCGTACGAATGAATTAGAATGGATCATACGAATGAATTAGAATGGATCTTACGAATGAATTAGAATGGATCGTACGAATGAATTAGAATGGATCGTACGAATGAAGTAGAATGGATACATTCGTGCGAATGAATTAGAATGGATCGGACGAATGAATTAGAATGGATCGTACGAATGAATTAGAATGGATCGTACGAATGAATTAGAATGGATCGTACGAATAAATTAGAATGGATACATTCGTCCGAATGAATTAGAATGGATCATACGAATGAATTAGAATGGATCGTACGAATGAATTAGAATGGATCATATTAATGAATTAGAATGGATCGTACAAATGAATTAGAATGGATACATTCGTGCGAATGAATTAGAATGGATCGTGCACGAATGTATCCATTCTAATTCATTCGTACGATCCATTCTGCACAAAGGTATCCATTCTAATCCATTCGTAGGATCCATTCTAATCCATTCGTACGATCCTTTCTAATTCATTCGTACGATCCATTCTAATTCATTCGCTCGAATGTATCCATTCTAATCCATTCGTACGATCCATTCTAATTCATTCGCATGAATGTAACCATTCTAATTCATTCATTTGATCCATTCTAATTCATTCGTACGATCCATTCTAATTCATTCGTCCGATCTATTCTAATTCATTCGCACGAATGTATCCATTCTAATTCATTCGTACGATCCATTCTAATTCATTCGTACGATCCATTCTAATTCATTCGTAAGATTCATTCTAATTCATTCGTACGATCCATTCTAATTCATTCGTACGGTCCATTCTAATTCATTCGCACGAATGTATCCATTCTAGTTCATTCGTAAGATCCATTCTAATCCATTCGTACGATCCATTCTAAATCATTCGCATGAATGTAATCATTCTAATTCATTCATTTGATCCATTCTAATTCATTCGTACGATCCATTCTAATTCATTCGTCCGATCCATTCTAATTCATTCGCACGAATGTATCCATTCTAATTCATTCGCACGATCCATTCTAATTCATTCGTACGATCCATTCTAATTCATTCGTACAATCCATTCTAATTCATTCGTAGGATCTTAGAATGGAATATATGAATGAATTAGAATGGATCGTACGAATGAATTAGAATGGATATTATGAATGAATTAGAATGGATCGTGCGATCCATTCTAATTTTTTCACACGATCCATTCTCATTCATTCGTACTATCCATTCTAATTCATTCGTACAATCTATTCTATTTCATTCGTACGATCCATTCTTACTCATTCGTATGATCCATTATAATTCATTCGCACGAATGTATCCATTCTAATTCATTCGCACGAATGTATCCATTCTAATTCATTCGTACGAATCCATTCTACTTCATTCGTACAGTCCATTCTATTTCATTCGTACGATCCATTCTTACTCATTCGTACGATCCATTCTAATTCCTTCGTAAGATCCATTCTAATTCATTCGTACGATCCATTCTAATTCATTCGCACGATCCATTCTAATTCATTCATACAATCCATTCAAATTCATTCCGTACGATCCATTCTAATTCATTCGCTCGAATGTATTCATTCTAATCCATTCGTACGATCCATTCTAATCCATTCGTACGATCCATTCTAATTCATTCATACAATCCATTCTGATTCTTTCACACGATCCATTCTCATTCATTCGTACTATCCATTCTAATTCATTCGTACAATCTATTCTATTTCATTCGTACGATCCATTCTTACTCATTCGTATGACCCATTCTAATTCATTCGCACAAATGTATCCGTTCTAATTTATTCGTATGAATCCATTCTAATTCATTCGTACAATCCATTCTATTTCATTCGTACGATCCATTCTTACTCATTCGTACGATCCATTCTAATTCATTCGTAAGATCCATTCTAATTCATTCGTACGATCCATTCTAATTCATTCGCAGGATCCATTCTAATTCATTCATACAATCCATTCTAATTCATTCCGTATGATCCATTCTAATTCATTCGCTCGAATGTATCCATTCTAATCCATTCGTACGATCCATTCTAATCCATTCGTACGATCCATTCTAATTCATTCATACAATCCATTCTGATTCTTTCACACGATCCATTCTCATTCATTCGTACAATCCATTCTATTTCATTCGTACGATCCATTCTAATTCATTCGCACGAATATATCCATTCTAATTCATTCGTTCGATCCATTCTAATTCATTCGTACGATCCATTCTAATTCATTCATACAATCCATTCTGATTCTTTCACATGATCCATTCTCATTCATTCGTACTATCCATTCTAATTCATTCGTACAATCTATTCTATTTCATTCGTACGATCCATTCTTACTCATTCGTATGATCCATTCTAATTCATTCGCACGAATGTATCCATTCTAATTCATTCGTACGATCCATTCTAATTAATTCGTACGATCCATTCTAATTCCTTCGTACGATCCATTCTAATTCATTCGTACAATCCATTCTAATTCATTCATACAATCCATTCTAATTCTTTCACACGATCCATTCTAATTCATTCGTACGATCCATTCTAAATCATTCGTGCAATCCATTCTATTTCATTCGTACGATCAATTCTAATTCATTAGAATGGATCGTACGAATGAATTAGAATGGATCATATTAATGAATTAGAATGAATCGTACGAATGAATTAGAATGGATCGTACGAATGAATTAGAATGGATCTTACGAATGGATTAGAATGGATCGTACGAATGAATTAGAATGGATCGTGTGAAAGAATTAGAATGGATTGTATGAATGAATTAGAATGGATCGTACGAATGAATTAGAATGTATCGTACGAAGGAATTAGAATGGATCGTACGAATAAATTACACGAATGTATCCATTCTAATTCATTCATACGATCCATTCTAATTCATTCGTACGATCCATTCTAATTCACTCATACGATCCATTCTAATACATTCATACGATCCATTCTAATTCATTTGCACGAATATATCCATTCTAATTCATTCGTACGATCCATTCTAATTCCTTCGTACGATCCATTCTAATTCATTCGTACAATCTATTCTAATTCATTCGTACGATCCATTCTAATTCATTCGTACGATCCATTCTAATTCCTTCGTACGATCCATTCTAATTCATTCGTACGATCCATTCTAATTCATTCATACAGTCCATTCTAATTCTTACACACGATCCATTCTAATTCATTCGTACGATCCATTCTAATTCATTCGTGCAATCCATTCTATTTCATTCGTACGATCCATTCTTTCTCATTCGTACGATCCATTCTAATTCATTCACACGAATGTATCCATTCGTACGAATGAATTAGAATAGATTGTACGAATGAATTAGAATGGATCGTACGAATGAATTAGAATGAATCGTACGAAGGAATTAGAATGGTCATACGAATGAATTAGAATAGATCGTACGAATGAATTAGAATGGATCGTACGAAGGAATTAGAATCGATCGTACGAATGAATTAGAATGGATATATTGGTGCAAATGAATTAGAATGGATCGTATAAATGTATTAGAATGGATCGTATGAGTGAATTAGAATGGATCGTACGAATGAATTAGAATGGATCGTATGAATGAATTAGAATGGATACATTCGTGCGAATAAATTAGAATTGATCGTACGAATGAATTAGAATGGATCGTGCGAATGAATTAGAATGGATCGTACGAATGAATTAGAATGGATCGTACGAATGAACTAGAGTGGATACATTCGTGCGAATGAATTAGAATGGATCGTACGAATGAATTAGAATGGATCGTACGAATGAATTAGAATGGATCTTACGAATGAATTAGAATGGATCGTACGAATGAGTAAGAATGGATCGTACGAATGAAATAGAATGGATTGTACGAATGAATTAGAATAGATTCGTATGAATGAATTAGAATGGATACATTCGTGCGAATGAATTAGAATTGATCATACGAATGAGTAAGAATGGATCGTACGAATGAAATAGAATAGATTGTACGAATGAATTAGAATGGATCCTACGAATGAATTAGAATGGATCGTGTGAAAGAATTAGAATGGATTGTATGAATGAATTAGAATGGATCGTACGAATGAATTATAATGGATCGTACGAATGAATTAGAATGGATACATTCATGCGAATGAATTAGAATTGATCATACGAATGAATTAGAATGGATCGTGCGAATGAATTAGATTGGATCGTACGAATGAATTAGAATGGATCGTACGAATGAACTAGAATAGATACATTCTTGCGAATGAATTAGAATGGATCGTACGAATGAATTAGAATGGATCGTACGAATGAATTAGAATGGATCGTACGAATGAATTAGAATGGATACATTCGTGCGAATGAATTAGAATGGATCGGACGAATGAAATAGAATGGATCATATGAATGAATTAGAATGGATCGTACGAATGAATTAGAATGGATCGTACGAATAAATTAGAATGGATACATTCATCCGAATGAATTAGAATGGATCATACGAATGAGTAAGAATGGATCGTACGAATGAAATAGAATGGATCGTACGAATGAACTAGAATGGATACATTCGTGCGAATGAATTAGAATGGATCGTACAAATGAATTAGAATGGATCGTACGAATGAATTAGAATGGATCTTATGAATGAATTAGAATGGATCGTACGAATGAAATAGAATGGATTGTGCGAATGAATTAGAATGGACCGTACGAATGAATTAGAATGGATACATTCGTGCGAATGAATTAGAATGGATCGGACGAATGAATTAGAATGGATCGTACGAATGAGTTAGAATGGATTGTACGAATGAATTAGAATGGATCGTACGAATAAATTAGAATGGATACATTCGTCCGAATGAATTCGAATGGATCATACGAATGAGTAAGAATGGATCGTACGAATAAAATAGAATAGATTGTACGAATGAATTAGAATGGATCGTGCGAATGAATTAGAATGGATCGTATGAATGAATTAGAATGGATCGTACGAATGAATTAGAATGGATCGTGCGAATGAATTAGAATGGATCATATTAATGAATTAGAATGGATCGTACGAATGAATTAGAATGGATACATTCGTGCGAATGAATTAGAATGGATCGTGCGAATCCATTAGACTGGATCGTGCGAATGAATAAGAATGGATCATACGAATGAATTAGAATGGATCGTACGAATTAATTAGAATGGATACATTCGTGCGAATGAATTAGAATGGATTGTATGAATGAATTATAATGGATCGTACGAATGAATTAGAATGGATCGTACGAATGAATTAGAATAGCTCATACGAATGAATTAGAATGAATCGTATGAATGAATTAGAATGGTTACATTCGTGCGAATGAATTAGAATAGATCGTACGAATGAATTAGAATGGATCGTACGAATAAATTAGAATGGATCGTGGGAATGAATTACAATGGATCGTACGAATGAATTAGAATGGATCCACCGAATGAGTTAGAATGGATCATACGAATGAATTAGAATGGATTGTACGAATGAATTAGAATGGATTGTGCGAATGAATTAGAATGGATCGTATGAATGAATAAGAATGGATCGTACGAATGAATTAGAATGGATCGTGCGAATGAATTAGCATGAATTGTATGAATGTATTAGAATGGATCGTACGAATGAATTAGAATGGATCGTACGAAGGAATTAGAATGGATCGTACGAATGAATTAGAATGGATATATTCCTGCAAATGAATTAGAATGGATCATATGAATGAATTAGAATGGATCGTATGAGTGAATTAGAACGGATAGTACGAATGAAGTAGAATGGATCGTATGAATGAATTAGAATGGATACATTTGTGCGAATGAATTAGAATGGATCGTACGAATGAATTAGAATGGATCATAAGAATGAATTAGAATGGATCTTACGAATGAATTAGAATGGATCGTATGAATGAATTAGAATGGATCGTATGAATGAATTAGAATGGATACATTCGTGCGAATGAATTAGAATGGATCGGACGAATGAATTAGAATGGATCGTACGAATGAATTAGAATGGATCAAATGAATGAATTAGAATGGTTACATTCATGCGAATGAATTAGAATGGATCGTACGAATGGATTAGAATGGATCGTACGAATGGATTAGAAAGGATACATTCGAGCGAATGAATTAGAATGGATCGTACGAATGAATTAGAATGGATCGTACGAATGGATTAGAATGGATCCTACGAATGGATTAGAATGGATACCTTTGTGCATATTAATTAGAATGGATCGTACGAATGAATTAGAATGGATCGTACAAATGAATTAGAATGGATCATGCTAATGAATTAGAATTGATCGAACGAATGAATTAGCATGGATCGTGCTAATGAATTAGAATGGAACGTACGAATGAATTAGAATGGATCGTGTGAAAGAATTAGAATGGATTGTATGAATGAATTAGAATGAATTCGTACGATCCATTCTAATTCATTCGCACGATCCATTCTAATTCATTCATACAATCCATTCTAATTCTTTCACACAATCCATTCTAATTCATTCGTACGATCCATTCTAATTCATTCGCACAATCCATTCTAATTCATTCGCACGAATGTAACCATTCTAATTCATTCATACGATCCATTCTAATTCATTCGTACGATCCATTCTAATTCATTCGCACAAATGTATCCATTCTAATTCATTCGTACGATCCATTCTAATTCATTTGTACGAGATCGTACGAATGAATTAGAATGGATCGAACGAATGAATTAGAATAGATCGTACGAATGAATTAGAATGGATCGTACGAAGGAATTAGAATGGATCGTATGAATGAATTAGAATGGATCGTGCTAATGAATTAGAATTGATCGAACGAATGAATTAGCATAGATCGTGCTAATGAATTAGAATGGAACGTACGAATGAATTAGAATGGATCGTGTGAAAGAATTAGAATGGTTTGTATGAATGAATTAGAATGAATTCGTACGATCCATTCGAATTCATTCGCACGATCCATTCTAATTCATTCATACGATCCATTCTAATTCATTCATACAATCCATTCTAATTCTTTCACACGATCCATTCTAATTCATTCGTAGGATCCATTCTAATTCATTCGTACAATCTATTCTATTACATTCGTACGATCCATTCTTACTCATTCGTATGATCCATTCTAATTCATTCGGACGAATGTATCCATTCTAATTTATTCGTACGATCCATTCTAATTCATTCGTATGATCCATTCTAATTCATTCGTACGATCTATTATAATTCATTCGTACGAACCATTCTAATTTCATTCGTATGAACCATTCTAATTCATTCGCTCGAATGTATCCATTCTAATCCATTCGTACGATCCATTCTATTCCATTCGTACGATCCATTCTAATTCATTCGCATGAATGTAACCATTCTAATTCATTCATTTGATCCATTCTAATTCATTCGTTCGATCCATTCTAATTCATTCGTCCGATCCATTCTAATTCATTCGCACGAATGTATCCATTCTAATTCATTCGTACGATCCATTCTAATTCACTCGTAAGATCCATTCAAATTCATTCGTACGATCCATTCTAATTCATTCGTACGATCCATTCTAATTCATTCGCACTAATGTATCCATTCTAGTTCATTCGTACGATCCATTCTAATTCATTCGTACGATCCATTCTAATTCATTCGCACGATCCATTCTAATTCATTCATACAATCAATTCTAATTCATTCGCACGAATGTATCTATTCTAATTCATTCGTACGATCCTGAATTAGAATGGATCGTACGAATGAATTAGAATGGATACCTTTGTGAATTTGAATTAGAATGGATCGTACGAATGAATTATAATGGATCATATTAATGAATTAGAATGGATCGTACGAATGAATTAGAATGGATCGTACGAATGAATTAGAATGGATCTTACGAATGGATTAGAATGGATACATTCGTGCGAATGAATTAGAATGGATCGGACGAATGAATTAGAATGGATCGTACGAATGAATTAGAATGGATCAAATGAATGAATTAGAATGGTTACATTCATGCGAATGAATTAGAATGGATCGTACGAATGGATTAGAATGGATCGTACGAATGGATTAGAATGGATACATTCGAGTGAATGAATTAGAATGGATCGTACGAATGATTTAGAATGGATCGTACGAATGAATTAGAATGGATCGTGTGAAAGAATTAGAATGGATCGTACGAATGAATTAGAATGGATCGTGCGAATGAATTAGAATGGATCGTACGAATGAATTAGAATGGATCATACGAAAGAATTAGAATGGATCGTACGAATGAATTAGAATGGATATATTCGTGCAAATGAATTAGAATGGATCATACGAATGAGTAAGAATGGATCGTACGAATGAAATAGAATAGATTGTACGAATGAATTAGAATGGATTCTACGAATGAATTAGAATAGATCGTGTGAAAGAATAAGAATGGATTGTATGAATAAAGTAGAATGGATCGTACGAATGAATTAGAATGGATCGTACGAAGGAATTAGAATGGATCGTGCAAATGAATTAGAATGGATCGTACGAATGAATTAGAACAGATCGTACGAATGAATTAGAATGGATCGTACGAAGGAATTAGAATGGATCGTATGAATGAATTAGAATGGATATATTCGTGCAAATGAATTAGAATGGATCGTATGAATGTATTAGAATGGATCGTACGAATGAATTAGAATGGATCGTGTGAAAGAATTAGAATGGATCGTACGAATGAATTAGAATGGATCGTGCGAATGAATTAGAATGGATCGTACGAATGAATTAGAAAGGATACATTTGTGCGAATGAATTAGAAGGGATCGTACGAATGAATTAGAATGGATCGTATGAAAGAATTAGAATAGATACATTCGTGCGAATGAATTAGAATGGATCGGACGAATGAATTAGAATGGATCGTACGAATGAATTAGAATGGATCAAATGAATGAATTAGAATGGTTACATTCATGCGAATGAATTAGAATGGATTGTACGAATGGATTAGAATGGATCGTACGAATGGATAAGAATGGATACATTCGAGCGAATAAATTAGAATGGATCGTACGAATGAATTAGAATGGATCATAGGAATGGATTAGAATGGATCCTACGAATGGATTAGAATGGATACCTTTGTGCATATGAATTAGAATGGATCGTACGAATGAATTATAATGGATCATATTAATGAATTAGAATGGATCGTACGAATGAATTAGAATGGATACATTCGTGCACGATCCATTCTAATTCATTCGCACGAATGTATCCATTCTAATTCATTCGTACGATCCATTCTAATTCATTTGTACGATCCATTCTAATTCATTTGTAAGATCCATTCTAATTCATTCGTACGATCCATTCTAATTCATTCATACAATCCATTCTAATTCTTTCACACGATCCATTCTAATTCATTCGCACGATCCATTCTAATTCATTCGTACGATCCATTCTAATTCATTCGTAAGATCCATTCTAATTCATTCGTCCGATCCATTCTAATTCATTCGCACGAATGTATCCATTCTAATTCATTCGTACTATCCATTCTAATTCATTCGTACGATCCATTCTAATTCATTCGTAAGATCCATTCTAATTCATTCGTACGATCCATTCTAATTCATTTGTACGATCCATTCTAATTCATTCGCAAGAATATATCCATTCTAGTTCATTCGTACGATCCATTCTAATTCATTCATACGATCCATTCTAATTCATTCGCACGATCCATTCTAATTCATTCTTACGATCCATTCTAATTCATTCGTACAATCCATTCTAATTCATTCGCACAAGTGTATCCATTCTAATTCATTCGTACGATCCATTCTAATTCATTCGTACGATCAGTTCTAATTCATTCACAAAATCTATTCTAATTCATTCATAAGATCCATTCTAATTCATTCACACGAATGTATCCATTCTAATTCATTCATACGATCCATTCTAATTCATTCGTACGATCCATTCTAATTCACTCATACGATCCATTCTAATACATTCATATGATCCATTCTAATTCATTTGCATGAATATATCCATTCTAATTCATTCGTACGATCCATATTAATTCCTTCGTACGATCCATTCTAATTCATTCATACGATCCATTCTAATTCATTCGTACGATCCATTCTAATTCATTCGCACGATCCATTCTAATTCATTCGTACGATCCATTCTAATTCATTCATACGATCCATTCTAATTCATTCGTACGATCCATTCTAATTCATTCGCACAAATGTATCCATTCTAATTCATTCGTACGATCCATTCTAATTCATTCGCACGATCCATTCTAATTCATTCGTACGATCCATTCTAATTCATTCGCGCGATCTGTTCTTATTCATTCGCACAATCTATTCTAATTCATTCGCTCGAATGTATCCATTCTAATTCATTCATACGATCCATTCTAATTCGTTCATATGATCCATTCTAATTCGTTCATACGATCCATTCTAATTCGTTCGTACGATCCATTCTAATTCATTCGTATGATCTATTCTAATTCATTCGTACGAACCATTCTAATTTCATTCATATGATCCATTCTAATTCATTCGCTCGAATGTATCCATTCTAATCCATTCGTACGATCCATTCTAATCCATTCGTACGATCCATTCTAATTCATTCGCATGAATGTAACCATTCTAATTCATTCATTTGATCCATTCTAATTCATTCGTTCGATCCATTCTAATTCATTCGTCCGATCCATTCTAATTCATTCGCACGAATGTATCCATTCTAATTCATTCGTACGATCCATTCTAATTCATTCGTAAGATCCATTCAAATTCATTCGTACGATCCATTCTAATTCATTCGTACGATCCATTCTAATTCATTCGCACTAATGTATCCATTCTAGTTCATTCGTACGATCCATTCTAATTCATTCGTACGATCCATTCTAATTCATTCGCACGATCCATTCTAATTCATTCATACAATCAATTCTAATTCATTCGCACGAATGTATCCATTCTAATTCATTCGTACGATCCTGAATTAGAATGGATCGTACGAATGAATTAGAATGGATACCTTTGTGAATTTGAATTAGAATGGATCGTACGAATGAATTATAATGGATCATATTAATGAATTAGAATGGATCGTACGAATGAATTAGAATGGATCGTACGAATGAATTAGAATGGATCTTACGAATGGATTAGAATGGATACATTCGTGCGAATGAATTAGAATGGATCAGACGAATGAATTAGAATGGATCATACGAATGAATTAGAATGGATCAAATGAATGAATTAGAATGGTTACATTCATGCGAATGAATTAGAATGGATCGTACGAATGGATTAGAATGGATCGTACGAATGGATTAGAATAGATACATTCGAGTGAATGAATTAGAATGGATCGTACGAATGAATTAGAATGGATCGTACGAATGAATTAGAATGGATCGTGTGAAAGAATTAGAATGGATCGTACGAATGAATTAGAATGGATCGTGCGAATGAATTAGAATGGATCGTACGAATGAATTAGAATGGATCATACGAAAGAATTAGAATGGATCGTACGAATGAATTAGAATGGATATATTCGTGCAAATGAATTAGAATGGATCATATGAATGAGTAAGAATGGATCGTACGAATGAAATAGAATAGATTGTACGAATGAATTAGAATGGATCCTACGAATGAATTAGAATAGATCGTGTGAAAGAATTAGAATGGATTGTATGAATGAAGTAGAATGGATCGTACGAATGAATTAGAATGGATCGTACGAAGGAATTAGAATGGATCGTGCAAATGAATTAGAATGGATCGTACGAATGAATTAGAATAGATCGTACGAATGAATTAGAATGGATCGTACGAAGGAATTAGAATGGATCGTACGAATGAATTAGAATGGATATATTCGTGCAAATGAATTAGAATGGATCGTATGAATGTATTAGAATGGATCGTACGAATGAATTAGAATGGATCGTGTGAAAGAATTAGAATGGATCGTACGAATGAATTAGAATGGATCGTGCGAATGAATTAGAATGGATCGTACGAATGAATTAGAATGGATACATTTGTGCGAATGAATTAGAAGGGATCGTACGAATGAATTAGAATGGATCGTATGAATGAATTAGAATAGATACATTCGTGCGAATGAATTAGAATGGATCGGACGAATGAATTAGAATGGATCGTACGAATGAATTAGAATGGATCAAATGAATGAATTAGAATGGTTACATTCATGCGAATGAATTAGAATGGATTGTACGAATGGATTAGAATGGATCGTACGAATGGATAAGAATGGATACATTCGAGCGAATAAATTAGAATGGATCGTACGAATGAATTAGAATGGATCATAGGAATGGATTAGAATGGATCCTACGAATGGATTAGAATGGATACCTTTGTGCATATGAATTAGAATGGATCGTACGAATGAATTATAATGGATCATATTAATGAATTAGAATGGATCGTACGAATGAATTAGAATGGATACATTCGTGCACGATCCATTCTAATTCATTCGCACGAATGTATCCATTCTAATTCATTCGTACGATCCATTCTAATTCATTTGTACGATCCATTCTAATTCATTCGTAAGATCCATTCTAATTCATTCGTACGATCCATTCTAATTCATTCATACAATCCATTCTAATTCTTTCACACGATCCATTCTAATTCATTCGCACGATCCATTCTAATTCATTCGTACGATCCATTCTAATTCATTCGTACGATCCATTCTAATTCATTCGTCCGATCCATTCTAATTCATTCGCACGAATGTATCCATTGTAATTCATTCGTACGATCCATTCAAATTCATTCGTATGATCCATTCTAATTCATTCGTAAGATCCATTCTAATTCATTCGTACGATCCATTCTAATTCATTTGTACGATCCATTCTAATTCATTCGCAAGAATATATCCATTCTAGTTCATTCGTACGATCCATTCTAATTCATTCATACGATCCATTCTAATTCATTCGCACGATCCATTCTAATTCATTCTTACGATCCATTCTAATTCATTCGTACAATCCATTCTAATTCATTCGCACAAGTGTATCCATTCTAATTCATTCGTACGATCCATTCTAATTCATTCGTACGATCAGTTCTAATTCATTCACAAAATCTATTCTAATTCATTCATAAGATCCATTCTAATTCATTCACACGAATGTATCCATTCTAATTCATTCATACGATCCATTCTAATTCATTCGTACGATCCATTCTAATTCACTCATACGATCCATTCTAATACATTCATATGATCCATTCTAATTCATTTGCATAAATATATCCATTCTAATTCATTCGTACGATCCATATTAATTCCTTCGTACGATCCATTCTAATTCATTCATACGATCCATTCTAATTCATTCGTACGATCCATTCTAATTCATTCGCACGATCCATTCTAATTCATTCGTACGATCCATTCTAATTCATTCGTACGATCCATTCTAATTCATTCGTACGATCCATTCTAATTCATTCGCACGATCCATTCTAATTCATTCGCGCGATCTGTTCTTATTCATTCGCACAATCTATTCTAATTCATTCGCTCGAATGTATCCATTCTAATTCATTCATACGATCCATTCTAATTCGTTCATATGATCCATTCTAATTCGTTCATACGATCCATTCTAATTCGTTCGTACGATCCATTCTAATTCATTCGTACGATCCATTCTAATTCATTCGTATGATCCATTCTAATTCATTCCTACGATCTATTCTAATTCATTCGCTCGAATATATCCATCCATTCTAATTCATTCGTACGATCGTACGAATGAATTAGAATGGATCGTACGGAATGAATTAGAATGGATTGTATGAATGAATTAGAATGGATACATTCGTGCGAATGAATTAGGATGGATCATACGAATGAGTAAGAATGGATCGTACGAATAAAATAGAATGGATTGTACGAATGAATTAGAATGGATCGTACAAATGAAATAGAATGGATTGTACGAATGAATTAGAATGGATCATACGAATGAGTAAGAATGGATCGTACAAATGAAATAGAATGGATTGTACGAATGAATTAGAATGGATCGTATGAATGAATTAGAATGGATCGTGTGAAGGAATTAGAATGCATTGTATGAATGAATTAGAATGGATCGTATGAATGAATTAGAATGGATCGTGCGAATGAATTTGAATGGATCGCTTGATCCATTCGAATAGAATGGATCGTATGAATGAATTAGAATGGATCGTATGAATGAATTAGAATGGATCGTATGAATGAATTAGAATGGATCGTATGAATGAATTAGAATGGATCGTATGAATGAATTAGAATGGATCGTATGAATGAATTAGAATGGATCATACGAATGAATTAGAATGGATCATACGAATGAGTAAGAATGGATCGTACGAATGAAATATAATGGATTGTACGAATGAATTAGAACGGATACATTCATGCGAATGAATTAGAATGGATCGGACGATTGAATTAGAATGGATCGTACGATTCATTCTAATTCATTCGTACGATCCATTCTAATACATTCGTACGATTCATGCTAATTCATTCGCACGATCCATACTAATTCATTCGTACGATCCATTCTTATTCATTCATACGATCCATTCTAATTCATTCGTACAATCCATTCTAATTCATTCGTATGATCCATTCTAACTCATTCGTTGGATCCATTCTAATTCATTCGTACGATCCATTCTAATTCATTCCCACGATCCATTCTAATTTATTCGTACGATCCATTCAAATTCATTCGTACGATCTATTCTAATTCATTCGCACGAATGTAACCATTCTAATTCATTCATATGATTCATTCTAATTCATTCGTATGAGCTATTCTAATTCATTCGTACGATCCATTCTAATTCATTCGTACGATCCATTGTAATTCATTCATACAATCCATTTAGATTCATTCGCACAAATGTATCCATTCAAATTCATTCGTACGATCCAGTCTAATTCATTTGTACGATCCATTCTAATTCCTTCGTACGATCCATTCTAATTCATTCGTACGATGTATTCTAATTCATTCGTACGATCCATTCTAATTCATTCGTACGATCCATTCTAATTCCTTCGTACGATCCATTCTAATTCATTCGTACGATCCATTCTAATTCATTCGCACGAATGTATCCATTCTAGTTCATTCGTACGATCCATTCTAATTCATTCGTACGATCCATTCTAATTCATTCGTACGATCCATTCTAATTAGAATGGATCGTACGGAATGAATTAGAATGGATTGTATGAATGAATTAGAATGGATACATTCGTGTGAATGAATTAGAATGGATCATACGAATGAGTAAGAATGGATCGTACGAATAAAATAGAATGGATAGTACGAATGAATTAGAATGGATCGTACAAATGAATTAGAATGGATCGTACGAATGAATTAGAATGGATCATACGAATGAGTAAGAATGGATCGTACAAATGAAATAGAATGGATTGTACGAATGAATTAGAATGGATCGTACGAATGAATTAGAATGGATCGTGTGAAAGAATTAGAATGCATTGTATGAATGAATTAGAATGGATCGTATGAATGAATTAGAATGGATCGTGCGAATGAATTCGAATGGATCGCATGATCCATTCGAATAGAATGGATCGTATGAATGAATTAGAATGGATCGGGCGAATGAATTAGAATGGATTGTAGGAATGAATTAGAATGGATCGTATGAATGAATTAGAATGGATCGTATGAATGAATTAGAATGGATCGTGCGAATGAATTAGAATGTATCGTACGAATGAATTAGAATGGATCGTACGAATGAATTAGAATGGATCATACGAATGAATTAGAATGGATCATACGAATAAGTAAGAATGGAAAGTACGAATGAAATAGAATGGATTGTACGAATGAATTAGAATGGATACATTCGTGCGAATGAATTAGAATGGATCGTATGAATGAATTAGAATGGATCGTACGAATGAATTAGAATGGATCGTACGAATGAATTAGAATGGATCTTACGAATGAATTAGAATGGATCGTACGAATGAATTAGAATGGATCGTACGAATAAATTAGAATGGATACATTCGTGCGAATGAATTAGAATGGATCGGACGAATGAATTAGAATGGATCGTACGAATGAATTAGAATGGATCGTACGAATGAATTAGAATGGATCGTACGAATAAATTAGAATGGATACATTTGTCCGAATGAATTAGAATGGATCATACGAATGAGTAAGAATGGATCCTACGAATGAAATAGAATAGATTGTACGAATGAATTAGAATGGATTCGTACGAATGAATTAGAATGGATACATTCGTGCGAATGAATTAGAATGGATCGTACCAATGAGTAAGAATGGATCGTACGAATGAAATAGAATGGATTGTGCGAATAAATTAGAATGGATCGTACGAATGAATTAGAATGGATCGTACGAATGAATTAGAATGGATCCTATGAATGAATTAGAATGGATCGTGCGAATGAATTAGAATGGATCGTACGAATGAATTAGAATGGATCGTGCTAATGAATTAGAATTGATCGAACGAATGAATTAGAATGGATACATTCGTGCGAATGAATTAGAATGGATCGGACGAATGAATTAGAATGGATCGTACGAATGAGTAAGAATGGATCGTACGAATGAAATTGAATAGATCGTACGAATGAATTAGAATGGATGGTACGAAGGAATTAGAATGGATCGTACGAATGAATTAGAATGGATCGTACGAATGAATTAGAATAGATCGTACGAATGAATTAGAATGAATCGTACGAAGGAATTAGAATGGATCGTACGAATGAATTAGAATGGATATATTCGTGCAAATGAATTAGAATGGATCGTATGAATGTATTAGAATGGATCGTATGAGTGAATTAGAATGGATCGTACGAATGAATTAGAATGGATCGTATGAATGAATTAGAATGGATACATTCGTGTGAATGAATTAGAATGGATCGTATGAATGAATTAGAATAGATTTTGTGAATGAATTAGAACTGATCGTACGAATGAATTAGAATGGATACATTCGTGCGAATGAATTAGAATGGATTGTATGAATGAATTAGAATGGATCCTATGAATGAATTAGAATGGATCGTACGAATGAATTAGAATGGATCGTGCGAATGAATTAGAATGGATCGTACGAATGAATTAGAATGGATACATTCGTGCGAATGAATTAGAATGGATACATTCGTGCGAAAGAATTAGAATAGATCGTATGAATGAATTAGAATGGATCCTATGAATGAATTAGAATGGATCGTGCGAATGAATTAGAATGGATCGTACGAATGAATTATAATGGATCGTGCTAATGAATTAGAATTGATTGAACGAATGAATTAGCATGGATCGTGCTAATGAATTAGAATGGATCGTACGAATGAATTAGAATGGATCAAGTGAATGAATTAGAATGGTTACATTCATGCGAATGAATTAGAATGGATCATACGAATGGATTAGAATGGATCGTACGAATGGATTAGAATGTATACATTCGAGCGAATGAATTAGAATGGATCGTACGAATTAATTAGAATGGATCGTACGAATAAATTAGAATGGATACATTCGTCCGAATGAATTAGAATGGATCATACGAATGAGTAAGAATGGATCGTACGAATGACATAGAATAGATTGTACGAATGGATCCTAAGAATGGATTAGAATGGATACCTTTGTGCATATGAATTACAATGAATCGTACGAATGAATTAGAATGGATCATATTAATGAATTACAATGGATCGTACGAATGGATTAGAATGGATCGTGCGAATGAATTAGAATGGATCGTACGAATGAATTAGAATGGATCATACGAATGAATTAGAATGGATCATATTAATGAATTAGAATGGATCGTATGAATGAATTAGAATGGATACATTCGTGCGAATGAATTAGAATGGATCAGACGAATGAATTAGAATGGATCGTACGAATGAATTATAATGGATCAAATGAATGAATTAGAATGGTTACATTCATGCGAATGAATTAGAATGGATCGTACGAATGGATTAGAATGGATCGTACGAATGGATTGGAATGGATACATTCGAGCGAATGAATTAGAATGGATCGTACGAATGAATTAGAATGGATCGTACGAATGGATTAGAATGGATCCTACGAATGGATTAGAATGGATACCTTTGTGTATATGAATTAGAATGGATCGTACGAATGAATTAGAATGGACAATATTAATGAATTAGAATGGATCATACGAATGAATTAGAATGGATACATTCGTGCACGATCCATTCTAATTCATTCATACGATCCATTCTAATTGTATGAATGTATTAGAATGGATCGTATGAGTGAATTAGAATGGATCGTACGAATGAATTAGAATGGATCGTAAGAATGAATTAGAATGGATACATTCGTGTGAATGAATTAGAATGGATCGTATGAATGAATTAGAATAGATTTTGTGAATGAATTAGAACTGATCGTACGAATGAATTAGAATGGATACATTCGTGCGAATGAATTAGAATGGATTGTATGAATGAATTAGAATGGATCCTATGAATGAATTAGAATGGATCGTACGAATGAATTAGAATGGATACATTCGTGCGAATGAATTAGAATTGATCGTATTAATGAATTAGAATAGATCGTGCGAATGAATTAGAATGGATCGTACGAATAAATTAGAATGGATACATTCGTCCGAATGAATTAGAATGGATCATACGAATGAGTAAGAATGGATCGTACGAATGAAATAGAATAGATTGTATGAATGAATTAGAATGGATTCGTACGAATGAATTAGAATGGATACATTCATGCGAATGAATTAGAATGGATCGTACCAATGAGTAAGAATGGATCATACGAATGAAATAGAATTGATTGTGCAAATGAATTAGAATGGACCGTACGAATGAATTAGAATGGATCGTGTAAAAGAATTGGAATGGATTGTATGAATGAATTAGAATAGATCGTATGAATGAATTAGAATGGATTCGTACGAATGAATTAGAATTGATACATTCGTGCGAATGAATTAGAATGGATCGTACCAATGAGTAAGAATGGATCGTACGAATGAAATAGAATGGATTGTGCGAATGAATTAGAATGGATCGCACGAATGTATCCATTCTAATTCATTCGTATGATCCATTCTAATTCATTCATACGATCCATTCTAATTCATTCGTATGATCCATTCTAATTAATTCGTATGATCCATTCTAATTCATTCGTACGATCCATTCTAATTCATTCATACAATCCATTCTAATTCATTCGTACGATCCATTCTAATTCACTCATACGATCCATTCTAATACATTCATACGATCCATTCTAATTCATTTGCACGAATATATCCATTCTAATTCATTCGTACGATCCATTCTAATTCCTTCGTACGATCCATTCTAATTCATTCGTATAATCTATTCTAATTTATTCGTACGATCCATTCTAATTCATTCGTACGATCCATTCTAATTCCTTCGTACGATCCATTCTAATTCATTCGTACGATCCATTCTAATTCATTCGTACAATCTATTCTAATTCATCCGTACGAATGGATACATTCGTGTGAATGAATTAGAATGGATCGTACGAATGAGCAAGAATGGATCGTACGAATGAAATAGAATAGATTGCACGAATGAATTAGAATGGATCGTACGAAAGAATTAGAATGGATCGTAAGAAGGAATTAGAATGGATCGTACGAATGAATTAGAATGGATCGTACAAATATATCCATTCTAATTCATTCGTACGATCCATGCTAATTCATTCGTAAGATCCATTCTAATTCATTCGTACGATCCATTCTAATTCATTCTTACGATCCATTCTAATTCATTCGCACGAATGTATCCATTCTAGTTCATTCGTACGATCCATTCTAATTCATTCGTACGATCCATTCTAATTCATTCGTACGATCAATTCTAATTCATTCGCACGAATGTATCCATTCTAATTCATTCGTACGATCCTGAATTAGAATGGATCGTACGAATGAATTAGAATGGATACCTTTGTGCATATGAATTAGAATGGATCATACGAATGAATTAGAATGGATCATATTAATGAATTAGAATGCATCGTACGAATGAATTAGAATGGATCGTACGAATGAATTAGAATGGATCTTACGAATGGATTAGAATGGATACATTCATGCGAATGAATTAGAATGGATCGGACGAATGAATTAGAATGGATCGTACGAATGAATTAGAATTAATCAAATGAATGAATTAGAATGGTTACATTCATGCGAATGAATTGGAATGGATCGTACGAATGGATTAGAATGGATCGTACGAATGGATTAGAATGGATACATTCGAGCGAATGAATTAGAATGGATCGTACGAATGAATTAGAATAGATCGTACGAATGAAGTAGAATAGATCGTACGAATGAATTAGAATGGATCGTGTGAAAGAATTAGAACGGATCGTACGAATGAATTAGAATGGATCGTGCGAATGAATTAGAATGGATCGTACGAATGAATTAGAATGGATCGTGCTAATGAATTAGAATTGATCGAACGAATGAATTAGCATGGATCGTGCATTTGTACGATCCATTCTAATTTATTTGTAAGATCCATTCTAATTCATTCGTACGATCCATTCTAATTCATTCGTACGATCCATTCTAAGTCATTCGCACGAATGTATCCATTCTAGTTCATTCGTACGATCCATTCTAATTCATTCGTACGATCCATTCTAATTCATTCATACGATCTATTCTAATTCATTCATACAATCCATTCTAATTCTTTCACACGATCCATTCTAATTCATTCGTACGATCCATTCTAATTCATTCGCACAATCCATTCTATTTCATTCGTACGATCCATTCTTACTCATTCGTATGATCCATTCTAATTCTTTCGCACAAATGTATCCATAATGGATCATACGAAAGAGTAAGAATGGATTGTACGAATGAAATAGAATGGATTGTGCGAATGAATTAGAATAGACCGTACGAATGAATTAGAATGGATACATTCGTGCGAATGAATTAGAATGGATCATACGAATGAATTAGAATGGATCGTACGAATGAATTAGAATGGATCGTACGAATAAATTAGAATGGATACATTCGTCCGAATGAATTAGAATGGATCATACGAATGAGTAAGAATGGATCTTGTACGAATGAATTAGAATGGATCGTGCGAATGAATTAGAATGGATCGTATGAATGAATTAGAATGGATCGTACAAATGAATTAGAATGGATCATATTAATGAATTAAAATGGATCGTACGAATGAATTAGAATGGATACATTCGTGCGAATGAATTAGAATGGATACATTCGTGCGAATGAATTAGAATGGATCGTGCGAATCCATTAGACTGGATCGTGCGAATGAATAAGAATGGATCATACGAATGAATTAGAATGGATCGTACGAATTAATTAGAATGGATACATTCGTGCGAATGAATTAGAATGGATTGTATGAATGAATTAGAATGGATCGTACAAATGAATTAGAATGGATCATACGAATTAATTAGAATGGATCATATGAATGAATTAGAATGGATCGTACGAATGAATTAGAATGGATCGTACGAATGAACTAGAATGGATCGTACGAATGAACTAGAATGGATACATTCGTGAGAATGAATTAGAATGGATCGTACGAATGAATTAGAATGGATCGTACGATTCATTCTAATTCATTCGTACGATCCATTCTAATACATTCGTACGATTCATGCTAATTCATTCGCACGATCCATTCTAATTTATTCGTACGATCCATTCTTATTCATTTATACGATCAATTCTAATTCATTTGCACAATCCATTCTAATTCATTCGTACAATCCATTCTAATTCATTCGTATGATCCATTCTAACTCATTCGGTGGATCCATTCTAATTCATTCGTACGATCCATTCTAATTCATTCCCACGATCCATTCTAATTTATTCGTACGATCCATTTTAATTCATTCGTACGATCTATTCTAATTTATTCGCACGAATGTAACCATTCTAGCTCATTGATACGATTCATTCTAATTCATTCGTATAAGCTATTCTAATTCATTCGTACGATCCATTCTAATTCATTCGTACGATCCATTCTAATTCATTCATACAATCCATTTAGATTCATTCGCACAAATGTATCCATTCAAATTCATTCGTACGATCCAGTCTAATTTATTCGTACGATCCATTCTAATTTATACGAATGAATTAGAATGGATCATATGAATGAATTAGAATGGATCGTACGAACGAATTAGAATGGATCATATGAACGAATTAGAATGGATCGTACGAATGAATTAGAATGGATACATTCAAGCGAATGAATTAGAATGGATCGTACGAATGAATTAGAATAGATCATAGGAATGAATTAGAATGGATCGTGCAAATGAATTAGAATGGATACATTCGTGCGAATGAATTAAAATGGATCGTGCGAATGAATTAGAATGGATCGTACGAATGAATTAGAATAGATATATTTGAACGAATAAATTAGAATGGATCATACGAATGAATTAGAATGGATCGTACGAATGAATTAGAATGGATCGTATGTACGAATGAATTAGAATGGATACATTCGTGCGAATGAATTAGAATAGATCGTACGAATGAATTAGAATGGATCGTGCGAATGAATTAGAATGGATCGTACGAATGAATTAGAATGGATCGTACGAATTAACTAGAATGGATACATTCGTGCGAATGAATTAGAATGGATCGTACGAATGAATTAGAATGGATCGTACGAATGAATTAGAATGGATCTTACGAATGAATTAGAATGGATCGTACGAATAAATTAGAATGGATCGTATGAATGGTTTAGAATGGATACATTCGTTGGAATGAATTAGAATGGATCGGACGAATGAATTAGAATGGATCGGACGAATGAATTAGAATGGATCGTACGAATGAATTAGAATGGATCAAATAAATGAATTAGAATGGTTACATTCATGCGAATGAATTAAAATGGATCGTACGAATGGATTAGAATGGATCGTACGAATGAATTAGAATAGATCGTACGAATGAATTGGAATGGATCGTACGAAGGAATTAGAATGGATCGTACGAATGAATTAGAATGGATATATTCGTGCGATCCATTCTAATTCATTCGTACGATCCATTCTAATTCATTCGTAAGATCCATTCTAATTCATTCGTATGATCCATTCTAATTCATTCGTACGATCCATTCTAATTCATTCGCACGAATGTATCCATTCTAGTTCATTCGTACGATCCATTCTAATTCATTCGTACGATCCATTCTAATTCATTCGTACGATCAATTCTAATTCATTCGCACGAATGTATCCATTCTAATTCATTCATACGATCCTGAATTAGAATAGATCGTACGAATGAATTAGAATGGATACCTTTGTGCATATGAATTAGAATGGATCGTACGAATGAATTAGAATGGATCATATTAATGAAATAGAATGGATCGTACGAATAAATTAGAATGGATCGTACGAATGAATTAGAATGGATCTTACGAATGGATTTGAATGGATACATTCGTGCGAACGAATTAGAATGGATCGGACGAATGAATTAGAATGGATCGTACGAATGAATTAGAATTAATCAAATGAATGAATTAGAATGGTTACATTCATGCGAATGAATTGGAATGGATCGTACGAATGGATTAGAATGGATCGTACGAATGGATTAGAATGGATACATTCGAGCGAATGAATTAGAATGGATCGTACGAATGAAATTAGAATGGATCGTACGAATGAATTAGAATAGATCATACGAATGAATTAGAATGGATCGTACGAATGAATTAGAATCGATCGTGTGAAAGAATTAGAACAGATCGTACGAATGAATTAGAATGGATCGTGCGAATGAATTAGAATGGATCATACGAATGAATTAGAATGGATCGTGCTAATGAATTAGAATTGATCGAACGAATGAATTAGCATGGATCGTGCATTTGTACGATCCATTCTAATTTATTCGTAAGATCCATTCTAATTCATTCGTATGATCCATTCTAATTCATTCGTACGATCCATTCTAATTCATTCGCACGAATGTATCCATTCTAGTTCATTCGTACGATCCATTCTAATTCATTCGTACGATCCATTCTAATTCATTCATACGATCTATTCTAATTCATTCATACTATCCAGTCTAATTCTTTCACACGATCCATTCTAATTCATTCGTACGATCCATTCTAATTCATTCGCACAATCCATTCTATTTCATTCATACGATCCATTCTTACTCATTCGTATGATCCATTCTAATTCATTCGCACAAATGTATCCATAATGGATCATACGAAAGAGTAAGAATGGATCGAACGAATGAAATAGAATGGATTGTGCGAATGAATTAGAATGGACCGTACGAATGAATTAGAATGGATACATTCGTGCGAATGAATTAGAATGGATCGTACGAATGAATTAGAATGGATCGTACGAATGAATTAGAATGGATCGTACGAATAAATTAGAATGGATACATTCGTCCGAATGAATTAGAATGGATCATACGAATGAGTAAGAATGGATCGTGCGAATGAAATAGAATAGATTGTACGAATGAATTAGAATGGATCGTGCGAATGAATTAGAATGGATCGTACGAATGAATTAGAATGGATCGTACGAATGGATTAGAATGGATCATATTAATGAATTAGAATGGATCGTACGAATGAATTAGAATGGATACATTCGTGCGAATGAATTAGAATGGATCGTGCGAATCCATTAGACTGGATCGTGCGAATGAATAAGAATGGATCATACGAATGAATTAGAATGGATCGTACGAATTAATTAGAATGGATACATTCGTGCGAATGAATTAGAATGGATTGTATGAATGAATTAGAATGGATCGTACGAATGAATTAGAATGGATCATACGAACTAATTAGAATGGATCATACGAATGAATTAGAATGGGTCGTACGAATGAATTAGAATGGATCATACGAATGAACTAGAATGGATCGTACGAATGAACTAGAATGGATACATTCGTGCGAATGAATTAGAATGGATCGTACGAATGAATTAGAATTGATCGTACGATTCATTCTAATTCATTCGTACGATCCATTCTAATACATTCGTACGATTCATGCTAATTCATTCGCACGATCCATTCTAATTCATTCGTACGATCCATTCTTATTCATTCATACGATCAATTCTAATTCATTCGCACAATCCATTCTAATTCATTCGTACAATCCATTCTAATTCATTCGTATGATCCATTCTAACTCATTCGGTGGATCCATTCTAATTCATTCGTACGATCCATTCTAATTCATTCCCACGATCCATTCTAATTTATTCGTACGATCCATTTTAATTCATTCGTACGATCTATTCTAATTCATTCGCACGAATATAACCATTCTAATTCATTGATACGATTCATTCTAATTCATTTGTATGAGCTATTCTAATTCATTCGTACGATCCATTCTAATTCATTCGTACGATCCATTGTAATTCATTCATACAATCCATTTAGATTCATTCGCACAAATGTATCCATTCAAATTCATTCGTACGATCCATTCTAATTCATACGAATGAATTAGAATGGATCATACGAATGAATTAGAGTGGATCGTACGAACGAATTAGAATGGATCGTACGAACGAATTAGAATGGATCATATGAACGAATTAGAATGGATCGTACGAATGAATTAGAATGGATACATTCGAGCGAATGAATTAGAATGGATCGTACGAATGAATTAGAATAGATCATAGGAATGAATTAGAATGGATCGTGCAAATGAATTAGAATGGATACATTCGTGCGAATGAATTAAAATGGATCGTGCGAATGAATTAGAATGGATCGTACGAATGAATTAGAATGGATATATTTGAACGAATAAATTAGAATGGATCATACGAATGAATTAGAATGGATCGTACGAATGAATTAGAATGGATAGTGCGAATGAATTAGAATGGATCGTACGAATGAATTAGAATGGATACATTCGTGCGAATGAATTAGAATGGATCATACGAATGAGTAAGAATGGATCGTACAAATGAAATAGAATGGATTATACAAATGAATTAGAATGGATACATTTGTGCGAATGAATTAAAATGGATCGTATGTACGAATGAATTAGAATGGATACATTCGTGCGAATGAATTAGAATAGATCGTACGAATGAATTAGAATGGATTGTGCGAATGAATTAGAATGGATCGTACGAATGAATTAGAATGGATCGTATGAATTAACTAGAATGAATACATTCGTGCGAATGAATTAGAATGGATCGTACGAATGAATTAGAATGGATCGTACGAATGAATTAGAATGGATCTTACGAATGAATTAGAATGGATCGTACGAATAAATTAGAATGGATCGTATGAATGGTTTAGAATGGATACATTCGTTGGAATGAATTAGAATGGATCAGACGAATGAATTAGAATGGATCGTACGAATGAATTAGAATGGATCAAATGAATGAATTAGAATGGTTACATTCATGCGAATGAATTAGAATGGATCGTACGAATGGATTAGAATGGATCGTACGAATGAATTAGAATAGATCGTACGAATGAATTAGAATGGATCGTATGAAGGAATTAGAATGGATCGTACGAATGAATTAGAATGGATATATTCGTGCAAATGAATTAGAATGGATCGTATGAATATATTAGAATGGATCGTATGAGTGAATTAGAATGGATCGTACGAATGAATTAGAATGGATCGTATGAATGAATTAGAATGGATACATTCGTGTGAATGAATTAGAATGGATCGTATGAATGAATTAGAATAGATTTTGTGAATGAATTAGAACTGATCGTACGAATGAATTAGAATGGATACATTCGTGCGAATGAATTAGAATGGATTGTATGAATGAATTAGAATGGATCCTATGAATGAATTAGAATGGATCGTGCGAATGAATTAGAATGGATCGTACGAATGAATTAGAATGGATCGTGCTAATGAATTAGAATTGATTGAACGAATGAATTAGCATGGATCGTGCTAATGAATTAGAATGGATCGTACGAATGAATTAGAATGGATCAAATGAATGAATTAGAATGGTTACATTCATGCGAATGAATTAGAATGGATCGTACGAATGGATTAGAATGGATCGTACGAATGTATTAGAATGGATACATTCGAGCAAATGAATTAGAATGGATCGTACGAATTAATTAGAATGGATCATACGAATAAATTAGAATGGATACATTCGTTCGAATGAATTAGAATGGATCATGCGAATGAGTAAGAATGGATCGTATGAATGAAATAGAATAGATTGTACGAATGGATTAGAATGGATCCTACGAATGGATTAGAATGGATACCTTTGTGCATATGAATTACAATGGATCGTACGAATGAATTAGAATGGATCATATTAATAAATTAGAATGGATCGTACGAATGGATTAGAATGGATCGTGCGAATGAATTAGAATGGATCGTACGAATGAATTAGAATGGATCGTACGAATGAATTAGAATGGATCATATTAATGAATTAGAATGGATCGTACGAATGAATTAGAATGGATACATTCGTGCGAATGAATTAGAATGGATCGGATGAATGAATTAGAATGGATCGTACGAATGAATTAGAATGGATCAAATGAATGAATTAGAATGGTTACATTCATGCGAATGAATTAGAATAGATCGTACGAATGGATTAGAATGGATACATTCGAGCGAATGAATTAGAATGGATCGTACAAATGAATTAGAATGGATCGTACGAATGGATTATAATGGATCCTACGAATGGATTAGAATGGATACCTTTGTGCATATGAATTAGAATAGATCGTACGAATGAATTAGAATGGATCATATTAATGAATTAGAATGGATCGTACGAATGAATTAGAATGGATCCATTCGTGCGAATGAATTAGAATGGATCGTGCGAATCAATTAGACTGGATCATGCCAATGAATAAGAATAGATCATACGAATAAATTAGAATGGATCGTACGAATTAATTGGAATGGATACATTCGTGCGAATGAATTAGAATGGATCGTACGAATGAATTAGAATGGATCGTACGAATGGATTAGAATGGATCCTACGAATGGATTAGAATGGATACCTTTGTGCATATGAATTAGAATGGATCGTACGAATGAATTAGAATGGATCATATTAATGAATTAGAATGGATCGTACGAATGAATTAGAATGGATACATTCGTGCACGATCCATTCTAATTCATTCATACGATCCATTCTAATTGTATGAATGTATTAGAATGGATCGTATGAGTGAATTAGAATGGATCGTACGAATGAATTAGAATGGATCGTATGAATGAATTAGAATGGATACATTCGTGTGAATGAATTAGAATGGATCGTATGAATGAATTAGAATAGATTTTGTGAATGAATTAGAACTGATCGTACGAATGAATTAGAATGGATACATTCGTGCGAATGAATTAGAATGGATTATATGAATGAAGTAGAATGGATCCTATGAATGAATTAGAATGGATCGTACGAATGAATTAGAATGGATACATTCGTGCGAATGAATTAGAATGGATCGTACGAATGAATTAGAATGGATACATTCGTGCGAATGAATTAGAATGGATACATTCGTGCTAAAGAATTAGAATAGATCGTATGAATGAATTAGAATGGATCCTATGAATGAATTAGAATGGATCGTGCGAATGAATTAGAATGGATCGTACGAATGAATTAGAATGGATCGTGCTAATGAATTAGAATTGATTGAACGAATGAATTAGCATGGATCGTGCTAATGAATTAGAATGGATCGTACGAATGAATTAGAATGGATCAAATGAATGAATTAGAATGGTTACATTCATGCGAATGAATTAGAATGGGTCATACGAATGGATTAGAATGGATCATACGAATGGATTAGAATGGTTACATTCGAGCGAATGAATTAGAATGGATCGTACGAATTAATTAGAATGGATCGTACGAATAAATTAGAATGGATACATTCGTCCGAATGAATTAGAATGGATCATACGAATGAGTAAGAATGGATCGTACGAATGAAATAGAATAGATTGTACGAATGGATTAGAATGGATCCTACGAATGGATTAGAATGGATACCTTTGTGCATATGAATTACAATGGATCGTACAAATGAATTAGAATGGATCATATTAATGAATTAGAATGGATCGTACGAATGGATTAGAATGGATCGTGCGAATGAATTAGAATGGATCGTACGAATGAATTAGAATGGATCGTACGAATGAATTAGAATGGATCATATTAATGAATTAGAATGGATCGTACGAATGAATTAGAATGGATACATTCGTGCGAATGAATTAGAATGGATCGGACAAATGAATTAGAATGGATCGTACGAATGAATTAGAATGGATCAAATGAATGAATTAGAATGGTTACATTCATGCGAATGAATTAGAATGGATCGTACGAATGGATTAGAATGGATCGTACGAATGGATTAGAATGGATACATTCGAGCGAATGAATTAGAATGGATCGTACGAATGAATTAGAATGGATACATTCGTGCACGATCCATTCTAATTCATTCATACGATCCATTCTAATTGTATGAATGTATTAGAATGGATCGTATGAGTGAATTAGAATGGATCGTACGAATGAATTAGAATGGATCGTATGAATGAATTAGAATGGATACATTCGTGTGAATGAATTAGAATGGATCGTATGAATGAATTAGAATAGATTTTGTGAATGAATTAGAACTGATCGTACGAATGAATTAGAATGGATACATTCGTGCGAATAAATTAGAATGGATTGTATGAATGAATTAGAATGGATCCTATGAATGAATTAGAATGGATCATACGAATGAATTAGAATGGATACATTCGTGCGAATGAATTAGAATTGATCGTATGAATGAATTAGAATGGATCGTGCGAATGAATTAGAATGGATCGTACGAATAAATTAGAATGGATACATTCGTCCGAATGAATTAGAATGGATCTTACGAATGGTAAGAATGGATCGTACGAATGAAATAGAATAGATTGTACGAATTAATTAGAATGGATTCGTACGAATGAATTAGAATGGATACATTCGTGCGAATGAATTAGAATGGATCGTACCAATGAGTAAGAATGGATCGTACGAATGAAATAGAATTGATTGTGCGAATGAATTAGAATGGACCGTACGTATGAATTAGAATGGATCGTGTGAAAGAATTGGAATGGATTATATGAATGAATTAGAATAGATCGTATGAATGAATTAGAATGGATTCGTACGACTGAATTAGAATGGATACATTCGTGCGAATGAATTAGAATGGATCGTACCAATGAGTAAGAATGGATCGTACGAATGAAATAGAATGGATTGTGCGAATGAATTAGAATGGATCGCACGAATGTATCCATTCTAATTCATTCGTACGATCCATTCTAATTCATTCGTACGATCCATTCTAATTCATTCGTATGATCCATTCTAATTAATTCGTATGATCCATTCTAATTCATTCGTACGATCCATTCTAATTCATTCATACAATCCATTCTAATTCATTCGTACGATCCATTCTAATTCACTCATACGATCCATTCTAATACATTCATACGATCCATTCTAATTCATTTGCACGAATATATCCATTCTAATTCATTCGTACGATCCATTCTAATTCCTTCGTACGATCCATTCTAATTCATTCGTATAATCTATTCTAATTCATTCGTACGATCCATTCTAATTCATTCGTACGATCCATTCTAATTCCTTCGTATGATCCATTCTAATTCATTCGTACGATCCATTCTAATTCATTCGTACAATCTATTCTAATTCATCCGTACGAATGGATACATTCGTGTGAATGAATTAGAATGGATCGTACGAATGAGCAAGAATGGATCGTACGAATGAAATAGAATAGATTGCACGAATGAATTAGAATGGATCGTATGAAAGAATTAGAATGGATCGTAAGAAGGAATTAGAATGGATCGCACGAATGAATTAGAATGGACCGTACAAATGTATCCATTCTAATTCATTCGTACGATCCATTCTAATTCATTCGTAAGATCCATTCTAATTCATTCGTACGATCCATTCTAATTCATTCGTACGATCCATTCTAATTCATTCGCACGAATGTATCCATTGTAGTTCATTCGTACGATCCATTCTAATTCATTCGTACGATCAATTTTAATTCATTCGCACGAATGTATCCATTCTAATTCATTCGTACGATCCTGAATTAGAATGGATCGTACGAATGAATTAGAATGGATACCTTTGTGCATATGAATTAGAATGGATCGTACGAATGAATTAGAATGGATCTTATTAATGAATTAGAATGGATTATACGAATGAATTAGAATGGATCGTACGAATGAATTAGAATGGATCTTACGAATGGATTAGAATGGATACATTCGTGCGAACGAATTAGAATGGATCGGACGAATGAATTAGAATGGATCGTAGGAATGAATTAGAATTAATCAAATGAATGAATTAGAATGGTTACATTCATGCGAATGAATTGGAATGGATCGTACGAATGGATTAGAATGGATCGTACGAATGGATTAGAATGGATAAATTCGAGCGAATGAATTAGAATGGATCGTACGAATGAGATTAGAATGGATCGTACGAATGAATTAGAATAGATCGTACGAATGAATTAGAATGGATCGTACGAATGAATTAGAATGGATCGTGTGAAAGAATTAGAACGGATCATACGAATGAATTAGAATGGATCGTGCGAATGAATTAGAATGGATCGTACGAATAAATTAGAATAGATCGTGCTAATGAATTAGAATTGATCGAACGAATGAATTAGCATGGATCGTGCATTTGTACGATCCATTCTAATTTATTCGTAAGATCCATTCTAATTCATTCGTACGATCCATTCTAATTCATTCGTACGATCCATTCTAATTCATTCGCACGAATGTATCCATTCTAGTTCATTCGTACGATCCATTCTAATTCATTCGTACGATCCATTCTAATTCATTCATACGATCTATTCTAATTCATTCATACAATCCATTCTAATTCTTTCACATGATCCATTCTAATTCATTCGTACGATCCATTCTAATTCATTCGCACAATCCATTCTATTTCATTCGTACGATCCATTCTTACTCATTCGTATGATCCATTCTAATTCATTCGCACAAATGTATCCATAATGGATCATACGAAAGAGTAAGAATGGATCGTACGAATGAAATAGAATGGATTGTGCGAATGAATTAGAATGGACCGTACGAATGAATTAGAATGGATACATTCGTGCGAATGAATTAGAATGGATCGTACGAATGAATTAGAATGGATCGTACGAATGAATTAGAATGGATCGTACGAATAAATTAGAATGGATACATTCGTCCGAATGAATTAGAATGGATCATACGAATGAGTAAGAATGGATCGTACGAATGAAATAGAATAGATTGTACGAATGAATTAGAATGGATCGTGCGAATGAATTAGAATGGATCGTACGAATGAATTAGAATGGATCGTACGAATGAATTAGAATGGATCGTATTAATGAATTAGAATGGATCGTACGAATGAATTAGAATGGATACATTCGTGCGAATGAATTAGAAGGATCGTGCGAATCCATTAGACTGGATCGTGCGAATGAATAAGAATGGATCGTACGAATGAATTAGAATGGATCGTACGAATTAATTTGAATGGATACATTCGTGCGAATGAATTAGAATGGATTGTATGAATGAATTAGAATGGATCGTACGAATAAATTAGAATGGATCATACGAATTAATTAGAATGGATCATATGAATGAATTAGAATGGATCGTACGAATGAATTAGAATGGATCGTACGAATGAACTAGAATGGATCGTACGAATGAACTAGAATGGATACATTCGTGCGAATGAATTAGAATGGATCGTACGAATGAATTAGAATGGATCGTACGATTCATTCTAATTCATTCGTACGATCCATTCTAATACATTCGTACGATTCATGCTAATTCATTCGCACGATCCATTCTAATTCATTCGTACGATCCATTCTTATTCATTTATACGATCAATTCTAATTCATTCGCACAATCCATTCAAATTCATTCGTACAATCCATTCTAATTCATTCGTATGATCCATTCTAACTCATTCGGTGGATCCATTCTAATTCATTCGTACGATCCATTCTAATTCATTCCCACGATCCATTCTAATTTATTCGTACGATCCATTTTAATTCATTCGTACGATCTATTCTAATTCATTCGCACGAATGTAACCATTCTAATTCATTGATACGATTCATTCTAATTCATTCGTATGAGCTATTCTAATTCATTCGTACGATCCATTCTAATTCATTCGTACGATCCATTGTAATTCATTCATACAATCCATTTAGATTCATTCGCACAAATGTATCGATTCAAATTCATTCGTACGATCCAGTCTAATTCATTCGTACGATCCATTCTAATTCATACGAATGAATTAGAATGGATCATACGAATGAATTAGAATGGATCGTACGAACGAATTAGAATGGATCGTACGAACGAATTAGAATGGATCATATGAACGAATTAGAATGGATCGGACGAATGAATTAGAATGGATACATTCGAGCGAATGAATTAGAATGGATCGTACGAATGAATTAGAATAGATCATAGGAATGAATTAGAATGGATCGTGCAAATGAATTAGAATGGATACATTCGTGCGAATGAATTAAAATGGATCGTGCGAATGAATTAGAATGGATCGTACGAATGAATTAGAATGGATATATTTGAACGAATAAATTAGAATGGATCATACGAATGAATTAGAATGGATCGTACGAATGAATTAGAATGGATAGTGCGAATGAATTAGAATGGATCGTACGAATGAATTAGAATGGATACATTTGTGCGAATGAATTAGAATGGATCATACGAATGAGTAAGAATGGATCGTACAAATGAAATAGAATGGATTATACAAATGAATTAGAATGGATACATTCGTGCGAATGAATTAGAATGGATCGTATGTACGAATGAATTAGAATGGATACATTCGTGCGAATGAATTAGAATAGATCGTACGAATGAATTAGAATGGATCGTGCGAATGAATTAGAATGGATCGTACGAATGAATTAGAATGGATCGTACGAATTAACTAGAATGGATACATTCGTGCGAATGAATTAGAATGGATCGTACGAATGAATTAGAATGGATCGTACGAATGAATTAGAATGGATCATATTAATGAATTAGAATGGATCGTACGAATGAATTAGAATGGATACATTCGTGCGAATGAATTAGAATGGATCGGACGAATGAATTAGAATGGATCGTACGAATGAATTAGAATGGATCAAATGAATGAAGTAGAATGGTTACATTCATGCGAATGAATTATAATGGATCGTACGAATGGATTAGAATGGATCGTACGAATGGATTAGAATGGATACATTCGAGCGAATGAATTAGAATGGATCGTACGAATGAATTAGAATGGATCGTACGAATGGATTAGAATGGATCCTACGAATAGATTAGAATGGATACCTTTGTGCATATGAATTAGAATGGATCGTACGAATGAATTAGAATGGATCATATTAATAAATTAGAATGGATCGTACGAATGAATTAGAATGGATACATTCGTGCACGATCCATTCTAATTCATTCATACGATCCATTCTAATTGTATGAATGTATTAGAGTGGATCGTATGAGTGAATTAGAATGGATCGTACGAATGAATTAGAATGGATCGTATGAATGAATTAGAATGGATACATTCGTGTGAATGAATTAGAATGGATCGTATGAATGAATTAGAATAGATTTTGTGAATGGATTAGAACTGATCGTACGAATGAATTAGAATGGATACATTCGTGCGAATGAATTAGAATGGATTGTATGAATGAATTAGAATGGATCCTATGAATGAATTAGAATGGATCGTACGAATGAATTAGAATGGATACATTCGTGCGAATGAATTAGAATTGATCGTATGAATGAATTAGAATGGATCGTGCGAATGAATTAGAATGGATCGTACGAATAAATTAGAATGGATACATTCGTCCGAATGAATTAGAATGGATCATACGAATGAGTAAGAATGGATCGTACGAATGAAATAGAATAGATTGTACGAATGAATTAGAATGGATTCGTACGAATGAATTAGAATGGATACATTCGTGCGAATAAATTAGAATGGATCGTACCAATGAGTAAGAATGGATCGTACGAATGAAATAGAATTGATTGTGCGAATGAATTAGAATGGACCGTACGAATGAATTAGAATGGATCGTGTGAGAATTGGAATGGATTGTATGAATGAATTAGAATAGATCGTATGAATGAATTAGAATGGATTCGTACGAATAAATTAGAATGGATACATTCGTGCGAATGAATTAGAATGGATCGTACCAATGAGTAAGAATGGATCGTACGAATGAAATAGAATGGATTGTGCGAATGAATTAGAATGGATCGCACGAATGTATCCATTCTAATTCATTCGTACGATCCATTCTAATTCATTCGTACGATCCATTCTAATTCATTCGTATGATCCATTCTAATTAATTCGTATGATCCATTCTAACTCATTCGTACGATCCATTCTAATTCATTCATACAATCCATTCTAATTTATTCGTACGATCCATTCTAATTCACTCATACGATCCATTCTAATACATTCATACGATCCATTCTAATTCTTTCGCACGAATATATCCATTCTAATTCATTCGTACGATCCATTCTAATTCCTTCGTACGATCCATTCTAATTCATTCGTATAATCTATTCTAATTCATTCGTACGATCCATTCTAATTCATTCGTACGATCCATTCTAATTCCTTCGTACGATCCATTCTAATTCATTCGTACGATCCATTCTAATTCATTCGTACAATCTATTCTAATTCATCCGTACGAATGGATACATTCGTGTGAATGAATTAGAATGGATCGTACGAATGAGCAAGAATGGATCGTACGAATGAAATAGAATAGATTGCACGAATGAATTAGAATGGATCGTACGAAAGAATTAGAATGGATCGTAAGAAGGAATTAGAATGGATCGTACGAATGAATTAGAATGGATCGTACAAATGTATCCATTCTAATTCATTCGTACGATCCATTCTAATTCATTCGTAAGATCCATTCTAATTCATTCATACGATCCATTCTAATTCATTCGCACGAATGTATCCATTCTAGTTCATTCGTACGATCCATTCTAATTCATTCGTACGATCAATTCTAATTCATTCGCACGAATGTATCCATTCTAATTCATTCGTACGATCCTGAATTAGAATGGATCGTACGAATGAATTAGAATGGATACCTTTGTGCATATGAATTAGAATGGATCGTACGAATGAATTAGAATGGATCATATTAATGAATTAGAATGGATCGTACGAATGAATTAGAATGGATCGTACGAATGAATTAGAATGGATCTTACGAATGGATTAGAATGGATACATTCGTGCGAATGAATTAGAATGGATCGGACGAATGAATTAGAATGGATCGTACGAATGAATTAGAATTAATCAAATGAATGAATTAGAATGGTTACATTCATGCGAATGAATTGGAATGGATCGTACGAATGGATTAGAATGGATCGTACGAATGGATTAGAATGGATACATTCGAGCGAATGAATTAGAATGGATCATACGAATGAAATTAGAATGGATCGTACGAATGAATTAGAATAGATCATACGAATGAATTAGAATGGATCGTACGAATGAATTAGAATGGATCGTGTGAAAGAATTAGAACGGATCGTACGAATGAATTAGAATGGATCGTGCGAATGAATTAGAATGGATCGTACGAATGAATTAGAATGGATCGTGCTAATGAATTAGAATTGATCGAACGAATGAATTAGCATGGATCGTGCATTTGTATGATCCATTCTAATTTATTCGTAAGATCCATTCTAATTCATTCGTACGATCCATTCTAATTCATTCGTACGATCCATTCTAATTCATTCGCACGAATGTATCCATTCTAGTTCATTCGTACGATCCATTCTAATTCATTCGTACGATCCATTCTAATTCATTCATACGATCTATTCTAATTAATTCATACAATCCATTCTAATTCTTTCACACGATCCATTCTAATTCATTCGTACGATCCATTCTAATTCATTCGCACAATCCATTCTATTTCATTCGTACGATCCATTCTTACTCATTCGTATGATCCATTCTAATTCATTCGCACAAATGTATCCATAATGGATCATACGAAAGAGTAAGAATGGATCGTACGAATGAAATAGAATGGATTGTGCGAATGAATTAGAATGGACCGTACGAATGAATTAGAATGGATACATTCGTGCGAATGAATTAGAATGGATCGTACGAATGAATTAGAATGGATCGTACGAATGAATTAGAATGGATCGTACGAATAAATTAGAATGGATACATTCGTCCGATTGAATTAGAATGGATCATACGAATGAGTAAGAATGGATCGTACGAATGAAATAGAATAGATTGTACGAATGAATTAGAATGGATCGTGCGAATGAATTAGAATGGATCGTACGAATGAATTAGAATGGATCGTACGAATGGATTAGAATGGATCATATTAATGAATTAGAATGGATCGTACGAATGAATTAGAATGGATACATTCGTGCGAATGAATTAGAATGGATCGTGCGAATCCATTAGACTGGATCGTGCGAATGAATAAGAATGGATCATACGAATGAATTAGAATGGATCGTACGGATTAATTAGAATGGATACATTCGTGCGAATGAATTAGAATGGATTGTATGAATGAATTAGAATGGATTGTACGAATGAATTAGAATGGATCATACGAATTAATTAGAATGGATCATACGAATGAATTAGAATGGATCGCACGAATGAATTAGAATGGATCGTACGAATGAACTAGAGTGGATCGTACGAATGAACTAGAATGGATACATTCATGCGAATGAATTAGAATGGATCGTACGAATGAATTTGAATGGATCGTACGATTCATTCTAATTCATTCGTACGATCCATTCTAATACATTCGTACGATTCATGCTAATTCATTCACACGATCCATTCTAATTCATTCGTACGATCCATTCTTATTCATTCATACGATCAATTCTAATTCATTAGCACAATCCATTCTAATTCATACGTACAATCCATTCTAATTCATTCGTATGATCCATTCTAACTCATTCGGTGGATCCATTCTAATTCATTCGTACGATCCATTCTAATTCATTCCCACGATCCATTCTAATTTATTCGTACGATCCATTTTAATTCATTCGTACGATCTATTCTAATTCATTCGCACGAATGTAACCATTCTAATTCATTGATACGATTCATTCTAATTCATTCGTATGAGCTATTCTAATTCATTCGTACGATCCATTCTAATTCATTCGTACGATCCATTGTAATTCATTCATACAATCCATTTAGATTCATTTGCACAAATGTATCCATTCAAATTCATTCGTACGATCCAGTCTAATTCATTCGTACGATCCATTCTAATTCATACGAATGAATTAGAAAGGATCATACGAATGAATTAGAATGGATCGTACGAACGAATTAGAATGGATCGTACGAACGAATTAGAATGGATCATATGAACGAATTAGAATCGATCGTACGAATGAATTAGAATGGATACATTCGAGCGAATGAATTAGAATGGATCGTACGAATGAATTAGAATAGATCATAGGAATGAATTAGAATGGATCGTGCAAATGAATTCGAATGGATACATTCTTGCGAATGAATTAAAATGGATCGTGCGAATGAATTAGAATGGATCGTACGAATGAATTAGAATGGATATATTTGAACGAATAAATTAGAATGGATCATACGAATGAATTAGAATGGATCGTACGAATGAATTAGAATGGATAGTGCGAATGAATTAGAATGGATCGTACGAATGAATTAGAATGGATACATTCGTGCGAATGAATTAGAATGGATCATACGAATGAGTAAGAATGGATCGTACAAATGAAATAGAATGGATTATACAAATGAATTAGAATGGATACATTCGTGCGAATGAATTAGAATGGATCGTATGTACGAATGAATTAGAATGGATACATTCTTGCGAATGAATTAGAATAGATCGTACGAATGAATTAGAATGGATCATGCGAATGAATTAGAATGGATCGTACGAATGAATTAGAATGGATCGTACGAATTAACTAGAATGGATACATTCGTGCGAATGAATTAGAATGGATCGTACGAATGAATTAGAATGGATCGTACGAATGAATTAGAATGGATCTTACGAATGAATTAGAATGGATCGTACGAATAAATTAGAATGGATCGTATGAATGGTTTAGAATGGATACATTCATTGGAATGAATTAGAATGGATCGGACGAATGAATTAGAATGGATCGTACGAATGAATTAGAATGGATCAAATGAATGAATTAGAATGGTTACATTCATGCGAATGAATTAGAATGGATCGTACGAATGGATTAGAATGGATCGTACGAATGAATTAGAATAGATCTTACGAATGAATTAGAATGGATCGTACGAAGGAATTAGAATGGATCGTACGAATGAATTAGAATGGATATATTCGTGCAAATGAATTAGAATGGATCGTATGAATGTATTAGAATGGATCGTATGAGTGAATTAGAATGGATCGTATGAATGAATTAGAATGGATCGTATGAATGAATTAGAATGGATACATTCGTGTGAATGAATTAGAATGGATCATATGAATGAATTAGAATAGATTTTGTGAATGAATTAGAACTGATCGTACGAATGAATTAGAATGGATACATTCGTGCGAATGAATTAGAATGGATTGTATGAATGAATTAGAATGGATCCTATGAATGAATTAGAATGGATCATACGAATGAATTAGAATGGATCGTGCGAATGAATTAGAATGGATCGTACGAATGAATTAGAATGGATACATTCGTGCGAATGAATTAGAATGGATACATTCGTGCGAAAGAATTAGAATAGATCGTATGAATGAATTAGAATGGATCCTATGAATGAATTAGAATGGATCGTGCGAATGAATTAGAATGGATCGTACGAATGAATTAGAATGGATCGTGCTAATGAATTAGAATTGATTGAACGAATGAATTAGCATGGATCGTGCTAATGAATTAAAATGGTTCGTACGAATGAATTAGAATGGATCAAATGAATGAATTAGAATGGTTACATTCATGCGAATGAATTAGAATGGATCGTACGAATGGATTAGAATGGATCGTACGAATGTATTAGAATGGATACATTCGAGCAAATGAATTAGAATGGATCGTACGAATTAATTAGAATGCCTCGTACGAATAAATTAGAATGGATACATTCGTCCGAATGAATTAGAATGGATCATACGAATGAGTAAGAATGGATCGTATGAATGAAATAGAATAGATTGTACGAATGGATTAGAATGGATCCTACGAATGGATTAGAATGGATACCTTTGTGCATATGAATTAGAATGGATCGGATGAATGAATTAGAATGGATCGTACGAATGAATTAGAATGGATCAAATGAATGAATTAGAATGGTTACATTCATGCGAATGAATTAGAATGGATCGTACGAATGGATTAGAATGGATCGTACGAATGGATTAGAATGGATACATTCGAGCGAATGAATTAGAATGGATCGTACGAATGAATTAGAATGGATCGTACGAATGGATTAGAATGGATCCTACGAATGGATTAGAATGGATACCTTTGTGTATATGAATTAGAATGGATCGTACGAATGAATTAGAATGGATCATATTAATGAATTAGAATGGATCGTACGAATGAATTAGAATGGATACATTCGTGCACGATCCATTCTAATTCATTCATACGATCCATTCTAATTGTATGAATGTATTAGAATGGATCGTATGAGTGAATTAGAATGGATCATACGAATGAATTAGAATGGATCATATGAATGAATTAGAATGGATACATTCGTGTGAATGAATTAGAATGGATCGTATGAATGAATTAGAATAGATTTTGTGAATGAATTAGAACTGATCGTACGAATGAATTAGAATGGATACATTCGTGCGAATGAATTAGAATGGATTATATGAATAAATTAGAATGGATCCTATGAATGAATTAGAATGGATTGTACGAATGAATTAGAATGGATACATTCGTGCGAATGAATTAGAATGGATCGTACGAATGAATTAGAATGGATACATTCGTGCGAATGAATTAGAATGGATACATTCGTGCGAAAGAATTAGAATAGATCGTATGAATGAATTAGAATGGATCCTATGAATGAATTAGAATGGATCGTGCGAATGAATTAGAATGGATCGTACGAATGAATTAGAATGGATCGTGCTAATGAATTAGAATTGATTGAATGAATGAATTAGCATGGATCGTGCTAATGAATTAGAATGGATCGTACGAATGAATTAGAATGGATCAAATGAATGAATTAGAATGGTTACATTCATGCGAATGAATTAGAATGGATCATACGAATGGATTAGAATGGATCGTACGAATGGATTAGAATGGATACATTCGAGCGAATGAATTAGAATGGATCGTACGAATTAATTAGAATGGATCGTACGAATAAATTAGAATGGATACATTCTTCCGAATGAATTAGAATGGATCATACGAATGAGTAAGAATGGATCGTACGAATGAAATAGAATAGATTGTACGAATGGATTAGAATGGATCCTACGAATGGATTAGAATGGATACCTTTGTGCATATGAATTACAATGGATCGTACGAATGAATTAGAATGGATCATATTAATGAATTAGAATGGATCGTACGAATGGATTAGAATGGATCGTGCGAATGAATTAGAATGGATCGTACGAATGAATTAGAATGGATCGTACGAATGAATTAGAATGGATCATATTAATGAATTAGAATGGATCGTACGAATGAATTAGAATAGATACATTCGTGCGAATGAATTAGAATGGATCGGACGAATGAATTAGAATGGATCGTACGAATGAATTAGAATGGATCAAATGAATGAATTAGAATGGTTACATTCATGCGAATGAATTAGAATGGATCGTACGAATGGATTAGAATGGATCGTACGAATGGATTAGAATGGATACATTCGAGCGAATGAATTAGAATGGATCATACGAATGAATTAGAATGGATCGTACGAATGGATTAGAATGGATCCTACGAATGGATTAGAATGGATACCTTTGTGCATATGAATTAGAATGGATCGTACGAATGAATTAGAATGGATCATATTAATGATTTAGAATGGATCGTACGAATGAATTAGAATGGATACATTCGTGCACGATCCATTCTAATTCATTCATACGATCCATTCTAATTGTATGAATGTATTAGAATGGATCGTATGAGTGAATTAGAATGGATCGTACGAATGAATTAGAATGGATCGTATGAATGAATTAGAATGGATACATTCGTGTGAATGAATTAGAATGGATCGTATGAATGAATTAGAATAGATTTTGTGAATTAATTAGAACTGATCGTACGAATGAATTAGAATGGATACATTCGTGCGAATGAATTAGAATGGATCGTATGAATGAATTAGAATGGATCCTATGAATGAATTTGAATGGATCATACGAATGAATTAGAATGGATACATTCGTACGAATGAATTAGAATTGATCGTATGAATGAAGTAGAATGGATCGTGCGAATGAATTAGAATGGATCGTACGAATAAATTAGAATGGATACATTCGTCCGAATGAATTAGAATGGATCTTACGAATGAGTAAGAATGGATCGTACGAATGAAATAGAATAGATTGTACGAATGAATTAGAATGGATTCGTACGAATGAATTAGAATGGATACATTCGTGCGAATGAATTAGAATGGATCGTACCAATGAGTAAGAATGGATCGTACGAATGAAATAGAATTGATTGTGCGAATGAATTAGAATGGACCGTACGAATGAATTAGAATGGATCGTGTGAAAGAATTGGAATGGATTGTATGAATGAATTAGAATAGATCGTATGAATGAATTAGAATGGATTCGTATGAATGAATTAGAATGGATACATTCGTGCGAATGAATTAGAATGGATCGTACCAATGAGTAAGAATGGATCGTACGAATGAAATAAAATGGATTGTGCGAATGAATTAGAATGGATCGCACGAATGTATCCATTCTAATTCATTCGTACGATCCATTCTAACTCATTCGTACGATCCATTCTAATTCATTCGTACGATCCATTCTTATTCATTCGTATGATCCATTCTAATTCATTCGTACGATCCATTCTAATTCATTCATACAATCCATTCTAATTTATTCGTACGATCCATTCTAATTCACTCATACGATCCATTCTAATACATTCATACGATCCATTCTAATTCATTTGCAGGAATATATCCATTCTAATTTATTCGTACGATCCATTCTAATTCCTTCGTACGATCCATTCTAATTCATTCGTATAATCTATTCTAATTCATTCGTACGATCCATTCTAATTCATTCGTACGATCCATTCTAACTCCTTCGTACGATCTATTCTAATTCATTCGTACGATCCATTCTAATTCATTCGTACAATCTATTCTAATTCATCCGTACGAATGGATACATTCGTGTGAATGAATTAGAATGGATCGTACGAATGAGCAAGAATGGATCGTACGAATGAAATAGAATAGATTGCACGAATGAATTAGAATGGATCGTACGAAAGAATTAGAATGGATCGTAAGAAGGAATTAGAATGGATCGTACGAATGAATTAGAATGGATCGTACAAATGTATCCATTCTAATTCATTCGTACCATTCTAATTCATTCGTAAGATCCATTCTAATTCATTCGTACGATCCATTCTAATTCATTCGTACGATCCATTCTAATTCATTCGCACGAATGTATCCATTCTAGTTCATTCGTACGATCCATTCTAATTCATTCGTACGATCCATTCTAATTCATTCGTATGATCAATTCTAATTCATTCGCACGAATGTATCCATTCTAATTCATTCGTACGATCCTGAATTAGAATGGATCGTACGAATGAATTAGAATGGATACCTTTGGCATATGAATTAGAATGGATCGTATGAATGAATTAGAATGGATCATATTAATTAATTAGAATGGATCGTACGAATGAATTAGAATGGATCGTATGAATGAATTAGAATGGATCTTATGAATGGATTAGAATGGATACATTCGTGCGAATGAATTAGAATGGATCGGACGAATGAATTAGAATGGATCGTACGAATGAATTAGAATTAATCAAATGAATGAATTAGAATGGTTACATTCATGCGAATGAATTGGAATGGATCGTACGAATGGATTAGAATGGATCGTACGAATGGATTAGAATGGATACATTCGAGCGAATGAATTAGAATGGATCGTACGAATGAAATTAGAATGGATCGTACGAATGAATTAGAATAGATCGTACGAATGAATTAGAATGGATTGTACGAATGAATTAGAATGGATCGTGTGAAAGAATTAGAACGGATCGTACGAATGAATTAGAATGGATCGTGCGAATGAATTAGAATGGATCGTACGAATGAATTAGAATGGATCATGCTAATGAATTAGAATTGATCGAACGAATGAATTAGAATGGATCGTGCATTTGTACGATCCATTCTAATTTATTCGTAAGATCCATTCTAATTCATTCGTACGATCCATTCTAATTCATTCGTACGATCCATTCTAATTCATTCGCACGAATGTATCCATTCTAGTTCATTCGTACGATCCATTCTAATTCATTCGTACGATCCATTCTAATTCATTCATACGATCTATTCTAATTCATTCATACAATCCATTCTAATTCTTTCACACGATCCATTCTAATTCATTTGTACGATCCATTCTAATTCATTCGCACAATCCATTCTATTTCATTCGTACGATCCATTCTTACTCATTCGTATGATCCATTCTAATTCATTCGCACTAATGTATCCATAGTGGATTATACGAAAGAGTAAGAATGGATCGTACGAATGAAATAGAATGGATTGTACGAATGAATTAGAATGGATACATTCGTGCGAATGAATTAGAATGGATCGTACGAATGAATTAGAATGGATCGTACGAATGAATTAGAATGGATCGTACGAATAAATTAGAATGGATACATTCGTCCGAATGAATTAGAATGGATCATACGAATGAGTAAGAATGGATCGTACGAATGAAATAGAATAGATTGTACGAATGAATTAGAATGGATCGTGCGAATGAATTAGAATGGATCGTACGAATGAATTAGAATGGATCGTACGAATGAATTAGAATGGATCATATTAATGAATTAGAATGGATCGTACGAATGAATTTGAATGGATACATTCGTGCGAATGAATTAGAATGGATCGTGCGAATCCATTAGACTGGATCGTGCGAATGAATAAGAATGGATCATACGAATGAATTAGAATGGATCGTACGAATTAATTAGAATGGATACATTCGTGCGAATGAATTAGAATGGATTGTATGAATGAATTAGAATGGATCGTACGAATGAATTAGAATGGATCATATGAATTAATTAGAATGGATCATAAAAATAAATTAGAATGGATCGTACGAATGAATTAGAATGGATCGTACGAATGAACTAGAATGGATACATTCATGCGAATGAATTAGAATGGATCGTACGAATGAATTAGAATGGATCGTACGATTCATTCTAATTCATTAGTACGATCCATTCAAATACATTCGTACGATTCATGCTAATTCATTCGCACGATCCATTCTAATTCATTCGTACGATCCATTCTTATTCATTCATACGATCAATTCTAATTCATTCATACAATCCATTCTAATTCATTCGTACAATCCATTCTAATTCATTCGTATGATCTATTCTAACTCATTCGGTGGATCCATTCTAATTCATTCGTACGATCCATTCTAATTCATTCCCACGATCCATTCTAATTTATTCGTACGATCCATTTTAATTCATTCGTACGATCTATTCTAATTCATTCGCACGAATGTAACCATTCTAATTCATTGATACGATTCATTCTAATTCATTCGTATGAGCTATTCTAATTCATTCGTACGATCCATTCTAATTCATTCGTACGATCCATTGTAATTCATTCATACAATCCATTTAGATTCATTCGCACAAATGTATCCATTCAAATTCATTCGTACGATCCAGTCTAATTCATTCGTACGATCCATTCTAATTCATACGAATGAATTAGAATGGATCATACGAATGAATTAGAATGGATCGTACGAACGAATTAGAATGGATCGTACGAACGAATTAGAATGGATCATACGAACGAATTAGAATGGATCGTACGAATGAATTAGATTGGATACATTGGAGCGAATGAATTAGAATGGATCGTACGAATGAATTAGAATAGATCATAGGAATGAATTAGAATGGATCGTGCAAATGAATTAGAATGGATACATTCGTGCGAATGAATTAAAATGGATCGTGCGAATGAATTAGAATGGATCGTACGAATGAATTAGAATGGATATATTTGAACGAATAAATTAGAATGGATCATACGAATGAATTAGAATGGATCGTACGAATGAATTAGAATGGATAGTGCGAATGAATTAGAATGGATCGTACGAATGAATTAGAATGGATACATTCGTACGAATGAATTAGAATGGATCATACGAATGAGTAAGAATGGATCGTACAAATGAAATAGAATGGATTATACAAATGAATTAGAATGGATACATTCGTGCGAATGAATTAGAATGGATCGTATGTACGAATGAATTAGAATGGATACATTCGTGCGAATGAATTAGAATAGATCGTACGATTGAATTAGAATGGATCGTGTGAATGAATTAGAATGGATCGTACGAATGAACTAGAATGGATCGTACGAATGAACTAGAATGGATACATTCCTGCGAATGAATTAGAATGGATCGTACGAATGAATTAGAATGGATCGTACGAATGAATTGAATGGATCTTACGAATGAATTAGAATGGATCGTACGAATAAATTAGAATGGATCGTATGAATGGTTTAGAATGGATACATTCGTGCAAATGAATTAGAATGGATCGGACGAATGAATTAGAATAGATCGTACGAATGAATTAGAATGGATCAAATGAATGAATTAGAATGGTTACATTCATGCGAATGAATTAGAATGGATCGTACGAATGGATTAGAATGGATCGTACGAATGAATTAGAATAGATCGTACGAATGAATTAGAATGGATCATACGAAGGAATTAGAATGGATCGTACGAATGAATTAGAATGGATATATTCATGCAAATGAATTAGAATGGATCGTATGAATGTATTAGAATGGATCGTATGAGTGAATTGGAATGGATCGTACGAATGAATTAGAATGGATCGTATGAATGAATTAGAATGGATACATTCGTGTGAATGAATTAGTATGGATCGTATGAATGATTTAGAATAGATTTTGTGAATGAATTAGAACTGATCGTACGAATGAATTAGAATGGATACATTCGTGCGAATGAATTAGAATGGATTATATGAATGACTTAGAATGGATCCTATGAATGAATTAGAATGGATCATACGAATGAATTAGAATGGATCGTGTGAATGAATTAGAATGGATCGTACGAATGAATTAGAATGGATACATTCGTGCGAATGAATTAGAATGGATACATTCGTGCGAAAGAATTAGAATAGATTGTATGAATGAATTAGAATGGATCCTATGAATGAATTAGAATGGATCGTGCGAATGAATTAGAATGGATCGTACGAATGAATTAGAATGGATCGTGCTAATGAATTAGAATTGATTGAACGAATGAATTAGCATGGATCGTGCTAATGAATTAGAATGGATCGTACGAATGAATTAGAATGGATCAAATGAATGAATTAGAATGGTTACATTCATGCGAATGAATTAGAATAGATCGTACGAATGGATTAGAATGGATCGTACGAATGTATTAGAATGGATACATTCGAGCGAATGAATTAGAATGGATCGTACGAATTAATTAGAATGGATCGTAGGAATAAATTAGAATGGATACATTCGTCCGAATAAATTAGAATGGATCATACGAATGAGTAAGAATGGATCGTATGAATGAAATAGAATAGATTGTACGAATGGATTAGAATGGATCTTACGAATGGATTAGAATGGATACCTTTGTGCATATGAATTACAATGGATCGTACGAATGAATTAGAATGGATCATATTAATGAATTAGAATGGATCGTACGAATGGATTAGAATGGATAGTGCGAATGAATTAGAATGGATCATACGAATGAATTAGAATGGATCGTACGAATGAATTAGAATGGATCATATTAATGAATTAGAATGGATCGTAGGAATGAATTAGAATGGATACATTCGTGCGAATGAATTAGAATGGATCAAACGAATGAATTAGAATGGATCGTACGAATGAATTAGAATGGATCAAATGAATGAATTAGAATGGTTACATTCATGCGAATGAATTAGAATGGATCGTACGAATGGATTAGAATGGATCGTACGAATGGATTAGAATGGATACATTCGAGCGAATGAATTAGAATGGATCGTACGAATGAATTAGAATGGATCATACGAATGGATTAGAATGGATCCTACGAATGGATTAGAATGGATACCTTTGTGCATATGAATTAGAATGGATCGTACGAATGAATTAGAATGGATCATATTAATGAATTAGAATGGATCGTACGAATGAATTAGAATGGATACATTCGTGCACGATCCATTCTAATTCATTCATACCATCCATTCTAATTGTATGAATGTATTAGAATGGATCGTATGAGTGATATAGAATTGATCGTACGAATGAATTAAAATGGATCGTATGAATGAATTAGAATAGATTTTGTGAATGAATTAGAACTGATCGTACGAATGAATTAGAATGGATACATTCGTGCGAATGAATTAGAATGGATTATAGGAATGAATTAGAATGGATCCTATGAATGAATTAGAATGGATCATACGAATGAATTAGAATGGATACATTCGTGCGAATGAATTAGAATTGATCGTATGAATGAATTAGAATTGATCGTGCGAATGAATTAGAATGGATCGTACGAATAAATTAGAATGGATACATTCGTCCGAATGAATTAGAATGGATCATACGAATGAGTAAGAATGGATTGTACGAATGAACTAGAATAGATTGTACGAATGAATTAGAATAGATTCGTACGAATGAATTAGAATGGATACATTCGTGCGAATGAATTAGAATGGATCGTACCAATGAGTAAGGATGGATCGTACAAATGAAATAGAATTGATTGTGCGAATGAATTAGAATGGATCGTACGAATGAATTAGAATGGATCGTGTGAAAGAATTAGAATGGATTGTATGAATGAATTAGAATAGATCGTATGAATGAATTAGAATGGATTCGTACGAATGAATTAGAATGGATACATTCGTGCGAATGAATTAGAATGGATCGTACCAATGAGTAAGAATGGATCGTACGAATGAAATAGAATAGATTGTGCGAATGAATTCGAATGGATCGCACGAATGTATCCATTCTAATTCATTCGTACGATCCATTCTAATTCATTCGTACGATCCATTCTAATTCATTCTTATGATCCATTCTAATTAATTCGTATGATCCATTCTAATTCATTCGTACGATCCATTCTAATTCATTCATACAATCCATTCTAATTCATTCGTACGATCCATTCTAATTCACTTATACGATCCATTCTAATACATTCATACGATCCATTCTAATTCATTTGCACGAATATATCCATTCTAATTCATTCGTACGATCCATTCTAATTCCTTCGTACGATCCATTCTAATTCATTCGTATAATCTATTCTAATTCATTCGTATGATCCATTCTAATTCATTCGTACGATCCATTCTAATTCCTTCGTACGATCCATTCTAATTCATTCGTACGATCCATTCTAATTCATTCGTACAATCTATTCTAATTCATCCGTATGAATGGATACATTCGTGTGAATGAATTAGAATGGATCGTACGAATGAGCAAGAATGGATCGTACGAATGAAATAGAATAGATTGCACGAATGAATTAGAATGGATCGTACGAATGAATTAGAATGGATTGTAAGAAGGAATTAGAATGGATCGTACGAATGAATTAGAATGGATCGTACAAATGTATCCATTCTAATTCATTCGTACGATCCATTCTAATTCATTCGTATGATCCATTCTAATTCATTCGTACGATCCATTCTAATTCATTCGTACGATCCATTCTAATTCATTCGCACGAATGTATTCATTCTAGTTCATTCATACGATCCATTCTAATTCATTCGTACGATCCATTCTAATTCATTCGTACGATCAATTCTAATTCATTCGCACGAATGTATCCATTCTAATTCATTCGTACGATCCTGAATTAGAATGGATCGTACGAATGAATTAGAATGGATACCTTTGTGCATATGAATTAGAATGGATCGTACGAATAAATTAGAATGGATCATATTAATGAATTAGAATGGATCGTACGAATGAATTAGAATGGATCGTACGAATGAATTAGAATGGATCTTACGAATGGATTAGAATTGATACATTCGTCCGAATGAATTAGAATGGATCGGATGAATGAATTAGAATGGATCGTACGAATGAATTAGAATTAATCAAATGAATGAATTAGAATGGTTACATTCATGCGAATGAATTAGAATGGATCGTACGAATGGATTAGAATGGATCGTACGAATGGATTAGAATGGATACATTCGAGCGAATGAATTAGAATGGATCGTACGAATGAAATTAGAATGGATCGTATGAATGGATTAGAATAGATCGTACGAATGAATTAGAATGGATCGTACGAATGAATTAGAATGGATCGTGTGAAAGAATTAGAACGGATCGTACGAATGAATTAGAATGGATCGTGCGAATGAATTAGAATGGATCATACGAATGAATTAGAATGGATCGTGCTAATGAATTAGAATTGATCGAACGAATGAATTAGCATGGATCGTGCATTTGTACGATCAGTTCTAATTTATTCGTAAGATCCATTCTAATTCATTCGTACGATCCATTCTAATTCATTCGTACGATCCATTCTAATTCATTCGCATGAATGTATCCATTCTAGTTCATTCATACGATCCATTCTAATTCATTCGTACGATCCATTCTAATTCATTCATACGATCTATTCTAATTCATTTATACAATCCATTCGAATTCTTTCACACGATCCATTCTAAATCATTCGTACGATCCATTCTAATTCATTCGCACAATCCATTCTATTTCATTCGTACGATCCATTCTTACTCATTCGTATGATCCATTCTAATTCATTCGCACAAATGTATCCATAATGGATCATACGAATGAGTAAGAATGGATCGTACGAATGAAATAGAATGGATTGTGCGAATGAATTAGAATGGACCGTACGAATGAATTAGAATGGATACATTCGAGCGAATGAATTAGAATGGATCGTACGAATGAATTAGAATGGATCGTACGAATGAATTAGAATGGATCGTACGAATAAATTAGAATGGATACATTCGTCCGAATGAATTAGAATGGATCATACGAATGAGTAAGAATGGATCGTACGAATGAAATAGAATAGATTGTACGAATGAATTAGAATGGATCGTGCGAATGAATTAGAATGGATCGTACGAATGAATTAGAATGGATCGTACGAATGAATTAGAATGGATCATATTAATGAATTAGAATGGATCGTACGAATGAATTAGAATGGATACATTCGTGCGAATGAATTAGAATAGATCGTGCGAATCCATTAGACTGGATCGTGCGAATGAATAAGAATGGATCATACGCATGAATTAGAATGGATCGTACGAATTAATTAGAATGGATACATTCGTGCGAATGAATTAGAATGGATTGTATGAATGAATTAGAATGGATCGTACGAATGAATTAGAATGGATCATACGAATTAATTAGAATGGATCATACGAATGAATTAGAATGGATCGTACGAATGAATTAGAATGGATCGTACGAATGAACTAGAATGGATCGTACGAATGAACTAGAATGGATACATTCGTGCGAATGAATTAGAATGGATCGTACGAATGAATTAGAATGGATCGTATGATTCATTCTAATTCATTCGTACGATCCATTCTAATTCATTCGTACGATTCATGCTAATTCATTCGCACGATCCATTCTAATTCATTCGTACGATCCATTCTTATTCATTCATACAATCAATTCTAATTCATTCGCACAATCCATTCTAATTCATTCGTACAATCCATTCTAATTCATTCATATGATCCATTCTAACTCATTAGGTGGATCCATTCTAATTCATTCGTACCATCCATTCTAATTCATTCCCACGATCCATTCTAATTTATTCGTACGATCCATTTTAATTCATTTGTACGATCTATTCTAATTCATTCGCACGAATGTAACCATTCTAATTCATTGATACGATTCATTCTAATTCATTCGTATGAGCTATTCTAATTCATTCGTACGATCCATTCTAATTCATTCGTACGATCCATTGTAATTCATTCATACAATCCATTTAGATTCATTCGCACAAATATATCCATTCAAATTCATTCGTACGATCCAGTCTAATTCATTCGTACGATCCATTCTAATTCATACGAATGAATTAGAATGGATCATACGAATGAATTAGAATGGATCGTACGAACGAATTAGAATGGATCATACGAACGAATTAGAATGGATCATATGAACGAATTAGAATGGATCGTACGAATTAATTAGAATGGATACATTCGAGCGAATGAATTAGAATGGATCGTACGAATGAATTAGAATAGATCATAGGAATGAATTAGAATGGATCGTGCAAATGAATTAGAATGGATACATTCGTGCGAATGAATTAAAATGGATCGTGCGAATGAATTAGAATGGATCGTACGAATGAATTAGAATGGATATATTTGAACGAATAAATTAGAATGGATCATACGAATGAATTAGAATGGATCGTACGAATGAATTAGAATGGATAGTGCGAATGAATTAGAATGGATCGTACGAATGAATTAGAATGGATACATTCGTGCGAATAAATTAGAATGGATCATACGAATGAGTAAGAATGGATCGTACAAATGAAATAGAATGGATTATACAAATGAATTAGAATGGATACATTCGTGCGAATGAATTAGAATGGATCGTATGTACGAATGAATTAGAATGGATACATTCGTGCGAATGAATTAGAATAGATCGTACGAATGAATTAGAATGGATCGTGCGAATGAATTAGAATAGATCGTACGAATGAATTAGAATGGATCGTACGAATGAACTAGAATGGATACATTCGTGCGAATGAATTAGAATGAATCGTACGAATAAATTAGAATGGATCGTACGAATGAATTAGAATGGATCTTACGAATGAATTAGAATGGATCGTACGAATAAATTAGAATGGATCGTATGAATGGTTTAGAATGGATACATTCGTGCGAATGAATTAGAATGGATCGGACGAATGAATTAGAATGGATCGTACGAATGAATTAGAATGGATCGTACGAATGGATTAGAATGGATCGTACGAATGAATTAGAATAGATCGTACGAATGAATTAGAATGGATCGTACGAAGGAATTAGAATGGATCGTACGAATGAATTAGAATGGATATATTCGTGCAAATGAATTAGAATGGATCGTATGAATGTATTAGAATGGATCGTATGAGTGAATTTGAATGGATCGTATGAATGAATTAGAATGGATCGTATGAATAAATTAGAATGGATACATTCATGTGAATGAATTAGAATGGATCGTATGAATGAATTAGAATAGATTTTGTGAATTAATTAGAACTGATCGTACGAATGAATTAGAATGGATACATTCGTACGAATGAATTAGAATGGATTATATGAATGAATTAGAATGGATCCTATGAATGAATTAGAATGGATCGTACGAATGAATTAGAATGGATCGTGCGAATGAATTAGAATGGATCGTACGAATGAATTAGAATGGATACATTCGTGCGAATGAATTAGAATGGATACATTCGTGCGAAAGAATTAGAATAGATCGTATGAATGAATTAGAATGGATCCTATGAATGAATTAGAATGGATCGTGCGAATGAATTAGAATGGATCGTACGAATGAATTAAAATGGATCGTGCTAATGAATTAGAATTGATTGAACGAATGAATTAGCATGGATCGTGCTAATGAATTAGAATGGATCGTACGAATGAATTAGAATGGATCAAATGAATGAATTAGAATGGTTACATTCATGCGAATGAATTAGAATGGATCGTACGAATGGATTAGAATGGATCGTACGAATGTATTAGAATGGATACATTCGAGCGAATGAATTAGAATGGATCGTACGAATTAATTAGAATGGATCGTACGAATAAATTAGAATGGATACATTCGTCCGAATGAATTAGAATGGATCATACGAATAAGTAAGAATGGATCGTATGAATGAAATAGAATAGATTGTACGAATGGATTAGAATGGATCCAACGAATGGATTACAATGGATACCTTTGTGCATATGAATTACAATGGATCGTACGAATGAATTAGAATGGATCATATTAATGAATTAGAATGGATCGTACGAATGGATTAGAATGGATCGTGCGAATGAATTAGAATGGATCGTACGAATGAATTAGAATGGATCGTATGAATGAATTAGAATGGATCATATTAATGAATTAGAATGGATCGTACGAATGAATTAGAATGGATACATTCGTGCGAATGAATTAGAATGGATCGGACGAATGAATTAGAATGGATCGTACGAATGAATTAGAATGGATCAAATGAATGAATTAGAATGGTTACATTCATGCGAATGAATTAGAATGGATCGTACGAATGGATTAGAATGGATCGTACGAATGGATTAGAATGGATACATTCGAGCAAATGAATTAGAATGGATCGTACGAATGAATTAGAATGGATCGTACGAATGGATTAGAATGGATCCTACGAATGGATTAGAATAGATACCTTTGTGCATATGAATTAGAATGGATCGTACGAATGAATTAGAATGGATCATATTAATGAATTAGATTGGATCGTATGAATGAATTAGAATGGATACATTCGTGCACGATCCATTCCAATTCATTCATACGATCTATTCTAATTGTATGAATGTATTAGAATGGATCATATGAGTGAATTAGAATGGATCGTACGAATGAATTAGAATGGATCGTATGAATGAATTAGAATGGATACATTCGTGTGAATGAATTAGAATGGATCGTATGAATGAATTAGAATAGATTTTGTGAATGAATTAGAACTGATCGTACGAATGAATTAGAATGGATACATTCGTGCGAATGAATTAGAATGGATTATATGAATGAATTAGAATGGATCCTATGAATGGATTAGAATGGATCGTACGAATGAATTAGAATGGATACATTCGTGCGAATGAATTAGAATGGATCGTACGAATTAATTAGAATGGATACATTCGTGCGAATGAATTAGAATGGATATATTCGTGCGAAAGAATTAGAATAGCTCGTATGAATGAATTAGAATGGATCCTATGAATGAATTAGAATGGATCGTGCGAATGAATTAGAATGGATCGTATGAATGAATTAGAATGGATCGTGCTAATGAATTTGAATTGATTGAACGAATGAATTAGCATGGATCGTGCTAATGAATTAGAATGGATCGTACGAATGAATTAGAATGGATCAAATGAATGAATTAGAATGGTTACATTCATGCGAATGAATTAGAATGGATCGTACGAATGGATTAGAATGGATCGTACGAATGGATTAGAATGGATACATTCGAGCGAATGAACTAGAATGGATCATACGAATTAATTAGAATGGATTGTACGAATAAATTAGAATGGATACATTCGTCCGAATGAATTAGAATGGATCATACGAATGAGTAAGAATGGATCGTACGAATGAAATAGAATAGATTGTATGAATGGATTAGAATGGATCCTACGAATGGATTAGAATGGATACCTTTGTGCATATGAATTACAATGGATCGTACGAATGAATTAGAATGGATCATATTAATGAATTAGAATGGATCGTACGAATGGATTAGAATGGATCGTGCGAATGAATTAGAATGGATCGTACTAATGAATTAGAATGGATCATACGAATGAATTAGAATGGATCATATTAATGAATTAGAATGGATCGTACGAATGAATTAGAATGGATACATTAGTGCGAATGAATTAGAATGGATCGGACGAATGAATTAGAATGGATCGTACTAATAAATTAGAATGGATCAAATGAATGAATTAGAATGGTTACATTCATGCGAATGAATTGGAATGGATCGTACGAATGGATTAGAATGGATCGTACGAATGGATTAGAATGGATATATTCAAGCGAATGAATTAGAATGGATCGTACGAATGAATTAGAATGGATCGTACGAATGGATTAGAATGGATCCTACGAATGGATTAGAATGGATACCTTTGTGCATATGAATTAGAATGGATCGTACGAATGAATTAGAATGGATCATATTAATGAATTAGAATGGATCGTACGAATGAATTAGAATGGATACATTCGTGCACGATCCATTCTAATTCATTCATACAATCCATTCTAATTGTATGAATGTATTAGAATGGATCGTATGAGTGAATTAGAATGGATCGTACGAATGAATTAGAATGGATCGTATGAATGAATTAGAATGGATACATTCGTGTGAATGAATTAGAATGGATCGTATGAATGAATTAGAATAGATTTTGTGAATGAATTAGAACTGATCGTATGAATGAATTAGAATGGATACATTCGTGCGAATGAATTAGAATGAATTGTAGGAATGAATTAGAATGGATCCAATGAATGAATTAGAATGGATCATATGAATGAATTAGAATGGATACATTCGTGCGAATGAATTAGAATTAATCGTACTAATGAATTAGAATGGATCGTGCGAATGAATTAGAATGGATCGTACGAATAAATTAGAATGGATACAATCGTCCGAATGAATTAGAATGGATCATACGAATGAGTAAGAATGGATCGTACGAATGAACTAGAATAGATTGTACGAATGAATTAGAATGGATTCGTATGAATGAATTAGAATGGATACATTCGTGCGAATGAATTAGAATGGATCGTACCAATGAGTAAGAATGGATCGTACGAATGTAATAGAATTGATTGTGCGAATGAATTAGAATGGATCGTACGAATGAATTAGAATGGATCGTGTGAAAGAATTAGAATGGATTGTATGAATGAATTAGAATAGATCGTATGAATGAATTAGAATGGATTCGTACGAATGAATTAGAATGGATACATTCGTGCGAATTAATTAGAATGGATCGTACCAATGAGTAAGAATGGATCGTACGAATGAAATAGAATGGATTGTGCGAATGAATTAGAATGGATCGCACGAATGTATCCATTCTAATTCATTCGTACGATCCATTCTAATTCATTCGTACGATCCATTCTAATTCATTCGTATGATCCATTCTAATTAATTCGTATGATCCATTCTAATTCATTCGTACGATCCATTCTAATTCATTCATACAATCTATTCTAATTCATTCGTACGATCCATTCTAATTCACTCATACGATCCATTCTAATACATTCATACGATCCATTCTAATTCATTTACACGAATATATCCATTCTAATTCATTCGTACGATCCATTCTAATTCCTTCGTACGATCCATTCTAATTCATTCGTATAATCTATTCTAATTCATTCGTACGATCCATTCTAATTCCTTCGTACGATCCATTCTAATTCATTCGTACGATCTATTCCAATTCATTCGTACAATCTATTCTAATTCAACCGTACGAATGGATACATTCGTGTGAATGAATTAGAATGGATCGTACGAATGAGCAAGAATGGATCGTACGAATGAAATAGAATAGATTGCACGAATGAATTAGAATGGATCGTACGAATGAATTAGAATGGATCGTAAGAAGGAATTAGAATGGATCGTACGAATGAATTAGAATGGATCGTACAAATGTATCCATTCTAATTCATTCGTACGATCCATTCTAATTCATTCGTAAGATCCATTCTAATTCATTCGTACGATCCATTCTAATTCATTCGTACGATCCATTCTAGTTCATTCGTACGATCCATTCTAATTCATTCGTACGATCCATTCTAATTCATTCGTACGATCAATTCTAATTCATTCGCATGAATGTATCCATTCTAATTCATTCGTACGATCCTGAATTAGAATTGATCGTACGAATGAATTAGAATGGATACCTTTGTGCATATGAATTAGAATGGATCGTACGAATAAATTAGAATGGATCATATTAATGAATTAGAATGGATCGTACGAATGAATTAGAATGGATCGTACGAATGAATTAGAATGGATCTTACGAATGGATTAGAATGGATACATTCGTGCGAATGAATTAGAATGGATCGGACGAATGAATTAGAATGGATCGTACGAATGAATTAGAATTAATCAAATGAATGAATTAGAATGGTTACATTCATGCGAATGAATTAGAATGGATCGTACGAATGGATTAGAATGGATCGTACGAATGGATTAGAATAGATACATTCGAGCGAATGAATTAGAATGGATCGTACGAATAAAATTAGAATGGATCGTACGAATGAATTAGAATAGATCGTACGAATGAATTAAAATGGATCGTACGAATGAATTAGAATGGATCGTGTGAAAGAATTAGAACGGATCGTACGAATGAATTAGAATGGATCGTGCGAATGAATTAGAATGGATCGTACGAATGAATTAGAATGGATCGTGCTAATGAATTAGAATTGATCGAACGAATGAATTAGCATGGATCGTGCATTTGTACGATCCATTCTAATTTATTCGTAAGATCCATTCTAATTCATTCGTACGATCCATTCTAATTCATTCGTACGATCCATTCTAATTCATTCGCATGAATGTATCCATTCTAGTTCATTCGTACGATCCATTCTAATTCATTCTTACGATCCATTCTAATTCATTCATATGATCTATTCTAATTCATTCATACAATCCATTCGAATTCTTTCACACGATCCATTCTAATTCATTCGTACGATCCATTCTAATTCATTCGCACAATCCATTCTATTTCATTCGTACGATCCATTCTTACTCATTCGTATGATCCATTCTAATTCATTCGCACAAATGTATCCATAATGGATCATACGAATGAGTAATAATGGATCGTACGAATGAAATAGAATGGATTGTGCGAATTAATTAGAATAGACCGTACGAATGAATTAGAATGGATACATTCGTGCGAATGAATTAGAATGGATCGTACGAATGAATTAGAATGGATCGTACGAATGAATTAGAATGGATCATATTAATGAATTAGAATGGATCGTACGAATGAATTAGAATGAATACTTTCGTGCGAATGAATTAGAATGGATCGTGCGAATCCATTAGACTGGATCGTGCGAATGAATAAGAATGGATCATACGAATGAATTAGAATGGATCGTACGAATTAATTAGAATGGATACATTCGTGCGAATGAATTAGAATGGATTATATGAATGAATTAGAATGGATCGTACGAATGAATTAGAATGGATCATACGAATTAATTAGAATGGATCATACGAATGAATTAGAATGGATCATACGAATGAATTAGAATGGATCATACGAATGAACTAGAATGGATCGTACGAATGAACTAGAATGGATACATTCGTGCGAATGAATTAGAATGGATCGTACGAATGAATTAGAATGGATCGTACGATTCATTCTAATTCGTTCGTACGATCCATTCTAATACATTCGTACGATTCATGCTAATTCATTCGCACGATCCATTCTAATTCATTCGTACGATCCATTCTTATTCATTCATAGGATCAATTCTATTTCATTCGCACAATCCATTCTAATTCATTCGTACAATCCATTCTAATTCATTCGTATGATCCATTCTAACTCACTCGGTGGATCCATTCTAATTCATTCGTACGATCCATTCTAATTCATTCCCACGATCCATTCTAATTTATTCGTACGATCCATTTTAATTCATTCGTACGATCTATTCTAATTCATTCGCACGAATATAACCATTCTAACTCATTGATACGATTCATTCTAATTCATTCGTATGAGCTATTCTAATTCATTCGTACGATCCATTCTAATTTATTCGTACGATACATTGTAATTCATTCATACAATCCATTTAGATTCATTCGCACAAATGTATCCATTCAAATTCATTTGTACGATCCAGTCTAATTCATTCGTACGATCCATTCTAATTCATACGAATGAATTAGAATGGATCATACGAATGAATTAGAATGGATCGTACGAACGAATTAGAATGGATCGTACGAACGAATTAGAATGGATCATATGAACGAATTAGAATGGATCGTACGAATGAATTAGAATGGATATATTCGAGCGAATGAATTAGAATGGATTGTACGAATGAATTAGAATAGATCATAGGAATGAATTAGAATGGATCGTGCAAATGAATTAGAATGGATATATTCGTGCGAATGAATTAAAATGGATCGTGCAAATGATTTAGAATGGATCGTACGAATGAATTAGAATGGATATATTTGAACGAATAAATTAGAATGGACCATACGAATGAATTAGAATGGATCGTACGAATGAATTAGAATGGATAGTGCGAATGAATTAGAATGGATCGTACGAATGAATTAGAATAGATACATTCGTGCGAATGAATTAGAATGGATCATACGAATGATTAAGAATGGATCGTACAAATTAATTAGAATGGATCGTACGAATGAATTAGAATGGATCATACGAATGAATTAGAATGGATCGTACGAATTAATTAGAATGGATCGTACGAATTAATTAGAATGGATCGTACTAATGAATTAGAATGGATCATACGAATGAATTAGAATGGATACATTCGTGCGAATGAATTAGAATGGATCGTACGAATGAATTAGAATGGATCAAATGAATAAATTAGAATGGTTACATTCATGCGAATGAATTAGAATGGATCGTACGAATGGATTAGAATGGATCGTACAAATGGATTCGAATGGATAAATTCGAGCGAATGAATTAGAATGAATCATACGAATTAATTAGAATGGATTGTACGAATAAATTAGAATGGATACATTCGTCCGAATGAATTAGAATGGATCATACGAATGAGAAAGAATGGATCGTACGAATGAAATAGAATAGATTGTATGAATGGATTAGAATGGATCCTACGAATGGATTAGAATGGATACCTTTGTGCATATGAATTACAATGGATCGTACGAATGAATTAGAATGGATCATATTAATGAATTAGAATGGATCGTACGAATGGATTAGAATGGATCGTGCGAATGAATTAGAATGGATCGTACGAATGAATTAGAATGGATCGTACGAATGAATTAGAATGGATCATATTAATGAAATAGAATGGATCGTACGAATGAATTAGAATGGATACATTAGTGCGAATGAATTAGAATGGATCGGACGAATGAATTAGAATGGATCGTACGAATGAATTAGAATGGATCAAATGAATTAATTAGAATGGTTACATTCATGCGAATGAATTAGAATGGATCGTACGAATGGATTAGAATGGATCGTACGAATGGATTAGAATGGATACATTCGAGCGAATGAATTAGAATGGATTGTACGAATGAATTAGAATGGATCGTGCGAATGAATTAGAATGGATCGTACGAATGAATTAGAATGGATCATACGAATGAATTAGAATGGATCATATTAATGAATTAGAATGGATCGTACGAATGAATTAGAATGGATACATTCGTGCGAATGAATTAGAATGGATCGTGCAAATCCATTAGACTGGATCGTGCGAATGAATAAGAATGGATCATACGAATGAATTAGAATAGATCGTATGAATTAATTAGAATGGATACATTCGTGCGAATGAATTAGAATGGATTGTATGAATGAATTAGAATGGATCGTACGAATGAATTATAATGGATCATACGAATTAATTAGAATGGATCATACGAATGAATTAGAATGGATCGTACGAATGAATTAGAATGGATCATACGAATGAACTAGAATGGATCGTACGAATGAACTAGAATGGATACATTCGTGCGAATGAATTAGAATGGATACATTCATGCAAAAGAATTAGAATAGATCGTATGAATGAATTAGAATGGATCCTACGAATGAATTCATTAATATGATCCATTCTAATTCATTCGTACGATCCATTCTAATTCATTCATACGATCCATTCTAATTCATTCGTACGATCCATTCTAATTCATTCGTATATTCCATTCTAAGATCCTACGAATGAAATAGAATGGATCGTACGAATGAATTAGTATGGGCCGTACGAATGAATTAGAATGGCTCGTGTGATTGAATTAGAATGGATACATTCGTGCGAATGAATTAGAATGGATCGGACGAATGAATTAGAATGGATCGTACGAATGAATTAGAATGGATCAAATGAATGAATTAGAATGGTTACATTCATGCGAATGAATTAGAATGGATCGTACGAATGGATTAGAATGGATCGTACGAATGAACTAGAATGGATACATTCGTGCGAATGAATTAGAGTGGATCGTACGAATGAATTAGAATGGATCGTACGAATGAATTAGAATGGATCATACGAATGAATTAGAATGGATCATACGAATGAATTAGAATGGATCGTATGAATGAATTAGAATGGATCGGACGAATGAATTAGAATGGATCGTACGAATGAATTAGAATGGATCAAATGAATGAATTAGAATGGTTACATTCATGCGAATGAATTAGAATGGATCGTACGAATGGATTAGAATGGATCGTACGAATGGATTAGAATGGATACATTCGAGTGAATGAATTAGAATGGATCGTACGAATGAATTATAATGGATCGTACGAATGGATTAGAATGGATCCTACGAATGGATTAGAATGGATACCTTTGTGCAGAATGGATCGTACGAATGAATTAGAATGGATACATTCGTGCACGATCCATTCTAATTCATTCGCACGAATGTATCCATTCTAATTCATTCGTACGATCCATTCTAATTCATTAATATGATCCATTCTAATTCATTTGTACGATCCATTCTAATTCATTCGTATGATCCATTCTAATTCATTCGGACGAATGTATCCATTCTAATTTATTCGTACGATCCATTCTAATTCATTCGTACGATCCATTCAAATACATTCGTACGATTCATGCTAATTCATTCGCACGATCCATTCTAATTCATTCGTACGATCCATTCTTATTCATTCATACGATCAATTCTATTTCATTCACACAATCCATTCTAATTCATTCGTACAATCCATTCTAATTCATTCGTATGATCCATTCTAACTCACTCGGTGGATCCATTCTAATTCATTCGTACGATCCATTCTAATTCATTCCCACGATCCATTCTAATTTATTCGTACGATCCATTTTAATTCATTCGTACGATCTATTCTAATTCATTCGCACGAATATAACCATTCTAATTCATTGATACGATTCATTCTAATTCATTCGTATGAGGTATTCTAATTCATTCGTACGATCCATTCTAATTTATTCGTACGATACATTGTAATTCATTCATACAATCCATTTAGATTCATTCGCACAAATGTATCCATTCAAATTCATTTGTACGATCCAGTCTAATTCATTCGTACGATCTATTCTAATTCATACAAATGAATTAGAATGGATCATACGAATGAATTAGAATGGATCGTACGAACGAATTAGAATGGATCATATGAACGAATTAGAATGGATCGTACGAATGAATTAGAATGGATATATTCGAGCGAATGAATTAGAATGGATTGTACGAATGAATTAGAATAGATCATAGGAATGAATTAGAATGGATCGTGCAAATGAATTAGAATGGATACATTCGTGCGAATGAATTAAAATGGATCGTGCGAATGAATTAGAATGGATCGTACGAATGAATTAGAATGGATATATTTGAACGAATAAATTAGAATGGATCATACGAATGAATTAGAATGGATCGTACGAATGAATTAGAATGGATAGTGCGAATGAATTAGAATGGATCGTACGAATGAATTAGAATGGATACATTCGTGCGAATGAATTAAAATGGATCATACGAATGAGTAAGAATGGATCGTACAAATGAAATAGAATGGATTATACAAATGAATTAGAATGGATACATTCGTGCGAATGAATTAGAATGGATCGTATGTACGAATGAATTAGAATGGATACATTCGTGCGAATGAATTAGAATAGATCGTACGAATGAATTAGAATGGATCGTGCGAATGAATTAGAATGGATCGTACGAATGAATTAGAATGGATCGTACGAATGAACTAGAATGGATATATTCGTGCGAATGAATTAGAATGGATCGTACGAATGAATTAGAATGGATCGTACGAATGAATTAGAATGGATCTTACGAATGAATTAGAATGGATCGTACAAATAAATTAGAATGGATCGTATGAATGGTTTAGAATGGATACATTCGTGCGAATGAATTAGAATGGTACGGACGAATGAATTAGAATGGATCGTACGAATGAATTAGAATGGATCAAATGAATGAATTAGAATGGTTACATTCATGCGAATGAATTAGAATGGATCGTACGAATAGATTAGAATGGATCGTACGAATGAATTAGAATAGATCGTACGAATGAATTAGAATGGCTCGTACGAAGGAATTAGAATGGATCGTACGAATGAATTAGAATGGATATATTCGTGCAAATGAATTAGAATGGATCGTATGAATGTATTAGAATTTATCATATAAGTGAATTAGAATGGATCGTACGAATGAATTAGAATGGATCGTATGACTGAATTAGAATGGATACATTCGTGTGAATGAATTAGAATGGATCGTATGAATAAATTAGAATAGATTTTGTGAATGAATTAGAACTGATCGTACGAATGAATTAGAATGGATACATTCGTGCAAATGAATTAGAATGGATTGTATGAATGAATTAGAATGGATCCTATGAATGAATTAGAATGGATCGTACGAATGAATTAGAATGGATCGTGCGAATGAATTAGAATGGATCGTACGAATGAATTAGAATGGATGCATTCGTGCGAATGAATTAGAATAGATCGTATGAATGAATTAGAATGGATCCTATGAATGAATTAGAATGGATCGTGCGAATGAATTAGAATGGATCGTACGAATGAATTAGAATGGATCGTGCTAATGAATTAGAATTGATTGAACGAATGAATTAGCATGGATCTTGCTAATGAATTAGAATGGATCGTACGAATGAATTAGAATGGATCAAATGAATGAATTAGAATGGTTACATTCATGCGAATGAATTAGAATGGATCGTACGAATGGATTAGAATGGATCATACGAATGTATTAGAATGGATCGTACGAATGGATTAGAATGGATCGTACGAATGTATTAGAATGGATACATTCGAGCGAATGAATTAGAATGGATCGTACGAATTAATTTGAATGGATCGTACGAATAAATTAGAATGGATACATTCGTCCGAATGAATTAGAATGGATCATACGAATGAGTAAGAATGGATCGTACGAATGAAATAGAATAGATTGTACGAATAGATTAGAATGGATCCTACGAATGGATTAGAATGGATACCTTTGTGCATATGAATTACAATGGATCGTACGAATGAATTAGAATGGATCATATTAATGAATTAGAATGGATCGTACGAATGGATTAGAATGGATCGTGCGAATGAATTAGAATGGATCGTACGAATGAATTAGAATGGATCGTACGAATGAATTAGAATGGATCATATTAATGAATTAGAATGGATCGTACAAATGAATTAGAATGGATACATTAGTGCGAATGAATTAGAATGGATCGGACGAATGAATTAGAATGGATCGTACGAATGAATTAGAATGGATCAAATGAATGAATTAGAATGGTTACATTCATGCGAATGAATTAGAATGGATCGTACGAATGGATTAGAATGGATCGTACGAATGGATTAGAATGGACACATTCGAGCGAATGAATTAGAATGGATCGTACGAATGAATTAGAATGGATCGTACGAATGGATTAGAATGGATCCTATGAATGGATTAGAATGGATACCTTTGTGCATATGAATTAGAATGGATCGTACGAATGAATTAGAATGGATCATATTAATGAATTAGAATGGATCGTACGAATGAATTAGAATGGATACATTCGTGCATGATCCATTCTAATTCATTCATACAATCCATTCTAATTGTATGAATGTATTAGAATGGATCGTATGAGTGAATTAGAATGGATCGTACGAATGAATTAGAATGGATCGTATGAATGAATTAGAATGGATACATTCGTGTGAATGAATTAGAATGGATCGTATGAATGAATTAGAATAGATTTTGTGAATGAATTAGAACTGATCGTATGAATGAATTAGAATGGATACATTCGTGCGAATGAATTAGAATGGATTGTATGAATGAATTAGAATGGATCCTATGAATGAATTAGAATGGATCGTACGAATGAATTAGAATGGATACATTCGTGCGAATGAATTAGAATTGATCGTACGAATGAATTAGAATGGATCGTGCGAATGAATTAGAATGGATCGTACGAATAAATTAGAATGGATACATTCGTCCGAATGAATTAGAATGGATCATATGAATGAGTAAGAATGGATCGTACAAATGAAATAGAATAGATTGTACGAATGAATTAGAATGGATTCGTACGAATGAATTAGAATGGATACATTCGTGCGAATGAATTAGAATGGATCGTACCAATGAGTAAGAATGGATCGTACGAATGAAATAGAATTGATTGTGCGAATGAATTAGAATGGATCGTACGAATGAATTAGAATGGATCGTGTGAAAGAATAAGAATGGATTGTATGAATGAATTAGAATAGTTCGTATGAATGTATTTGAATGGATTCGTACGAATGAATTAGAATGGATACATTCGTGCGAATGAATTAGAATGGATCGTACCAATGAGTAAGAATGGATCGTACGAATGAAATAGAATGGATATTGCGAATGAATTAGAATGGATCGCACGAATGTATCCATTCTAATTCATTCGTACGATCCATTCTAATTCATTCATATGATCCATTCTAATTAATTCGTATGATCCATTCTAATTCATTCGTACGATCCATTCTAATTCATTCATACAATCCATTCTAATTCATTCATACGATCCATTCTAATTCACTCATACGATCCATTCTAATACATTCATACGATCCATTCTAATTCATTTGCACGAATATATCCATTCTAATTCATTCGTACGATCCATTGTAATTCCTTCGTACGATCCATTCTAATTCATTCGTATGATCTATTCTAATTCATTCGTACGATCCATTCTAATTCATTCGTTCGATCCATTCTAATTCCTTCGTACGATCCATTCTAATTCATTCGTACGATCTATTCTAATTCATTCGTATAATCTATTCTAATTCATCCGTACGAATGGATATATTCGTGTGAATGAATTAGAATGGATCGTACGAATGAGCAAGAATGGATCGTACGAATGAAATAGAATGGATTGCACGAATGAATTAGAATGGATCGTACGAATGAATTAGAATGGATCGTAAGAAGGAATTAGAATGGATCGTACGAATGAATTAGAATGGATCGTACAAATGTATCCATTCTAATTCATTCATACGATCTATTCTAATTCATTTGTAAGATCCAATCTAATTCATTCGTACGATCCATTCTAATTCATTCGTACGATCCATTCTAATTCATTCGCACGAATGTATCCATTCTAGTTCATTCGTACGACCCATTCTAATTCATTCGTACGATCCATTCTAATTCATTCGTACAATCAATTCTAATTCATTCGCACGAATGTATCCATTCTAATTCATTCGTACGATCCTGAATTAGAATGGATCGTACGAATGAATTAGAATGGATACCTTTGTGCATATGAATTAGAATGGATCGTACGAATGAATTAGAATGGATCATATTAATGAATTAGAATGGATCGTACGAATGAATTAGAATGGATCGTACGAATGAATTAGAATGGATCCTACGAATGGATTAGAATGGTTACATTCGTGCGAATGAATTAGAATGGATCAGACGAATGAATTAGAATGGATCGTACGAACGAATTAGAATTAATCAAATGAATGAATTAGAATGGTTACATTCATGCGAATGAATTAGAATGGATCGTACGAATGGATTAGAATGGATCGTACGAATGGATACATTCGAGCGAATGAATTAGAATGGATCGTACGAATGAAATTAGAATGGATCGTACGAATGAATTAGAATAGATCGTACGAATGAATTAGAATGGATCGTACGAATGAATTAGAATGGATCGTGTGAAAGAATTAGAATGGATCGTACGAATGAATTAGAATGGATCGTGCGAATGAATTAGAATGGATCGTACGAATGAATTAGAATGGATCGTGCTAATGAATTAGAATTGATCGAACGAATGAATTAGCATGGATCGTGCATTTGTACGATCCATTCTAATTTATTCGTAAGATCCATTCTAATTCATTCGTACGATCCATTCTAATTCATTCGTACGATCCATTCTAATTCATTCGCACGAATGTATCCATTCTAGTTCATTCGTACGATCCATTCTAATTCATTCGTACGATCCATTCTAATTCATTCATACGATCTATTCTAATTCATTCATACAATCCATTCTAATTCTTTCACACGATCCATTCTAATTCATTCGTACGATCCATTCTAATTCATTCGCACAATCCATTCTATTTCATTCGTACGATCGATTCTTACTCATTCGTATGATCCATTCTAATTCATTCGCACGAATGTATCTATAATGGATCATACGAATGAGTAAGAATGGATCGTACGAATGAAATAGAATGGATTGTGCGAATGAATTAGAATGGGCCGTACGAATGAATTAGAATGGATACATTCGTGCGAATGAATTAGAATGGATCGTACAAATGAATTAGAATAGATCACGAATGAATTAGAATGGATCGTACGAATAAATTAGAATGGATACATTCGTCCGAATGAATTAGAATGGATCATACGAATGAGTAAGAATGGATTGTACGAATGAAATAGAATAGATTGTACGAACGAATTAGAATGGATCGTGCGAATGAATTAGAATGGATCATACGAATGAATTAGAATGGATCGTACGAATGAATTAGAATGGATCGTGCGAATGAATTAGAATGGATCATATTAATGAATTAGAATGGATCGTACGAATGAATTAGAATGGATACATTCGTGCGAATGAATTAGAATGGATCTGCGAATCCATTAGACTGGATCGTGCGAATGAATAAGAATGGATCATACGAATGAATTAGAATGGATCGTACGAATTAATTAGAATGGATACATTCGTGCGAATGAATTAGAATGGATTGTATGAATGAATTAGAATGGATCGTACGAATGAATTAGAATGGATCATACGAATTAATTAGAATGGATCATACGAATGAATTAGAATGGATCGTACGAATGAATTAGAATGGATCGTACGAATGAACTAGAATGGATCGTACGAATGAACTAGAATGGATACATTCGTGCGAATGAATTAGAATGGATCGTACGAATGAATTAGAATGGATCGTACGATTCATTCTAATTCATTCGTACGAACCATTCTAATACATTCGTACGATTCATGCTAATTCATTCGCACGATCCATTCTAATTCATTCGTACGATCCATTCTTATTCATTCATACGATCAATTCTAATTCATTCGCACAATCCATTCTAATTCATTCGTACAATCCATTCTAATTCATTCGTATGATCCATTCTAACTCATTCGGTGGATCCATTCTAATTCATTCGTACGATCCATTCTAATTCATTCCCACGATCCATTCAAATTTATTCGTACGATCAATTTTAATTCATTCGTACGATCTATTCTAATTCATTCGCACGAATGTAACCATTCTAATTCATTGATACGATTCATTCTAATTCATTCGTATGAGCTATTCTAATTCATTCGTACGATCCATTCTAATTCATTCGTACGATCCATTGTAATTCATTCATACAATCCATTTAGATTCATTCGCACAAATGTATCCATTCAAATTCATTCGTACGATCCAGTCTAATTCATACGAATGAATTAGAATGGATCATATGAATGAATTAGAATGGATCGTACGAACGAATTAGAATGGATCGTACGAACGAATTAGAATGGATCGTACGAATGAATTAGAATGGATACATTCGAGCGAATGAATTAGAATGGATCGTACGAATGAATTAGAATAGATCATAGGAATGAATTAGAATGGATCGTGCAAATGAATTAGAATGGATACATTTGTGCGAATGAATTAAAATGGATCGTGCGAATGAATTAGAATGGATCGTACGAATGAATTAGAATGGATATATTTGAACGAATAAATTAGAATGGATCATACGAATGAATTAGAATGGATCGTACGAATGAATTAGAATGGATAGTGCGAATGAATTAGAATGGATCGTACGAATGAATTAGAATGGATACATTCGTGCGAATGAATTAGAATGGATCATACGAATGAGTAAGAATGGATCGTACAAATGAAATAGAATGGATTATACAAATGAATTAGAATGGATACATTCGTGCGAATGAATTAGAATGGATCGTATGTACGAATGAATTAGAATGGATACATTCGTGCGAATGAATTAGAATGGATCGTACGAATGAATTAGAATGGATCGTGCGAATGAATTAGAATGGATCGTACGAATGAATTAGAATGGATTGTACGAATGAACTAGAATGGATACATTCGTGCGAATAAATTAGAATGGATCGTACGAATGAATTAGAATGGATCGTACCAATGAATTAGAATGGATCGTACCAATGAATTAGAATGGATCGTATGAATGGTTTAGAATGGATACATTCGTGCGAATGAATTAGAATGGATCGTACGAATGAATTAGAATGGATCAAATGAATGAATTAGAATGGTTACATTCATGCGAATGAATTAGAATGGATCGTACGAATGGATTAGAGTTGATCGTACGAATGGATTAGAATGGATACATTCGTGCGAATGAATTCGAATGGATCATACAAATGAGTAAGAATGGATCGTACGAATGAAATAGAAAGGATTGTACGAATGAATTAGAATGGATCGTGCGAATGAATTTGAATGGATCGTACGAATGAATTAGAATAGATCGTGCTAATGAATTAGAATTGATCGTACGAATGAAATAGAATGGATTGTACGAATGATTTAGAATGGATCGTACGAATGAATTAGAATGGATCGTACGAATGATTTAGAATAGATACATTCGTGCGAATGAATTAGAATGGATCGTACGAATGATTTAGAATAGATACATTCGTGCGAATGAATTAGAATGGATCATACGAATGAGTAAGAATGGATCGTACGAATGAAACAGAATGGATTGTACGAATGAATTATAATGGATTCGTACGAATGAATTAGAATGGATACATTCGTGCGAATGAATTAGAATGGATGGTACCAATGAGTAAGAATGGATCGTACGAATGAAATAGAATGGATTGTGCGAATGAATTAGAATGGATCGTATGAATGAATTAGAATGGATCGTGTGAAAGAATTAGAATGGATTGTATGAATGAATTAGAATAGATCGTAGGAATGAATTAGAATGGATCGTACGAATGAATTAGAATGGATCGTACGAATGAATTAGAATGGATACATTCGTGTGAATGAATTAGAATGGATCTTATGAATGAATTTGAATAGATTGTGCGAATAAATTAGAATGGATCGTACGAATGAATTAGAATGGATACATTCGTGCGAATAAATTAGAATGGATTGTATGAATGAATTAGAATGGATCATACGAATGAATTATAATGGATCGTACGAATGAATTAGAATAGATTGCGCGAATGAATTAGAATGGATCGTGCGAATGAAATAGAATGGATACAAATGAATTAGAATGGATCATACGAATGAATTAGAATGACGATCCATTCTTACTCATTCGTATGATCCATTCTAATTTATTTGCACGAATGTATCCATTCTAATTCATTCGTACGTCTAATTCATTCGTACGGTCCATTCTAATTCATTCGCACAATCCATTCTATTTCATTCGTACGATCCATTCTTACTCATTCGTATGATCCATTATGGATACATTCGTGCGAATGAATTAGAATGGATCGTACGAATGAAATAGAATGGATTGTGCGAATGAATTAGAATGGATCGTACGAATGAATTAGAATGGATCGTGTGAAAGAATTAGAATGGATTGTATGAATGAATTAGAATGGATTGTACGAATGAATTAGAATGGATCGTACGAATGAATTAGAATGGATCGTACGAATGAATTAGAATGGATACATTTGTGCGAATGAATTAGAATGGATCGTACGAAAGAATTAGAATGGATCGTATGAATGAATTAGAATGGATCGTACGAATGAATTAGAATGGATCGTACGAAGGAATTAGAATAGATCGTACGAATGAATTAGAATGGATATATTCGTGCAAATGAATTAGAATGGATCGTATGAATTTATTAGAATGGATCGTATGAGTGAATTAGAATGGATCGTGCGAATGAATTAAAATGGATTGTATGAATAAATTAGAATGGATCGTACGAATGAATTACAATGGATCATACGAATTAATTAGAATGGATCATAGGAATGAATTAGAATGGATCGTACGAATGAATTAGAATTAGAATGGATATATTCGTACGAATGAATTAGAATGGATACGTTCGTGCGAAAGAATTAGAATAGATAGTATGAATGAATTAGAATGGATCCTATGAATGAATTAGAATGGATCGTGCGAATGAATTAGAATGGATTGTACGAATGAATTAGAATGGATACATTCGTGCGAATGAATTAGAATGGATCGGACGAATGAATTAGAATGGATCGTACGAATGAATTAGAATGTATCAAATGAATGAATTAGAATAGTTACATTCATGCGAATGAATTAGAATGGATCGTACGAATGGATTAGAATGGATCGTACGAATGGATTAGAATGGATACATTCGAGCGAATGAATTAGAATGGATTGTACGAATGAATTAGAATGGATCGTACGAATGAATTAGAATGAATTCGTATGATCCATTCGAATTCATTCGCACGATCCATTCTAATTCATTCATACGATCCATTCTAATTCATTCATACAATCCATTCTAATTCTTTCACACGATCCATTCTAATTCATTCGTAGGATCCATTCTAATTCATTTGGACGAATGTATCCATTCTAATTCATTTGGACGAATGTATCCATTCTAATTTATTCGTATGATCCATTCTAATTCATTCGTACGATCCATTCTAATTCATTCGTACGATCCATTCTTACTCATTCGTATGATCCATTCTAATTCATTCGTACTATCCATTCTAATTCATTCGTACGATCCATTCTAATTCATTCGCACAATCTATTCTAATTCATTCGTACGATCCATTCTAATTCATTCGTACGATCGTACGAATGAATTAGAATGGATCGTACGGAATGAATTAGAATGGATTGTACGAATGAATTAGAATGGATCGTACGAATGAATTAGAATGGATCATACGAATGAGTAAGAATGGATCGTACAAATGAAATAGAATGGATTGTACGAATGAATTAGAATGGATCGTACGAATGAATTAGAATGGATCGTGTGAAAGAATTAGAATGCATTGTATAAATGGATCGTATGAATGAATTAGAATGGATCGTGCGAATGAATTCGAATGGATCGCATGATCCATTCGAATAGAATGGATCGTATGAATGAATTAGAATGGATCGGGCGGATGAATTAGAATGGATTGTAGGAATGAATTAGAATGGATCGTATGAATGAATTAGAATGGATCGTATGAATGAATTAGAATGGATCGTGCGAATGAATTAGAATGGATCGTACGAATGAATTAGAATGGATCGTATGAATGAATTAGAATGGATGATACGAATGAATTAGAATGGATCATACGAATGAGTAAGAATGGATCGTACGAATGAAATAGAATGGATTGTACGAATGAATTAGAATTGATCGTACAAATGAATTAGAATGGATCGTACGAATGAATTAGAATGGATCATACGAATGAGTAAGAATGGATCGTACAAATGAAATAGAATGTATTGTACGAATGAATTAGAATGGATCGTACGAATGAATTAGAATGGATCGTGTGAAAGAATTAGAATGCATTGTATGAATGAATTAGAATGGATCGTATGAATGAATTAGAATGGATCGTGCGAATGAATTCGAATGGATCGCATGATCCATTCGAATAGAATGGATCGTATGAATGAATTAGAATGGATCGGGCGAATGAATTAGAATGGATTGTAGGAATGAATTAGAATGGATCGTATGAATGAATTAGAATGGATCGTGCAAATGAATTAGAATGGATCGTACGAATGAATTAGAATGGATCGTACGAATGAATTAGAATGGATCATACGAATGAATTAGAATAGATCATACGAATAAGTAAGAATGGATCGTACGAATGAAATAGAATGGATTGTACGAATGAATTAGAATGGATACATTCATGCGAATGAATTAGAATGGATCGGACGATTGAATTAGAATGGATCGTATGATTCATTCTAATTCATTCGTACAATCCATTCAAATACATTCGTACGATTCATGCTAATTTATTCGCACGATCCATTCTAATTCATTCGTATGAATGTATCCATTCTAATTCATTCGTACGATCCATTCTAATTCATTAATAAGATCCATTCTAATTCACTCGTACGATCCATTCTAATTCATAAGCACAAAGGTATCCATTCTAATTCATTCGTACGATCCATTCTAATTCAGGATCGTACGAATGAATTAGAATGGATACATTCGTGCGAATGAATTAGAATTGATCGTACGAATGAATTAGAATGGATCGTGCGAATGAATTAGAATGGATCGTACGAATGAATTAGAATGGATCGTATGAATGAACTAGAATGGATACATTCGTGCGAATGAATTAGAATGGATCGTACGAATAAATTAGAATGGATCGTACGAATGAATTAGAATGGATCTTACGAATGAATTAGAATGGATCGTACGAATGAATTAGAATGGATCGTACGAATGAATTAGAATGGATACATTCGTGCGAATGAATTAGAATGGATCAGACGAATGAATTAGAATGGATCGTACGAATGAATTAGAATGGATCAAATGAATGAATTAGAATGGTTACATTCATGCGAATGAATTAGAATGGATCGTACGAATGGATTAGAATGGTTCGTACGAATGGATTAGAATGGATACATTCGAGCGAATGAATTAGAATGGATCGTACGAATGAATTAGAATGGATCGTACGAATGGATTAGAATGGATCCTACGAATGGATTAGAATGGATACCTTTGTGCATATGAATTAGAATAGATCGTACGAATGAATTAGAATGGATCATATTAATGAATTAGAATGGATCGTATGAATGAATTAGAATGGATACATTCGTGCGAATGAATTAGAATGGATCGTGCGAATCAATTAGACTGGATCATGCGAATGAATAAGAATAGATCATACGAATGAATTAGAATGGATCGTACGAATTAATTAGAATGGATACATTCGTGCGAATGAATTAGAATGGATTATATGAATGAATTAGAATGGATCGTACGAATGAATTAGAATGGATCATACGAATTAATTAGAATGGATCATACGAATGAATTAGAATGGATCGTACGAATGAATTAGAATGGATCGTACGAATGAATTAGAATGGATACATTCATGTGAATGAATTAGAATGGATTGTGCGAATGAATTAGAATGGATCATATTAATGAATTAGAATGGATCGTACGAATGAATTAGAATGGATACATTCGTGCGAATGAATTAGAATGGATCGTGCGAATCAATTAGACTGGATTGTGCGAATGAATACGAATGGATCGTACGAATGAATTAGAATGAATCGTACGATCCATTCTAATTCAATCGTCCGATCCATTCTAATTCATTCGCATGAATGTATCCATTCTAATTCATTCGTACAATCGATTCTATTTTATTCGTACGATCCATTCTTACTCATTCGTATGATCCATTCTAATTCATTCGTATGATCCATTCTAATTCATTCGTACGATCCATTCTAATTCATTCGTACGATCCATTCAAACTCATTCGCACGATCCATTCTAATTCATTCATACGATCCATTTTAATTCATTCATACGATCCATTCTAATTCATTCCTACAATCCATTCTAATTTATTCGCCCGATCCATTCTAATTCATTCATACGATCCATTCTATTCGAATGGATCATGCGATCCATTCGAATTCATTCGCACGATCCATTCTAATTCATTCATACGATCCATTCTAATTCATTCATACAATTCATTCTAATTCTTTCACACGAATGAATTAGAATGGATCGTACGAATGAATTAGAATGGATCATACGAATAAGTAAGAATGGATCGTACGAATGAATTAGAATGGATCGTACGAATGAATTAGAATGGATCGCACGAATAAATTAGAATGGATACATTCGTCCGAATGAATTGGAATGGATCATACGAATGAGTAAGAATGGATCGTACGAATGAAATAGAATAGATTGTACGAATGAATTAGAATGGATCCTACGAATGAATTAGAATGGATCGTGTGAAAGAATTAGATTGGATTGTATGAATGAATTAGAATGGATCGTATGAATGAATTAGAATGGATCGTGCGAATGAATTTGAATGGATCGTACGAATTCATTCTAATTCATTCATACAATCCATTCTAATTCTTTCACACGATCCATTCTAATTCATTCGTACGTTCCATTCTAATTCATTAGCACGATCCATGCTAATTCATTCATTCGATCAATTCTAATTTTTTAGCACGATCCATTCTAATTCATTCATACGATCCATTCTAATTCATTCGCACGATCCATTCTAATCCATTCTAATTCATTCGTACGATCCATTCTAATTCATTCGTATGATCCATTCTAATTAATTCGTATGATCCATTCTAATTCATTCGTACGATCCATTCTAATTCATTCATACAATCCATTCTAATTCATTCGCACGATCCATTCTAATTCACTCATACGATCCATTCTAATACATTCATACGAACCATTCTAATTCATTTGCACGAATATATCCATTCTAATTCATTCGTACGATCCATTCTAATTCCTTCGTATGATCCATTCTAATTCATTCGTACGATCCATTCTAATTCATTCATACGATCCATTCTAATTCATTCGTACGATCCATTCTAATTCATTCGCACAAATGTATCCTTTCTAATTCATTCGTACGATCCATTCTAATTCATTCGTAAGATCCATTCTAATTCATTCGTACGATCCATTCTAATTCATTCGTACGATCCATTCTAATTCATTCGGACGAATGTATCCATTCTAGTTCATTCGCACGATCCATTCTAATTCATTCGTATGATCCATTCTAATTCATTTGCACGATCCATTCTAATTCATTCGTACGATCCATTGTAATTCATTCATACGATCCATTCTAATTCATTCGTACAATCCATTCTAATTCATTCGCACAAATGTATCCATTCTAATTCATTCGTACGATCCATTCTAATTCATTCGTATGATCCATTCTAATTAATTCGTATGATCCATTCTAATTCACTCATACGATCCATTCTAATACATTCATACGATCCATTCTAATTCATTTGCACGAATATATCCATTCTAATTCATTCATACGATCCATTCTAATTCCTTCGTACGATCCATTCTAATTCATTCGTACGATCTATTCATTTTCATTCGTACGATCCATTCTAATTCATTCGTACGATCCATTCTAATTCCTTGGTACGATCTATTCTAATTCATTCGTACGATCCATTCTAATTCATTCGTACAATCTATTCTAATTCATTCGTACGAATGGATACATTCGTGTGAATGAATTAGAATGGATCGTACGAATGAGTAAGAATGGATCGTACGAATGAAATAGAATGGATTGCACAAATGAATTAGAATGGATCGTACGAATGAATTAGAATGGATCGTGTGAAAGAATTAGAATGGATTGTATGAATGAATTAGAATGGATCGTACGAATGAATTAGAATGGATCGTACTAGGATCCATTCTAATTCATTCGTACAATCTATTCTATTTCATTCGTACGATCCATTCTTACTCATTCGTATGATCCATTCTAATTCATTCGGACGAATGTATCCATTCTAATTTATTCGTACGATCCATTCTAATTCATTCGTACGATCCATTCTAATTCATTCGTACGATCCATTCTTACTCATTCGTATGATCCATTCTAATTCATTCGTACGATCCATTCTAATTCATTCGTACGATCGATTCTAATTCATTCGCACTATCCTTTCTAATTCATTCGTACGATCCATTCTAATTCATTCGTATGATCCATTCTAATTTATTCGTCCAAATATATCCATTCTAATTCATTCGTACGATCCATTCTAATTCATTCGCACGATCCATTCTAATTCATTCGCACGAATGTATCCATTCTAATTCATTTGCACGATCCATTCTAATTCATTCCTATGATCTATTCTAATTCATTCGTACGATCCATTCTAATTCATTCTAATTCATTCGTACGATCCATTCTATGATCCATTCTAATTCATTCGTATATTCCATTCTAATTCATTAGCACGATCCATACTAATGAATTAGAATGGATCCAATCTAATTCATTCATACGATCCATTCTTACTCATTCGTATGATCCATTCTAATTTACTCGTACGATCCATTCTAATTCATTCGTACGATCCATTCTAATTCCTTCGTACGATCCATTCTAATTCATTCGTACGATCCATTCTAATTCATTCGTACGATCCATTCTAATTCCTTCGTACGATCCATTCTAATTCGTTCGTACGATCCATTCTAATTCATTCGTACGATCCATTCTAATTCATTCGTACGATTCATTCTAATTCATTCATACAATCCATTCAAATTTATTCGCACGAATGTATCCATTCTAATTCATTCGTACGATCCATTCTAATTCATTCGCACAATCTATTCTAATTCATTCATATGATCCATTATAATTCATTCGCACGAATGTATCCATTCTAATTCATTCATACGATCCATTCTACTTCATTCGTACTATCCGTTCTAATTCACTCATACGATCCATTCTAATTCATTCATACGATCCATTCTAATTCATTTGCACGAATATATCCATTCTAATTCATTCGTACGATCCATTCTAATTCCTTCGTACGATCCATTCTAATTCCTTCGTACGATCCATTCTAATTCATTCGCACGAATGTATCCATTCTAATTCATTCGTACGATCCATTCTAATTCATTCGTACGATCCATTCTAATTCATTCGTAAGATCCATTCTAATTCACAAATGAATGAATAAGAATGGATCGTACGAATGTGTAAGAATGGATCATACGAATGAAATAGAATGGATTGCACGAATGAATTAGAATGGATCGTATGAATGAATTAGAATGGATCGTGTGAAAGAATTAGAATGGATTGTATGAATCAATTAGAATGGATCGTACGAATGAATTAGAATGGATATATTCGTGCAAATGAATTAGAATGGATCGTATGAATGTATTAGAATGGATCGTGCGAATGAATTAGAATGCATCGTACGAATGAATTAGAATGGATCGTACGAATGAACTAGAATGGATCGTACGAATGAATTAGAATGGATCGTACGAATGAATTAGAATGGATCTTACGAATGAATTAGAATAGATCGTACGAATGAATAAGAATGGATACATTCGTGCGAATGAATTAGAATGGATCGGACGAATAAATTAGAATGGATCGTACGAATGAATTAGAATGGATCAAATGAATGAATTTGAATGGATCGTACGAATAAATTAGAATGGATACATTCGTCCGAATGAATTAGAATGGATCGTACGAATGAATTAGAATGGATTGTACGAATGAATTAGAATGGATCGTATGGAATGAATTAGAATGGATATATTTGAACGAATAAATTAAAATGGATCATACGAATGAATTAGAATGGATCGTACGAATGAATTAGAATGGATAGTGCGAATGAATTAGAATCGATCGTACGAATGAATTAGAATGGATCGTACGAATGAATTAGAATGGATCATACGAATGAGTAAGAATGGATCGTACGAATGAATTAGAATGGATCGTACGAATGAATTAGAATAGATCATACGAATAAATTAGAATGGATACATTCGTCCGAATGAATTAGAATGGATCATACGAATGAGTAAGAATGGATCGTACGAATGAAATAGAATAGACTGTACGAATGAATTAGAATGGATCCTACGAATAAATTAGAATGGATCGTGTGAACGAATTAGAATGGATTGTATGAATGAATTAGAATGGATCGTATGAATGAATTAGAATGGATCGTACGAATGGATTAGAATGGATCGTACGAATGAATTAGAATGGATCGTACGAATGAACTAGAATGGATACATTCATGCAAATGAATTAGAATGGATCGTACGAATGGATTAGAATAGATCGTACGAATGAATTAGAATGGATCATACGAATGAATTAGAATAGATCGTACGAATGAATTAGAATGGATCGTACGAAGGAATTAGAATGGATCGTACGAATGAATTAGAATGGATCGTATGAATGAATTAGAATGGATACATTCGTGCGAATGAATTAGAATGGATTGTACGAATGAATTAGAATGGATCGTACGAATGAATTAGAATGGATCGTGTGAAAGAATTAGAATGGATTGTATGAATGAAATAGAATGGATCATATGAATGAATTAGAATGGATACATTCGTGCGAATGAATTAGAATGGATCGTACGAATGAATTAGAATGGATCATACGAATGAATTAGAATGGATCGTACGAATGAATTAGAATGGATCGTATGAATGAATTAGAATGGTTACATTCATGCGAATGAATTAGAATGGATCGTACGAATGAATTAGAATGGATCGTACGAATGGATTAGAATGGATCCTACGAATGGATTAGAATGGATACCTTTGTGCATATGAATTACAATGGATCGTACGAATGAATTAGAATGGATCATATGAATGAATTAGAATGGATCGTGTGAAAGAATTAGAATGGATTGTATGAATGAATTAGAATAGATCGTATGAATGAATTAGAATGGATCGTACGAATGAATTAGAATGGATCGTACGAATGAATTAGAATGAATACATTCGTGCGAATTAATTAGAATGGATACATTCGTGTGAAAGAATTAGAATAGATCGTATGAATGAATTAGAATGGATCCTAAGAATGAATTAGAATGGATCGTGCGAATGAATTAGAATGGATCGTACGAATGAATTAGAATGGATCGTGCTAATGAATTAGAATTGATCGAATGAATGAATTAGCATGGATCGTGCTAATGAATTAGAATGGAACGTACGAATGAATTAGAATGGATCGTGTGAAAGAATTAGAATGGATTGTATGAATGAATTAGAATGAATTCGTACGATCCATTCGAATTCATTCGCACGATCCAATCTAATTCATTCATATGATCCATTCCAATTCATTCGTACGATCCATTCTAATTCATATGCACAAAGGTATCCATTCTAATCAATTCGTAGGCTCCATTCTAATCCATTCGTACGATCCATTCTAATTCATTCGTACGATCCATTCTAATTCATTCACTCGAATGTATCCATTCTAATCCATTCGTACGATCCATTCTAATCCATTCGTACGATCCATTCTAATTCATTCGCATGAATGGAACTATTCTAATTCATTCATTTGATCCATTCTAATTCATTCGTACGATCCATTCTAATTAATTCGTCCGATCCATTCTAATTCATTCGCACGAATGTATCCATTCTAATTCATTCGTACGATCCATTCTAATTCATTCGCACGATCCATTCTAATTCATACATAGGATCAATTCTAATTCATTCATACGATCTATTCTAATTCTTTTGCACGAATGTATCCATTCTAATTCATTCGCACGAATGTATCCATTTTAATTCATTCGTACGATCCATTCTAATTCATTCGCACGATCCATTCTAATTTATTCGTACGATCAATTCTAATTCATTCGCACGACTGTATCCATTCTAATTCTATCGTACGATCCTAAATTAGAATGGATCGTACGAATGAATTAGAATGGATACCTTTGTGCATATGAATTAGAATGGATCGTACGAATGAATTTGAATGGATCATATTAATGAATTAGAATGGATCGTACGAATGAATTAGAATGGATACATTCGTGCGAATGAATTAGAATGGATCGTGTGAATCCATTAGACTGGATCGTGCGAATGAATAAGAATGGATCATACGAATGAATTAGAATGGATCGTACGAATTAATTAGAATGGATACATTCGTGCGAATGAATTAGAATGGATTGTATGAATGAATTAGAATGGATCGTACGAATGAATTAGAATGGATCATACGAATTAATTAGAAGGGATCGTACGAATGAATTAGAACGGATCGTACGAATGAATTAGAATGGATCGTACGAATGAATTAGAATGGATCGTACGAATGAACTAGAATGGATCGTACGAATGAACTAGAATGGATACATTCGTGCGAATGAATTAGAATGGATCGTACGAATGAATTAGAATGGATCGTACGAATGAATTAGAATGGATCATACGAATGAATTAGAATTGATCATACGAATGAATTAGAATGGATCGTACGAATGAATTAGAATGGATACATTCATGCGAATGAATTAGAATGGATCGGACGAATGAATTAGAATGGATCGTACGAATGAATTAGAATGGATCAAATGAATGAATTAGAATGGTTACATTCATGCGAATGAATTAGAATGGATCGTATGAATGGATTAGAATGGATCGTACGAATGGATTAGAATGGATACATTCGTGCGAATGAATTAGAATGGATTGTATGAATGAATTAGAATGAATCGTACGAATGAATTAGAATGGATCGTATGAGTGAATTAGAATGGATACGAAGGAATTAGAATGGATCGTACGAAGGAATTAGAATGGATCATACGAATGAAATAGAATGGATCGTACGAAGGAATTAGAATGGATCGTATGAAGGAATTAGAATGGATCATACGAAGGAATTAGAATGGATCGTACGAATGAATTAGAATGGATATATTTGTGCAAATGAATTAGAATGGATCGTATGAATGAATTAGAATGGATCGTATGAGTGAATTAAAACGGATAGTACGAATGAAGTAGAATGGATCGTATGTATGAATTAGAATGGATACATTCGTGCGAATGAATTAGAATGGATCGTATGAATGAATTAGAATAGATTGTGCGAATGAATTAGAATGGATCGTACGAATGAATTAGAATGGATACATTCGTGCGAATAAATTAGAATGGATTGTATGAATGAATTAGAATGGATCGTACGAATGAATTAGAATGGATCGTACGAATGAATTAGAATAGATTGCGCGAATGAATTAGAATGGATCGTGCGAATGAAATAGAATGGATACAAATGAATTAGAATGGATCATACGAATGAATTAGAATGACGATCCATTCTTACTCATTCGTATGATCCATTCTAATTTATTCGCACGAATGTATCCATTCTAATTCATTCGTATGTCTAATTGATTCGTACGGTCCATTCTAATTCATTCGCACAATCCATTCTATTTCATTCGTACGATCCTTTCTTACTCATTCGTATGATCCATTATGGATACATTCGTGCGAATGAATTAGAATGGATCATACGAATGAGTAAGAATGGATCGTACGAATGAAATAGAATGGATTGTGCGAATGAATTAGAATAGATCATACGAATGAATTAGAATGGATCGTGTGAAAGAATTAGAATGGATTGTATGAATGAATTAGAATGGATCGTACGAATGAATTAGAATGGATCGTACGAATGAATTAGAATGGATCGTACGAATGAATTAGAATGGATACATTCGTGCGAATGAATTAGAATGGATACATTCGTGCGAAAGAATTAGAATAGATCGTATGAATGAATTAGAATGGATCCTATGAATGAATTAGAATGGATCGTGCGAATGAATTAGAATGGATCGTACGAATGAATTAGAATGGATCGTGCTAATGAATTAGAATTGATCGAACGAATGAATTAGCATGGATCGTGCTAATGAATTAGAATGGAACGTACGAATGAATTAGAATGGATCGTGTGAAAGAATTAGAATGGATTGTATGACGAATGAATTAGAATGGATCGTGTGAAAGAATTAGAATGGATCGTACGAATGAATTAGAATGGATCGTGCGAATGAATTAGAATGGATCATACGAATGAATTAGAATGGATACATTTGTGCGAATGAATTAGAATGGATCGTACGAATGAATTAGAATGGATCGTATGAATGAATTAGAATGGATCGTACGAATGAATTAGAATGGATCGTGCGAATGAATTAGAATGGATCGTACGAATGAATTAGAATGGATCGTACGAATGAACTAGAATGGATACATTCGTGCGAATGAAGTAGAATGGATCGTACGAATGAATTAGAATGGATCGTACGAATGAATTAGAATGGATCTGACGAATGAATTAGAATGGATCGTACGAATGAATTAGAATGGATCGTACGAATAAATTAGAATGGATACATTCGTCCGAATGAATTAGAATGGATCATACGAATGAGTAAGAATGGATCGTACGAATGAAATAGAATAGATTATACGAATGAATTAGAATGGATTCGTACGAATGAATTAGAATGGATACATTCGTGCGAATGAATTAGAATGGATCGTACCAATGAGTAAGAATGGATCGTACGAATGAAATAGAATGGATTGTGCGAATGAATTAGAATGGATCGTACGAATGAATTAGAATGGATCATGTGAAAGAATTAGAATGGATTATAGGAATGAATTAGAATAGATCGTATGAATGAATTAGAATGGATCGTACGAATGAATTAGAATGGATCGTACGAATGAATTAGAATGGATCGTGTGAAAGAATTAGAATGGATTGTATGAATGAATTAGAATGGATCGTACGAATGAATTAGAATGGATCGTACGAATGAATTAGAATGGATCGTACGAATGAATTAGAATGGATACATTCGTGCGAATGAATTAGAATGGATACATTCGTGCGAAAGAATTAGAATAGATCGTATGAATGAATTAGAATGGATCCTATGAATGAATTAGAATGGATCGTGCGAATGAATTAGAATGGATCGTACGAATGAATTAGAATGGATCGTGCTAATGAATTAGAATTGATCGAACGAATGAATTAGCATGGATCGTGCTAATGAATTAGAATGGAACGTACGAATGAATTAGAATGGATCGTGTGAAAGAATTAGAATGGATTGTATGACGAATGAATTAGAATGGATCGTGTGAAAGAATTAGAATGGATCGTACGAATGAATTAGAATGGATCGTGCGAATGAATTAGAATGGATCATACGAATGAATTAGAATGGATACATTTGTGCGAATGAATTAGAATGGATCGTACGAATGAATTAGAATGGATCGTATGAATGAATTAGAATGGATCGTACGAATGAATTAGAATGGATCGTGCGAATAAATTAGAATGGATCGTACGAATGAATTAGAATGGATCGTACGAATGAACTAGAATGGATACATTCGTGCGAATGAAGTAGAATGGATCGTACGAATGAATTAGAATGGATCGTACGAATGAATTAGAATGGATCTGACGAATGAATTAGAATGGATCGTACGAATGAATTAGAATGGATCGTACGAATAAATTAGAATGGATACATTCGTCCGAATGAATTAGAATGGATCATACGAATGAGTAAGAATGGATCGTACGAATGAAATAGAATAGATTATACGAATGAATTAGAATGGATTCGTACGAATGAATTAGAATGGATACATTCGTGCGAATGAATTAGAATGGATCGTACCAATGAGTAAGAATGGATCGTACGAATGAAATAGAATGGATTGTGCGAATGAATTAGAATGGATCGTACGAATGAATTAGAATGGATCATGTGAAAGAATTAGAATGGATTATAGGAATGAATTAGAATAGATCGTATGAATGAATTAGAATGGATCGTACGAATGAATTAGAATGGATCGTACGAATGAATTAGAATGGATCGTACGAATGAATTAGAATGGATACATTCGTGCGAATGAATTAGAATGGATACATTCGTGCGAAAGAATTAGAATAGATCGTATGAATGAATTAGAATGGATCCTATGAATGAATTAGAATGGATTGTGCGAATGAATTAGAATGGATCGTACGAATGAACTAGAATAGATAGTACGAATGAATTAGAATGGATCGTATGAAGGAATTAGAATGGATCGTGTGAAAGAATTAGAATGGATTGTATGAATGAATTAGAATAGATCGTATGAATGAATTAGAATGGATCGTACGAATGAATTAGAATGGATCGTACGAATGAATTAGAATGGATCGTACAAATGAATTAGAATGGATACATTCATGCGAATGAATTAGAATGGATACATTCGTGCGAAAGAATTAGAATAGATCGTAGAATGAATTAGAATGGATCCTATGAATGAATTAGAATGGATCGTGCGAATGAATTAGAATGGATCGTACGAATGAATTAGAATGGATCGTACGAATGAATTAGAATGGATACATTCGTGCGAATAAATTGGAATGGATTGTGCGAATAAATAAGAACAGATCGTGCGAATGAATTAGAATGGATCGTACGAATGAATTAGAATGGATCGTGCGAATGAATTAGAATAGATCGTACGAATGAATTAGAATGGATACATTTGTGCGAATGAATTAGAATGGATCGTACGAATGAATTAGAATGGATCGTATGAATGAATTAGAATGGATCGTACGAATGAATTAGAATGGATCGTGCGAATGAATTAGAATGGATCGTACGAATGAATTAGAATGTATCGTGTGAAAGAATTAGAATGGATCGTATGAATGAATTAGAATGGATCGTGCGAATGAATTAGAATGGGTCATATGAATGAATTAGAATGGATCGTGCTAATGAATTAGAATTGATCGAACGAATGAATTAGCATGGATCGTGCTAATGAATTAGAATGGATCATACGAATGAATTAGAATGGATCTTGCGAATGAATTAGAATGGATCGTACGAATGAATTAGAATGGATACATTTGTGCGAATGAATTAGAATGGATCGTACGAATGAATTAGAATGGATCGTATGAATGAATTAGAATAGATCGTGCGAATGAATTCGAATGGATCGTACGAATTCATTCTAATTCATTCATACAATCCATTCTAATTCTTTCACACGATCCATTCTAATTCATTCGTACGTTCCATTCTAATTCATTAGCACGATCCATGCTAATTCATTCGTTCGATCAATTCTAATTCATTAGCACGATCCATTCTAATTCATTCGTACGATCCATTTTAATTCTTTCGCACGATCCATTCTAATTCATTCATAGGATCCATTCTAATTCATTCATACGATCTATTCTAATTCTTTTGCACGAATGTATCCATTCTAATTCATTCGCACGAATGTATCCATTCTAATTCATTTGTACGATCCATTCTAATTCATTCGTACGATCCATTCTAATTCATTCGTACGATCCATTCTAATTCATTCATACGATCTATTCTAATTCATTCATACAATCCATTCTAATTCTTTCACACGATCCATTCTAATTCATTTGTACGATCCATTCTAATTCATTCGCACAATCCATTCTATTTCATTCGTACGATCCATTCTTACTCATTGGTACGATCCATTCTAATTCATTCGCACGAATGTATCCATTCTAATTCATTCGTACGAATCCATTCTAATTCATTCGTACAATCTATTCTATTTCATTCGTACGATCCATTCTTACTCATTCGTATGATCCATTCTAATTCATTCGGACGAATGTATCCATTCTAATTTATTCGTACGATCCATTCTAATTCATTCGTACGATCCATTCTAATTCATTCGTACGATCCATTCTAATTCATTCGTAAGATCCATTCTAATTCATTCGTATGATCTGTTGGGGGGAGCTGAAATCTGCCCTGGAGTTCGCTCCACCCCCGTGCTCACCAAATCATCTTGACAGGGAGCGAGATCCACATTGGGCTGAAGGGGCCTAGGCATAGAGCTCGCTCAGAAGCTCGCCTAAGCTCACTGGAACTCACCTAAGCTCACTCGGGAGCTCGCCAAAGCTCGCTCAGGAGTCAGGAGCTCGCCTAAGCTCGCTCAGGAGCTCGCCTAAGCTCGCTCAGGAGCTCGCCCATGCTCGCTAAGGAGCTCGCCCAAGCTCGCTCAGGAGCTCGCCCAAGCTCGCTTAGGAGCTCGCCCATGCTCGCTTAGGAGCTCGCCCAAACCCACTCCGGAGCTCGCCAAGCTCGCCATGACTCTCCTATTTATCGAAGAGGTCGCTCCTGCAAGGTCCGACTCTTGATAGATGTGGAAGAGAAGGCGGAGCAACGGAGGACGAGCTCGCCCTTGCTTCCCACCGGAGGTCGCCCCCATAGAAAGACATAAAGGTGGCCAGGTATCGAAATCCCACGGAGGCTACGTGGACTAACGTCCATGGAAGCCCGCCAGAGTCAGTTTTGAGATCGCCCAGACTTGAACATTCCAGAACAGCCAGCTGGCAGCAACAAGAAAGATGCTCTCCCCCACTCAAACCGCTTGGCAGGCTTAACGACAGAATGTCAGGGCGCGAGTACCAAGGACTGTCAGACCCACGTGAGCCAGAACGTGGGGGTCTAGAAGGCCCTGGAAGAATCTCCATGTGTCGGACAGCGGTAGGTCGCCAATGTCTATAAATGCTCACCCCCATGCTCCATAGTACAGGTTCGAAATCCTTTTCCCTACCACTTTGGTATACCGCAGCTCGCCGTTGTGCCACCGTGACTGACTTGAGCGTCGGAGGCTCTGCGCTCCTAAGGGAGCCAGCCGTTCTCACGTTCTCTTTTCTTTGTCTTGCAGGCAACCCGCACGGACCAGTGAAAAATCCCCTGAACATTTGGCGCCGTCTGTGGGATCTTCGACTGGTTCCTGCGAGAACACCCACGACCACGCGGTTGAGCGCCGTCAGCTCTCGTAACCCCAAAGATGGCTCCGGCGATAAGGGGACGCAGGCAACCGAGGACCCGCGCAAAGTCTGCGCTCAGCGAACCTCCTATTGAGACCACCCAGCCCCATGTCCCTCACAGTGACCAGCTCCTGTTGGAGATGTTGGCCACCCAGCGGGCCATGATGGAGGAACTGACGCGACTGCGTCAGGTTCCGGCGGCCAGCCGACGTTCCGGGCCGACGAAGACGGCGTCTCTGGTGCGACCACCGGCGTCAACATCGCATCCGCCCACGACCGTTCCGGCGCGGCAGGTTTCCCATCCGGAACCCCCAGTCGGGAGAGCGGCTGTGCGAGGGGTGCCGGAAACCCCGCTCACGAGGTTGCAGAAGCTAGTCACCCAGCGATCTAGCAACCAGGCGACCTCGCGCGCGACCATCCCTTGCCGCCGTAGCCGGAGCATTGATTCTGACGGGTCGGAGGCAAGGTCTTTAGAGCGGGATCGCGACCCGCGCCATCGGCGACGAGGGAAAAAGCCCGCGGTGGAAATACCTTCCGAAGCTCGCGAGGCAACGGCCTCCCACAGACCAACTGACGCGATGAAGGAATCCGCGGGCGGACAGCAAGGAGGCCGCCGAGCGGTAGCCCCCGAGGGTCGCCGCGGGGTGGGTCCAACCTTGCCACAAGGGAGCGTACGAGACCGCCTAGGACCTGTGCAGCCGCCTCTGGGAGTTCTCCCCGGGCACTGGCAGCGATCTAGTGCGCCAGTAGATTTATTGGAAGACCTCGCCGCCCGCGAGGGTAGCTCGCCTTTCACCAGCGAGGTCCACCAAGGGGGTTTTCCGCACCACTGGACCCCCCCGAAGTTTGTATTGTTCGACGGGTCGCAGGATCCCGTTGACCATCTCCTGGCCTATAGAAAGCTTCTGTTTTTCCGGGACCAAGACCACGTCTTGTGCCGAGCATTCCCGAGCAGTTTGACGGGCTCGGTGTTAAATTGGTTCCACAAGTTGCCGTCGGGCACCATTCCAGACTTCCCAACTCTCTCCAGGTTGTTTCTGGAGCAGCACCGGTGCAACAGACAGCCCCTTAAGAGGATCGAGTCCCTTTTTACTTTGGCCATGGGAGCCCGCGAAACTCTTCGAAGCTTTGCGATGCGCTTCCGAAGCGCCTACCTCGCTCTGGAGGACGCTGTCGGCCAAGATCGCACGACGGTGAGTGCGTTCTGGAACGCCCTCCCCGAGGGAAACAAGCTTCATGATGCCCTGGTAATCAAGGATCCCCGCACGATCGTCGAGCTATTCGCCCTTGTCCAGCAGCACATCAGGCTCGAGGATGCGGTGTTAGACCGGAAGGGAAAGGCAGTCGAACAGCGACCTACTCCGGCTCTGCGACCTCTCGTCGTTAAGGCCGTGGAGAGGCGGGAGGTGCCACAGGTGGCACCTTCGCCCGGACCGCCCGTAGCTCCTGCCGTATAGCCCGCGGAAGCCCTTCCGGTGGTCGCTGGAAGGCCGGCGAACTGGCACCTGCCTCCGGGACCCGGGGAGCGGGATTTCACCGAACGACGGAGGTTTCAACAAAGAAGTTAGCTCGGAAGCTCGGCGCAGAAAAGAGCCCGCATGATCTACAATGGGTAGTCCGCCGTTGTGCGGACTTAAAGCAAGACCGGGATCCTCAGAGGCAGCCAGTGGGCGACCTTGAGCTTCCCAGGGCAGTCCGTCGTTGTGCGGACTTAAAGCAAGATCGGGATCCTCAGAGGCAGCCAGTGGGCAACCTTGAGCTTCCCGGGGTAGTCCGCCGTTGTGCGGACTTAAAGCAAGACCGGGATCCTCAGGGGCAGCCAGTAGGCGACCTTGAGCTTCCCGGGGTAGTCTGCCGTTGTGCGGACTTAAAGCAAGACCGGGATCCTCAGAGGCAGCCAGTGGGCGACCTTGAGTTTCCCGGGGTAGTCCGCCGTTGTGCGGACTTAAAGCAAGACCGGGATCCTCAGAGGCAGCCAGTGGGCGACCTTGAGCTTCCCGGGGTAGTCAACCGTTGTGCGGACTTAAAGCAAGACCGGGATCCTCAGAGGCAGCCAGTGGGCGACCTTGAGCTTCCCGGGGCAGTCCGCCGTTGTGCGGACTTAAATCAAGACCGGGATCCTCAGAGGCAGCCAGTGGGCGACCTTGAGATTCCCGGGGAAGTCCTCTGCCTAGTGGACTCTAAACCTAACCAGGATCCTTCGCGTTCACCTGCCATGAACGGAAGCATCCTGGCATTGGCATATCCCTCAAAGGGCGAGCCCGTCGAACAGGATCATCGAGGAAAATTAACCGGGCAGGGGGCAGCTAGCACTTATTAGTTTCCTTTAAAAATAAAAATGGTTTAAGTCTCTGAGTGTAGGGAAGTTTTTGAAGTCTTTTGGTTCGCTTAAATATTTTCCGGGCTCAGAGACTATTGAGTTTTTGCGAGCATGCCGAGTTTTTCGTTTGCATATACTTTAAAATAAAAAGGTTGAATCGAATTAGCTGCCTCGCCCGGGGTATCACTCTCGAGATCGCTGCGAACTCCTAAGGCGGACTCATGAGTGAGACAGAGAAAGAAAGAAACGCATATGCGAACTCAGAAAGATTTCATTTCATTGATTGAACCAAAAATTACAAAAACAGTTACAAAGCTGCGAGCTCAAGGCTTGCTAGTCTCCGCCCCACTATCGTCCCCTCGGCGCCGCTTCTTCGACCTTTCGGTTCTGTATTTCTCCACAGCGGCCAGGGCGCCTTTCTTGAGGAGATCGTCCAGCTGGGCTTGGAGGCGACCTTGCTGAGCCCGGAGGCCATCGGCGTGCGTCTCCTTCAGGGCGGCGATCTCTGTCTTCAGAGCAGCGACCGCGCCTTGAAGTTGAGCCGCCTCCCGCTGCACGACCTCCCTGGCGGACACAGCCTCGTCTCGCTCCGCTTTAGCTTTGAGGAGGGCGGTAGCGGACAGGCCTTTGGCTGCCTCGGCCATGGTGAGGCCTGACACCAGGGTTTTGACCCTGTGGTGCAGTGCCTCGGACTCCGCCCTCAGCTCCTCGGAGCCCTTAGCTCGTTGAAGCTCGTGGATGTGCTCGTCCACCTTGCGCTCGGACCCCCGAAGGGAATCGTCGAACAAGGCAGCCAGCGCCTTCCCGGCCCCAGCGACCTCCGCGGCCAGCGCCTGGCTCTGCTTCTCCGCCTGCATAAGGAAGGTGAAAAAGTTAGCAAAAAGCGAAAATTAGCATTCTTGGCGGAAGGGTCAGAGAGAGCAAGATGTAACTCGGCCAGGCGTTCGCTTATTGAAGCGAATGGGGCTCGGGCGAAGACGTTGCGACCCAGTAGCTGCCGCACGTAGTAGGGCGCCCTCCCCTCCTCCGCAGAGGAGCCCGCGCTGGGACCCCCCGGAGCTTCAGTAGCAGGGGGCACGCCGGGAAGAGTGGAGGCTGGCACCTCCCCCGGGCGAGCTCCGGCTGCTGGCGGGCTTGGAGGGTCCGCCCTGACCCCCTTGGCCTCCGACTCCGAGCTGGAGGACTCGAAGTTGGAGTCAATATCCACGAAGGAGGGGGACCTATAGATCAAGTCCCCCATATCCTCCGGGAAGTCCGCCTTCTCCTTGCCCCGTCCAGATGACGAGGGCAGAGGAGCGGATATGGAAGCTGCAGGGGGCGTAGAGGTCGCAGCGGCAGCGGGGGTTTCCCGCCCACTGTCCTCGCGGGAAATTTCCCGAGGAGCAGAGGGTGGCACCCTGCCCGGCTGGACCTCCACCCCGGCGGGAGGAGGTGGAAGCTCCTGCCCGCTCGGTCCCGCCCCTGGTACGGGAGCTGATGGAACTGCGGGCTTCTCCACTTGGGCAGGAGCGACGGGCTCCGCCCGAAGAGCTTGAGGGACGGGCCCCTCCTCCTCGGAGCCTGGCGCCTCCTCCTCGGAGTCCGTCCAACTGGGCTCCGAGTCCAAGCCCGCCTCCTCCAGCGCTTTTCGTCGCTGCTCCGTCTGGGTGTTCGAGGGCGCGGGCCCCGCGCGTTTGGCCTTCTTCTTCCCGTGGGCCTCCATCTCCGGCGTCAGCACTGCTACACGAAGAGGGATGGTCAGATCGCCCGGGAAGTAGCCCATTAATATCTGGGCCATACCGAATTCGACTTCCGCCATGGTTAGCGGGAGGTCGATGTTCGGGTCGTCGGGCTCGACCATTTGGATCTTGCGGCGGACAATTGGAGTTGGGGCGGAAGGCTGACCTGGGCCGGCGTCCGGGCGAGGAGGTTGCGGAGGAGCGGAGGCTTCACCCTGGCGGAGCATCTCCATGGTGTCGGGGTCGTTGAGGCGAATGGGCGAAGCCCGCCTCCGGACCGTCTTCTTGCAGGGGTTGCCTCCCGAGCCTCCTGCCCCCTTACTGGCCACTTTGGAGGGAGGAGCGTTCTGCATCGGCGGAATAGCGTCGACCTCCTCCTCCTTCTTCTTCCGGACGATCTTCTGCTTCAATAGAATAGCGCCGGTCTTCCCGTCCTTCAGCTGGAAGGCAAAGTCGGGAGCGGTGATCTTCTCCGGAGTCCGCCCGCCGAGGTAGTGAAGGATCGCCTCGTCCAGAGATCGCTCCCGGTCGGGAGCGATGCACTTCTTCTTTCCCGCCTTGTAGAAGGAGATCTCCCGGAAGACCACCGTCGGGGGAGCCCCGGGGTGAGCCGGGACTCCGCTGAACCGCCCGCGCCAGTCGCCGACCACCACGAAAGGATAGTCCTTCCAGTGGCGGTCCTTGCTCTCGATGGTGGAGAAGGGGAGCACCTCGCCAGGCCGCCCGGCGAGGTACAAGTAGCCGCAGCCCGCGGAGCTGAAAACCGACGAGGGCTTGAGGAGCCACTTTTTGAGCTGATAGCTCAGTGGGATCCTCGCCTTCAGGGCGGTCTCCAGCTGGGACAGCCCGTAAAGTATCCCCCAGGAGTTTCCTGAGAGCTGAGCAGGGCAAAGCCCCGTCAACTCCAGGAGCTCCCCGGCGAGATGACTCAGGGGGAACCGCAGCCCGGACCACAGTAGCCCGACAGAAGCTACTGTGCCCTGGGGCGGCCTCCCCGAGAGTGGCATCTCGGTGACGAGGATCTCCTGAGGGAGATCGATCGCCGCCCGGATACTGTCCCCAATGGGCACCCCGCTCGGGTTCTGTAGCCAAACCACCGCCCTTTCAACGGCGGGCTCAGAGGATTGGGCGTCGGCAGCAGCGGCGGCAACAGCAGCAGCAACGTCGGAAGCGGAGGCCATTAGAGCAGAAGGGCTAAGGCGAGCTAGAAGCAAAAGTGAGCAAAGGCGAGCTGAAAGCAAAGAAGGAAGGGAGAGCTGTTTTTACGCGACGGTAATTATCGCCCCCTATCCCCTATTTATAGACGGGTGAGAGGCAGGTGAATCGAGCCACAGTTAATGCCCAAGCGCGCCCGACGAGGCGACGTGACGGCAATCGAAGCGACAGCTTGTTTCTTTCCAATCGTCAAGCGCCACGTGAGCCACGCGTGGAAAAGGCTACGCCGGCACCGACACTGTCATTTACTGACAAAAGAAGAGCGAATGAGGAGGTGACACGTGTCTCGCACCGATCGAGATCTCATGATGAGATTCGTTGTATCGGCATTGAGCCTCGCGCCGCATTTAAGGTGAAGCGATCGTTGGAGATTTGGTGCGATACCCAAGTCACAAGATCGCCCACGGCTGGTGCCCGCAGCTCGCCCGAAGCAGACCCTGTCCGTGTGTGGCAAGCTCACGCCGGAAGGAGATCGCTCGTGGCTGATGCTCGCGGCCCGCCCAGTATTTGTGATGTACTGGCAGTCAAAACTCTCGGCGCAGATCGCCCGTGGCTGGTGCCCAAGCTCTCCCGAAGCAGACCCTGTCCGCGTGTGGCAACCTTGCACCGGAAGGAGATCGCTCATGGCTGATGCTCGCAGCCCGCCCAGTATTTGTGATGTACTGGCAGTCAAAGCTCTCGGCGCAGACCGCCCACGGCTGGCGCCCGCAGCTCGCCCGAGGTAGACCCTGACCGCGAGTGATGAGCTCACGCCGGAAGGAGATCGCTCGTGGCTGACGCTCGCGGCCCGCCCAGCGTTATAAAAATACTGACAGTCAAAGCTCTCGGCGCAGACCGCCCACGGCTGGTGCCCGCAGCTCGCCTGAGGCAGACCCTGACCGCGAGTGATGAGCTCACGCCGGAAGGAGATCGCTCGTGGCTGACGCTCGCGGCCCGCCCAGTATTTGTGATGTACTGGCAGTCAAAGCTCTCGGCGCCGACCGCCCACGGCTGGTGCCCGCAGCTCGCCCGAGGCAGACCTGACCGCGAGTGATGAGCTCACGCCGGAAGGAGATCGCTCGTGGCTGACGCTCCCGGCCCGCCCAGCGTTTGTGAAATACTGACAGTCAAAACTCTCGGCGCAGACCGCCCACGGCAGGTGCCCGCAGCCCACAAGGTGGAAGCCGCCAATGACTGGTACTCCCAGTCCGCCCGGCATGTGCAACAAGACTCCTGAGCAAGTGCCAAAGTCTCCTTGGTCGCTCCCTCAGGAGGGGGTAATATTGGGGGGAGCTAAAATCTGCCCTGGAGTTCGCTCCACCCCCGTGCTCACCAAATCATCTTGACAGGGAGCGAGATCCACATTGGGCTGAAGGGGCCTAGGCATAGAGCTCGCTCAGAAACTCGCCTAAGCTCACTGGAACTCACCTAAGCTCACTCGGGAGCTCGCTAAAGCTCGCTCAGGAGTCAAGAGCTCGCCTAAGCTCGCTCAGGAGCTCGCCTAAGCTCGCTCAGGAGCTGGCCCATGCTCGCTAAGGAGCTCGCCCAAGCTCGCTCAGGAGCTCGCCCAAGCTCGCTCAGGAGCTCGCCCAAGCTCGCTCAGGAGCTCGCCCATGCTCGCTCAGGAGCTCGCCCAAACCCACTCCGGAGCTCGCCAAGCTCGCCAAGACTCTCCTATTTATCGAAGAGGTCGCTCCTGCGAGGTCCGACTCTTGATAGATATGGAAGAGAAGGCGGAGCAACGGAGGACGAGCTCGCCCTGGCTTCCCACCGGAGGTCGCCCCCATAGAAAGACATAAAGGTGGCCAGGTGTCGAAATCCCACGGAGGCTACATGGACTAACGTCCATGGAAGCCCGCCAGAGTCAGTTTTGAGATCGCCCAGACTTGAACATTCCAGAACAGCCAGCTGGCAGCAACAAGAAAGATGCTCTCCCCCACTCAAACCGCCTGGCAGGCTTAACGACAGAATGTCAGGGCGCGAGTACCAAGGACTGTCAGACCCACGCAAGCCAGAACGTGGGGGTCTAGAAGGCCCTAAAAGAATCTCCACGTGTCGGACAGCGGTAGGTCGCCAATGTCTATAAATGCTCACCCCCATGCTCCATAGTACAGGTTTGAAATCCTTTTCCCTACCACTTTGGTATACCGCAGCTCGCCGTTGTGCCACCGTGACTGACTTGAGCGTCGGAGGGTCTGCGCTCCTAAGGGAGCCAGCCGTTCTCACGTTCTCTTTTCTTTGTCTTGCAGGCAGCCCGCACGGACCAGCGAAAAATCCCCCGAACATGATCAATTCTAATTCATTCGTACGATCCATTCTAATTCATTCGCACGAATGTATCCATTCTAGTTCATTCGTACGATCCATTCTAATTCATTCGTACGATCTATTCTTATTTATTCGCACGATCCATTCTAATTCATTCGTACGATCCATTCTAATTCATTCATACGATCCATTCTAATTCATTCGTACGATCCATTCTAATTCATTCCCACAAATATATCCATTCTAATTCACGCGTACGATCCATTCTAATTCATTCGCACGATCCATTCTAATTCATTCGTACGATCCATTCTAATTCTTTCACACGATCCATTCTAATTCATTCGTACGATCCATTCTAATTCATTCGCACAATCCATTCTAATTCATTCATACGATCCATTCTAATTTATTCATACGATCCATTCTAATTCATTCGTACGATCCATTCTAATTCATTCGCACAAATGTATCCATTCTAATTCATTCGTACGATCCATTCTAATTCATTCGCACGATCAATTCTAATTCATTCGTACAATCCATTCAAATTCATTCGTACGATCCATTATAATTCATTCGTATGATCCATTCTAATTAATTCGTATGATCCATTCTAATTCATTCGTACGATCCATTCTAATTCATTCATACAATCCATTCTAATTCATTCGCACGAATGTATCCATTCTAATTAATTCGTACGATCCATTATAATTCATTCGTATGATCTATTCTTATTCATTCGCACGATCCAGTCTAATTGATTCGCACGATCCATTCTAATTCATTCGCACGAATGTATCCATTCTAATTCATTCGTACGATCCATTCTAATTCCAAATATGATCCATTCTAATTCATTCATACGATCCATTCTAATTCATATGCACAAAGGTATCCATTCTAATTCATTCGCACGAAAGAATTAGAATGGATTGTATGAAAGAATTAGAATGGATCGTGCGAATGAATTAGAATGGATCGTACGAAGGAATTAGAATGGATCGTACGAAGAAATTAGAATGGATCGTACGAATGAGTAAGAATGGATCGTATGAATGAATTAGAATGGATCATACGAATGAATTAGAATGGATCGTACGAATTAATTAGAATGGATCGTACGAATGAATTAGAATGGATCGTACGAATGAATTAGAATGAATACATTCGTGCGAATGAATTAGAATGGATCGTACGAATAAATTAGAATGGATACATTTGTGCGAATGAATTAGAATGGATCGTACGAATGAATTAGAATGGATCGTGCGAATGAATTATAATGGATCGTACGAATGAATTAGAATGGATCGTGCGAATGAATTAGAATGGATCGTACGAATGAATTAGAATGGACCGTATGAATAAATTAGAATGGATCTTACGAATGAATTAAAATGGATCGTACGAATGAATTAGAATGGATCGTACGAATGAATTAGAATGGATACATTCGTGCGAATGAATTAGAATGGATCGGACGAATGAATTAGAATGGATCGTACGAATGAATTAGAATGGATCGTACGAATGAATTAGAATGGATCGTACGAATAAATTAGAATGGATACATTCGTCCGAATGAATTAGAATGGATCATACGAATGAGTAAGAATGGATCGTACGAATGAAATAGAATAGATTGTACGAATGAATTAGAATGAATCCTACGAATGAATTAGAATGGATCGTGTGAAAGAATTAGAATGGATTGTATGAATGAATTAGAAAGGATCGTATGAATGAATTAGAATGGATCGTGCGAATGAATTCGAATGGATCGTACGAATTCATTCTAATTCATTCATACAATCCATTCTAATTCTTTCACAAGATCTATTCTAATTCATTCGTAGGATCCATTCTAATTCATTCGTACAATCTATTCTATTTCATTCCTACGATCCATTCTTACTCATTCGTATGATCCATTCTAATTCATTCGGACGAATGTATCCATTCTAATTTATTCGTACGATCCATTCTAATTCATTCGTATGATCCATTCTAATTCATTCGTACGATCCATTCTAATTCATTCGTCCGACCCATTCAAATTCATTCGCACGAATGTATCCATTCTAATTCATTCATACGGTCCATTCTAATTCATTCGCACAATCCATTCTATTTCATTCGTACGATCCATTCTGACTCATTCGTATGATCCATTATGGATACATTCGTGCGAATGAATTAGAATGGATCATACGAATGAGTAAGAATGGATCGTACGAATGAAATAGAATGGATTGTGCGAATGAATTAGAATGGATCGTACGAATGAATTAGAATGGATCGTGTGAAAGAATTAGAATGGATTGTATGAATGAATTAGAATAGATCGTATGAATGAATTAGAATGGATCGTACGAATGAATTAGAATGGATCATACGAATGAATTAGACTGGATCGTACGAATGAATTAGAATGGATCATTCGAATGATTTAGAATGGATCTTACGAATGAATTAGAATGGATCGTACGAATGAATTAGAATGGATCATACGAATAAATTAGAATGGATACATTCGTCCGAATGAATTAGAATGGATCATACGAATGAGTAAGAATGGATCGTACGAATGAAATAGAATAGATTGTACGAATGAATTAGAATGGATCCTACGAATGAATTAGAATAGATCGTGTGAAAGAATTAGAATGGATTGTATGAATGAATTAGAATGAATTCGTACGATCCATTCGAATTCATTCGCACTATCCATTCTAATTCATTCATACGATCCATTCTAATTCATTCATACAATCCATTCTAATTCTCTCACACGATCCATTCTAATTCATTCGTAGGATCCATTCTAATTCATTCGTACAATCTATTCTAATACATTCGTACGATCCATTCTTACTCATTCGTATGATCCATTCTAATTCATTCGGAAGAATGTATCCATTCTAATTTATTCGTACGATCCATTCTAGTTCATTCGTACGATCCATTCTAATTCATTCGTACGATCCATTCTAATTCATTCGTCCGATCCATTCTAATTCCTTCGCACGAATGTATCCATTCTAATTCATTCGTACGATCCATTCTAATTCATTTGTACGATCCATTCTAATTCATTCGTAAGATCCATTCTAATTCATTCGTACGATCCATTCTAATTCATTCGTACGATCCATTCTAATTCATTCGCACGAATGTATCCATTCTAGTTCATTCGTATGATCCATTCTAATTCATTCGTACGATCCATTCTAATTCGTTCGTACGATCCATTCTAATTCATTCGTACGATCTATTCTAATTCATTCGTACGATCCATTCTAATTCATTCGTATGATCCATTCTAATTCATTCGTACGATCCATTCTAATTCATTCGTACGATCCATTCTAATTCCTTCGTATCTATTCTAATTCACTCATACGATCCATTCTAATTCATTCATACGATCCATTCTAATTCATTCATACAATCCATTCTAATTCATTCGCACGAATGTATCCATTCTAATTCATTCGTACGATCAGTTCTAATTCATTCACAAAATCTATTCTAATTCATTCATACGATCCATTCTAATTCATTCACACGAATGTATCCATTCTAATTCATTCATACGATCCATTCTAATTCATTCGTACGATCCATTCTAATTCACTCATACGATCCATTCTAATACATTCATACGATCCATTCTAATTCATTTACACGAATATATCCATTCTAATTCATTCGTACGATCCATTCTAATTCCTTCGTACGATCCATTCTAATTCATTCATACGATCTATTCTAATTCATTCGTACGATCCATTCTAATTCCTTCGTACGATCCATTCTAATTCATTCGTACGATCCATTCTAATTCATTCATACAATCCATTCTAATTCTTTCACACGAATGTACCCATTCTAGTTCATTCGTACGATCCATTCAAATTCATTCGTACGATCCATTCTAATTCATTCGCACGATCCATTCTAATTCATTCGCACAATCCATTCTAATTCATTCATACGATCCATTCTAATTCATTCGTACGATCCATTCTAATTCATTCGCACAAATGTATCCATTCTAATTCATTTGTACGATCCATTCTAATTCATTCGCACGATCCATTCTAATTCATTCGTACGATCCATTCTAATTCTTTCACACGATCCATTCTAATTCATTCGTACGATCCATTCTAATTCATTCGCACGATCCATTCTAATTCATTCGTACGATCCATTCTAATTCATTCATACGATCCATTCTAATTCATTCGTACGATCCATTCTAATTCATTCGCACGATCCATTCTAATTCAGTCGTACGATCCATTCTAATTCATTCACACGATCTGTTCTTATTCATTCGCACAATCCATTCTAATTCATTCGCACGAATGTATCCATTCTAATTCATTCGTACGATCCATTCTAATTCATTCGTACGATCCATTCTAGTTCATTCGTATGATCCATTCTAATTAATTCGTATGATCCATTCTAATTCATTCGTACGATCCATTCTAGTTCATTCATACAATCCATTCTAATTCATTCGTACGATCCATTCTAATTCACTCATACGATCCATTCTAATACATTCATACGATCCATTATAATTCATTTGCACGAATATATCCATTCTAATTCACTCGTACGATCCATTCTAATTCATTCGTACGATCCATTCTAATTCATTCGCACAATCCATTCTAATTCATTCGTACGAATGTATCCATTCTAATTCATTCGGACGATCCATTCTAATTCATTCGTACGATCCATTCTAATTGATTCGTATGATCCATTCTAATTAATTCGTATGATCCATTCTAATTCATTCGTACGATGCATTCTAATTCATGCATACAATCCATTCTAATTCATTCGTACGATCCATTCTAATTCACTCATACGATCCATTCTAATACATTCATACGATCCATTCTAATTCATTTGCACGAATATATCCATTCTAATTCATTCGTACGATCCATTCTAATTCCTTTGTACGATCCATTCTAATTCATTCGTACGATCTATTCTAATTCATTCTCACGATCCATTCTAATTCATTCGTACGATCCATTCTAATTCTTTCACACGATCCATATTAATTCATTCGTATGATCCATTCTAATTCATTCGTGCAATCCATTCTATTTCATTCGTACGATCCATTCTTACTCATTCGTACGATCCATTCTAATTCATTCACACGAATGTATCCATTCGTACGAATGAATTAGAATAGATTGTACGAATGAATTAGAATGGATCGTACGAATGAATTAGAATGGATCGTACGAAGGAATTAGAATGGATCGTACGAATGAATTAGAATGGATCGTACGAATGAATTAGAATAGATTGTACGAATGAATTAGAATGGATCGTATGAACGAAATTAGAATGGATCGTACGAATGAATTAGAATGGATATATTCGTGCAAATGAATTAGAATGGATCGTATGAATGTATTAGAATGGATCGTATGAGTGAATTAGAATGGATCGTACGAATGAATTAGAATAGATTGTATGAATGAATTAGAATGGATCGTACGAATGAATTAGAATGGATCATATGAATTAATTAGAATGGATCATACGAATGAATTAGAATGGATCGTACGAATGAATTAGAATGGATCGTACGAATGAATTAGAATGGATCGTACGAATGAATTAGAATAGATACATTCGTGCGAATGAATTAGAATGGATTGTGCGAATGAATTAGAATGGATCGTACGAATGAATTAGATTGGATCGTACGAATGAATTAGAATGGATCGTACGAATGAACTAGAATGGATACATTCGTGCGAATGAATTAGAATGGATCGTACGAATGAATTAGAATGGATCGTACGAATGAATTAGAAGGGATCTTACGAATGAATTAGAATGGGTCGTACGAATAAATTAGAATGGATCGTATGAATGGTTTAGAATGGATACATTCGTGCGAATGAATTAGAATGGATCAGACGAATGAATTAGAATAGATCGTACGAATGAATTAGAATGGATCAAATGAATGAATTAGAATGGTTACATTCATGCGAATGAATTAGAATGGATCGTACGAATGGATTAGAATGGATCGTACGAATGGATTAGAATGGATACATTCGTGCGAATGAATTAGAATGGATCATACGAATGAGTAAGAATGGATCGTACGAATGAAATAGAATGGATTGTACGAATGAATTAGAATGGATCGTGCGAATGAATTTGAATGGATCGTACGAATGAATTAGAATGGATCGTGCTAATGAATTAGAATTGATCGTACGAATGAAATAGAATGGATTATACGAATGATTTAGAATGGATCGTACGAATGAATTAGAATGGATCGTACGAATGATTTAGAATGCATACATTCGTGCGAATGAATTAGAATGGATCATACGAATGAGTAAGAATGGATCATACGAATGAAATAGAATGGATTGTACGAATGAATTAGAATGGATTCGTACGAATGAATTAGAATGGATACATTTGTTCGAATGAATTAGAATGGATCATACCAATGAGTAAGAATGGATCGTACAAATGAAATAGAATGGATTGTGCGAATGAATTAGAATGGATCGTACGAATGAATTAGAATAGATCATGAGAAAGAATTAGAATGGATTGTATGAATGAATTAGAATGGATCGTACGAATGAATTAAAATGGATCGTACGAATGAATTAGAATGGATCGTACGAATGAATTAGAATGGATACATTCGTGCGAATGAATTAGAATGGATACATTCGTGCGAAAGAATTAGAATAGATCGTATGAATGAATTAGAATGGATCCTATGAATGAATTAGAATGGATCGTGCGAATGAATTAGAATGGATCGTACGAATGAATTAGAATGGATCGTGCTAATAAATTAGAATTGATCGAACGAATGAATTAGCATGGACCGTGCTAATGAATTAGAATGGAACGTACGAATGAATTAGAATGGATCGTGTGAAAGAATTAGAATGGATTGTATGAATGAATTAGAATGGATCGTACGAATGAATTAGAATGGATCGTGTGAAAGAATTAGAATGGATTGTATGAATGAATTAGAATAGATTGTATGAATGAATTAGAATGGATCGTACGAAGGAATTAGAATGGATCGTACGAATGAATTAGAATGGATCGTACGAATGAATTAGAATAGATCGTACGAATGAATTGGAATGGATCTTACGAATGAATTAGAATGGATCGTATGAATGAATTAGAATGGATCGTGTGAAAGAATTAGAATGGATCGTACGAATGAATTAGAATGGATCGTGCTAATGAATTAGAATTGATCGAACGAATGAATTAGCATGGATCATGCATTCGTACGATCCATTCTAATTCATTCGTAAGATCCATTCTAATTCATTCGTACGATCCATTCTAATTCATTCGTAAGATCCATTCTAATTCATTCGCACGAATGTATCCATTCTAGTTCATTCGTACGATCCATTCTAATTCATTCGTACGATCTATTCTAATTCATTCATACGATCTATTCTAATTCATTCATACAATCCATTCTAATTCTTTCACACGATCCATTCTAATTCATTCATATGATCCATTCTAATTCATTCACACGATCCATTCTAATTCATTTATACGATCCATTCTAATTCATTCGTACAATCCATTCTATTTCATTCGTACGATCCATTTTTACTCATTCGTATGATCCATTCTAATTCATTCGCACGAATGTATCTATTCTAATTCATTCATACAATCCATTCTAATTCATTCCGTACGATCCATTCTAATTCATTCGTACGATCCATTCTATTTCATTTGTACGATCCATTCTTACTCATTGGTACGATCCATTCTAATTAATTCGTATGATCCATTCTAATTCATTCGTACGATCCATTCTAATTCATTCATACAATCCATTTAGATTCATTCGCACAAATGTATCCATTCAAATTCATTCGTACGATCCAGTCTAATTCATTCGTACGATCCATTCTAATTCATTCGCACGAATTTATCCATTCTAATTCTTTCGTACGATGCATTCTAATTCATTCGTACGATCCATTCTAATTCATTCATTTGATCCATTCTAATTCATTCGTACGATCCATTCTAATTCATTCGTCCGATCCATTCTAATTCATTCGTACGATCCATTCTAATTCATTCGTACGATCCATTCTAATTCATTCGCACGCATGTATCCATTCTAATTCATTCGTACGATCCATTCTAATTCATTCATACAATCCATTCTATTTCATTCGTACGATCAATTCTAATTCATTAGCACGATCCATTCTAATTCATTTGTACGATCCATTCAAATTCATTCGCACGATCCATTCTAATTCATTCGTACAATCCATTCAATTTCATTCGTACGATCCATTCTTACTCATTCGTATGATCCATTCTAATTCATTCGCACGAATGTATCCATTCTAATCCATTCGTACGATCCATTCTAATCCATTCATGGGATCCATTCTAATTCATTCGCATGAATGTAACTATTCTAATTCATTCATTTGATCCATTCTAATTCATTCGTACGATCCATTCTAATTCATTCGTCCGATCCATTCTAATTCATTCGCACGAATGTATCCATTCTAAACCATTCATACGATCCATTCTAATTTATTCGTACGATCCATTCTAATTCATTCGTAAGATCCATTCTAATTCATTCGTACGATCCATTCTAATTCATTTGTACGATCCATTCTAATTCATTCGCACGAATGTATCCATTCTAGTTCATTCGTACGATCCATTCTAATTCATTCGTACGATCCATTCTAATTTATTCGCACGATCCATTCTAATTCATTCGTACGATCCATTCTAATTCATTCGCACGAATGTATCCATTCTAATTCATTCGTACATACGATCCATTCGAATTCATTCGCACGATCCATTCTAATTCATTCATACGATCCATTCTAATTCATTCATACAATCCATTCTAATTCTTTCACACGATCCATTCTAATTCATTCGTAGGATCCATTCTAATTTATTCGTACAATCTATTCTATTTCATTCGTACGATCCATTCTTACTCATTCTTATGATCCATTCTAATTCATTCGTACGATCCATTCTTACTCATTCATATGATCCATTCTAATTCATTCGTACGATCCATTCTAATTCATTCGTACGATCGATTCTAATTCATTCGCACTATCCATTCTAATTCATTCGTACGATCCATTCTAATTCATTTGTATGATCCGTTCTAATTTATTCGTTCAAATAGATCCATTCTAATTCATTCGTACGATCCATTCTAATTCATTCGCACGATCCATTCTAATTCATTCGCACAAATGTATCCATTCTAATTCATTTGCACGATCCATTCTAATTCATTCCTATGATCTATTCTAATTCATTCGTACGATCTATTCTAATTCATTCTAATTCATTCGTACGATCCATTCTACGATCCATTCTAATTTATTCGTATATTCCATTCTAATTCATTAGCACGATCCATGCTAATGAATTACAATGGATCGTACGATCCAATCTAATTTATTCATACGATCCATTCTTACTCATTCGTATGATCCATTCTAATTCAATCGTACGATCCATTCTAATTCATTCATACGATCCATTCTAATTCCTTCGTACGATCCATTCTAATTCATTCGTACGATCCATTCAAATTCATTCGTACGATCCATTCTAATTCCTTCGTACGATCCATTCTAAATCATTCGTACGAATGGATACATTCGTGTGAATGAATTAGAATGGATCGTACAAATGAATTAGAATGGATACATTCGTGTGAATGAATTAGAATGGATCGGATGAATGAATTAGAATGGATCGTACGAATGAATTAGAATGGATCGTACGAAGGAATTAGAATGGATCGTACGAAGGAATTAGAATGGATCGTACGAATGAATTAGAATAGATCGGACGAATGAATTAGAATGGATCGTACGAATGAATTAGAATGGATCGTACGAATAAATTAGAATGGATACATTCGCCCGAATGAATTAGAATGGATCATACGAATGAGTAAGAATGGATCGTACGACTGAAATAGAATGGATCGTACGAATGAACTAGAATGGATACATTCGTGCGAATGAATTAGAATGGATCGTACGAATGAATTAGAATGGGTCGTACGAATGAATTAGAATGGATCGTGCGAATGAATTAGAATGGATCGTACGAATGAATTAGAATGGATACATTCGTGCGAATGAATTAGAATGGATCGGATGAATGAATTAGAATGGATCGTACGAATGAATTAGAATGGATCGTACGAATGAATTAGAATGGATCGTACGAATAAATTAGAATGGATACATTCGTCCGAATGAAATGGATCATACGAATGAATTAGAATGGATCGTACGAATGAATTAGAATGGATCATATTAATGAATTAGAATGGATCGTACGAATGAATTAGAATGGATACATTCGTGCGAATGAATTAGAATGGATCGTGCACGAATGTATCCATTCTAATTCATTAGTATGATCCATTCTGCACAAAGGTATCCATTCTAATCCATTCGTAGGATCCATTCTAATCCATTCGTACGATCCATTCTAATTCATTCATACGATCCATTCTAATTCATTCGCTCGAATGTATCCATTCTAATCCATTCGTACGATCCATTCTAATCCATTCGTACGATCCATTCTAATTCATTCGCATGAATGTAACCATTCTAATTTATTCATTTGATCCATTCTAATTCATTCGTACGATCCATTCTAATTCATTCGTCCGATCCATTCTAATTCATTCGCACTAATGTATCCATTCTAATTCATTCGTACGATCCATTCTAATTCATTCGTACGATCCATTCTAATTCATTCGTAAGATCCATTCTAATTCATTCGTACGATCCATTCTAATTCATTCGTACGATCCATTCTAATTCATTCGCACAAATGTATCCATTCTAGTTCATTCGTACGATCCATTCTAATCCATTCGTACGATCCATTCTAATTCATTCGCATGAATGTAACCATTCTAATTCATTCATTTGATCCATTCTAATTCATTCATACGATCCATTCTAATTCATTCGTCCGATCCATTCTAATTCATTCGCACGAATGTATCCATTCTAATTCATTCGCACGATCCATTCAAATTCATTCGTACGATCCATTCTAATTCATTCGTACGATCCATTCTAATTCATTCGTAGGATCTTAGAATGGAATATACGAATGAATTAGAATGGATCGTATGAATGAATTAGAATGGATCGTATGAATGAATTAGAATGGATCGTACGAATGAATTAGAATGGATCGTGCGAATGAATTCGAATGGATCGTACGATCCATTCTAATTCATTCATACAATCCATTCTAATTCATTCGCACGAATGTATCCATTCTAATCCATTCGTACGATCCATTCTAATCCATTCGTACGATCTATTCTAATTCATTCGCACAAATGTATCCATTCTAATTCATTCGTACGATCCATTCTAATTAATTCGTACGATCCATTCTAATTCATTCGTACAATCTATTCTATTCCATTCTAATTCATTCGTACGATCCATTCTTACTCATTCGTACGATCCATTCTAATTCGTTCGTACGATACATTCTTTCACACGATCTATTCTAATTCATTCGTAGGATCCATTCTAATTCATTCGTAGAATCTATTCTATTTCATTCGTACGATCCATTCTTACTCATTCGTATGATCCATTCGTCCGATCCATTCTAATTCCTTCGTACGATCCATTCTAATAATTTCGTACGATCCATTCTAATTTATTCGTACGAATGTAACCATTCTAATTCATTCATACGATTCATTCTAATTCATTCGTATGAGCTATTCTAATTCATTCGTCCGATCCATTCTAATTCATTCGTACGATCCATTCTAATTCATTCGTACGATCCATTCTAATTCATTCGCACGAATGTATCCATTCTAATTCATTCTAATTCATTCGTACGATCCATTCTAATTCATTCATACGATCCATTCTAATTCATTCGTAGGATCCATTCTAATTCATTCGTCCGATCCATTCTAATTCCTTCGTACGATCCATTCTAATTCATTCGTACGAATGTAACCATTCTAATTCATTCATACGATTCATTCTAATTCATTCGTATGAGCTATTCTAATTCATTCGTACGATCCATTCTAATTCATTCGTACGATCCATTCTAATTCATTCGTACGATCCATTCTAATTCATTCGTACGATCCATTCTAATTCATTCGTACGATCCATTCTAATTCATTCGCACGAATGTATCCATTCTAATTCATTCGTATATACGATCCATTCAAATTCATTCGCACGATCCATTCTAATTCATTCATACGATCCATTCTAATTCATTCATACAATCCACTCTAATACTTTCACACGATCCATTCTAATTCATTCGTAGGATCCATTCTAATTCATTCGTACAATCAATTCTATTTCATTCGTACGATCCATTCTTACTCATTCGTATGATCCATTCTAATTCATTCGGACGAATGTATCCATTCTAATTTATTCGTACGATCCATTCTAATTCATTCGTACGATCCATTCTAATTCATTCGTACGATCCATTCTTACTCATTCATATGATCCATTCTAATTCATTCGTACGATCCATTCTAATTCATTCGTACGATCGATTCTAATTCATTCGCACTATCCATTCTAATTCATTCGTACGATCAATTCTAATTCATTTGTATGATCCGTTCTAATTTATTCGTTCAAATATATCCATTCTAATTCATTCGTACGATCCATTCTAATTCATTCGCACGATCCATTCTAATTCATTCGCACGAATGTATCCATTCTAATTCATTTGCACGATCCATTCTAATTCATTCCTATGATCTATTCTAATTCATTCGTACGATCCATTCTAATTCATTCTAATTCATTCGTACGATCTATTCTAATTCATTCGTATATTCCATTCTAATTCATTAGCACGATCCATGCTAATGAATTACAATGGATCGTACGATCCAATCTAATTCATTCATACGATCCATTCTTACTCATTCGTATGATCCATTCTAATTCAATCGTACGATCCATTCTAATTCATCCATAGGATCCATTCTGATTCCTTCGTACGATCCATTCTAATTCATTCGTACGATCCATTGAAATTCATTCGTACGATCCATTCTAATTCCTTCGTACGATCCATTCTTATTCATTCGTACGAATGGATACATTCGTGTGAATGAATTAGAATGGTTCGTACGAATGAATTAGAATGGATCGTACGAATGAATTAGAATGGATTGTACGAATGAATTAGAATGGATCGTATGACGGAATTAGAATGGATCGTACGAATGAATTAGAATGGATCGGACGAATGAATTAGAATGGATCGTACGAATGAATTAGAATGGATTGTACGAATAAATTAGAATGGATACATTCGCCCGAATGAATTAGAATGGATCATACGAATGAGTACGAATGGATCGTACGAATGAACTAGAATGGATACATTCGGGCGAATGAATTAGAATGGATCGTACGAATGAATTAGAATAGATCGTACGAATGAATTAGAATGGATACATTCGTGCGAATGAATTAGAATGGATCGGATGAATGAATTAGAATGGATCGTACGAATGAATTAGAATGGATCGTACGAATGAATTAGAATAGATCGTACGAATAAATTAGAATGGATACATTCGTCCGAATGAAATGGATCATACGAATGAATTAGAATGGATCGTACGAATGAATTAGAATGGATCATATTAATGAATTAGAATGGATCGTACGAATGAATTAGAATGGATACATTCGTGCGAATGAATTAGAATGGATCGTGCACGAATGTATCCATTCTAATTCATTCGTATGATCCATTCTGCACAAAGGTATCCATTCTAATCCATTCGTAGGATCCATTCTAATCCATTCGTACGATCCATTCTAATTCATTCATACGATCCATTCTAATTCATTCGCTCGAATGTATCCATTCTAATCCATTCGTACGATCCATTCTAATCCATTCGTACGATCCATTCTAATTCATTCGCATGAATGTAACCATTCTAATTTATTCATTTAATCCATTCTAATTCATTCGTACGATCCATTCTAATTCATTCGTCCGATCCATTCTAATTCATTCGCACTAATGTATCCATTCTAATTCATTCATACGATCCATTCTAATTCATTCATACGATCCATTCTAATTCATTCGTAAGATCCATTCTAATTCATTCGTACGATCCATTCTAATTCATTCGTACGATCCATTCTAATTCATTCGCACGAATGTATCCATTCTAGTTCATTCGTACGATCCATTCTAATCCATTCGTACGATCCATTCTAATTCATTCGCATGAATGTAACCATTCTAATTCATTCATTTGATCCATTCTAATTCATTCATACGATCCATTCTAATTCATTCGTCCGATCCATTCTAATTCATTCGCACGAATGTATCCATTCTAATTCATTCGTACGATCCATTCTAATTCATTCGTACGATCCATTCTAATTCATTCGTAGGATCTTAGAATGGAATATACGAATGAATTAGAATGGATCGTACGAATGAATTAGAATGGATCGTACGAATGAATTAGAATGGATCGTACGAATGAATTAGAATGGATCGTGCGAATGAATTCGAATGGATCGTACGATCCATTCTAATTCATTCATATAATCCATTCTAATTCATTCGCACGAATGTATCCTTTCTAATCCATTCGTACGATCCATTGTAATCCATTCGTACGATCCATTCTACTTCATTCGCACAAATGTATCCATTCTAATTCATTCGTACGATCCATTCTAATTAATTCGTACGATCCATTCTAATTCATTCGTACAATCTATTCTATTCCATTCTAATTCATTCGTACGATCCATTCTTACTCATTCGTACGATCCATTCTAATTCATTCGTACGATACATTCTTTCACACGATCTATTCTAATTCATTCGTAGGATCCATTCTAATTCATTCGTACAATCTATTCTATTTCATTCGTACGATCCATTCTTATTCATTCGTATAATCCATTCTAATTCATTCGGATGAATGTATCCATTCTAATTTATTCGTACGATCCATTCTAATTCATTCGTACGATCCATTTTAATTCATTCATACGATCCATTCTAATTCATTCGTACGATCCATTCTAATTCCTTCGTACGATCCATTCTAATTCATTCGTACGAATGTAACCATTCTAATTCATTCATACGATTCATTCTAATTCATTCGTATGAGCTATTCTAATTCATTCGTACGATCCATTCTAATTCATTCGTACGATCCATTCTAATTCATTCGTACGATCCATTCTAATTCGTTCGCACGAATGTAACCGTTCTAATTCATTCATACGATTCATTCTAATTCATTCGTATGAGCTATTCTAATTCATTCGTACGATCCTTTCTAATTCATTCATACGATCCATTGTAATTCTTTCATACAATCCATTTAGATTCATTCGCACAAATGTATCCATTCAAATTCATTCGTACGATCCAGTCTAATTCATTCGTACGATCCATTCTAATTCATTCGCACGAATGTATCCATTCTAATTCATTCGTACAATCCATTCTATTTCATTCGTACGATCCATTCTTACTCATTCGTATGATCCATTCTAATTCATTCGTATGATCCATTCTAATTCATTCGTACGATCCATTCTAATTCATTCGTACGATCCATTCTAATTCATTCGTCCGATCCATTCTAATTCATTCGCACGAATGTATCCATTCTAAATCATTCGTACGATCCATTCTAATTCATTCGTACGATCCATTCTAATACATTCATACGATCTATTCGTGCAAATGAATTAGAATGGATCATATGAATGTATTAGAATGGATCGTATGAGTGAATTAGAATGGATCGTACGAATGAATTAGAATGGATTGTATGAATGAATTAGAATGGATCGTACGAATGAATTAGAATGGATCGTGTGAAAGAATTAGAATGGATTGTACGAATGAATTAGAATGGATCCTATGAATGAATTAGAATGGATCGTGCGAATTAATTAGAATGGATCGAAGGAATGAATTAGAATGGGTCAAATGAATGAATTAGAATGGTTACATTCATGCGAATGAATTAGAATGGATCGTACGAATGGATTAGAATGGATCGTACGAATGGATTAGAATGGATACATTCGAGCGAATGAATTAGAATGGATCGTACGAATGAATTAGAATGGATCGTACGAATGGATTAGAATGGATCCTACGAATGGATTAGAATGGATACCTTTGTGCATATGAATTAGAATGGATCGTACGAATGAATTAGAATGGATCATATTAATGAATTAGAATGGATCGTACGAATGAATTAGAATGGATCGTGTGAAAGAATTAGAATGCATTGTATGAATGAATTAGAATGGATCGTATGAATGAATTAGAATGGATCGTGCGATTCATTCTAATTCATTCGCACGAATATATCCATTCTAATTCTTTCGTACGATGCATTCTAATTCATTCGTTCGATCAATTCTAATTCATTAGCACGATCCATTCTAATTCATTCGTACGATCCATTCTAATTCATTCGCACGATCCATTCTAATTCATTCATAGGATCCATTCTAATTCATTCATACGATCTATTCTAATTCTTTCGCATGAATGCATCCATTCTATTTCATTCGTACGATCCATTCTAGTTCATTCGTACAATCCATTCTAATTCATTCGTATGATCCATTCTAATTCATTCGTCCGATCCATTCTAATTCATTCGTACGATCCATTCTAATTCATTCATACAATCCATTCTAATTCATTCGCATGAATGTATCGATTCTAATTAATTCGTACGATCCATTCTAATTCATTCGTATAATCCATTCTTATTCATTCGCACGATCCAGTCTAATGGATTCGCACGATCCATTCTAATTCATTCGCACGAATGTATCCATTCTAATTCATTCATACGATCCATTCTAATTCATTCGTACGATCCATTCTAATTCATTCACACAAATGTATCCATTCTAATTCATTCGTACGATCCATTCTAATTCATACGATCAGTTCTAATTCATTCACAAAATCTATTCTAATTCATTCATACGATCCATTCTAATTCATTCATACGATCCATTCTAATTCTTTCACACGATCCATTCTAATTCATTCGTACGATCCATTCTAATTCATTCGCACGATCCATTCTAATTCATTCGTACGATCCATTCTAATTCATTCATACGATCCATTCTAATTCATTCGTATGATCCATTCTAATTCATTCGCACAAATGTATCCATTCTAATTCATTCGTACGATCCATTCTAATTCATTCGTACGATCCATTCTAATTCATTCGTACGATCCATTCTAATTAATTCGTATGATCCATTCTAATTCATTCGTACGATCCATTCTAATTCATTCATACAATCCATTCTAATTCATTCGCACGAAAGTATCCATTCGAAATAATTCGTACGATCCATTCTAATTCATTCGTATGATCTATTCTTATTCATTCGCACGATCCAGTCTAATTGATTCGCACGATCCATTCTAATTCATTCGCACGAATGTATCCATTCTAATTCATTCGTATGATCCATTCTAATTCATTCGTACGATCCATTCTAATTCATTCTAATTCATTCGTACGATCCATTCTAATTCATTCGTATGATCTATTCTTATTCATTTGCACGATCCAGTCTAATTGATTCGCACGATCCATTCTAATTCATTCGCACGAATGTATCCATTCTAATCCATTCATACGATCCATTCTAATTCATTCATACAATTCATTCTAATTCTTTCATACGATCCATTCTAGTTCATTCGTACGATCCATTCTAATTCATTAGCATGGATCGTGCTAATGAATTAGAATGGAATATACGAATGAATTAGAATGGATCGTAGAATGGATCGTACGAATGAATTAGAATGAATTAGAATGGATCGTACGAATGAATTAGAATGGATCGTATAAATGAATTAGAATGGATCGTACGAATGAATTAGAATGGATCATACGAATGAATTAGAATGGATACATTTGTGCGAATGAATTAGAATAGATCGTACGAATGGATTAGAATGGATCGTACGAATGGATTAGAATGGATACATTCGTGCGAATGAATTAGAATGGATTGTATGAATGAATTAGAATGGATCGTACGATCCATTCGAATTCATTCGCACGATCCATTCTAATTCATTCGTACGATCCATTCTAATTCATTCATACGATCCATTCTAATTCATTCGTACGATCCATTCTAATTCATTCGTATATTCCATTCTAAGATCCTACGAATGAATTAGAATGGATCGTACGAATGAATTAGAATGGACCGTACGAATGAATTAGAATGGATCGTGTGAATGAATTAGAATGGATACATTCGTGCGAATGAATTAGAATGGATCGGACGAATGAATTAGAATGGATCGTACGAATGAATTAGAATGGATCAAATGAATGAATTAGAATGGTTACATTCATGCGAATGAATTAGAATGGATCGTACAAATGTATTAGAATGGATCGTACGAATGAACTAGAATGGATACATTCGTGCGAATGAATTAGAATGGATCGTACAAATGAATTAGAATGGATCGTACGAATGAATTAGAATGGATCTTACGAATGAATTAGAATGGATCGTACGAATGAATTAGAATGGATCGTACGAATGAATTAGAATGGATCGGACGAATGAATTAGAATTGATCATACGAATGAATTAGAATGGATCAAATGAATGAATTAGAATGGTTACATTCATGCGAATGAATTAGAATGGATCGTACGAATGGATTAGAATGGATCGTACGAATGGATTAGAATGGATACATTCGAGTGAATGAATTAGAATGGATCGTACGAATGAATTAGAATGGATCGTACGAATGGATTAGAATGGATCCTACGAATGGATTAGAATGGATACCTTTGTGCAAAATGGATCGTACGAATGAATTAGAATGGATACATTCGTGCACGATCCATTCTAATTCATTCGCACGAATGTATCCATTCTAATTCATTCGTACGATCCATTCTAATTCATTAATATGATCCATTCTAATTCATTTGTACGATCCATTCTAATTCATTCGTATGATCCATTCTAATTCATTCGGACGAATGTATCCATTCTAATTTATTCGTACGATCCATTCTAATTCATTCGTACGATCCATTCTAATTCATTTATACGATCCATTCTAATTCATTCGTCCGATCCATTCTAATTCATTCGCACGAATGTATCCATTCTAATTCATTCGTACGATCCATTCTAATTCATTCGTACGATCTATTCTAATTCATTCGTAAGATCCATTCTAATTCATTCGTACAATCCATTCTAATTCACTCGTACGATCCATTCTAATTCATTCGCACGAATGTATCCATTCTAGTTCATTCGTACGATCCATTCTATTTCATTCGTACGATCCATTCTTACTCATTCGTATGATCCATTCTAATTCGTTCGGACGAATGTATCCATTCTAATTTATTCGTACGATCCATTCTAATTCATTCGTACGATCCATTCTAGTTCATTCGTACGATTCATTCTAATTCATTCGTCTGATCCATTCTAATTCATTCGCACGAATGTATCTATTCTAACTCATTCGTACGATCCATTCTAATTCATTCGTACGATCCATTCTAATTCATTCGTAAGATCCATTCTATTTCATTCGTACGATCCATTCTAATTCATTCGTACGATCCATTCTAATTCATTCGCACGAATGTATCCATTCTAGTTCATTCGTACGATCCATTCTAATTCATTCGTACGATCCATTCTAATTCATTCGCACGATCCATTCTAATTCATTCATATCGTGCGAATAAATTAGAATGGATCAAACAAATGAGTAAGAATGGATCGTACGAATGAAATAGAATGGATTGTGCGAATGAATTAGAGTGGATCGTACGAATGAATTAGAATGGATCGTGTGAAAGAATTAGAATGGATTGTATGAATGAATTAGAATAGATCGTGCGAATGAATTAGAATGGATCGTACGAATGAATTAGAATGGATCGTACGAATGAATTAGAATGGATCGTACGAATGAATTAGAATGGATCTTACGAATGAATTAGAATGTATACATTCGTGCGAATGAATTAGAATGGATACATTCGTGCGAAAGAATTAGAATAGATCGTATGAATGAATTAGAATGGATCCTATGAATGAATTAGAATGGATCGTGCGAATGAATTAGAATGGATCGTAAGAATGAATTAGAATGGATCGTGCTAATGAATTAGAATTGATCGAACGAATGAATTAGCATGGATCGTGCTAATGAATTAGAATGGATCGTACGAATGAATTAGAATGGATCAAATGAATGAATTAGAATGGTTACATTCATGCGAATGAATTAGAATGGATCGTACGAATGGATTAGAATGGATCGTACGAATGGATTAGAATGGATACATTCGAGCGAATGAATTAGAATGGATCGTACGAATGAATTAGAATGGATCGTACGAATAAATTAGAATGGATACATTCGTCCGAATGAATTAGAATGGATCATACGAATGAGTAAGAATGGATCGTACGAATGAAATAGAATAGATTGTATGAATGAATTAGAATGGATTCGTACGAATGAATTAGAATGGATTAGAATAGATCGTGTGAAAGAATTAGAATGGATCGTACGAATGAATTAGAATGGATCGTGCGAATGAATTAGAATGGATCGTACGAATGAATTAGAATTGATACATTTGTGCGAATGAATTAGAATGGATCGTACGAATGAATTAGAATGCATACATTCGTGCGAATGAATTAGAATGGATACATTCGTGCGAAAGAATTAGAATAGATCGTATGAATGAATTAGAATGGATCCTATGAATGAATTAGAATGGATCGTGCGAATGAATTAGAATGGATCGTACGAATGAATTAGAATGGATCGTGCTAATGAATTAGAATTGATCGAACGAATGAATTAGCATGGATCGTGCTAATGAATTAAAATGGAACGTACGAATGAATTAGAATGGATCGTGTGAAAGAATTAGAAAGGATTGTATGAATGAATTAGAATGAATTCGTACGATCCATTCGAATTCATTCGCACGATCCATTCTAATTCATTCATACGATCCATTCTAATTCATTCATACAATCCATTCTAATTCTTTCCCACGATCCATTCTAATTCATTCGTAGGATCCATTCTAATTCATTCACACAATCTATTCTATTTCATTCGTACGATCCATTCTTACTCATTCGTATGATCCATTCTAATTCATTCGGACGAATATATCCATTCTAATTTATTCGTACGATCCATTCTAATTCATTCGTACGATCCATTCTAATTCATTCGCTCGAATTGATCCATTCTAATCCATTCGTATGATCCATTCTAATCCATTCGTACAATCCATTCTAATTCATTCGTACGATCTATTCTAATTCATTCGTACGATCCATTCTAATTCATTTGCACGATCCATTCTAATTCATTCATAGGATCCATTCTAATTCATTCATACAATCTATTCTAATTCTTTCGCACGATTGTATCCATTCTAATTCATTCGCACGAATGTATCTATTCTAATTCATTCGTACGATCCATTCTAATTCATTCGTACGATCCATTCTAATTCATTCATACAATCCATTCTAATTCTTTCACACGATCCATTCTAATTTTTTCATATGATCCATTCTAATTCATTCGTACGATCCATTCTAATTCATATGCACAAAGGTATCCATTCTAATCCATTCGTAGGATCCATTCTAATCCATTCGTACGATCCATTCTAATTCATTCGTACGATCCATTCTAATTCATTCGCTCGAATGTATCCATTCTAATCCATTCGTACGATCCATTCTAATTCATTCGCATGAATGTAACCATTCTAATTTATTCATACGATCCATTCTAATTCATTCGTACGATCCATTCTAATTCCTTCGTACGATCCATTCTAATTCATTCGTATGATCTATTCTAATTCATTCGTACGATCCATTCTAATTCATTCGTACGATCTATTCTAATTCATTCGTAAGATCCATTCTAATTCATTCGTACGATCCATTCTAATTCATTCGCACGAATGTATCCATTCTAGTTCATTCGTACGATCCATTCTAATTCATTCGTACGATCCATTCTAATCCATTCGTACGATCCATTCTAATCCATTCTAATTCATTCATACGATCCATTCTAATTCATTCATACAATCCATTCTAATTCTTTCACACGATCCATTCTAATTCATTCGTAGGATCAATTCTAATTCATTCGTACAATCTATTCTATTTCATTCGTACGATTCATTCATACTCATTCGTATGATCCATTCTAATTCATTCGGATGAATGTATCCATTCTAATTTATTCGTACGATCCATTCTAATTCATTCGTACGATCCATTCTAATTCATTCGTACGATCCATTCTTACTCATTCGTATGATCCATTCTAATTCATTCGTACGATCCATTCTAATTCATTCGTACGATCGATCCTAATTCATTCGCACTATCCATTCTAATTCATTCGTACGATCCATTCTAATTCATTCGTATGATCCATTCTAATTTATTCGTTCAAATATATCCATTCTAATTCAATCCGTACGATCCATTCTAATTCATTCGTACGATCCATTCTAATTCATTCGTACGAATGTATCCATTCTAATTCATTGGTACGATCCATTCTAATTCATTCGTACGATCTATTCTAATTCATTCGTACGATCCATTCTAATTCATTCGGATGAATGTATCCATTCTAATTTATTCGTACGATCCATTCTAATTCATTCATTTGATCCATTGTAATTCATTCGTACGATCCATTCTAATTCATTCGTTCGATCCATTCTAATTCATTCGCACGAATGTATCCATTCTAATTCATTCGTACGATCCATTCTAATTCATTCATACGATCCATTCTAATTCATTCGTAAGATCCATTCTAATTTATTCCTACGATCCATTCTAATTCATTCGTACGATCCATTCTAATTCATTCGCACGAATATATCCATTCTAGTTCATTCGCACGATCTATTCTAATTCATTCATACAATCCATTCTAATTCTTTCACACGATCCATTCTAATTCATTCGTAGGATCCATTCTAATTCATTCGTATGATGCATTCTAAATCATTCGCACGAATGTATCCATTCCAATTCATTCATACGATCCATTGTACTTCATTCGTACTATCCATTCTAATTCATTCATATAATTCATTCTAATTCATGCGAATGAATTAGAATGGATCGGACGAATGAATTAGAATGGATCGTACGAATGAATTAGAATGGATCAAATGAATGAATTAGAATGGATCGTACGAATGAATTAGAATGCATCGTACGAAAGAATTAGAATGGATCGTGCGAATGAAATAGAATGGATCGTATGAATGAATTAGAATGGATTGTACGAATGGATTAGAATGGATCGTATGAATGCATTCTAATTCCTTCGTATGATCCATTCTAATTCCTTCGTACGATCCATTCTATTTCATTCGTATGATCCTTTCTAATTCCTTCGTACGATCCATTCTAATTCCTTCGTATCCATTCTAATTCACTCATACGATCCATTCTAATTCATTCGTATGAATGTAACCATTCTAATTCATTCATTTGATCCATTCTAATTCATTCGTACGATCCATTCTAATTCATTCGTACGATCCATTGTAATTCATTCATACAATCCATTTAGATTCATTCGCACAAATGTATCCATTCAAATTCATTCGTACGATCCAGTCTAATTTATTAGCACGATCCATGCTAATTCATTCGTTCGATCAATTCTAATTCATTAGCACGATCCATTCTAATTCATTCGTACGATTCATTCTAATTCATTCGTACGATCCATTCTTACTTATTCGTATGATCCATTCTAATTCATTCGTACGATCCATTCTAATTCATTCGTACGATTGATTCTAATTCATTCGCACTATCCATTCTAATTCATTCGTACGATCCATTCTAATTCATTCGTATGATCCATTCTAATTTATTCGTTCAAATATATCCATTCTAATTCATTCGTACGATCCAATCTAATTCATTCGTACGGTCCATTCTAATTCATTCGCACAATCCATTCTATTTCATTCGTACGATCCATTCTTACTCATTCGTATGATCCATTATGGATACATTCGTGCGAATGAATTAGAATGGATCATACGAATGAGTAAGAATGGATCGTATGAATGAAATAGAATGGATTGTGCGAATGAATTAGAATGGATCGTACGAATGAATTAGAATGGATCGTGTGAAAGAATTAGAATGGATCGTGCTAATGAATTAGAATGGATCGTACGAATGGATTAGAATGGATCATACGAATGAGTAAGAATGGATCGTACGAATGAATTAGAATGGATCGTACGAATAAATTAGAATGGATACATTCGTCCGAATGACTTAGAATGGATCATACGAATGAGTAAGAATGGATCGTACGAATGAAATAGAATAGATCGTACGAGTGAATTAGAATGGAATATACGAATGAATTAGAATGGATCATACGAATGAATTAGAATGGATCGTATGAATGAATTATAATGGATCGTACGAATGAATTAGAATGGATCGTGCGAATGAATTCGAACAGATCGTACGATCCATTCTAATTCATTCATACAATCCATTCTAATTCATTCGCATGAATGTATCCATTCTAATCCATTCGTACGATCCATTCTAATCCATTCGTACGATCCATTCTAATTCATTCGCACAAATGTATCCATTCTAATTCATTCGTACGATCCATTCTAATTCTGATTTAGAATGGATCGTACGAATGAATTAGAATGGATCGTGTGAAAGAATTAGAATGGATTGTACGAATGAATTAGAATGGATACATTCGTGCGAATGAATTAGAATGGATCGTACCAATGAGTAAGAATGGATCGTACGAATGAATTAGAATGGATCGTGTGAAAGAATTAGAATGGATTGTATGAATGAATTAGAATGAATTCGTTCGATCAATTCTAATTCATTAGCACGATCCATTCTAATTCATTCGTATGATCCATTCTAATTCCTTCGAACGATCCATTCTAATTCCTTCGTATCCATTCTAATTCACTCATACGATCCATTCTAATTCATTCATACGATCTATTCTAATTCATTCATACAATCCATTCTAATTCTTTCACACGATCCATTCTAATTCATTCGTACGATCCATTCTAATTCATTCGCACAATCCATTCTATTTCATTCGTACGATCCATTCTTACTCATTAGTATGATCCATTCTAATTCATTCGCACGAATGTATCCATTCTAATTCATTCGTATAATCCATTCTAATTCTTTCACACGATCTATTCTAATTCATTCGTACGATCCATTCTAAATTATTCGTGCAATCCATTCTATTTCATTCGTACGATCAATTCTAATTCATTAGAATGGATCGTACGAATGAATTAGAATGGATCATATTAATGAATTAGAATGGATCGTACGAACGAATTAGAATGGATCGTACGAACGAATTAGAATGGATCGTATGAATGAATTAGAATGGATATATTCGTGCAAATGAATTAGAATGGATTGTATGAATGAATTAGAATAGATCGTACGCTTGAATTAGAATGGATATATTCGTGCAAATGAATTAGAATGGATCGTATGAATGTATTAGAATGGATCGTATGAGTAAATTAGAATGGATCGTACGAATGAATTAGAATGGATCGTACGAATGAATTAGAATGGATCATGTGAAAGAATTAGAATGGATTGTATGAATGAATTAGAATAGATCGTATGAATGAATTATAATGGATCGTACGAATGAATTAGAATGGATCGTACGGATGAATTTGAATGGATACATTTGTGCGAATGAATCTAAATGGATTGTATGAATGAATTACAATGGATCGTACGAATGAATTACAATGGATCGTACGAATGAATTAGAATAGCTCATACGAATGAATTAGAATGAATCATATGAATGAATTAGAATGGTTACATTCGTGCGAATGAATTAGAATAGATCGTACGAATGAATTAGAATGGATCGTATGAATAAATTAGAATGGATCATGGGAATGAATTAGAATGGATCGTACAAATGAATTAGAATGGATCCACCGAATGAGTTAGAATGGATCATACGAATGAATTAGAATGGATTGTACGAATGAATTAGAATGGATCGTATGAATGAATAAGAATAGATCGTACGAATGAATTAGAATGGATTGTGCGAATGAATTAGCATGAATCGTACGAATGTATTAGAATGGATCGTACGAATGAATTAGAATGAATCGTACGATCCATTATATTTCAATCGTCCGATCCATTCTAATTCATTCGCATGAATGTATCCATTCTAATTCATTCGTACAATCCATTCTATTTCATTCGTACGATCCATTCTTACTCATTCGTACGATCCATTCTAATTCATTCGTACGATCCATTCTAATTCATTCGTACGATCCATTCTAATTCATTCATACGATCCATTCTAATTCATTCATACGATCCATTCTAATTCATTCCTACAATCCATTCTAATTCATTTGCCCGATCCATTCAAATTCATTCACACGATCCATTCTATTCGAATGGATCATGTGATCCATTCGAATTCATTCGCACGATCCATTCTAATTCATTCATACGATCCATTCTAATTCATTCATACAATGCATTCTAATTCTTTCGCACGATCCATTCTAATTCATTCATATGATCCATTCTAATTCATTCGTACGATCCATTCTAATTCACTCATACGATCCATTCTAATACATTCATACGATCCATTCTAATTCATTTGCACGAATATATCAATTCTAATTCATTCGTACGATCCATTCAAATTCATTCGTACGATCCATTCTAATTCATTCGTACGATCCATTCTAATTCCTTCGTACGATCCATTCTAATTCATTCGTACGATCCATTCTAATTCATTCATACAATCCATTCTAATTCTTTCACACGATCCATTCTAATTCATTCGTACGATCCATTCGTACTATCCGTTCTAATTCACTCATACGATCCATTCTAATTCATTCATACGATCAATTCTAATTCATTTACACAAAGGTATCCATTCTAATTCATTCGTACGATCCATTCTAATTTATTCACACGAATGTATCCATTCGTACGAATGAATTAGAATAGATTGTACGAATGAATTAGAATGGATCGTACGAATGAATTAGAATGGATCTTACGAAGGAATTAGAATGGATCGTACGAATGAATTAGAATGGATCGTACGAATGAATTAGAATAGATCGTACGAATGAATTAGAATGGATCGTACGAAGGAATTAGAATGGATCGTGTGAATGAATTAGAATGGATCGAACGAATGAATTAGAATGGATCGTACGAATGAACTAGATTGGATACATTCGTGCGAATGAATTAGAATGGATCGTACGAATGAATTAGAATGGATCGTACGAATGAATTAGAATGGATCATACGAATGGATTAGAATGGATCATACGAATGAATTAGAATGGATCGTGCGAATGAATTAGAATGGATCGAACGAATGAATTAGAATGGATATATTCGAGCGAATGAATTAGAATAGATCGTAGGAATGAATTAGAATGGATCATACGAATGAATTAGAATGGATCGTACGAACGAATTAGAATGGATCGTACGAACGAATTAGAACGGATCATATGAACGAATTAGAATGGATCGTACGAATGAATTAGAATGGATACATTCAAGCGAATGAATTAGAATGGATCGTAGGAATGAATTAGAATAGATCATAGGAATGAATTAGAATGGATCGTGCAAATGAATTAGAATGGATACATTCGTGCGAATGAATTAGAATGGATCATGCGAATGAATTAGAATGGATCGTACGAATGAATTAGAATGGATATATTTGAACGAATAAATTAGAATGGATCATACGAATGAATTAGAATGGATCGTACGAATGAATTAGAATGGATAGTGCGAATGAATTAGAATGGATCGTACGAATGAATTAGAATGGATACATTCATGCGAATGAATTAGAATGGATCATACGAATGAGTAAGAATGGATGGTACGAATGAAATAGAATAGATTATACAACTGAATTAGAATGGATACATTCGTACGAATGAATTAGAAAGAATCGTACGAATGAATTAGAATGGATCGTGCGAATGAATTAGAATGGATCGTACGAATGAATTAGAATGGATCGTACGAATGAACTAGAATGGATACATTCGTGTGAATGAATTAGAATGGATCGTATGAATGAATTAGAATAGATCGTACGAATGAATTAGAATGGATCTTACGAATGAATTAGAATGGATCGTACGAATAAATTAGAATGGATCGTATGAATGGTTTAGAATGGATACATTCGTGCGAATAAATTAGAATGGATCGGACGAATGAATTAGAATGGATCGTACGAATGAATTAGAATGGATCGTGTGAAAGAATTAGAATGGATTGTATGAATGAATTAGAGTGGATCGTACGAAGGAATTAGAATGGATCGTACGAATGAATTAGAATGGATCGTACGAATGAATTAGAATAGATCATACGAATGAATTAGAATGGATCGTACGAATGAATTAGAATGGATCGTGTGAAAGAATTAGAATGGATCGTACGAATAAATTAGAATGGATCGTGCGAATGAATTAGAATGGATCGTACGAATGAATTAGAATGGATCGTGCTAATGAATTAGAATTGATCGAACGAATTCATTCTAATTCATTCATACAATCCATTCTAATTCTTTCACACGATCCATTCTAATTCATTCGTACGTTCCATTCTCATTCATTCGTATGATCCATTCTAATTAATTCGTATGATCCATTTTAATTCATTCGTACGATCCATTCTAATTCATTCATACAATCCATTCTAATTCATTCGTACGATCCATTCTAATTCACTCATACGATCCATTCTAATACATTCAGACGATCCATTCTAATTCATTTGCACGATTCATTCGTACGATCCATTCTATTTCATTCGTACGATCCATTCTTACACATTCGTATGATCCATTCTAATTCATTCGGACGAATTTATCCATTCTAATTTATTCGTACGATCCATTCTAATTCATTCATACGATCCATTCTAATTCATTCGTACGATCCATTCTAATTCATTCGTCTGATCCATTCTAATTCATTCGCATGAATGTATCCATTCTAATTCATTCGTACGATCCATTCTAATTCATTCGTACGATCCATTCTAATTCATTCGTAAGATCCATTCTAATTCATTCGTACGATCCATTCTAATTTATTCGTACGATCCATTCTAATTCATTCGCACGAATGTATCCATTCTAGTTCATTCGTACGATCCATTCTAATTCATTCGTACGATCTATTCTAATTCATTCGCACGATCCATTCTAATTCATTCGTACGATCAATTCTAATTCATTCACACGAATGTATCCATTCAAATTCATTCGTACGATCCATTCTAGTTCATTCGTACGATCCATTCTAATTCATTCATACAAACCATTCTAATTCTTTCACACGATCCATTCTAATTCATTTGTAGGATCCATTCTAATTCATTCGTACAATCTATTCTATTTCATTCGTACGATCCATTCTTACTCATTCGTATGATCCATTCTAATTCATTCGTACGATCCTGAATTAGAATGGATCGTACGAATGAATTAGAATGGATACCTTTGTGCATATGAATTAGAATGGATCGTACGAATGAATTAGAATGGATATATTCGTGCGAATGAATTAGAATGGATTGTGCGAATGAATAAGAACAGATCGTGCGAATGAATTAGAATGGATCGTACGAATGAATTAGAATGGACACATTCGTGCGAATGAATTAGAACGGATCGTACGAATGAATTAGAATGGATCGTGCGAATGAATTAGAATGGATCGTACGAATGAAATAGAATGGATTGTACGAATGAACTAGAATGGATACATTCGTGCGAATGAATTAGAATGGATCGTACGAATGAATTAGAATGGATCGTACGAATGAATTAGAATGGATCTTACGAATGAATTAGAATGGATCGTACGAATAAATTAGAATGGATCGTATGAATTGGTTAGAATGGATTGTGCGAATGAATAAGAACAGATCGTGCGAATGAATTAGAATGGATCGTACGAATGAATTAGAATGGATCAAATGAATGAATTAGAATGGATCGTACGAATTAATTAGAATGGATACATTCGTGCGAATGAATTAGAATGGATTGTATGAATGAATTAGAATGGATCGTACGAATGAATTAGAATGGATCATACGAATTAATTAGAATGGATCATACGAATGAATTAGAATGGATCGTACGAATAAATTAGAATGGATACATTCATCCGAATGAATTAGAATGGATCATACGAATGAGTAAGAATGGATCGTACGAATGAAATAGAATAGATTGTACGAATGAATTAGAATAGATCCTACAAATGAATTAGAATAGATCGTGTGAAAGAATTAGAATGGATTGTATGAATGAATTAGAATGAATTCGTATGATCCATTCGAATTCATTCGCACGATCCATTCTAATTCATTCATACGATCCATTCTAATTCATTCATACAATCCATTCTAATTCTTTCACACGATCCATTCTAATTCATTCGTAGGATCCATTCTAATTCATTCGTACAATCTATTCTATTTCATTCGTACGATCCATTCTTACTCATTCGTATGATCCATTCTAATTCATTCGGATGAATGTATCCATTCTAATTTATTCGTACGATCCATTCTAATTCTAATTCTTTCACACGATCCATTCTAATTCATTCATACGATCCATTCTAATTCATTCGTACAATCCATTCTATTTCATTCGTACGATCCATTCTTACTCATTCGTATGATCCATTCAAATTCATTCGTACGATCCATTCTAATTCATTCGTACGATCCATTCTAATTCATTCCTACGATCCATTCTTACTTATTCTTATGATCCATTCTAATTCATTTGGGCGAATGTATCCATTCTAATTTATTCGTACGATCCATTGTAATTCATTCGTACGATCCATTCTAATTCATTCGTCCGATCCATTCTAATTCAATTGCACTAATCCATTCTTTCTCATTGGTACAATCCATTATAATCCATTCGTATGATCCATTCTAATTCATTCGTATGATCCATTCTAATTAATTCGTATGATCCATTCTAATTCATTCGTACGATCCATTCTAATTCATTCATACAATCCACTCTAATTCATTCCGTACGATCCATTCTAATTCATTCGTACGATCTATTCTATTTCATTCGTACGACCCATTCTTACTCATTGGTACGATCCATTCTAATTCATTCGCACGAATGTATCCATTCTAATTCATTCGTACGAATCCATTCTAATTCATTCGCACGATCCATTCTAATTCATTCGCACGAATGTATCCATTCTAATTCATTCATACAATCCATTCTAATTCATTCCGTACGATCCATTCTAATTCATTCCCTTGAATGTATCCATTCTAATCCATTCGTACGATCCATTCTAATCCATTCGTACGATCCATTCTAATTCATTCGCATGAATGTAACCATTCTAATTCATTCATTTGATCCATTCTAATTCATTCGTACGATCCATTCTAATTCATTAGCACGATCCATGCTAATTCATTCGTTCGATCAATTCTAATTCATTAGCACGATCCATTCTAATTCATTCATACGATCCATTCTAATTCATTCGCACGATCCATTCTAATTCATTCATAGGATCCATTCTAATTCATTCATACGGTCTATTCTAATTCTTTCGCACGAATGTATCCTTTCTAATTCATTCGCACGAATGTATCCATTCTAATTCATTCATACGAAACCATTCTAATTCATTCGTTCAATCTATTCTATTTCATTCGTACGATCCATTCTAGTTCATTTGTACGATCCATTCTAATTCATTCGTACGATCCATTCTAATTCATTCGTATGATCCATTCTAATTAATTCGTATGATCCATTCTAATTCATTCGTACGATCCATTCTAATTCATTCATACAATCCATTCTAATTCAATTGCACGAATGTATCCATTCTAATTAATTCGTACGATCCATTCTAATTCATTCGTATGATCCATTCTTATTCATTCGCACGATCCAGTCTAATGGATTCGCACGATCCATTCTAATTCATTCGCACGAATGTATCCATTCTAATTCATTCATACGATCCATTCTAATTCATTCGTACGATCCATTCTAATTCATTCGCACAAATGTATCCATTCTAATTCATTCGTACGATCCATTCGAATTCATTCGTACGATCAGTTCTAATTCATTCACAAAATCTATTCTAATTCATTCATACGATCCATTCTAATTCATTCGCACGATCCATTCTAATTCATTCGTACGATCTATTCTAATTCTTTCACACGATCCATTCTAATTCATTCGTACGATCCATTCTAATTCATTCGCACGATCCATTCTAATTCATTCATACGATCCATTCTAATTCATTCATACGATCCATTCTAATTCATTCGTACGATCCATTCTAATTCATTCGCACAAATGTATCCTTTCTAATTCATTCGTACGATCCATTCTAATTCATTCGCACGATCCATTCTAATTCATTCGTACGATCCATTCTAATTCATTCGTACGATCCATTCTAATTCATTCGTATGATCCATTCTAATTTATTCGTACGATCCATTCTAATTCATTCATACAATCCATTCTAATTCATTCGCACGAATGTATCCATTCTAATTAATTCGTACGATCCATTCTAATTCATTCGTATGATCTATTCTTATTCATTCCCACGATCCAGTCTAATTGATTCGCACGATCCATTCTAATTCATTCGCACGAATGTATCCATTCTAATTCATTCGTACGATCCATTCTAATTCATTAATATGATCCATTCTAATTCATTCGTACGATCCATTCTAATTCATATGCACAAAGGTATCCATTCTAATTCATTCGCACGAAAGAATTAGAATGGATTGTATGAAAGAATTAGAATAGATCGTGCGAATGAATTAGAATGGATCGTACGAAGGAATTAGAATGGATCGTACGAAGGAATTAGAATGGATCGTACGAATGAGTAAGAATGGATCGTACGAATGAATTAGAATGGATCGTACGAATAAATTAGAATGGATACATTCGTCCGAATGAATAAGAATAGATCATACGAATGAGTAAGAATGGATCGTACGAATGAAATAGAATAGATTGTACGAATGAATTAGAATGGATCCTACGAATGAATTAGAATGGATCGTACGAATGAATTAGAATGGATCGTATAAATGAATTAGAATGGATCGTGCGAATGAATTAGAATGGATACATTCGTGCGAATGAATTATAATGGATCGGACGAATGAATTAGAATGGATCGTACGAATGAATTAGAATGGATCAAATGAATGAATTAGAATGGTTACATTCATGCGAATGAATTAGAATGGATCGTACGAATGGATCAGAATGGATCGTACGAATGAACTAGAATGGATACATTCGTGCGAATGAATTAGAATGGATTGTACGAATGAATTAGAATGGATCGTACGATTGAATTAGAATGGATCGTACGAATGAATTAGAATGGATCGTACGAATGAATTAGAATGGATACATTTGTGCGAATGAATTAGAATGGATCGGACGAAGAATGAATTAGAATGGATCGTACGAATAAATTAGAATGGATCAAATGAATGAATTAAAATGGTTACATTCATGCGAATGAACTAGTATGGATCGTACGAATGGATTAGAATGGATACATTCGAGCGAATGAATTAGAATGGATCGTACGAATGAATTAGAATGGATCGTACGAATGGATTAGAATGGATCCTACGAATGGATTAGAATGGATACCTTTGTTCAGAATGGATCGTACGAATGAATTAGAATGGATACATTCGTGCACGATCCATTCTAATTCATTCGCACGAATGTATCCATTCTAATTCATTCGTACGATCCATTCTAATTCATTAATATGATCCATTCTAATTCATTCGTACGATCCATTCTAATTCATTCGTCCGATCCATTCTAATTCATTCGCACGAATGTATCCATTCTAATTCATTCGTACGATCCATTCTAATTCATTCGTACGATCCATTCTAATTCATTCGTAAGATCCATTCTAATTCATTCGTACGATCCATTCTAATTCATTCGTTTGATCCATTCTAATTCATTCGCACGAATGTATCCATTCGAGTTCATTCGTACGATCCATTCTAATTCATTCGCACAATGGATACATTCGTGCGAAAGAATTAGAATAGATCGTATGAATGAATTAGAATGGATCCTATGAATGAATTAGAATGGATCGTGCGAATGAATTAGAATAGATCGTACGAAAGAATTAGAATGGATCGTGCTTATGAATTAGAATTGATCGAACGAATGAATTAGCATGGATCGTGCTAATGAATTAGAATGGAACGTACGAATGAATTAGAATGGATCGTGTGAAAGAATTAGAATGGATTGTATGAATGAATTAGAATGAATTCGTACGATCCATTCAAATTCATTTGCACGATCCATTCTAATTCATTCATACGATCCATTCTAATTCATTCATACAATCCATTCTAATTCTTTCACACGATCCATTCTAATTCATTCGTAGGATCCATTCTAATTCATTCGTACAATCTATTCTATTTCATTCGTACGATCCATTCTTACTTATTCGTATGATCCATTCTAATTTTTTCGGACGAATGTATCCATTCTAATTTATTCGTACGATCCATTCTAATTCATTCGTACGATCCATTCTAATTCATTCGTATGATCCATTCTTACGAATGAATTAGAATGGATACATTCGTGCGAATGAATTAGAATGGATCGTACGAATGAATTAGAATGGATCGTGCGAATGAATTAGAATGGATCGTACGAATGAATTAGAATGGATCGTACGAATGAACTACAATGGATACATTCGTGCGAATGAATTAGAATGGATCGTACGAATGAATTAGAATGGATCGTATGAATGAATTAGAATGGATCTTACGAATGAATTAGAATGGATCGTACGAATAAATTAGAATGGATCGTATGAATGGTTTATAATGGATTGTGCGAATGAATAAGAACAGACCGTGCGAATGAATTAGAATGGATCGTATGAATGAATTAGAATGGATCATACGAATGAATTAGAATGGATCGTACGAATTAATTAGAATGGATACATTCATGCGAATGAATTAGAATGGATTGTATGAATGAATTAGAATGGATCGTACGAATGAATTAGAATGGATCATACGAATTAATTAGAATGGATCATACGAATAAATTAGAATGGATCGTACAAATGAATTAGAATGGATCGTACGAATGAATTAGAATGGATCGTACGAATAAATTAGAATGGATACATTCGTCCGAATGAATTAGAATGGATCATACGAATGAGTTAGAATGGATCGTACGAATGAAATAGAATAGATTGTACGAATGGATCGTATGAATGAATTAGAATGGATCATGCGAATGAATTCGAATGGATTGTACGAATGAGTAAGAATGGATCGTACGAATGAAATAGAATGGATCGTACGAATGAATTAGAATGGATCGTACGAATAAATTAGAATGGATACATTCGTCCGAATGAATTAGAATGGATCATACGAATGAGTAAGAATAGATCGTCCGAATGAAATAGAATAGATTGTACGAATGAATTAGAATGGAACCTACGAATGAATTAGAATGGATCGTGTGAAAGAATTAGAATGGATTGTATAAAAGAATTAGAATGGATTGTATGAATGAATTAGAATGGATCCTATGAATGAAATAGAATGGATCGTGCGAATGAATTAGAATGGATCGTACGAATGAATTAGAATGGATCGTGCTAATGAATTAGAATTGATCGAACAAATGAATTAGAATGAATCGTGCTAATGAATTAGAATTGATCGAACGAATGAATTAGAATGAATCGTGCTAATGAATTAGAATGGAACGTACGAATGAATTAAAATGGATCGTGTGACACGAAAGAATTAGAATGGATTGTCTGAAAGAATTAGAATGGATTGTATGAATGAATTAGAATGGATCATACCAATGAATTAGAATGGATCGTACGAATAAATTAGAATGGATACATTCGTCCGAATGAATTAGAATGGATCATACGAATGAGTAAGAATGGATCGTACGAATGAAATAGAATAGATTGTACGAATGAATTAGAATGGACCGTACGAATGAATTAGAATGGATACATTCGTGCGAATGAATTAGAATGGATCAGACGAATGAATTAGAATGGATCGTACGAATGAATTAGAATGGATCGTACGAATGAATTAGAATGGATCGTACGAATAAATTAGAATGGATACATTCGTCCGAATGAATTAGAATGGATCATACGAATGAGTAAGAATGGATCGTACGAATGAAATAGAATAGATTATACGAATGAATTAGAATGGATCCTACGAATGAATTAGAATGGATCATGTGAAAGAATTAGAATGGATTGTATGAATGAATTAGAATGGATCGTATGAATGAATTAGAATGGATCGTGTGAATAAATTCGAATGGATCGTACGAATTCATTCTAATTCATTCATACAATCCATTCTAATTCTTTCACACGATCTATTCTAATTCATTCGTAGGATCCATTCCAATTCATTCGTACAATCTATTCTATTTCATTCGTACGATCCATTCTTACTCATTCGTATGATCCATTCTAATTCATTCGGACGAATGTATCCATTCTAATTTATTCGTACGATCCATTCTAGTTCATTCGTACGATCCATTCTAATTCATTCGTACGATCCATTCTAATTCATTCGTATGATCCATTCTAATTAATTCGTATGATCCATTCTAATTTATTCGTACGATCCAGTCTAATTCATTCATACAATCCATTCTAATTCATTCGCACGAATATATCCATTCTAATTAATTCGTACGATCCATTCTAATTCATTCATATGATCCATTCTTATTCATTCGCACGATCCAGTCTAATGGATTCGCACGATCCATTCTAATTCATTCGCACGAATGTATCCATTCAAATTCATTCATACGATCCATTCTAATTCATTCGTACGATCCATTCTAATTCATTCGTACAAATGTATCAATTCTAATTCATTCGTACGATCCATTCTAATTTATTCGTACGATCAGTTCTAATTCATTCACAAAATCTATTCTAATTCATTCATACGATCCATTCTAATTCATTCGCACTATCCATTCTAATTCATTCGTACGATCCATTCTAATTCATTCGTACGATCCATTCTAATTCATTCGCACGATCCATTCTAATTCATTCGTACGATCCATTCTAATTCATTCATACAATCCATTCTAATTCTTTCGTACGATCCATTCTAATTCATTCGTCCGATCCATTCTAATTCATTCGCACGAATGTATCTATTCTAATTCATTCATACGATCCATTCTAATTCATTCGTACGGTCCATTCTAATTCATTCGCACAATCGAATGGATCGTACGAATGAATTAGAATCGATCGTACGAATGAATTAGAATGGATACATTCGTGCGAATGAATTAGAATGGATCGGACGAATGAATTAGAATGGATCGTACGAATGAATTAGAATGAATCGTACGAATGAAATAGAATGGATTGTGCAAATGAATTAGAATAGACCGTACGAATGAATTAGACGTACGAATGAATTAGAATGGATACATTCGTGCGAATAAATTAGAATGGATCATACGAATGAGTAAGAATGGATCGTCATTCTAATTCATTCGTATGATCCATTCTAATTCATTTGTATCGATTCTATTTCATTCGCACGATCCATTCTAATTCATTCGCGCAATCTATTCTAATTTATTCGTACGATCCATTCTAATTCATTCGTACGATCCATTCTAATTCATTCGCACGAATGTATCCATTCTAATTCATTCATACGAATCCATTCTAATTCATTCGTACAATCCATTCTATTTCATTCGTACGATCCATTCTTACTCATTCGTATGATCCATTCTAATTCATTCGTACGATTTATTCTAATTCATTCGTACGATCCATTCTAATTCATTCGCACAATCTATTCTAATTCATTCATACGATCCATTCTAATTCATTCGTACGAATGTATCCATTCTAATTCATTCATACGATCCATTCTACTTCATTCGTACTATCCGTTCTAATTCACTCATACGATCCATACTAATTCATTCATACGATCCATTCTAATTCATTCGTACGATCCATTCTAATTCATTCATACAATCCATTCTAATTCATTCGCACGAATGTATCCATTCTAATTCATTCGTACGATCCATTCTAATTCATTAATATAATCCATTCTAATTCATTCGTACGATCCATTCTAATTCATATGCACAAAGGTATCCATTCTAATTCATTCGTACGATCCATTCTAATTCAGGATCGTACGAATGAATTAGAATGGATACATTCGTGCGAATGAATTAGAATTGATCTTACGAATGAATTAGAATGGATCGTGCGAATGAATTAGAATGGATCGTACGAATGAATTAGAATGGATCGTACAAATGAACTAGAATGGATACATTCGTGCGAATGAATTAGAATGGATCGTACGAATGAATTAGAATGGACCGTACGAATGAATTAGAATGGATCTTACGAATGAATTAGAATGGATCGTACGAATGAATTAGAATGGATCGTACGAATGAATTAGAATGGATACATTCGTGCGAATGAATTAGAATGGATCGGACGAATAAATTAGAATGGATCGTACGAATGAATTAGAATGGATCAAATGAATGAATTAGAATGGATCGTACGAATGAATTAGAATGGATCGTACAAATGAATTAGAATGGATACATTCGTGCGAATGAATTAGAATGGATCGGACGAATGAATTAGAATAGATCGTACGAATGAATTGGAATGGATCATACGAAGGAATTAGACTGGATCGTACGAATGAATTAGAATGGATATATTCGTGCAAATGAATTAGAATGGATTGTATGAATGTATTAGAATGGATCGTATGAGTGAATTAGAATGGATCGTACAAATGAATTAGAATGGATCGTATGAATGAATTAGAATGGATACATTCGTGTGAATGAATTAGAATGGATCGTATGAATGAATTAGAATAGATTTTGTGAATGAATTAGAACTGATCGTACGAATGAATTAGAATGGATACATTCGTGCGAATGAATTAGAATGGATTGTATGAATGAATTAGAATGGATCGTACGAATGAATTAGAATGGATCGTATGAGTGAATTAGAATGGATACGAAGGAATTAGAATGGATCGTACGAAGGAATTAGAATGGATCATACGAATGAAATAGAATGGATCGTACGAAGGAATTAGAATGGATCGTACGAAGGAATTAGAATGGATCGTACGAATGAATTAGAATGGATATATTCGTGCAAATGAATTAGAATGGATCGTATGAATGAATTAGAATGGATCGTATGAGTGAATTAGAACGGATAGTACGAATGAAGTAGAATGGATCGTATGAATGAATTAGAATGGATACATTCGTGCGAATGAATTAGAATGGATCGCATGAATGAATTAGAATAGATTGTGCGAATGAATTAGAATGGATCGTACGAATGAATTAGAATGGATACATTCGTGCGAATAAATTAGAATGGATTGTATGAATGAATTAGAATGGATCGTACGAATGAATTAGAATGGATCGTACGAATGAATTAGAATAGATTGCGCAAATGAATTAGAATGGATCGTACGAATGAATTAGAATGGATCGTACGAAGGAATTAGAATAGATCGTACGAATGAATTAGAATGGATCATACGAATGAATTAGAATGGATCGTACGAAGGAATTAGAATGGATTGTACGAATGAATTAGAATGGATCGTACGATTGAATTTGAATGGATCATACGAATGAGTAAGAATGGATCGTATGAATGAATTAGATTGGATCGTACGATCCATTCTAATTCATTAGCATGGATCGTGCTAATGAATTAGAATGGAATATACGAATGAATTAGAATGGATCATAGAATGGATCGTACGAATGAATTAGAATGGATCATACGAATGAATTAGAATGGATCGTACGAATGAATTCGAATGGATCGTACGATCCATTCTAATTCATTCATACAATCCATTCTAATTCATTCGCACGAATGTATCCATTCTAATCCATTCGTACGATCCATTCTAATCCATCCGTACGATTCATTCTAATTCATTCGCACGAATGTAACCATTCTAATTCATTCACACGATCGTATGAATTAGAATGGATGCATTCGTGCGAATGAATTAGAATGGATCGTGCGAATCCATTAGACTGGATCATGCGAATGAATAAGAATGGATCATACGAATGAATTAGAATGGATCGTACGAATTAATTAGAATGGATACATTCGTGCGAATGAATTAGAATGGATTGTATGAATGAATTAGAATGGATCGTACGAATGAATTAGAATGGATCATACGAATTAATTAGAATGGATCATACGAATGAATTAGAATGGATCGTACGAATGAACTAGAATGGTTCGTACGAATGAACTAGAATGGATACATTCGTGCAAATGAATTAGAATGGATCATACGAATGAATTAGAATGGATCGTACGATTCATTCTAATTCATTCGTACGATCCATTCTAATACATTCGTACGATTCATGCTAATTCATTCGCACGATCCATTCTAATTCATTCGTACGATCCATTCTTATTCATTCGTATGATCCATTCTTATTCATTCGCACAATCCATTCTAATTCATTCGTATAATCCATTCTAATTCATTCGTATGATCCATTCTAACTCATTCAGTGGATCCATTTTAATTCATTCGTACGATCCATTCTAATTCATTTCCACGATCCATTCTAATTTATTCGTACGATCCATTCTAATTCATTCGTACGATCTATTCTAATTCATTCGCACGAATGTAACCATTCTAATTCATTCATACGATTCATTCTAATTCATTTGTATGAGCTATTCTAATTCATTCGTACGATCCATTCTAATTCATTCGTACGATCCATTGTAATTCATTCATACAATCCATTTAGATTCATTCGCACAAATGTATCCATTCAAATTCATTCGTACGATCCAGTCTAATTCATTCGTACGATCCATTCTAATTCATTCGCACGAATATATCCATTCTAATTCTTTCGTACGATGCATTCTAATTCATTTGTACGATCCATTCTAATTCATTCATTTGATCCATTCTAATTCATTCGTACGATCCATTCTAATTCATTCGTCCGATCCATTCTAATTCATTCGCACGAATGTATCCATTCTAATTCATTCGTACGATCCATTCTAATTCATTCGTACGATCCATTCTAATTCATTCGTAAGATCCATTCTAATTCATTCGTACGATCCATTCTAATTCTTTCGTACGATCCATTCTAATTCATTCGCACGAATGTATCCATTCTAGTTCATTCGTGCGATCTATTCTAATTCATTCGTACGATCCATTCTAATTCATTCGCACGATCCATTCTAATTCATTCGTACGATCAATTCTAATTCATTCGCACGAATGTATCCATTCTAATTCATTCGTACAATCCTGAATTAGAATGGATCGTACGAATGAATGGATCGTGCGAATGAATTAGAATGGAATATACGAATGAATTAGAATGGATCATACGAATTAATTAGAATGGATCATATGAATGAATTAGAATGGATCGTACGAATTAATTAGAATGGATCGTACGAATGAATTAGAATGGATCGTATGAATGAATTAGAATGGATCGTACGAATGAATTAGAATGGATACATTTGTGCGAATGAATTAGAATGGATCGTACGAATGAATTAGAATGGATCGTATGAATGAATTAGAATGGATCGTACGAATGAATTAGAATGGATCGTGCGAATGAATTAGAATGGATCGTACGAATATATTAGAATGGATCGTGTGAAAGAATTAGAATGGATCGTACAAATGAATTAGAATGGATCGTGCGAATGAATTAGAATGGATCGTACGAATGAATTAGAATGGATACATTCGTGCGAATGAATTAGAATGGATCGGACGAATGAATTAGAATGGATCGTACGAAAGAGTAAGAATGGATCGTACGAATGAAATAGAATAGATCGTATGAATGAATTAGAATGGATCATACGAAGGAATTAGAATGGATCGTACGAATGAATTAGAATGGATATATTCGTGCAAATGAATTAGAATGGATCGTATGAATGTATTAGAATGGATCGTATGAGTGAATTAGAATGGATCGTATGAATGAATTAGAATGGATCGTATGAATGAATTAGAATGGATACATTCTTGCGAATGAATTAGAATTGATCGTACGAATGAATTAGAATGGATCGTGCGAATGAATTAGAATGGATCGTACGAATGAATTAGAATGGGTACATTCGTGCGAATGAATTAGAATGGATACATTCATGCGAAAGAATTAGAATAGATCATATGAATGAATTAGAATGGGTTGTATGAATGAATTAGAATGGATCGTATGAATGAATTAGAATGGATCGTGCGAATGAATTAGAATGGATTGTATGAATGAATTAGAATGGATCGTACGAATGAATTAGAATGGATCATATGAATGAATTAGAATGGATCGTACGAATGAATTAGAATGGATCAAATGAATGAATTAGAATGGTTACATTCATGCGAATGAATTAGAATAGATCGTACGAATGGATTAGAATGGATCGTACGAATGGATTAGAATGGATACATTCGAGCGTACGATCCATTCTAATTCATTCATCCGATCCATTCTAATTCATTCGCACGAATGTATCCATTCTAATTCATTCGTACGATCCATTCCAATTCATTCGTACGATCCATTCTAATTCATTCGTAAGATCCATTCTAATTCATTCGTACGATCCATTCTAATTCATTCGTACGATCCATTCTAATTCATTCGCACGAATGTATCTATTCAAGTTCATTCGTACGATCCATTCTAATCCATTCTATTTCATTCGTACGATCCATTCTTACTCATTCGTATGATCCATTCTAATTCATTCGCACGAATGTATCCATTCTAATCCATTCGTACGATCCATTCTAATCCATTCGTACGATCCATTCTAATTCATTTGCATGAATGTAACCATTCTAATTCATTCATTTGATCCATTCTAATTCATTCGTACGATCCATTCAAATTCATTCGTCCGATCCATTCTAATTCATTCGCACGAATGTATCCATTCTAAACCATTCATACGATCCATTCTAATTTATTCGTACGATCCATTCTAATTCATTCGTAAGATCCATTCTAATTCATTCGTACGATCCATTCTAATTCATTTGTACGATCCATTCTAATTCATTCGCACGAATGTATCCATTCTAGTTCATTAGTACGATCCATTCTAATTCATTCGTACGATCCATTCTAATTCATTCGCACGATCCATTCTAATTCATTCGTACGATCCATTCTAGTTCATTCGTACGAATGAATTAGAATGGATACATTCGTGCGAATGAATTAGAATGGATCGTACCAATGAGTAAGAATGGATCGTACGAATGAAATAGAATGGATTGTGCGAATGAATTAGAATGGATCGTACTAATGAATTAGAATGGATCGTGTGAAAGAATTAGAATAGATTGTATGAATGAATTAGAATAGATCGTATGAATGAATTAGAATGGATCGTATGAGTGAATTAGAATGGATACGAAGGAATTAGAATGGATCGTCTGAATGAATTAGAGTGGATCATACGAATGAAATAGGATGGATCGTACGAAGGAATTAGAATGGATCGTACGAAGGAATTAGAAAGGATCGTACGAAGGAATTAGAATGGATCGTACGAATGAATTAGAATGGATATAGTCGTTCAAATGAATTAGAATGGATCGTATGAATGAATTAGAATGGATCATTCGTATGATCCATTCTAACTCATTCGGTGGATCCATTCTAATTCATTCGTACGATCCATTCTAATTCATTCCCACGATCCATTCTAATTTATTCGTACGATCCATTCTAATTCATTCGTACGATCTATTCTAATTCATTCGCACGAATGTAACCATTCTAATTCATTCATACGATCCATTCTAATTCATTCGTACGATCCATTCTAATTCACTCATACGATCCATTCAAATACATTCATACGATCCATTCTAATTCATTTGCATGAATATATCCATTCTAATTCATTCGTACGATCCATTCTAATTCATTCGTACGATCCATTCTAATTCCTTCGTACGAATGAATTAGAATGGATACATTTGTGCGAATGAATTAGAATGGATCGTACGAATGAATTAGAATGGATCGTATGAATGAATTAGAATGGATCGTACGAATGAATTAGAATGGATCGTACGAAGGAATTAGAATGGATCGTATGAATGAATTAGAATGGATCGTACGAATAAATTAGAATGGATACATTCGTCCGAATGAATTAGAATGGATCATACGAATGAGTAAGAATGGATCGTACGAATGAAATAGAATAGATTGTACGAATGAATTAGAATGGATCCTACGAATGAATTAGAATGGATCGTGTGAAAGAATTAGAATGGATTGTATGAATGAATTAGAATGAATTCGTACGATCCATTCGAATTCATTCGCACGATCCATTCTAATTCATTCATACGATCCATTCTAATTCATTCATACAATCCATTCTAATTCTTTCACATGATCCATTCTAATTCATTCGTCTAATCCATTCTAATTCATTCGTACAATCTATTCTAATACATTTGTACGATCCATTCTTACTCATTCGTATGACCCATTCTAATTCATTCGGACGAATGTATCCTTTCTAATTTATTCGTACGATCCATTCTAATTCATTCGTATGATCCATTCTAATTCATTCGTACGATCCATTCTAATTCATTCGTCCGATCCATTCTAATTCATTCGCACGAATGTATCCATTCTAATTCATTCGTACGATCCATTCTAATTCATTCGTACGATCCATTCTAATTCATTCGTAAGATTCATTCTAATTCATTCGTATGATCCATTCTAATTCATTCGTACGATCCATTCTAATTCATTCGCGCGAATGTATCCATTCTAGTTCATTCGTACGATCCATTCTAATTTATTCGTACGATCCATCGTACGATCCATTGTAATTCATTCATACAATCCATTTAGATTCATTCGCACAAATGTATCCATTAGAATGGATCGTACGTATGATCCATTCTAATTCATTCGTACGATCCATTCTAATTCATTCGCACAAATGTATCCATTCTAGTTTATTCGTACGATCCATTCTAATTCATTCGTATGATCCATTCTAATTCATTCGCACGATCCATTCTAATTCATTCGCACGATCCATTCTAATACATTCATACGATCCATTCTAATTCATTTGCACGTGTGAATGAATTAGAATGGATCGTACGAATGAATTAGAATGGATACATTCGTCCGAATGAATTAGAATGGATCGTATGAATGAATTAGAATGGATCGTGCGAATGAATTAGAATGAATTAGAATGGATCGTACGAAGGAATTAGAATGGATCGTACGAAGGAATTAGAATGGATCGTACGAAAGAATTAGAATGGATCGTACGAATGAATTAGAATGGATCGTACGATTGAATTAGAATGGATCATACGAATAAGTAAGAATGGATCGTATGAATGAATTATATTGGATCGTACGATCCATTCTAATTCATTAGCATGGATCGTGCTAATGAATTAGAATGGATCATAGAATGGATCGTACGAATGAATTAGAATGAATTAGAATGGATCGTGCGAATGAATTAGAATGGATCGTACGAATGAATTAGAATGGATCCTACGAATGAATCGTACAAATGAATTAGAATGGATCGTGTGAAAGAATTAGAATGGATTGTATGAATGAATTAGAATAGATCGTATGAATGAATTAGAATGGATCGTACGAATGAATTAGAATGGATCGTACGAATGAACTAGAATGGATACATTCGTGATCGTACGAATGAATTAGAATAGATATATTCGTGCAAATGAATTAGAATGGATCGTATGAATGTATTAGAATGGATCGTATGGGTGAATTAGAATGGATCGTACGAATGAATTAGAATGGATCATATTAATGAATTAGAATGGATCGTACGAATGAATTAGAATGGATACATTCGTCCGAATAAATTAGAATGGATTGTATGAATGAATTAGAATGGATCGTACGAATGAATTAGAATGGATCGTACGAATGAATTAGAATAGATTGCGCGAATGAATTAGAATGGATCGTACGAATGAATTAGAATGGATCGTACGAAGGAATTAGAATGGATCGTACGAATGAATTAGAATGGATCATACGTTCTAATTCATTCATACAATCCATTCGAATTCTTTCACACGATCCATTCTAATTCATTCGTACGATCCATTCTAATTCATTCGTGCAATCCATTCTAATTCTTTCACACGATCCATTCTAATTCATTCGTACGATCCATTCTAATTCATTCATAGGATCCATTCTAATTCATTCATACGATCTATTCTAATTCTTTCGCACGAATGTATCTATTCTAATTCATTCGCACGAATGTATCCATTCTAATTCATTCGTACGATCCATTCTGATTCATTCGTACGATCCATTCTAATTCCTTTGTATGATCCATTCTAATTCATTCGTACAATCTATTCTATTCCATTCTAATTCATTAGCACGATCCATTCGAATTCATTCGCACGATCCATTCTAATTCATTCGTACGATCCATTCTAATTCATTCATACGATCCATTCTAATTCATTCGTACGATCCATTCTAATTCATTCGTATATTCCATTCTAATTCATTCGTACGATCTATTCTATTTCATTCGTACGATCCATTCTTACTCATTCGTATGATCCATTCTAATTCATTCGGACGAATGTATCCATTCTAATTTATCCGTACGATCCATTCTAATTCATTCGTACGATCCATTCTAATTCATTCATACGATCCATTCTTACTCATTCGTATGATCCATTCTAATTCATTCGTACGATCCATTATAATTCATTCGTACGATCCATTCTAATTCATTCGCATAATCTATTCTAATTCATTCGTACGATCCATTCTAATTCATTCGTACGATCGTACGAATGAATTAGAATGGATCGTACGGAATGAATTAGAATGGATTGTATGAATGAATTAGAATGGATACATTCGTGCGAATGAATTAGAATGGATCATACGAATGAGTAAGAATGGATCGTACGAATGAAATAGAATGGATTGTAGGAATGAATTAGAATGGATCGTACAAATGAATTAGAATGGATCGTACGAATGAATTAGAATGGATCATACGAATGAGTAAGAATGGATCGTACAAATGAAATAGAATGGATTGTACGAATGAATTAGAATGGATCGTACGAATGAATTAGAATGGATCGTGTGAAAGAATTAGAATGCATTGTATGAATGAACTAGAATGGATCGTATGAATGAATTAGAATGGATCGTGCGAATGAATTCGAATGGATCGCATGATCCATTCGAATAGAATGGATCGTATGAATGAATTAGAATGGATCGGGCGAATGAATTAGAATGGATTGTAGGAATGAATTAGAATGGATCGTATGAATGAATAAGAATGGATCGTATGAATGAATTAGAATGGATCGTGCGAATGAATTAGAATGGATCGTACAAATGAATGAGAATGGATCATACGAATGAATTAGAATGGATTGTACGAATGAATTAGAATGGATTGTGCGAATGAATTAGAATGGATCGTATGATTGAATAATAATGGATCGTACGAATGAATTAGAATGGATCGTGCGAATGAATTAGCATGAATCGTACAAATGTATTAGAATGGATCGTACGAATGAATTAGAATGGATCGTATGAATGAATTAGAATGGATGTTACGAATGAATTAGAATGGATAGTACGAATGCACGATCCATGCTAATTCATTTGTTCGATCAATTCTAATTCATCAGCACGATCCATTCTAATTCAATCGTACGATCCATTCTAATTCATTCGCACGATCCATTCTAATTCATTTGTACGATCCATTCTAATTCTTTCCCACGATCCATTCTAATTCATTCATACGATCCATTCTAATTCATTCATACGATCCATTATAATTCATTCGTACGATCCATTCTAATTCCTTCGTACGATCCATTCTAATTCATTCATACAATCCATTCTAATTCTTTCACACGATCCATTCTAATTCATTCGTACGATCCATTCTAATTCATTCATGCAATCCATTCTATTTCATTCGTACGATCCATTCTTACTCATTCGTACGATCCATTCTAATTCATTCACACGAATATATCCATTCGTACGAATGAATTAGAATAGATTGTACGAATGAATTAGAATGGATCGTACGAATGAAGTAGAATGGATCGTACGTATGAATTAGAATGGATCGTGCGAATGAATTAGAATGGATCGTACGAATGAATTAGAATGGATCGTACGAATGAACTAGAATGGATACATTCGTGCGAATGAATTAGAATGGATCGTACGAATGAATTAGAATGGATCGTACGAATGAATTAGAATGGATCATACGAATGAATTAGAATGGATCATACGAATGAGTAAGAATGGATCGTACGAATGAAATAGAATGGATTGTACGAATGAATTAGAATGGATCGTACGAATGAATTAGAATGGATCGTGTGAAAGAATTAGAATGGATTGTATGAATGAATTAGAATGGATCATATGAATGAATTAGAATGGACCGTGCGAATGAATTCGAATGGATCGTACGAATGAATTAGAATGGATCGTACGAATGAATTAGAATGGATACATTCGTGCGAATGAATTAGAATGGATACATTCGTGCGAAAGAATTAGAATAGATCGTATGAATGAATTAGAATGGATCCTATGAATGAATTAGAATGGATCGTGCGAATGAATTAGAATGGATCGTACGAATGAATTAGAATGGATCGTGCTAATGAATTAGAATTGATCGAACGAATGAATTAGCATGGATCGTGCTAATGAATTAGAATGGAACGTACGAATGAATTAGAATGGATCGTGTGGGATACATTCGTGCGAATGAATTAGAATTGATCGTATGAATGAATTAGAATGGATCGTGCGAATGAATTAGAATGGATCGTACGAATGAATTAGAATGGATCGTACAAATGAATTAGAATGGATCTTACGAATGAATTAGAATGGATCGTACGAATGAATTAGAATGGATCGTACGAATGAATTAGAATGGATCTTACGAATGAATTAGAATGGATCGTACGAATAAATTAAAATGGATCGTATGAATGGTTTAGAATGGATACATTCGTGCGAATGAATTAGAATGGATCGTACGAATGAATTAGAATGGATCATATGAATGAATTAGAATGGATCAAATGAATGAATTAGAATGGTTACATTCATGCGAATGAATTAGAATGGATCGTACGAATGGATTAGAATGGATCGTACGAATGGATTAGAATGGATACATTCGTGCGAATGAATTAGAATGGATCATACGAATGAGTAAGAATGGATCGTATGAATGAAATAGAATGGATTGTACGAATAAATTAGAATGGATCGTGCGAATGAATTTGAATGGATCGTACGAATGAATTAGAATGGATCGTGCTAATGAATTAGAATTGACCGTACGAATGAAATAGAATGGATTGTACGAATGATTTAGAATGGATCGTACGAATGAATTAGAATGGATCGTACGAATGATTTAGAATGGATACATTCGTGCGAATGAATTAGAATGGATCATACGAATGAGTAAGAATGGATCGTACGAATGAAATAGAATGGATTGTACGAATGAATTAGAATGGATTCGTACGAATGAATTAGAATGGATACATTCGTGCGAATGAATTAGAATGGATCGTACCAATGAGTAAGAATGGATCGCACGAATGAAATAGAATGGATTGTGCGAATGAATTAGAATGGATCGTACGAATGAATTAGAATGGATCGTACGAATAAATTAGAATGGATCATACGAATTAATTAGAATGGATCATACGAATGAATTAGAATGGATCGTACGAATGAATTAGAATGGATCGTACGAATGAATTAGAATGGATCGTGCGAATGAATTAGAATGGATCGTACGAATGAATTAGAATGGATACATTTGTGTGAATGAATTAGAATGGATCCTACGAATGAATTAGAATGGATCGTACGAATAGATTAGAATGGATACATGAATATATTAGAATGGATCGTATGAGTGAATTAGAATGGATCATACGAATTAATTAGAATGGATCATACGAATGAATTAGAGTGGATCGTACGAATGAATTAGAATGGATCGTACGAATGAATTAGAATGGATACATTCGTGCGAATGAATTAGAATGGATTGTGCGAATGAATAAGAACAGATCGTGCGAATGAATTAGAATGGATCGTACGAATGAATTAGAATGGATCGTGCGAATGAATTAGAATGGATCGTACGAATGAATTAGAATGGATCGTGTGAAAGAATTAGAATGGATCGTGCGAATGAATTAGAATGGATCGTACGAATGAATTAGAATGGATACATTCATGCGAATGAATTAGAATGGATCGTACGAATAAATTATAATGGATCGTACGAATGAATTAGAATAGATCGTACGAATGAATTAGAATGGATCGTACGAAGGAATTAGAATGGATCGTACGAATGAATTAGAATGGATATATTTGTGCAAATGAATTAGAATGGATCGTATGAATGTATTAGAATGGATCGTATGAGTGAATTAGAATGGATCGTACGAATGAATTAGAATTGATCGTATGAATGAATTAGAACTGATCGTACGAATGAATTAGAATGGATCGTACGAATGAATTAGAATGGATACATTTGTGCGAATGAATTAGAATGGATCGTACGAATGAATTAGAATGGATCGTATGAATGAATTAGAATGGATACATTCGTGCGAAGGAATTAGAATGGATCGTGCGAATCCATTAGACTAGATCGTGCGAATGAGTAAGAATGGATCATACGAATGAATTAGAATGGATACATTCGTGCGAATGAATTAGAATGGATCGTACCAATGAGTAAGAATGGATCGTACGAATGAATAGAATGGAATGAATTAGAATGGATCGTGCGACTGAATTAGAATGGATCGTACGAAGGAATTAGAATGGATCGTGCGAATGAATTAGAATGGATCGTACGAATGAATTAGAATGGATCGTACCAATGAATAAGAATGGATCGTATGAATGAATTAGAGTGGATCGTATGAATGAATTAGAATGGATGTACGAATGAATTAGAATGGATCGTGTGAATGAATTAGAATGGATCGTACGAATGAATTAGAATGGATCGTACGAATGAACTAGAATGGATACATTCGTGCGAATGAATTAGAATGGATCGTACGAATGAATTAGAATGGATACATTCGTGCGAATGAATTAGAATGGATTGTGCGAATGAATAAGAACAGATCGTGCGAATGAATTAGAATGGATCGTACGAATGAATTAGAATGGATCGTACGAATGAATTAGAATGGATACATTCGTGCGAATGAATTAGAATGGATCGGATGAATGAATTAGAATGGATCATACGAATGAATTAGAATGGATCAAATGAATGAATTAGAATGGTTACATTCATGCGAATGAATTAGAATGGATCGTACGAATGGATTAGAATGGATCGTACGAATGGATTAGAATGGATACACTCGAGCGAATGAATTAGAATGGATCGTACGAATGAATTAGAATGCATCGTACGAATGAATTAGAATGGATCCTACGAATGGATTAGAATGGATACCTTTGTGATCGGACGAATGAATTAGAATGGATCGTACGAATGAATTAGAATGGATTGTATGAAGGAATTAGAATGGATCGTACGAATGAATTAGAATGGATCGTACGAATGAACTAGAATGGATCGTACGAATGAATTAGAATGGATCGTACGAATAAATTAGAATGGATACATTCGTCCGAATGAATTAGAATGGATCATACGAATGAGTAAGAATGGATCGTACGAATGAAATAGAATAGATTGTATGAATGAATTAGAATGGATCCTACGATTGAATTAGAATAGATCGTGTGAAAGAATTAGAATGGATCGTACGAATGAATTAGAATGGATCGTGCGAATGAATTAGAATGGATCGTACGAATGAATTAGAATGGATACATTTGTGCGAATGAATTAGAATGGATCGTACGAATGAATTAGAATGGATCGTATGAATGAATTAGAATGGATCGTATGAATGAATTAGAATAGATCATGCGAATGAATTAGAATGGATCATATGAATGAATTAGAATGGATCGTGTGAAAGAATTAGAATGGATCGTACGAATGAATTAGGAGTCCGTCCACTCGGGCTCCGAGTCCAAGCCTGCCTCCTCCAGCGCTTTTTGCCGCAGCTCCGTCTGGGCGTTCGAAGGCGCGAGCCTCGCGCGCTTGGCCTTTTTCTTCCCGCGGGCCTCCATCTCCGGTGTCAGCACTGCTACACAGAGAGGGACGGTCAGATCGCCGGGGAAGTTTCCCATTAAAATCCGAGCCATCCCGGATTCGACTTCCGCCATGGTTAGCGGGAGGTCGACGTTAGGGTCGTCGGGCTCGACTATTTGAATCTTGTGGCGAACAATGGGAAGTGGGGCAGGTGACTGACCTGGGCCGGCGTCCGGGCGAGGAGGTGGTGGAGGCGCGAAGTCCGCTTCCTGGCGTAGCATCTCGATCGTGTCGGGGTCGTTGAGGCGGATGGGCGAAGCCCGCCTCCGGACCGTCTTCTTGCGGGGGTTGCCTCCCGAACTCCCCGCCCCCTTGCTGGCCCCTTTGGAGGGAGGAGGGACGTTCTGCATCGGCAGAATAGCGCCGATCTCCTCCTCCTTCTTCTTCCGGATGATCTTCTACTTCAGCAGAATAGCACCGGTCTTCCCGTCCTTCAGCTGGAAGGCGAAGTCGGGAGCAGTGATCTTCTCCGGAGTCCGCCCCTCGAGGTAGTGAATTAGAATGGATCGTACGAAGGAATTAGAATGCATCGTACGAAGGAATTAGAATGGATCGTACGAATGAATTAGAATGGATATATTCGTGCAAATGAATTAGAATGGATCGTATGAATGAATTAGAATGGATCGTAAAAGTGAATTAGAACGGATAGTACAAATGAAGTAGAATGGATCGTATGAATGAATTAGAATGGATACATTCGTGCGAATGAATTAGAATGGATCGTATGAATGAATTAGAATAGATTGTGCGAATGAATTAGAATGGATCGTACGAATGAATTAGAATGGATACATTCGTGCGAATAAATTAGAATAGATTGTATGAATGAATTAGAATGGATCGTACGAATGAATTAGAATGGATCGTACGAATGAATTACAATAGATTGCGCGAATGAATTAGAATGGATCGTACGAATGAATTAGAATGGATCGTACGAAGGAATTAGAATGGATCGTATGAATGAATTAGAATGGATCGTACGAATGAATTAGAATGGATCGTACGAAGGAATTAGAATGGATCGTACGAATGAATTAGAATGGATCGTACGATTGAATTAGAATGGATCATACGAATGAGTAAGAATGGATCATATGAATGAATTAGATTGGATCGTACGATCCATTCTAATTCATTAGCATGGATCGTGCTAATGAATTAGAATGGAATATACGAATGAATTTGAATGGATCGTACGAATGAATTAGAATGAATTAGAATGGATCGTACGAATGAATTAGAATAGATCATAGGAATGAATTAGAATGGATCGTGCAAATGAATTAGAATTGATACATTCGTGCGAATGAATTAGAATGGATCATGCGAATGAATTAGAATGGATCGTACGAATGAATTAGAATGGATATATTTGAACGAATAAATTAGAATGGATCATACGAATGAATTAGAATGGATCGTACGAATGAATTAGAATGGATAGTGCGAATGAATTAGAATCGATCGTACGAATGAATTAGAATGGATCGTACGAATGAATTAGAATGGATCATACGAATGAGTAAGAATGGATCGTACGAATGAATTAGAATGGATCGTACGAATGAAATAGAATGGATCGTACGAATAAATTAGAATGGATACATTCGTGCGAATGAATTAGAATGGATCGTGCGAATCCATTAGACTGGATCGTGCGAATGAATAAGAATGGATCATACGAATGAATTAGAATGGATCGTTTGAATTAATTAGAATGGATACATTCGTGCGAATGAATTAGAATAGATTATATGAATGAATTAGAATGGATCGTATGAATGAATTAGAATGGATCATACGAATTAATTAGAATGGATCATACGAATGAATTAGAATGGATCGTACGAATGAACTAGAATGGATCGTATGAATGAACTAGAATGGATACATTCGTGCGAATGAATTAGAATGGATCGTATGAATGAATTAGAATGGATCGTACGAATGAATTAGAATGGATCTTACGAATGAATTAGAATGGATCCTACGAATGAATTAGAACGGATACATTCGTGCGAATGAATTAGAATGGATCGGACGAATGAATTAGAATGGATCATACGAATGAATTAGAATGGATCAAATGAATGAATTAGAATGGTTACATTCATGCGAATGAATTAGAATGGATCGTATGAATGGATTAGAATGGATCGTACGAATGGATTAGAATGGATACATTCGTGCGAATGAATTAGAATGGATTGTATGAATGAATTAGAATGGATCGTACGAATGAATTAGAATGAATCGTATGAGTGAATTAGAATGGATACGAAGGAATTAGAATGGATCGTACGAAGGAATTAGAATGGATCATACGAATGAAATAGAATGGATCGTACGAAGGAATTAGAATGGATCGTACGAAGGAATTAGAATGGATCGTACGAATGAATTAGAATGGATCGTACGAATGAATTAGAATGGATATATTCGTGCAAATGAATTAGAATGGATCGTATAAATGAATTAGAATGGATCGTATGAGTGAATTAGAACGGATAGTACGAATGAAGTAGAATGAATCGTATGAATGAATTAGAATGGATACATTCGTGCGAATGAATTAGAATGGATCGTACGAATGAATTAGAATGGATCCTATGAATGAATTAGAATGGATCATACGAATGAATTAGAATGGATCGTGCTAATGAATTAGAATTGATCGAACGAATGAATTAGAATGGATACATTCGTGCGAATGAATTAGAATAGATCGGACGAATGAATTAGAATGGATCGTACGAATGAGTAAGAATCGATCGTACGAATGAAATAGAATAGATCGTATGAATGAATTAGAATGGTTCGTACGAAGGAATTAGAATGGATCGTACGAATGAATTAGAATGGATATATTCGTGCAAATGAATTAGAATGGATCGTATGAATGTATTAGAATGGATCGTATGAGTGAATTAGAATGGATCGTACGAATGAATTAGAATGGATCATATGAATGAATTAGAATGGATACATTCGTGTGAATGAATTAGAATGGATCGTATGAATGAATTAGAATAGATTTTGTGAATGAATTAGAACTGATCGTACGAATGAATTAGAATGGATATATTCGTGCGAATGAATTAGAATGGACTGTATGAATGATTTACAATGGATCCTATGAATGAATTAGAATGGATCGTACGAATGAATTAGAATGGATACATTCGTGCGAATGAATTAGATTTGATCGTACGAATGAATTAGAATGGATCGTGCGAATGAATTAGAATGGATCATACGAATGAATTAGAATGGATACATTCGTGCGAATGAATTAGAATGGATACATTCGTGCGAAAGAATTAGAATAGATCGTATGAATGAATTAGAATGGATCCTATGAATGAATTAGAATGGATCGTGCGAATGAATTAGAATGGATCGTAGGAATGAATTAGAATGGATCGTGCTAATGAATTAGAATTGATCGAACGAATGAATTAGCATGGATCGTGCTAATGAATTAGAATGGAACGTACGAATGAATTAGAATGGATCGTGTGAAAGAATTAGAATGGATTGTCTGAATGAATTAGAATGAATTCGTACGATCCATTCGAATTCATTCGCACGATCCATTCTAATTCATTCATACGATCCATTCTAATTCATTCATACAATCCATTCTAATTCTTTCACACGATCCATTCTAATTCATTCGTAGGATCCATTCTAATTCATTCGTACAATCTATTCTATTTCATTCGTACGATCCATTCTTACTCATTCGTATGATCCATTCTAATTCATTTGGACGAATGTATCCATTCTAATTTATTCGTACGATCCATTCTAATCCATTCGTACGATCCATTCTAATTCATTCGTACGATCCATTCTTACTCATTCGTATGATCCATTCAAATTCATTCGTACGATCCATTCTAATTCATTCGTACGATCCATTCTAATTCATTCAGAATGAATTAGAATGGATTGTATAATTGAATTAGAATGGATACATTCGTGAGAATGAATTAGAATGGATCATACGAATGAGTAAGAATGGATCGTACGAATGAAATAGAATGGATTGTACGAATGAATTAGAATGGATCGTACAAATGAATTAGAATGGATCGTACGAATGAATTAGAATGGATCATACGAATGAGTAAGAATGGATCGTACAAATGAAATAGAATGGATTGTGCGAATGAATTAGAATGGATCGTACGAATGAATTAGAATGGATCGTGTGAAAGAATTAGAATGCATTGTATGAATGAATTAGAATGGATCGTATGAATGAATTAGGATGGATCGTGCGAATGAATTCGAATGGATCGCATGATCCATTCGAATAGAATGGATCGTATGAATGAATTAGAATGGATCGGGCGAATGAATTAGAATGGATTGTAGGAATGAATTAGAATTGATCGTATGAATGAATTAGAATGGATCGTATGAATGAATTAGAATGGATCGTGCGAATGAATTAGAATGGATCGTACGAATGAATTAGAATGGATCGGACGATTGAATTAGAATGGATCGTACGATTCATTCTAATTCATTCGTATGATCCATTCTAATACATTCGTACGATTCATGCTAATTCATTCGCACGATCCATTCTAATTCATTCGTACGATCCATTCTTATTCATTCATACGATCCATTCTAATTCATTCGCACAATTCATTCTAATTCATTCGTACAATCCATTCTAATTCATTCGTATGATCCATTCTAACTCATTCGGTGGATCCATTCTAATTCATTCGTACAATCCATTCTAATTCATTCCCACGATCCATTCTAATTTATTCGTACGATCCATTCTAATTCATTCGTACGATCTATTCTAATTCATTCGCACGAATGTAACCATTCTAATTCATTCATACGATTCATTCTAATTCATTCATATGAGCTATTCTAATTCATTCGTACGATCCATTCTAATTCATTCGTACGATCCATTGTAATTCATTCATACAATCCATTTAGATTCATTCGCACAAATGTATCCATTCAAATTCATTCGTACGATCCAGTCTAATTCATTCGTACGATCCATTCTAATTCCTTCGTACGATCCATTCTAATTCATTCATACGATCTATTCTAATTCATTCGTACGATCCATTCTAATTCATTCGTACGATCCATTCTAATTCATTCGTACAATCTATTCTAATTCATTCGTACGAATGGATACATTCGTGTGAATGAATTAGAATGGATCGTACGAATGAGTAAGAATGGATCGTATGAATGAAATAGAATGGATTGCACGAATGAATTAGAATGGATCGTACGAATGAATTAGAATGGATCGTGTGAAAGAATTAGAATGGATTGTATGAATGAATTAGAATGGTTCGTACGAATGAATTAGAATGGATCGTACGAAGGAATTAGAATGGATCGTACGAATGAATTAGAATGGATCGTACGAATGAATTAGAATGGATCGTACGAATGAATTAGAATGGATCGTACGAATGAATTAGAATGGATATATTCGTGCAAATGAATTAGAATGGATCGTATGAATGTATTAGAAAGGATCGTATGAGTGAATTAGAATGGATCGTACGAATGAATTAGAATGGATCGTATGAATGAATTAGAATGGATACATTCGTGTGAATGAATTAGAATGGATCGTATGAATGAATTAGAATAGATTTTGAGAATGAATTAGAACTGATCGTACGAATGAATTAGAATGGATACATTCGTGCGAATGAATTAGAATGGATTTTATGAATGAATTAGAATGGATCGTACTAATGAACTAGAATGGATACATTCGTGCGAATAAATTAGAATGGATCGTACGAATGAATTAGAATGGATCGTACGAATGAATTAGAATGGATCTTACGAATGAATTAGAATGGATCGTACGAATGAATTAGAATGGATCGTACGAATGAATTAGAATGGATACATTCGTGCGAATGAATTAGAATGGATCCGACGAATGAATTAGAATGGATCGTACGAATGAATTAGAATGGATCGTACGAATAAATTAGAATGGATACATTCGTTCGAATGAATTAGAATGGATCATACGAATGAGTAAGAATGGATCGTACGAATGAAATAGAATAGATTGTACGAATGAATTAGAATGGATCCTACGAATGAATTAGAATGGATCGTGTGAAAGAATTAGACTGGATTGTATGAATGAATTAGAATGGATCGTATGAATGAATTAGAATGGATCGTGCGAATGAATTCGAATGGATCGTACGAATTCATTCTAATTCATTCATACAATCCATTCTAATTCTTTCACACGATCCATTCTAATTCATTCGTACGTTCCATTCTAATTCATTAGCACGAGCCATGCTAATTTATTCGTTCGATCAATTCTAATTCATTAGCACGATCCATTCTAATTCATTCATACGATCCATTCTAATTCATTCGCACGATCCATTCTAATTCATTCATAGGGTCCAATCTAATTCATTCATACAATCCATTCTAATTCATTCGCACGAATGTATCCATTCTAATTCATTCGTACGATCAGTTCTAATTCATTCACAAAATCTATTCTAATTCATTCATACGATCGATTCTAATTCATTCACACGAATGTATCCATTCTAATTCATTCATACGATCCATTCTAATTCATTCGTACGATCCATTCTAATTCACTCATACGATCCATTCTAATACATTCATATGATCCATTCTAATTCATTCGCACAATCCATTTTATTTCATTTGTACGATCCATTATTACTCATTTGTATGATCCATTCTAATTCATTCGCACGAATGTATCCATGATGGATCATACGAATGAGTAAGAATGGATCGTACGAATGAAATAGAATTGATTGTGCGAATGAATTAGAATGGATCGTATGAATGAATTAGAATGGATCATACGAATGAGTAAGAATGGATACATTCGTGCGAATGAATTAGAATGGATCGGACGAATGAATTAGAATGGATCATTCTAATTCATTCGTACGATCCATTCTAATTCATTCGTACGATCCATTCTTACTCATTTGTATGATCCATTCTAATTCATTCGTACGATCCATTCTAATTCATTCGTACGATCGATTTTAATTCATTCGCACTATCCATTCTAATTCATTCGTACGATCCATTCTAATTCATTCATATGATCCATTCTAATTTATTCGTTCAAATATATCTATTCTAATTCTTTTGTACGATCCATTCTAATTCATTCGCATGATCCATTCTAATTCATTCGCACGAATATATCCATTCTAATTCATTTGCACGATCCATTCTAATTCATTCCTATGATCTATTCTAATTCATTCGTACGATCCATTCTAATTCATTCTAGTTCATTCGTACGATCCATTCTAATTCCTTCGTACGATCCATTCTAATTCATTTGTACGATCCATTCTAATTCATTCGTACGATCCATTCTAATTCCTTCGTATGATCCATTCTAATTCATTCGTACGATCCATTCTAATTCATTCGTACAATCTATTCTAATTCATTCATACGAAAGGATACATTCGTGTGAATGAATTAGAATGGATCGTACGAATGAGTAAGAATGGATCGTACGAATGAAATAGAATGGATTGCACGAATGAATTAGAATGGATCGTACGAATGAATTAGAATGGATCGTACGAATGAATTAGAATGGATCGTACGAATGAATTAGAATGGATCGTACGAATGAATTAGAATAGATCGTACGAATGAATTAGAGTGGATCGTACGAATGAATTAGAATGGATCGTGCTAATGAATTAGAATTGATCGAATGAATGAATTAGCATGGATCGTGCTAATGAATTAGAATGGAACGTACGAATGAATTAGAATGGATCGTGTGAAAGAATTAGAATGGATTGTATGAATGAATTAGAATGAATTCGTACGATCCATTCGAATTCATTCGCACGATCCATTCTAATTCATTCATACGATCCATTCTAATTCATTCATACAATCCATTCTAATTCTTTCACACAATCCATTATAATTCATTCGTAGGATCCATTCTAATTCATTCGTACAATCTATTCTATTTCGTTCGTACGATCCATTCTTACTCATTCGTATGATCCATTCTAATTCATTCGGACGAATGTATCCATTCTAATTTATTCGTACGATACATTCTAATTCATTCGTACGATCCATTCTAATTCATTCGTACGATCTATTCTAATTCATTCATACGATCCATTCTAATTTCATTCGTACGATCCATTCTAATTCATTCGCTCGAATGTATCCATTCTAATCCATTCGTACGATCCATTCGAATCTATTCGTACGATCCATTCTAATTCATTCGCATGAATATAACTATTCTAATTCATTCATTTGATCCATTCTAATTCATTCGTACGATCCATTCTAATTCATTCGTCCGATCCATTCTAATTCATTCGCACGAATGTATCCATTCTAATTCATTCGTACGATCCATTCTAATTCATTCGTACGATCGATTCTAATTCATTCGTAAGATCCATTCTAATTCATTCGTACGATCCATTCTAATTCATTCGTACGATCCATTCTAATTCATTTGCACGAATGTATCCATTCTAGTTCATTCGTACGATCCATTCTAATTCATTCGTACGATCTATTCTAATTCATTCGCACGATCCATTCTAATTCATTCGTACGATCAATTCTAATTCATTCGCACGAATGTATCCATTCTAATTCATTCGTACGATCCTGAATTAGAATGGATCGTACGCATGAATTGGAATGGATACCTTTGTGCATATGAATTAGAATGGATCGTACGAATGAATTAGAATGGATCATATTAATGAATTAGAATGGATCGTACGAATGAATTAGAATGGATCGTACGAATGAAATAGAATGGATCTTACGAATGGATTAGATTGAATACATTCGTGCGAATGAATTAGAATGGATCGGACGAATGAATTAGAATGGATCGTACGAATGAATTAGAATGGATCAAATGAATGAATTAGAATGTTTACATTCATGCGAATGAATTAGAATGGATCGTACGAATGGATTAGAATGGATCGTACGAATGGATTAGAATGGATACATTCGAGCGAATGAATTAGAATGGATCGTACGAATGAAATTAGAATGGATCGTACGAATGAATTAGAATAGATCGTACGAATGAATTAGAATGGATCGAGTGAAAGAATTAGAATGGATCGTACGAATGAAATAGAATGGATTGTACGAATGATTTAGAACGGATCGTACGAATAAATTAGAATGGATCGTACGAATGATTTAAAATGGATACATTCGTGCGAATGAATTAGAATGGATCATACGAATGAGTAAGAATGGATGGTACGAATGAAATAGAATGGATTGTACGAATGAATTAGAATGGATTCGTACAAATGAATTAGAATGGATACATTCGTGTGAATGAATTAGAATGGATACATTCGTGCGAATGAATTAGAATGGATCGTACCAATGAGTAAGAATGGATCGTACGAATGAAATAGAATGGATTGTGCGAATGAATTAGAATGGATCGTACGAATGAATTAGAATGGATCGTACGAATGAATTAGAATGGATACATTCGTGCGAATAAATTAGAATGGATACATTCGTGCGAAAGAATTAGAATAGATCGTATGAATGAATTAGAATGGATCCTATGAATGAATTAGAATGGATCGTGCGAATGAATTAGAATGGATCGTACGAATGAATTAGAATGGATCGTGCTAATGAATTAGAATTGATCGAACGAATGAATTAGCATGGATCGTGCATTCGTACGATCCATTCTAATTCATTCGTACGATCCATTCTAATTCATTCGTACGATCCATTCTAATTTATTCGTACGATCCATTCTAATTCATTCGCACGAATGTATCCATTCTAATTCATTCGTCCGATCCATTCTAATTCATTCGTACGATCCATTCTAATTCATTCATACGATCTATTCTAATTCATTCATACAATCCATTCTAATTCTTTCACACGATCCATTCTAATTCATTCGTACGATCCATTCTAATTCATTCGCACAATCCATTCTATTTCATTCGTACGATCCATTCTTACTCATTCGTATGATCCATTCTAATTCATTCGCACGAATGTATCCATAATGGATCATACGAATGAGTAAGAATGGATCGTACGAATGAAATAGAATGGATTGTGCGAATGAATTAGAATGGACCGTTCGAATGAATTAGAATGGATATATTCGTGCGAGTGAATTAGAATGGATCGGACGAATGAATTAGAATGGATCGTACGAATGAATTAGAATGGATTGTACGAATGAATTAGAATAGATCGTATGAATAAATTAGAATGGATACATTCGTCCGAATGAATTAGATTGGATGATACGAATGAGTAAGAATGGATCGTACGAATGAAATAGAATAGATTGTACGAATGAATTAGAATGGATCGTGCGAATGATTTAGAATGGATCGTACGAATGAATTAGAATGGATCGTACGAATGAATTAGAATGGATCGTGCGAATGAATTAGAATGGATCATATTAATGAATTAGAATGGATCGTACGAATGAATTAGAATGGATAAATTCGTGCGAATGAATTAGAATGGATCGTGCGAATCCATTAGACTGGATCATACGAATGAATAAGAATGGATCATACGAATGAATTAGAATGGATCGTACGAATTAATTAGAATGGATATATTCGTGCGAATGAATTAGAATGGATTGTATGAATGAATTAGAATGTATCGTACGAATGAATTAGAATGGATCATACGAATTAATTAGAATGGATCATACGAATGAATTAGAATGGATCGTACGAATGAATTAGAATGGATCGTACGAATGAACTAGAATGGATCGTACGAATGAACTAGAATGGATACATTCGTGCGAATGAATTAGAATGGATCGTACGAATGAATTAGAATGGATCGTACGATTCATTCTAATTTATTCGTACGATCCATTCTAATACATTCGTACGATCCATGCTAATTCATTCGCACGATCCATTCTAATTCATTCGTACGATCCATTCTTATTCATTCATACGATCCATTCTAATTCATTCGCACAATCCATTCTAATTCATTCGTACAATCCATTCTAATTCATTCGTATGATCCATTCTAACTCATTCGGTGGATCCATTCTAATTCATTCGTACGATCCATTCTAATTCATTCCCACGATCCATTCTAATTTATTCGTACGATCCATTCTAATTCATTCGTACGATCTATTCTAATTCATTCGCACGAATGTAACCATTCTAATTTATTCATACTATTCATTCTAATTCATTCGTATGAGCTATTCTAATTCATTCGTACGATCCATTCTAATTCATTCGTACGATCCATTGTAATTCATTCATACAATCCATTTAGATTCATTCGCACAAATGTATCCATTCAAATTCATTCGTACGATCCAGTCTAATTCATTCGTACGATCCATTCTAATTCATTCGCACAAATATATCCATTCTAATTCTTTCGTACAATGCATTCTAATTCATTCGTACGATTTATTCTAATTCATTCGTACGATCCATTCTAATTCATTAGTACGATCCATTCTAATTCATTCGCACGAATGTATCCATTCTAATTCATTCGTACAATCCATTCTATTTTATTCGTACGATCCATTCTTACTCATTCGTATGATCCATTCTAATTCATTCGTATGATCCATTCTAATTCATTCGTACGATCCATTCTAATTCATTCGTACGATCCATTCTAATTCATTCGCACGATCCATTCTAATTCATTCATACGATCCATTCTAATTCATTCATACGATCCATTCTAATTCATTCCTACAATCCATTCTAATTCATTCGCCCGATCCATTCTAATTCATTCATACGATCCATTCTATTCGAATGGATCATGCGATCCATTCGAATTCATTCGCACGATCCATTCTAATTCATTCATACGATCCATTCTAATTCATTCATACAATGCATTCTAATTCTTTCACACGATCCATTCTAATTCATTCGTACGATCCATTCTAATTCATTCGTACAATCCATTCTATTTCATTTGTACGATCCATTCTTACTTATTCGTATGATCCATTCTAATTCATTCGTACGATCCATTCTAATTCATTTGTACGATCCATTCTAATTCATTCATACAATCCATTCTATTTCATTCGTACGATCCATTCTTACTCATTCGTATGATCCATTCTAATCCATTCTTACTCATTCGTACGATCCATTCTTACTCATTCGTAGGATCCATTCTAATCCATTCGTATGATCCATTCTAATTCATTCGCTCGAATATATCCATTCTAATCCATTCGTACGATCCATTCTAATCCATTCGTACGATCCATTCTAATTCATTCGCATGAATGTAACCATTCTAATGAATTCATATGATCCATTCTAATTCATTCGTACGATCCATTCTAATTCATTCGTCCAATCCATTCTAATTCATTCGCACGAATGTATCCATTCTAATTCATTCGTACGATCCATTCTAATTCATTCGTACGATCCATTCTAATTCATTCGTAAGATCCATTCTAATTCATTCGTACGATCCATTCTAATTCATTCGCACGAATGTATCCATTCTAGTTCATTCGTACGATCCATTCTAATCCATTCTATTTCATTCGTACGATCCATTCTTACTCATTCGTACGTTCCATTCTAATTCATTCGCACGAATGTATCCATTCTAATTCATTCGTACGATCCATTCAAATTCATTCGCACAATCTATTCTAATTCATTCGTACGATCAATTCTAATTCATTCGCACGATCCATTCTAATTCATTCATACGGTCCATTGTAATTCATTCATACAATCCATTCTAATTCTTTCACACGATCCATTCTAATTCATTCGTATGATCTATTCTAATTCATTCGTACAATCCATTCTATTTCATTCGTTCGATCAATTCTTACTCATTCGTACGATCCATTCTAATTCATTCGCACGAATGTATCCATTCTAATTCATTCGTACATACGATCCATTCTAATTCATTCGCACGAATGTATCCATTCTAATTCATTTGTATAATCCATTCTATTTAATTCGTTCGATCCATTCTTACTCATTCGTATGATCCATTCTAATTCATTCGCACGAATGTATCCATTTTAATTCATTCGTACGATCCATTCTAATTCATTCGCACAATCCATTCTATTTCATTCGTACGATCCATTCTTACTCATTCGTACGATCCATTCTAATTCCTTCGTACGATCCATTCTATTTCATTCGTATGATCCATTCTAATTCCTTCGTACGATCCATTCTAATTCCTTCGTATCCATTCTAATTCACTAAAACGATCCATTCTAATTCATTCGTACGATCCATTCTAATTAATTTGCACGAATATATCCATTCTAATTCATTCGCACGATCTATTCTAATTCATTCACACGATCCATTCTAATTAATTCGTACGATCGTGCTAGTGAATTAGAATGGATCGTACGAATGAATTAGAATGGATACATTCGTGCGAATCCATTCTATTTCATTCGTACGATCCATTCTAATTCATTCGTATGATCCATTCTCACTCATTCGTAGGATCCATTCTAATTCATTCATACGATCCATTCTAATTCATTCGTACGATCCATTCTAATTCATTCGTACAATCCATTCTAATTCTTTCACACGATCCATTCTAATTCAAACGTACGATCCATTCTAATTCATTCGTACGATTCATTCTAATTCATTTGCACAATCCATTCTACTTCATTTGTACGATCCATTCCAAAATTCATTCCAATTCATTCGTACTATCCATTCTAATTCATTCGTACGATCCATTCTAATTCATTCGTACGATCCATTCTAATTCCTTCGTACGATCCATTCTAATTCTTTCCATTCTAATTCATTCGTACGATCCATTCTAATTCATTCGCACGATCCATTCTAATTCATTCATACGATCCATTCTAATTTATTCGTATGATCTATTCTAATTCATTCGTATGATCCATTCTAATTCCTTCGTACGATCCATTCTAATTCCTTCGTACGATCCATTCTACTTCCTTTGTACGATCCATTCTAATTTCTTTGTACGATCCATTCTAATTCATTCATACGATCCAATCTAATTCATTCATACGATCCATTCTTACTCATTCGTATGATCCATTCTAATTCATTCGTACAATCCATTCTTATTCATTCGTACAATCCATTCTATTTCATTCGTACGATCGATTCTAATTCATTCGTACAATCCATTCTAATTCATTTGTACGATCCATTCCACGATCCATTCTAATTCATTCGTATATTCCATTCTAATTCATTAGCACGATCCATGCTAATGAATTAGAATGGATCGTACGATCCAATCTAATTCATTCAAACGATCCATTCTTACTCATTCGTATGATCCATTCTAATTCAATCGTACGATCCATTCTAATTCATTTGTATGATCCATTCTAATTCATTCGCACGATCCATTCTAATTCATTCATACGATCCATTCTAATTCATTCGCACAAATGTATCCATTCTAATTCATTCGTACGATCCATTCTAATTCATTCGCACTATCCATTCTAATTCATTCGTACGAATTAATTAGAATAGATTATGCGAATGAATTAGAATGGATCGTGCGAATGAATTAGAATGGATCATACGAATGAATTAGAATAGATCGTACGAATGAATTAGAATGGATCGTACGAAGGAATTAGAATGGATCGTACGAATGAATTAGAATGGATCGTATGAATGAATTAGAATGGATCGTGCGAATGAATTAGAATGTATCGTGCGAATCAATTAGACTGGATCGTGCGAATGAAGAAGTATAGATCATAAAAATGAATTAGAATGGATGGTACGAATTAATTAGAATGGATACATTCGTGCGAATGAATTAGAATGGATTGTATGAATGAATTAGAATGGATCGTACGAATGAATTAGAATGGATCATACGAATTAATTAGAATGGATCGTACGAATGAATTAGAATGGATCGTACGAATGAATTAGAATGGATCGTGCGAATGAATTAGAATGGATCGTACGAATGAATTAGAATGGATACTTTTGTGCGAATGAATTAGAATGGATCGTACGAATGAATTAGAATGGATCGTATGAATGAATTCGAATGGATCGTACGAATGAATTAGAATGGATCGTGCGAATGAATTAGAATGGATCGTACGAATGAATTAGAATGGATCGTGTGAAAGAATTAGAATGGATCGTACGAATGAATTAGAATGGATCGTGCGAATGAATTAGAATGGATCGTACGAATGAATTAGAATGGATACATTTGTGCGAATGAATTAGAATGGATCGTACGAATGAATTAGAATGGATTGTATGAATGAATTAGAATGGATCGTACGAATGAATTAGAATGGATCGTGCGAATGAATTAGAATGATCGTATGAATGAATTAGAATGGATCGTACGAATGAACTAGAATGGATACATTCGTGCGAATGAATTAGAATGGATCTTACGAATGAATTAGAATGGATCTTACGAATGAATTAGAATGGATCGTACGAATGAATTAGAATGGATCGTACGAATGAATTAGAATGGATACATTCGTGCGAATGAATTAGAATGGATCGGACGAATGAATTAGAATGGATCGTACAAATGAATTAGAATGGATCGTACGAATGAATTACAATGGATCGTACGAATAAATTAGAATGGATACATTCGTCCGAATGAATTAGAATGGATCATACGAATGAGTAAGAATGGATCGTACGAATAAAATAGAATAGATTGTAGAATTAATTAGAATGGATTCGTACGAATGAATTAGAATGGATACATTCATGCGAATGAATTAGAATGGATCGTACCAATGAGTAAGAATGGATCGTACGAATGAAATAGAATGGATTGTGCGAATGAATTAGAATGGATCGTACGAATGAATTAGAATGGATCGTGTGAAAGAATTAGAATGGATTGTATGAATGAATTAGAATAGATCGTATGAATGAATTAGAATAGATCGTATGAATGAATTAGAATGGATCGTACGAATGAATTAGAATGGATCGTACGAATGAAATAGAATGGATTGCACGAATGAATTAGAATGGATCGTACGAATGAAATAGAATGGATTGCACGAATGAATTAGAATGGATCGTACGAATGAATTAGAATGGATCGTGTGAAAGAATTAGAATGGATTGTATGAATGAATTAAAATGGATCGTACGAATGAATTAGAATGGATCGTACGAAGGAATTAGAATGGATCGTACGAATGAATTAGAATGGATCGTACGAATGAATTAGAATAGATCGTACGAATGAAATAGAATGGATTGCACGAATGAATTAGAATGGATCGTACGAATGAATTAGAATGGATCGTGTGAAAGAATTAGAATGGATTGTATGAATGAATTAAAATGGATCGTACGAATGAATTAGAATGGATCGTACGAAGGAATTAGAATGGATCGTACGAATGAATTAGAATGGATCGTACGAATGAATTAGAATAGATCGTATGAATGAATTAGAATGGATCGTACGAAGGAATTAGAATGGATCGTACGAATGAATTAGAATGGATATATTCGTGCAAATGAATAAGAATTGATCGTATGAATGTATTATATGGATCATATGAGTGAATTAGAATGGATCGTACGAATGAATTAGAATGGATCGTATGAATGAATTAGAATGGATCGTGCGAAAGAATTAGAATGCATTGTATGAATGAATTAGAATGGATCGTATGAATGAATTAGAATGGATCGTGCGAATGAATTCGAATGGATCGCATGACCCATTCGAATAGAATGGATCGTATGAATGAATTAGAATGGATCGGGCGAATGAATTAGAATGGATCGTATGAATGAATTAGAATGGATCGTATGAATGAATTAGAATGGATCGTGCGAATGAATTAGAATGGATCGTACGAATGAATTAGAATGGATCGTACGAATGAATTAGAATGGATCATACGAGTGAATTAGAATGGATCATACAAATGAGTAAGAATGGATCGTACGAATGAAATAGAATGGATTGTACAAATGAATTAGAATGGATACATTCATGCGAATGAATTAGAATGGATCGTGTGAAAGAATTAGAATGGATCGTACGAATGAATTAGAATGGATCGTACGAATGAATTATAATAGATTGTATGAATGAATTAGAATGGATCGTACGAATGAATTAGAATGGATCGTGTGAAAGAATTAGAATGGATCGTACGAATGAATTAGAATGGATCGTGCGAATGAATTAGAATGGATCGTACGAATGAATTAGAATGGATCGTGCTAATGAATTAGAATTGATCGAACGAATGAATTAGCATGGATCGTGCATTCGTACGATCCATTCTAATTCATTCGTAAGATCCATTCTAATTCATTCGTACGATCCATTCTAATTCATTCGTATAATCCATTCTAATTCATTCGCACGAATGTATCCATCCTAGTTCATTCGTACGATCCATTCTAATTCATTCGTACGATCCATTCTAATTCATTCATACGATCTATTCTAATTCATTCGTACAATCCATTCTAATTCTTTCACACGATCCATTCTAATTCATTCGTACGATCCATTCTAATTCATTCGCACAATCCATTCTATTTCATTCGTACGATCCATTCTTACTCATTCGTATGATCCATTCTAATTCATTCGCACGAATGTATACATAATGGATCATACGAATGAGTAAGAATGGATCGTACGAATGAAATAGAATGGATTATGCGAATGAATTAGAATGGACCGTACGAATGAATTAGAATGGATACATTCGTGCGAATGAATTAGAATGGATCGCACGAATGAATTAGAATGGATCGTACGAATGAATTAGAATGGATCGTACGAATGAATTATAATAGATTGTATGAATGAATTAGAATGGATCGTACGAATGAATTAGAATGGATCGTGTGAAAGAATTAGAATGGATCGTACGAATGAATTAGAATGGATCGTGCGAATGAATTAGAATGGATCGTACGAATGAATTAGAATGGATCGTGCTAATGAATTAGAATTGATCGAACGAATGAATTAGCATGGATCGTGCATTCGTACGATCCATTCTAATTCATTCGTAAGATCCATTCTAATTCATTCGTACGATCCATTCTAATTCATTCGTATGATCCATTCTAATTCATTCGCACGAATGTATCCATCCTAGTTCATTCGTACGATCCATTCTAATTCATTCGTACGATCCATTCTAATTCATTCATACGATCTATTCTAATTCATTCGTACAATCCATTCTAATTCTTTCACACGATCCATTCTAATTCATTCGTACGATCCATTCTAATTCATTCGCACAATCCATTCTATTTCATTCGTATGATCCATTCTTACTCATTCGTATGATCCATTCTAATTCATTCGCACAAATGTATACATAATGGATCATACGAATGAGTAAGAATGGATCGTACGAATGAAATAGAATGGATTGTGCGAATGAATTAGAATGGACCGTACGAATGAATTAGAATGGATACATTCGTGCGAATGAATTAGAATGGATCGCACGAATGAATTAGAATGGATCGTACGAATGAATTAGAATGGATCGTACGAATGAATTAGAATGGATCGTACGAATAAATTAGAATAGATACATTCGAACGAATGAATTAGAATGGATCATACGAATGAGTAAGAATGGATCGTACGAATGAAATAGAATAGATTGTACGAATGAATTAGAATGGATCCTACGAATGAATTAGAATAGATCGTGTGAAAGAATTAGAATGGATTGTATGAATATATTAGAATGAATTCGTACAATCCATTCGAATTCATTCGCACGATCCATTCTAATTCATTCATACGATCCATTCTAATTCATTCATACAATCCATTCTAATTCTTTCACACGATCCATTCTAATTCATTCGTAGGATCCATTCTAATTCATTCGTAGGATCTATTCTATTTCATTCGTACGATCCATTCTTACTCATTCGTATGATCCATTCTAATTCATTCGGACGAATGTATCCATTCTAATTTATTCGTACGATCCATTCTAATTAATTCGTACGATCCATTCTAATTCATTCGTCCGATCCATTCTAATTCATTCGCACGAATGTATCCATTCTAATTCATTCGTATGATCCATTCTAATTCATTCGTACGATCCGTTCTAATTCATTCGTAAGATCCATTCTAATTCATTCATACAATCCATTCTAATTCATTCGCACGATCCATTCTAATTCATTCGTACGATCCATTCTAATTCATTCGTACGATCCATTCTAATTCATTCGCACGAATGTATCCATTCTAGTTCATTCGTACGATCCATTCTAATTCATTCGTACGATCCATTCTAATTCATTCGCACGATCCATTCTAATTCATTCGTACGATCCATTCTAATTCATTCATACGATCCATTCTAATTCATTCGTACGAATGAGTAAGAATTAGAATGGATCGTACGAATGAATTAGAAGGGATCCTATGAATGAATTAGAATGGATCGTACGAATGAATTAGAATGGATACATTCGTGCGAATGAATTAGAATTGATCGTACGAATGAATTAGAATGGATCGTGCGAATGAATTAGAATGGATACATTCGTGCGAATGAATTAGAATGGATACATTCGTGCGAAAGAATTAGAATGGATACATTCGTGCGAAAGAATTAGAATAGATCGTATGAATGAATTAGAATGGATCCTATGAATGAATTAGAATGGATCGTGCGAATGAATTAGAATGGATCGTACGAATGAATTAGAATGGATCGTGCTAATGAATTAGAATTGATCGAACGAATGAATTAGCAAGGATTGTACGAATGAATTAGAATGGATTGGACGAATGAATTAGAATGGATCCTACGAATGAGTAAGAATGGATCGTACGAATGAAATAGAATAGATCGTACGAATGAATTAGAATGGATCGTACGAAGAAATTAGAATGGATCGTATGAATGAATTAGAATGGATATATTTGTGCAAATGAATTAGAATGGATCGTATGAATATATTAGAATGGATCGTATGAGTGAATTAGAATGGATCGTACGAATGAATTAGAATGGATCGTATGAATGAATTAGAATGGATACATTCGTGTGAATGAATTAGAATGGATCGTATGAATGAATTAGAATAGATTTTGTGAATGAATTAGAACTGATCGTACGAATGAATTAGAATGGATACATTCGTGCGAATGAATTAGAATGGATTGTATGAATGAATTAGAATGGGTCCTATGAATGAATTAGAATGGATCGTACGAATGAATTAGAATGGATACATTCGTGCGAATGAATTGATCGTACGAATGAATTAGAATGGATCGTGCGAATGAATTAGAATGGATTATACGAATGAATTAGAATGGATACATTCGTGCGAATGAATTAGAATGGATACATTCGTGCGAAAGAATTAGAATAGATCGTATGAATGAATTAGAATGGATCCTATGAATGAATTAGAATGGATCGTGCGAATGAATTAGAATGGATCGTACGAATGAATTAGAATGGATCGTGCTAATGAATTAGAATTGATCGAACGAATGAATTAGCATGGATCGTGCTAATGAATTAGAATGGAACGTACGAATGAATTAAAATGGATCGTGTGAAAGAATTAGAATGGATTGTATGAATGAATTAGAATAAATTCGTACGATCCATTCGAATTCATTCGCACGATCCATTCTAATTCATTCCTACGATCCATTCTAATTCATTCATACAATCCATTCTAATTCTTTCACACGATCCATTCTAATTCATTCGTAGGATCCATTCTAATTCATTCGTACAATCTATTCTATTTCATTCGTACGATCCATTCTAATTCATTCGCACGATCCATTCTTACTCATTCGTATGATCCATTCTAATTCATTCGGACGAATGTATCCATTCTAATTTATTCGTACGATCCATTCTAATTCATTCGTACGATCCATTCTAATTCATTCGTAAAATCCATTCTAATTCATTCGTACGATCCATTCTAATTCTAATTCATTCGTACGATCCATTCTAATTCCTTCGTACGATCCATTCTAATTCATTCGTACGATCTATTCTAATTCATTCGTACGATCCATTCTAATTCATTCGCACGATCCATTCTAATTCATTCATAGGATCCATTCTAATTCATTCATACGATCTATTCTAATTCTTTCGCACGAATTTATCCATTCTAATTCATTCGCACGAATGTATCCATTCTAATTCATTCGTACGATCCATTCTAATTCATTCGTATGATCCATTCTAATTCATTCATACGATCTATTCTAATTCATTCATATAATCCATTCTAATTCTTTCACACGATCCATTCTAATTCATTCGTAGGATCCATTCTTATTCATTCGTACGATCCATTCTAATTCATTTGTACGATCCATTCTAATTCATTCGTACAATCCATTCTATTTCATTCGTACGATCCATTCTTACTCATTCGTATGATCCATTCTAATTCATTCGCACGAATGTATCCATTCTAATTCATTCACACGATCGTATGAATTAGAATGGATACATTCGTGCGAATGAATTAGAATGGATCGTGCGAATCCATTAGACTGGATCGTGCGAATGAATAAGAATGGATCTTACGAATGAATTAGAATGGATCGTATGAATTAATTAGAATGGATACATTCGTGCGAATGAATTAGAATGGATTGTATGAATGAATTAGAATGGATTGTATGAATGAATTAGAATGGATCGTACGAATGAATTAGAATGGATCCTACGAATGAATTAGAATGGATCGTGTGAAAGAATTAGAATGGATTGTATGAATGAATTAGAATAGATCGTATGAATGAATTAGAATGGATCGTACGAATGAATTAGAATGGATCGTACGAATGAATTAGAATGGATCGTACGAAGGAATTAGAATAGATACATTCGTGCGAATGAATTAGAATGGATACATTCGTGCGAAAGAATTAGAATAGATCGTATGAATGAATTAGAATGGATCCTATGAATGAATTAGAATGGATCGTGCGAATGAATTAGAATGGATCGTACGAATGAATTAGAATAGATCGTACGAATGAATTAGAATGGATCGTACGAAGGAATTAGAATGGATCGTACGAATGAATTAGAATGGATCATAAGAATGAATTAGAATGGATCGTGCGAATGAATTAGAATGGATCGTGCGAATCAATTAGACTGGATCGTGCGAATGAAGAAGAATAGATCATAAAAATGAATTAGAATGGATGGTACGAATTAATTAGAATGGATACATTCGTGCGAATGAATTAGAATGGATTGTATGAATGAATTAAAATGGATCGTACGAATGAATTAGAATGGATCATACGAATTAATTAGAATGGATCATACGAATGAATTAGAATGGATCGTACGAATGAATTAGAATGGATCGTACGAATGAATTAGAATGGATCGTGCGAATGAATTAGAATGGATCGTATGAATGAATTAGAATGGATACATTTGTGCGAATGAATTAGAATGGATCATACGAATGAATTAGAATGGATCGTATGAATGAATTAGAATGGATCGTACGAATGAATTAGAATGGATCGTGCGAATGAATTAGAATGGATCGTACGAATGAATTAGAATGGATCGTGTGAAAGAATTAGAATGGATCGTACGAATGAATTTGAATGGATCGTGCGAATGAATTAGAATGGATCGTACGAATGAATTAGAATGGATACATTTGTGCGAATGAATTAGAATGGATCGTACGAATGAATTAGAATGGATCGTATGAATGAATTAGAATGGATCGTACGAATGAATTAGAATGGATCGTGCGAATGAATTAGAATGGATCGTACGAATGAATTAGAATGGATCGTACGAATGAACTAGAATGGATACATTCGTGCGAATGAATTAGAATGGATCTTATGAATGAATTAGAATGGATCTTACGAATGAATTAGAATGGATCGTACGAATGAATTAGAATGGATCGTACAAATGAATTAGAATGGATACATTCGTGCGAATGAATTAGAATGGATCGGATGAATGAATTAGAATGGATCGTACAAATGAATTAGAATGGATCGTACGAATGAATTACAATGGATCGTACGAATAAATTAGAATGGATACATTCGTCCGAATGAATTAGAATGGATCATACGAATGAGTAAGAATGGATCGTTCTAATAAAATAGAATAGATTGCAGAATGAATTAGAATGGATTCGTTCGAATGAATTAGAATGGATACATTCATGCGAATGAATTAGAATGGATCGTACCAATGAGTAAGAATGGATCGTACGAATGAAATAGAATGGATTGTGCGAATGAATTAGAATGGATCGTACGAATGAATTAGAATGGATCGTGTGAAAGAATTAGAATGGATTGTATGAATGAATTAGAATAGATCGTATGAATGAATTAGAATGGATCGTACGAATGAATTAGAATGGATCGTACGAATGACTAAGAATGGATCGTACGAATGAAATAGAATGGATTGCATGAATGAATTAGAATGGATCGTACGAATGAATTAGAATGGATCGTGTGAAAGAATTAGAATGGATTGTATGAATGAATTAGAATGGATCGTACGAATGAATTAGAATGGATCGTACGAAGGAATTAGAATGGATCGTACGAATGAATTTGAATGGATCGTACGAATGAATTAGAATAGATCGTACGAATGAATTAGAATGGATCGTACGAAGGAATTAGAATGGATCGTACGAATGAATTAGAATGGATATATTCGTACAAATGAATAAGAATTGATCGTATGAATGTATTAGAATGGATCATATGAGTGAATTAGAATGGATCGTACGAATGAATTAGAATGGATCGTATGAATGAATTAGAATGGATCGTGCGAAAGAATTAGAATGCATTATATGAATGAATTAGAATGGATCGTATGAATGAATTAGAATGGATCGTGTGAATGAATTCGAATGGATCGCATGACCCATTCGAATAGAATGGATCGTATGAATGAATTAGAATGGATCGGGCAAATGAATTAGAATGGATTGTAGGAATGAATTAGAATGGATCGTATGAATGAATTAGAATGGATCGTATGAATGAATTAGAATGGATCGTACGAATGAATTAGAATGGATCGTACGAATGAATTAGAATGGATCATACGAATGAGTAAGAATGGATCGTACGAATGAAATAGAATGGATTGTACGAATGAATTAGAATGGATACATTCATGCGAATGAATTAGAATGGATCGTGTGAAAGAATTAGAATGGATTGTATGAATGAATTAGAATGGATCGTACGAAGGAATTAGAATGGATCGTACGAATGAATTAGAATGGATCGTACGAATGAATTAGAATAGATTGTATGAATGAATTAGAATGGATCGTAGGAATGAATTAGAATGGATCGTGTGAAAGAATTAGAATGGATCGTACGAATGAATTAGAATGGATCGTGCGAATGAATTAGAATGGATAGTACAAATGAATTAGAATGGATCGTGCTAATGAATTAGAATTGATCGAACGAATGAATTAGCATGGATCGTGCATTCGTACGATCCATTCTAATTCATTCGTAAGATCCATTCTAATTCATTCGTACGATCCATTCTAATTCATTCGTATGATCCATTCTAATTCATTCGCACAAATGTATCCATCCTAGTTCATTCGTACGATCCATTCTAATTCATTCGTACGATCCATTCTAATTCATTCATACGATCTATTCTAATTCATTCATACAATCCATTCTAATTCTTTCACACGATCGTATGAATGAATTAGAATGGATACATTTGTGCGAATGAATTAGAATGGATCATACGAATGAATTAGAATGGATCGTATGAATGAATTAGAATGGATCGTACGAATGAATTAGAATGGATCGTGCGAATGAATTAGAATGGATCGTACGAATGAATTAGAATGGATCGTGTGAAAGAATTAGAATGGATCGTACGAATGAATTTGAATGGATCGTGCGAATGAATTAGAATGAATCGTACGAATGAATTAGAATGGATACATTTGTGCGAATGAATTAGAATGGATCGTACGAATGAATTAAAATGGATCGTATGAATGAATTAGAATGGATCGTACGAATGAAATAGAATGGATTGTGCGAATGAATTAGAATGGACCGTACGAATGAATTAGAATGGATACATTCTTGCGAATGAATTAGAATGGATCGCACGAATGAATTAGAATGGATCGTACGAATGAATTAGAATGGATCGTACGAATGAATTAGAATGGATCGTACGAATAAATTAGAATAGATACATTCGTCCGAATGAATTAGAATGGATCATACGAATGAGTAAGAATGGATCGTACGAATGAAATAGAATAGATTGTACGGATAAATTAGAATGGATCCTACGAATGAATTAGAATAGATCGTGTGAAAGAATTAGAATGGATTGTATGAATGAATTAGAATGAATTTGTACGATCCATTCGAATTCATTCGCACGATCCATTCTAATTCATTCATACGATCCATTCTAAGTCATTCATACAATCCATTCTAATTCTTTCACACGATCCATTCTAATTCATTCGTAGGATCCATTCTAATTCATTCGTAGGATCTATTCTATTTCATTCGTACGATCCATTCTTACTCATTCGTATGATCCATTCTAATTCATTTAGACGAATATATCCATTCTAATTTATTCGTACGATCCATTCTAATTTATTCGTACGATCCATTCTAATTCATTCATCCGATCCATTCTAATTCATTCGCACGAATGTATCCATTCTAATTCATTCGTAGGATCCATTCTAATTCATTCGTACGATCCATTCTAATTCATTCGTAAGATCCATTCTAATTCATTCATACAATCCATTCTAATTCATTCGCACGATCCATTCTAATTCATTCGTACGATCCATTCTAATTCATTCGTACGATCCATTCTAATTCATTCGCACGAATGTATCCATTCTAGTTCATTCGTACGATCCATTCTAATTCATTCGTACGATCCATTCTAATTCATTCGCACGATCCATTCTAATTCATTCGTACGATCCATTCTAATTTATTCATACGATCCATTCTAATTCATTCGTACGAATGAGTAAGAATTAGAAGGGATCGTACGAATGAATTAGAATGGATACATTCGTGCGAATGAATTAGAATTGATCGTACGAATGAATTAGAATGGATCGTGCGAATGAATTAGAATGGATCGTACGAATGAATTAGAATGGATACATTCGTGCGAATGAATTAGAATGGATACAATCGTGCGAAAGAATTAGAATGGATACATTCGTGCGAAAGAATTAGAATAGATCGTATGAATGAATTAGAATGGATCCTATGAATGAATTAGAATGGATCGTGCGAATGAATTAGAATGGATCGTACGAATGAATTAGAATGGATCGTTCTAATGAATTAGAATTGATCGAACGAATGAATTAGCATGGATTGTACGAATGAATTAGAATGGATTGGACGAATGAAATAGAATGGATCCTACGAATGAGTAAGAATGGATCGTACGAATGAAATAGAATAGATCGTACGAATGAATTAGAATGGATCGTACGAAGAAATTAGAATGGATCGTATGAATGAATTAGAATGGATATATTTGTGCAAATGAATTAGAATGGATCGTATGAATATATTAGAATGGATTGTATGAGTGAATTAGAATGGATCGTACGAATGAATTAGAATGGATCGAATGAATGAATTAGAATGGATACATTCGTGTGAATGAATTAGAATAGATCGTATGAAGGAATTAGAATAGATTTAGTGAATGAATTAGAACTGATCGTACGAATGAATTAGAATGGATACATTCGTGCGAATGAATTAGAATGGATTGTATGAATGAATTCGAATGGGTCCTATGAATGAATTAGAATGGATCGTACGACTGAATTAGAATGGATACATTCGTGCGAATGAGTTAGAATTGATTGTACGAATGAATTAGAATGGATCGTGCGAATGAATTAGAATGGATTATACGAATGAATTAGAATGGATACATTCGTGCGAATGAATTAGAATGGATACATTCGTGCGAAAGAATTAGAATAGATCGTATGAATGAATTAGAATGGATCCTATGAAGGAATTAGAATGGATCGTGCGAATGAATTAGAATGGATCATACGAATGAATTAGAATGGATCGTGCTAATGAATTAGAATTGATCGAACGAATGAATTAGCATGGATTGTGCTAATGAATTAGAATGGAACGTACGAATGAATTAGAATGGATCGTGTGAAAGAATTAGAATGGATTGTATGAATGAATTAGAATGAATTCGTACGATCCATTCGAATTCATTCGCACGATCCATTCTAATTCATTCCTACGATCCATTCTAATTCATTCATACAATCCATTCTAATTCTTTCACACGATCCATTCTAATTCATTCGTAGGATCCATTCTAATTCATTCGTACAATCTATTCTATTTCATTCGTACGATCCATTCTTACTCATTCGTATGATCCATTCTAATTCATTCGGACGAATGTATCCATTCTAATTTATTCATACGATCCATTCTAATCCATTCGTACGATCCATTATAATTCATTCGTACGATCCATTCTTACTCATTCGTATGATCCATTCTAATTCATTCGTACGATCCATTCTAATTCATTCGTACGATCCATTCTAATTCATTCACACAATCTATTCTAATTCATTCGTACGATCCATTCTAATTCATTCGTACGATCGTACGAATGAATTAGAATGGATCGTACGGAATGAATTAGAATGGATTGTATGAATGAATTAGAATGGATACATTCGTGCGAATGAATTAGAATGGATCATACGAATGAGTAAGAATGGATCGTACGAATGAAATAGAATGGATTGTACGAATGAATTAGAATGGATCGTACAAATGAATTAGAATGGATCGTACGAATGAATTAGAATGGATCATACGAATGAGTAAGAATGGATCGTACAAATGAAATAGAATGGATTGTACGAATGAATTAGAATGGATCGTACGAATGAATTAGAATGGATCGTGTGAAAGAATTAGAATGCATTGTATGAATGAATTAGAATGGATCGTATGAATGAATTAGAATGGATCATGCGAATGAATTCGAATGGATCGCATGATCCATTCGAATAGAATGGATCGTATGAATTAATTAGAATGGATCGGGCGAATGAATTAGAATGGATTGTAGGAATGAATTAGAATGGATTGTATGAATGAATTAGAATAGATCGTTTGAATGTATTAGAATGGATCGTGCGAATGAATTAGAATGGATCATACGAATGAATTAGAATGGATCGTACGAATGAATTAGAATGGATCATACGAATGAATTAGAATGGATCATACGAATGAGTAAGAATGGATCGTACGAATGAAATAGAATGGATTGTACGAATGAATTAGAATGGATACATTCATGCGAATGAATTAGAATGGATCGGACGATTGAATTAGAATGGATCGTACGATTCATTCTAATTCATTCGTACGATCCATTCTAATACATTCGTACGATTCATGTTAATTCATTCGCACGATCCATTCTAATTCATTCGTACGATCCATTCTTATTCATTCATACGATCCATTCTAATTCATTCGCACAATCCATTCTAATCCATTCGTACAATCCATTCTAATTTATTCGTATGATCCATTCTAACTCATTCGGTGGATCCATTCTAATTCATTCGTACGATCCATTCTAATTGATTCCCACGATCCATTCTAATTTATTTGTACGATCCATTCTAATTCATTCGTACGATCTATTCTAATTCATTCGCACGAATGTAACCATTCTAATTCATTCATACGATTCATTCTAATTCATTCGTATGAGCTATTCTAATTCATTCGTACGATCCATTCTAATTCATTCGTATGATCCATTGTAATTCATTCATACAATCCATTTAGATTCATTCGCACAAATGTATCCATTCAAATTCATTCGTACGATCCATGCTAATTCATTCGTACGATCCATTCTAATTCCTTCGTACGATCCATTCTAATTCATTCGTACGATCCATTCTAATTCATTCGTACGATCCATTCTAATTCCTTCGTACGATCCATTCTAATTCATTCGTCCGATCCATTCTAATTCATTCATACAATCTATTCTAATTCATTCATACGAATGGATACATTCGTGTGAATGAATTAGAATGGATCGTACGAATGAGTTAGAATGGATCGTACGAATGAAATAGAATGGATTGCACGAATGAATTAGAATGGATCGTACGAATGAATTAGAATGGATCGTGTGAAAGAATTAGAATGGATTGTATGAATGAATTAGAATGGATCGTACGAATGAATTAGAATGGATCGTACGAAGGAATTAGAATAGATCGTACGAATGAAATAGAATGGATCATGTTGGGGGTAGTCAGAAACCACATATCTTGGATAGCATTGCAAACGCACCTGAGATATAGTTCGCGAGGGAGCCCGTCTAGGAGTTGGAACCCTCGGAAGCCGAGCGTGCCCCCTTTCCAACCCGCAAGAAGCTCGCCCCCACAGGGAGCTGGATAGACACCTTGTATCTGAGTGCAGCTCGCTCCCAGCCCGCAAGAAGCTCGCCCCCACAGGGAGCTGGATGGACACCTTGTATCTGAGTGCAGCTCGCCCCTCCCAGACCCCGTAGGAGTTCTCGCCCCCGTGCTCCCTAAAATCACCTTGGCAGTGGAGCGAGATCCCCATTGGGCTGAAGGGGCTCAAGGCCAAGAGCTCGCTAAGTAGCTCGCCCATGCTCTCGCATGAACTCGCCTAGCTCGCGCAGGAGCTCGCCCGTGCTCTCGAACGAGCTCGCCTAAGCTCTCCCAGGAGCTCGCCCAAACGCGCCCAGGAGCTCGCCTAAGCTCTCTCAGGAGTTCGCACAAGCTCGCCCTGACCCCTGTTTATCGAAGAGGTTGCCCCCGCGAGGTCCGACTCTTGATAAATATGGGCGAAAGGACGGAGCGATGCTGGGCGAGCTGGCCTTTGCTTCCTCCCTGAGACCGCACAGACTCGAACATTCTAGAATGGCCACCTGGCCACGACAAGAAAGATTCCCCCCCCCCACTCAAACCGTCTGGCAGGCTTGGCAACAGAATGTCAGGGCGCGAGTACCAAGGACTGTCAGACCCACGCGAGCCAGAACGTGGGGGGTCTAGAAAGCCCTGGAAGAATCTCCACTTGTCGGGGTACGGTAGGCCGCCGATTGCTATAAATGCTCACCCCCAGGCTCCATAGTAGAGGTTCGAATTCCTTTTCCCTACCACTTTGGTATACCGCAGCTCGCCGTTATGCCACCGTGACTGACTTGAGCGTCGGAGGGTCTGCGCTCCTAAGGGAGCCAGCCGTTCTCACGTTCTCTTTTCTTTGTCTTGCAGGCAGCCCGCACGGACCAGCGAAAAATCCCCCGAACATTTGGCACCGTCTGTGGGATCTTCGACTGGTTCCTGCGAGAACACCCACGACCACACGGTTGAGCGCCGTTCGCTCTCGTAACTCCAGAGATGGCTCCGGCGATGAGGGGACGTAGGCGACCGAGGACTCGTGCGAGATCTGCGCGCAGTGAGCCTCCTGTTGAGACCCCTCAGCCCCAGGTCCCGCTCAGTGACCAACTCTTGTTGGAGATGTTGGCCACCCAGCGGGCCATGATGGAGGAATTGACGCGATTGCGTCAGGCTCCGCCAGCCAGCCGGCGGTCTGGGCCGGCGAAGACGGCGTCTCCGGTGCGACCACCGGTGTCAACATCACGACCGCCCACGGTCGCTCCGGCGCGGCAGGTTTCCCAGCCGGAACCCCCAGTCGGGAGAGCGGCAGTACGCGGGGTGCCGGAAACCCCGCTCACGAGGCTGCAGAAGCTAGTGACCCAGCGGTCTAGCAACCAGGCGACCTCGCGCGTGACCATCCCTTGCCGCCGTAGCCGGAGCGTCGATTCTGACGGGTCGGAGGCAAGGTCTCTAGAGCGGGATCGCGACCCGCGCCATCGGCGACGAGGGAAAGAGCCCGCGGTGGAAATACCTTCCGAAGCTCGCGAGGCAACGGCCTCCCACAGACCAACTGACGCGTTGAAGGAATCCGCGGGTGGACGGCAAGGAGGCCGCCGAGTGGTTTCCCCCGAGGGTCGCCGCGGGGTGGGACCGACCTCGCCACAAGGGAGCGTACGAGACCGCCTAGGACCTGTGCAGCCGCCTCTGGGAGTTCTCCCCGGGCACTGGCAGCGATCTAGTACGCCAGTAGATTTACTGGAAGACCTCGCCGCCCACGGAGGTAGCTCGCCTTTCACCAGCGAGGTCCACCAAGGGGGTTTTCCGCACCACTGGACCCCCCCGAAGTTTGTATTGTTCGACGGGTCGCAGGATCCCGTTGACCATCTCTTGGCTTACATAAAGCTTCTGTTTTTCCGGGACCAAGACCACGTCTTGTGCCGAGCATTCCCGAGCAGTTTGACCGGCTCGGCATTGAACTGGTTCCACAAGTTGCCGCCCGACATGATCCCCGACTTTCCAACTCTCTCTAGGCTATTCCTGGAGCAGTATCGCTGCAATAGGCAGCCCCCGAAGAGAATCGAGTCTCTGTTTACCTTAACCATGGGAGCTCGCGAGACGCTCCGGTGCTTCGCAACGCGATTCCGAAGCGCCTACCTCGCTCTGGAAGACGCGGCGGGCCAAGATCGTACCGTGGTGAGTGCCTTCAGAAGCGCCCTCCCCGAGGGTTGCAAGCTTCATGACGCTCTAGTGATCAAAGATCCTCGCACGATGGTTGAACTATTTGCCCTGGTCCAGCAACACATCAAGCTCGAAGACGCTGTGTTAGACCGGAAGGGAAAGGCAGTCGAGCAGCGACCTCCTCCGGCCCAGCGACCACTTGTCGTTAAGGCCGTGGAGAAGAGGGAGGTGCCCCTGGCGGTGCCTTTGCCCGGACCGCCCGCAGCTCCTGCTGTACAGCCCGCAGAAGCCCTCGCGGCTATCGCTGGAAGGCCGGCGAACTGGCGCCTGCCTCCGGGGCCCGGGGAGCGGGACTTCACCGTGCTAACCCACTCGCCAGGACAAATCTTTCATCAGATTCGTAATGAACCTTTCTTCCAGTACCCGCCATCCCTGCAGGTCGGAGAGCCCGGCTCTACCGACAACTCGCGGCGGTGCGCCTTTCATCGAAGCCCTGGGCATCACACTAATAGATGCCGGGCTCTGAAGAACCACCTCGAGGATTTGGTCACCCAGGGCCATTTGAATCAGTTTATTTCGCCTCCAAGGAGGTTCGAGGTGGTACCGGCACGGGCTCCTCGGGAGGGAGATCGCCCGGGGCCCGCTGAACCCGCCCTGCCTCCGCCTCCCCCGGGAGGACCGGCGATCTGCCATACCATTAGCGGGCGGCTGAGCGGCCCGAGGTCCAGTAATGAAGCCCGCCGACGAGTCAGAGAGATGGAGCGGGCACAGAAGGTATTTTTCGTCTCGCTAACTCCTACTTTACTTCAAGCACCAAGGGTGGAAGCCCGCGATTTTCTCTGGTTTTCGGAAGATGACATGACTGGGGTCGTTACGCCCCACAATGACCCCCTCGTCATACGCCTGATGATGGCTAACATCGAGGTGAGGCGAGCTCTGGTTGATTCGGGGAGCGCCGTTGACATCCTTTTTCTATCGGCCTACCTGCGAATGGGGTTGAGACTTGCCGACCTGTCTCCCTCGACGAGCTCCCTCAGTGGATTCACCGACGAGGTTGCCAAAGTGGCAGGAGAGATAACCCTTACTGTGACCGCGGGTCCGGAGGCTCGACAAGTCCGCTTCGCGGTAGTGGATGGGAGTTCCGCATTTAATGCCATCCTTGGGCGGCCTTGGCTAAGGCAAATGAATGCGGTAGCTTCACCCAACCATCAGGCCCTCAAATTCCCGACCGCGAGCGGGGTCGTGGTAATTCGGGGTGATCAGGTAGCCGCTACCCGATGCGAGCAGGATGTACTTCACCTCATGGACATGGAGGTCGCCAAGGCCAAGAGGCCCGCACCCTCCTAGCAATTACCGCCCGCTACGAGCGAGCTGCTGGGGAGCCCACTGGAGGCCTCCTCGCTTAAGTCCCCTACTCCACCCCCGGGTGGGAGCGGTGTGGACCTTAAGTTGGAGGGAGGACGCCCGACAACCCCCAAGAGAGGAAGTTTTCTAATTGCCGAACCACTTCAAGAGGTCGACATTGGCGGCAAAGAAGGGCCAAGAGTTGTTAGCCTCGGGACCTCGCTAACCAAGGGCGAGGTCCTGGCCATAACCAACTTACTCAGGGAATACCGTGACGTATTCGCCTGGAGCTTCGCGGACATGCCAGGGATTGACCCAGAGGTCGCCTGTCATCGTCTGCACACCATGAAGGAGTTTCCGCCGGTCAAGCAGAAAGCTCGGCACATTCCTGCTGCAAAGTCCGTTGCAGTGGCGGCGGAGATAGACAAGCTGGAGCGAGCTGGCTTCATCCGCGAGGCGCACTTCCCCGAGTGGATCTCCAATATCGTGGCGATGCCCAAGAAGAGCGGAGCGGTCAGGGTGTGCATTGACTTCTCCGACCTCAATAAGGCATGCCCGAAGGACGGATTTCCTCTTCCGAGAATAGGCGCACTGGTCGACGCAGCTGTCAGGTTCCAGGCCCTGTCCTTCATGGATGGATATTCTGGGTATAACCAGATACCTCTTCACGCCGACGATCAGGAGAAGACCGCCTTCTACTCTGGAGCGGGCTACCAGAAGTTATACTGCTATCGAGTGATGCCGTTCGGACTTAAGAACGCTGGAGCGACCTACCAAAGGTTAGTCACTCAGATGTTCAAAGATCAGATCGGCAGAAACGTCGAAGTTTATGTAGACGACCTCCTGGTGAAGAGTCGGGAGCGAGAGGGGCATGTTGCCGATCTCCGCGAAACCTTCGAGATACTGAGAAAGTACCAAATGAGGCTGAACCCAGCGAAGTGCGCATTCGGGGTGACTTCTGGGAAATTCCTCGGGTACCTGGTCACCCACAGGGGGATCGAGGCCGACCCTGGGCAAATCCGAGCACTAGTCGAAATGCCTACGCCAAGAACCCGGCAGGAAGTCCAGAGGTTGAGCGGGCGAATCACCACGCTCAATCGGTTCATCTCCAAATCCTCAGACAACTGCCGACCTCTTTTCGAGCTGCTACGAAAAGGAGCGAGCATTTGTTGGGATGAGAAGTGCGAGCACGCCTTCCAGAAGATCAAAGATTACCTGGCGAGCCCACCGATCTTAGCGGCACCCAAAGAGGGCGTCGAGCTTGGAGTGTACCTTGCGGTCACTGAGAATACGGTGAGCGGGGTCCTTGTTGTGGAAGAAGCAAAGGTGGAGCGGCCTGTCTACTTTGTAAGTCACACAATGCTTCCCGCCGAGCTCCGGTATCGACCAATCGAGAAGGTCGCATTGGCCTTGGTCCTTACCGCGAGAAAGCTCCACCCCTACTTCTCGGCGCACCCTGTCAGGGTCATCACAGAGCACCCTCTTAAGAGTGCGCTCTCCAGACCCTTGGTAGCCGGCAGGTTCTACCGTTGGTCCGCCGAGCTCGCCGCCTATGGTTTGGAGTATGTCCCTCGAGTTGCTGTCAAAGGCGCTCGCCGATTTCTTGGCGGACTTCCCCATAGAAGAACTGGTCCAGTACCGGGAGGATGAACCAACTGAGGCACACCCTGGGAAGGCGAGGTTCTTGGACAACCAAGGCGAGCTTCCTTCGACTAAGCGTTCAGAGGAGGCAGGCTGGGAATTATTCGTCGATGGATCCTCCAACGCTTTGGGGGCTGGGATCGGGGTCGCACTGATCGCCCAGTCGGTACTTCTGGAGAAGTCAGTCCGACTGGATTTCGCCGCTACCAACAATAAGGCGGAATATGAGGCGCTGCTGGCTGGCCTGGAGCTCGCTCAAGAGGTAGGCGCCAAACGCTTGAAGGTCTTTAGCGATTCCCAGCTAATTATTTGCCAAATCAATGGGGAGTACGCCTCTCAGGATGCACGAATGGCGGGCTATGGGGATCTAGTGAAGCACAAGGCCGCGGAGTTCGAAAAGATCTCCTTCGAGCAAATTCCGTGAGCCGATAATAGGCGAGCTGATGCTTTGGCAAACGCCGCCTCTTTGCTAGGAACATCAGAGGCTCGCCAGATTCTCATCGAGGTCCAAAATCAGTCTCGGCTCCATCTGATGGAGCCCGCTGTTAACCAAGTCTCCGACGACGTACCACCCAGCGGGTGGACCGCCCCCATCTTTCGCTTTCTCCAGAAAGGCGAGCTACCAGAGGATAGAGAGGAAGCCCGGCGAGTGGAGAAATGCGCTGGGCGCTATCTCATTCGCTGGGATCGCCTTTTTCGAAGATCCTTTGGCGGGCCAAGTCTCCGTTGCGTCGAGAGCTCGGAAACTGAAGAAGTTCTAAAGTGCATTCATTCTGGCGAGCTGGGAAACCACGATGGTGGGCGGTCTCTTGCTGCGAAAGTACGAAGGCAAGGATACTGGTGGCCCACTCTGGAGCAAGACGCTTTGAAGGTCGCCCAGAGGTGCATCCAATGCCAGAAGCACGCCACCACGAATCATATGCCCGCAGAAGAACTGCATCCTCTAGCGAGCCCCTGGCCTTTCCAGCAATGGGGGTTGGACATAGTGGGACCTTTCCCTGTGTCAGCCCGGTAGAAGAAATTCATCTTAGTAGCTACGGACTACTTCACCAAATGGGTGGAAGCGGTCCCGCTAACTAAGATAGGCGAGAAGCAGGTAAAAGACTTCCTTTGGAAGAATATTTTCTGCCGGTTCGGTCTGCCTCGGGTACTTATCACCGACAATGGACGCCAGTTCGACAATCGCTTGATCAGAAGTTTTTGTGTTGAATATGGAGTCGACCTAAGGTTCTCTTCCCCAAGGTACCCTCAAAGCAATGGGCAGGCCGAAGCAACGAATCGCGTGATCTTGGACAACCTCAAGAAAAGGCTGGAAGGGAAAAAAGGATTGTGGGAGCAGGAGCTCGACGGAGTCTTGTGGGCCTATCGCACTACTCCACGCCGCTCAACCAACGAATCCCCTTTCAATCTCACTTTTGGTTGCGAAGCTGTGCTACCCATAGAGGCCGAGCTGCCCACTGAAAGAAGGCTTGCGTCGGCGGAGGTCGACAACGACAAACTGCTCGTCGACTCCCTTGATCAGCTCGAAGAAAGACGAGAGCGCGCCAATCTACACCTCGCCGGATACAGACAAGAAATGAAGCGCGCCTATGACAAAAGAGTCCGCCATCGGGCATTCAAGGCCGGCGATCTGGTAATGAGAAAGGTGTTCGCAAACACGCAAGAGCCTAATGCAGGAAAGCTCGCGGCGAACTGGGAAGGCCCATACATAATACACGAAGCAGGAAGCTCGGGGGCTTACCGGTTGATGACCGCTGGAGGCGACCTGTTAGAGCAACCTTGGAACGCTCTGCACCTTCGCAAGTTCTATGCCTAAGGAAATTTTTGTAAATTATCTTCTGAAGAGGTTATGAATGAATGATGGAAGTTTTTAACAATTTAACTAGGAAGCTCGGCGCAGACAGAGCCCGCATGATCTATAGTGTGCAGTCCGCCGTTGTGCGGACTTAAAGCAAAACCGAGATCCTCAGAGGCAGCCAGTGGGCAACCTTGAGCTTCCCGGGGCAGTCCGCCGTTGTGCGGACTTAAAGCAAAACCGGGATCCTCAGAGGCAGCCAGTGGGTGACCTTGAGCTTCCCGGGGTAGTCCGCCGTTGTGCGGACTTAAAGCCAGACCGGGATCCTCAGAGGCAGCCAGTGGGCGACCTTGAGCTTCCCGGGGCAGTCCGCCGTTGTGCGGACTTAAAGCAAGACCGGGATCCTCAGAGGCAGCCAGTGGGCGACCTTGGGCTTCCCGGGGAAGTCCGCTGCCTAGTGGACTCTAAACTTAACCAGGATCCTTCGCGTTCACCTGCCATGAACGGAAGCATCCTGGCGTTGGCAAACCCCTCGAAGGGCGAGCCCGCCAAACAGGATCATCGAGAGAAATTAACCGGGCAGGGGGCAGCTAGCACTAATTAGTTTCCTTTAAAAACAAAAATGGTTTAAGTCTCTGAGTGTAGGGAAGTTTTTGAAATCGTTTGGTTTGCTTATCATTTTCCGGGCTCAGAGACTAATCGCGTTTTTTCGAGCATGCCGAGTTTTTCGTTTGCATATACTTTAAAATAAAAAGGTTGAATCGAATTAGTTGCCTCGCCCGGGGTATCACTCTCGAGATCGCTGCGAAACTCCTAAAGCGGACTCGTGAGCGACACAGAGAAAGAAAGGAACGCATGGACGAGCTCAAAAAGATATAAATTTCATTGATTGACAAAAATTACAAAAGTAGTTACAAGGCTGCAAGCTCAAGGCTTGCTTGTCTCCGCCCCGCTGTCGTCCCCTCGGCGCCGCTTCTTCGACCTTTCGGTCTTGTACTTCTCCACAGCGGCCAGGGCGCCTTTCTTGAGGAGATCGTCCAATCGGGCTTGGAGGCGGCCTTGCTGAGCCCGAAGGCCGTTGGCGTGTGTCTCCTTCAAAGCCGCGATCTCCGTCTTCAGAGCAGCGACCTCGCCTTGAAGTTGAGCCGCCTCCCGCTGTGCGACCTCTCGGGCGGACACAGCTTCGTCTCGCTCCGCCTTGGCCTTGAGGAGGGCGGTAGCGGACAGGCCTTTGGCTACCTCGGCCATGGCGAGACCTGACGCCAGGACTTTGACCCTGCGGTGTAGTGCCTCTGACTCCGCCCTCAGCTTCTCGGAGCCCTTGGCTCGCTGAAGCTCGTGGATGTGCTCGTCTACCTTGCGCTCGGACCCCCGAAGGGAATCGTCGAACAAGGCGACCAGCGCTTTCCCGGCCCCAGCGACCTCCGCGGCCAGCGCCTAGCTCTGCCTCTCCGCCTGCATAAGGAAGGAGGAAGAGTTAGCAAGAATTGAGACTAACATTTGTACGAAGACAGGTACGGTGAGTACCTCGACAAGGCGTTCGCTTATGGAGGCAAAGGGAGCACGCGCGAAAACGTTGCGGCCCAGCAGCTGCCGCACGTAGTAGGGCGCCCTCCCCTCCTCCGCAGAGGAGCCCGCGCTGGGACCCCCGGGAGCTCCGGAAGGAGGGGGCGCGACGGGAGGAGTGGGGGCTATCACATCCCCCGGGCGAGCTCCGGCTCCTGGCGGGCTCGGAGGGTCCGTCGTGGCCCCCTTGGTCTCCGTCTCCGAGCTGAAGGACTCGGAGTCGGAGCCAATGTCTACAAAGCTAGGGGACCTGTAGACCAGGTCCCCTAAGCCCTGCTGGGAGCATACTCCCTCTTGGCCTTCTGCAGGAGGCGAGGCCGGAGGGGCGGGAGCTGGAGCGGCCGCCGGTGTAGAGGCCGCGGGAGTTGGAGCCGAGGCCGGCAAGGAGGTCGCAGCGACGGCGTCGGACTCGCCCTGCTGGACCCCTGCCCCGTCGGCGGGAGATGGAGGCTCCTGCCCGCTCGATCCCGGCCCTGGTGCGGGAGCTGATGGAGTCGGGGGCTTCTCCACTTGGGCGGAAGCAGAAGGCTCCGCCCGGGAAGGTTGAGGAGCGGGCTCTTCCTCCTCGTAGCCTGATGCCTCTTCCGCGGAGTCCGTCCAGCTGGGCTCCGAGTCCAAGCCCGCCTCCTCCAGCGCTTTCTGCCGCCGTTCCGCCTGGACATTAGAAGGGGTGGGCCCCGCGCGCTTGGCCTTCTTCTTCCCGCGGGCCTCTATCTCCGGCGTCAGCACTGCTACACGAAGCGGGACGGTCAGATCGCCCAGGAAGTAGCCCATTAAAATTTGAGCCATCCCGGATTCGACTTCCGCCATAGTAAGCGAGAGGGCGATGTTCGGGTCGTCGGGCTCAACCATTTGGATCTTGCGGCGGACAATTGGAGTTGGGGCGGGAGGCTGACCTGGGCCGGCGTCCGGGCGAGGAGGTTGCGGAGGAGCGGAAGCTTCGCCCTGGCGGAGCATCTCCATGGTGTCGGGGTCGTTGAGGCGGATGGGCGAAGCCCGCCTCCGGACCGTCTTCTTGCGGGGGTTGCCTCCCGAGCTCCCGGCCCCCTTGCTGGCCCCTTTGGAGGGAGGAGCGTTCTGCATCGGCGGAATAGCGTCGATCTCCTCCTCTTTCTTCTTCCGGATGATCTTCTGCTTCAGCAGAATAGCGCCGGTCTTCCCATCCTTCAGCTGGAAGGCGAAGTCGGGAGCGGTGATCTTCTCCGGAGTCCGCCCACCGAGGTAGTGAAGGATCGCCTCGTTCAGAGATCGCTCCCTGTCGGGAGCGATGCACTTCTTCTTCCCCGCCTTGTAGAAGGAGATCTCCCGGAAGACCGCCGTCGGGGGAGCCCCGGGGTGAGCCGGGACTCCGCTAAACCGCCCGCGCCAGTCGCCGACCGCCACGAAAGGATAGTCCTTCCAGTGGCGGTCCTTGCTCTCGATGGTGGAGAAAGGGAGCACCTCGCCAGGTCGCCCGGCGAGGTAGAAGTAGCCGCAGCCCGCAGAGCTGAAGACCGGCGAGGGCTTGAGGAGCCACTTTTTGAGCAGATAGCTCAGTGGGATCCTCGCCTTCAGGGCGGTCTCCAGTTGAGACAGCCCATAGAGTATCCCCCAGGAGTTTCCTGAGAGTTGGGCGGGGCAAAGCCCCGTCAACTCCAGGAGCTCCCCGGCGAGATGACTCAGGGGGAGCCGCAGCCCGGACCACAGCAGCCCGACAGAAGCTACTGTGCCCTGGGGCGGCCTCCCCGAGAGTGGCATCTCGGTGACGAGGATCTCCCGAGAAAGATCGATCGCCGCCCGGATACTGTCCCCGACGGGCACCCCGACGGGGTTTTGCAGCCAGACCACCGCCCTTTCGGTGGCGGGCTCGGCGGCCTGGGCGGCAGCAGCAGCAGCAGCAACGTCAGCAACGGAAGCCATGAGAGCAGAAGGGCTAAAGCGAGCTGAAAGCGCTAGAAGCAAAGGGAGAAGGGAGAGCTGTTTTTCACGCAGCGATAAAAATCGCCCCCCGTCCCCTATTTATAGGCAAGCGAGAGACAGGTGAATCGATCCGCAGTTAATGCCCAAGCGCGCTCAGCGAGGCGACGTGACGGCGATCAAAGCGACAGCTCGCTTCTCTCCAATCGTCGAGCGCCACGTGGACCACGCGTGGAAAAAGCTGCGCCGGCGCCAGCACTGTCCTTTATTGACAGAGAAAGGGGCAAATGAGGAGGAGACACGTGTCTCGCGCCGATCGGGGTCTCATGATGAGATTCGCTGTATCAGCGTTGAGCCTCGCACCGTAGTTAAGGTGAAGCGACCGTTGGAGATTCGGTGCGATACCCAAGTCACAAGATCGCCCGCGGTTGGGGCCCAAGCTCGCCCGAAGCAGACCCTGACCGCGTGTGACAAGCTCACACCGGAAGGAGATCGCTCGTGGCTGACGCTCCCGGCCCGCCCGGCGTTTGTGAAATACTGGGAGTCAAAACTCTCGGCACAGACCGCTCTCGGCAGGTGCTCGCAGCTCGCTCAAGGCAGACCCTGACCGCATGTGACAAGCTCGCATCGGAAGGAGATCGCTCGTGGCTGACGCTCCCGGCCCGCCCGGCGTTTGTGAAATACTGGGAGTCAAAACTCTCGGTGCAGCTCGCTCGAGGCAGACCCTGACCGCATGTGACAAGCTCGCATCGGAAGGAGATCGCTCGTGGCTGACGCTCCCGGCCCGCTCGGCGTTTGTGAAATACTGGCAGTCAAAGCTCTCGGCGCCGGCCGCCATCGCTACTATCTCCGCCCCACAAGAAAACTGTTACGGCAGACATTGATATCAGGCACATTGCCGGGGATAGGAGTTCGCTAAGACTCCTGAGCAAGCGTCGAGTTTCCTCGATCACTCCCTCAGGAGGGGGTAATGTTGGGGGTAGTCAGAAACCACATATCTTGGATAGCATTGCAAACGCACCTGAGATATAGTTCGCGAGGGAGCCCGTCCAGGAGTTGGAACCCTCGGAAGCCGAGCGTGCCCCCTTTCCAACCCGCAAGAAGCTCGCCCCCACATGGAGCTGGATGGACACCTTGTATCTGAGTGCAGCTCGCTCCCAGCCCGCAAGAAGCTCGCCCCCACAGGGAGCTGGATGGACACCTTATATCTGAGTGCAGCTCGCCCCTCCCAAACCCCGTAGGAGTTCTCGCCCCCGTGCTCCCTAAAATCACCTTGGCAGTGGAGCGAGATCCCCATTGGGCTGAAGGGGCTCAAGGCCAAGAGCTCGCTAAGTAGCTCGCCCATGCTCTCGCATGAACTCGCCTAGCTCGCGCAGGAGCTCGCTCGTGCTCTCGAACGAGCTCGCCTAAGCTCTCCCAGGAGCTCGCCCAAACGCGCCCAGGAGCTCGCCTAAGCTCTCTCAGGAGCTCGCACAAGCTCGCCCTGACCCCTGTTTATCGAAGAGGTTGCCCCCGCGAGGTCCGACTCTTGATAAATATGAGCGAAAGGACGGAGCGGTGCCGGGCGAGCTGGCCTTTGCTTCCTCCCTGAGACCGCACAGACTCGAACATTCCAGAATGGCCACCTGGCCATGACAAGAAAGATTCCCCCCCACACTCAAACCGTCTGGCAGGCTTGGCGACAGAATATCAGGGCGCGAGTACCAAGGACTGTCAGACCCACGCGAGCCAGAACATGGGGGGTCTAGAAAGCCCTGGAAGAATCTCTACGTGTCGGGGTACGGTAGGCCGCCGATTGCTATAAATGCTCACCCCCAGGCTCCATAGTAGAGGTTTGAATTCCTTTTCCCTACCACTTTGGTATACCGCAACTCGCCGTTGTGCCACCGTGACTGACTTGAGCGTCGGAGGGTCTACGCTCCTAAGGGAGCCAGCAGTTCTCACGTTCTCTTTTCTTTGTCTTGCAGGCAGCCCGCACGGACCAGCGAAAAATCCCCCGAACAGATTATACGAATGAGTAAGAATGGATCGTATGAATGAATTAGATTGGATACATTTGTGCGAATGAATTAGAATGGATCGTACGAATGAATTAGAATGGATCGTATGAATGAATTAGAATGGATCGTACGAATAAATTAGAATGGATCGTGCAAATGAATTAGAATGGATCGTACAAATGAATTAGAATGGATCGTGTGAAAGAATTAGAATGGATCGTACAAATGAATTAGAATGGATCGTGCGAATGAATTAGAATGGATCGTATGAATGAATTAGAATAGATTTTGTGAATGAATTAGAACTGATCGTACGAATGAATTAGAATGGATCGTACGAATGAATTAGAATGGATACATTTGTGCGAATGAATTAGAATGGATCGTACGAATGAATTAGAATGGATCGTATGAATGAATTAGAATAGATACATTCGTGCGAATGAATTAGAATGGATCGTGCGAATCCATTAGACTGGATCGTGCGAATGAATAAGAATGGATCATACGAATGAATTAGAATGGATCGTACGAATTAAATAGAATGGATACATTCGTGCGAATGAATTAGAATGGATTGTATGAATGAATTAGAATGGATCGTACGAATGAATTAGAATGGATCATACGAATTAATTAGAATGGATCATACGAATGAATTAGAATGGATCGTACAAATGAATTAGAATGGATCGTACGAATGAACTAGAATGGATCGTACGAATGAAATAGAATAGATTGTACGAATGAATTAGAATGGATTCGTATGAATGAATTAGAATGGATACATTCGTGCGAATGAATTAGAATGGATACATTCGTGCGAAAGAATTAGAATAGATCATATGAATGAATTAGAATGGATCCTATGAATGAATTAGAATGGATCGTGTGAATGAATTAGAATGGATCGTACGAATGAATTAGAATGGATCGTGCTAATGAATTAGAATTGATCGAACGAATGAATTAGAATGGATCGTGCTAATGAATTAGAATGGATCGTACGAATGAATTAGAATGGATCAAATGAATGAATTAGAATGGATCAAATGAATGAATTAGAATGGTTACATTCATGCGAATGAATTAGAATGGATCGTACGAATGGATTAGAATGGATACATTCGAGCGAATGAATTAGAATGGATCGTACGGAATGAATTAGAATGGATTGTATGAATGAATTAGAATGGATCGTACGAATGAATTAGAATGGATCGTACGAATGAATTAGAATGGATCTTACGAATGAATTAGAATGGATCGTACGAATGAGTAAGAATGGATCGTATGAATGAAATAGAATTGATTGTACGAATGAAATAGAATGGATTCGTACGAATGAATTAGAATGGATACATTCGTGCGAATGAATTAGAATGGATCATACGAATCAGTAAGAATAGATCGTACGAATGAAATAGAATAGATTGTACGAATGAATTAGAATGGATCCTACGAATGAATTAGAATGGATCGTGTGAAAGAATTAGAATGGATTGTATGAATGAATTAGAATGGATCGTACGAATGAATTAGAATGGATCGTACGAATGAATTAGAATGGATACATTCGTGAGAATGAATTAGAATTGATCGTACGAATGAATTAGAATGGATCAGGCGAATGAATTAGAATGGATCGTACGAATGAATTAGAATGGATTGTACGAATGAACTAGAATGGATACATTCGTGCGAATGAATTAGAATGGATCGTACGAATGAATTAGAATGGATTGTACGAATGAATTAGAAGGGATCTTACGAATGAATTAGAATGAATCGTACGAATGAATTAGAATGGATCGTACGAATGAATTAGAATGGATACATTCGTGCGAATGAACTAGAATGGATCAGACGAATGAATTAGAATGGATCGTACGAATGAGTTAGAATGGATCGTACGAATAAATTAGAATGGATACATTCGTCCGAATGAATTAGAATGGATCATACGAATGATTAAGAATGGATCGTACGAATGAAATAGAATGGATCGTACGAATGAACTAGAATGGATACATTTGTTTAAATGAATTAGAATGGATCGGACGAATGAATTAGAATGGATCGTACGAATGAATTAGAATGGATCGTATGAATGAATTAGAATGGATCGTACGAATGAATTAGAATGGATACATTCGTGCGAATGAATTAGAATTGATCGTACGAATGAATTAGAATGGATCGTGCGAATGAATTACAATGGATCGTACGAATGAATTAGAATGGATCGTACAAATGAACTAGAATGGATACATTCGTGCGAATGAATTAGAATGGATCGTACGAATGAATTAGAATGGATCTTACGAATGAATTAGAATGGATCGTACGAATGAATTAGAAAGGATCGTATGAATGAATTAGAATGGATACATTCGTGCGAATGAATTAGAATGGATCGGACGAATGAATTAGAATGGATCGTACGAATGAATTAGAATGGATCAAATGAATGAATTAGAATGGTTACATTTATGCGAATGAATTAGAATGGATCGTACGAATGGATTAGAATGGATCGTACGAATGGATTAGAATGGATACATTCGAGCGAATGAATTAGAATGGATCGTACGAATAAATTAGAATGGATCGTACGAATGGATTAGAATGGATCCTACGAATGGATTAGAATGGATACCTTTGTGCATATGAATTAGAATGGATCGTACGAATGAATTAGAATGGATCATATTAATGAATTAGAATGGATCGTACGAATGAATTAGAATGGATACATTCGTTCACGATCCATTCTAATTCATTCGCACGAATGTATCCATTCTAATTCATTCGTATGATCCATTCTAATTCATTAATATGATCCATTCTAATTCATTCGTACGATCCATTCTAATTCATTCGCACAATCCATTCTAATTCATTCGCACGAATGTATCCATTCTAATTCATTCGTACGATCCATTCTAATTCATTCGTATGATCCATTCTAATTAATTCGTGTGATCCATTCTAATTCATTCGTACGATCCATTCTAATTCATTCATACAATCTATTCTAATTCATTCGTACGATCCATTCTAATTCTTTCGTACGCACGAATGTATCCATTCTAATTCATTCGTACGAATCCATTCTAATGCATTCGTACGATCCATTCTAATTCATTCACACGATCCATTCTAATTCATTCGTTTGATCCATTCTAATTCATTCGCACGAATGTATCCATTCTAAATCATTCGTACGATCCATTCTAATTCATTCATACGATCCATTCTAATTCATTCGTACGATCCATTCTAATTCATTCGCACGAATGTATCCATTCTAGTTCATTCGTACGATCCATTCTAATTCATTCGTACGATCCATTCTAATTCATTCGCACGATCCATTCTAATTCATTAGCACGATCCATGCTAATTCATTCGTTCGATCAATTCTAATTCATTAGCACGATCCATTCTAATTCATTCGTACGATCCATTCTAATTCATTCGCACGATCCATTCTAATTCATTCATAGGATCCATTCTAATACATTCATACGATCCATTCGAATTCCTTCGTACGATCCATTCTAATTCATTCGTACAATCCATTCTAATTCATTCATACAATCCATTCTAATTCTTTCACACGATCCATTCTAATTCATTCGTACGATACATTCTAAATCATTCGTGCAATCCATTCTATTTCATTCGTACGATCAATTCTAATTCATTCATAGGATCCATTCTAATTCATTCATACGTTCTATTCTAATTCTTTCGCACGAATGTATCCATTCTAATTCATTCGTACGATCCATTCTAATTCTTTCACACGATCCATTCTAATTCATTCGTAGGATCCATTCTAATTCATTCGTACAATGAGTAAGAATGGATCGTACGAATGAAATAGAATGGATTGTACGAATGATTTAGAATGGATACATTCATGCGAATGAATTAGAATGGATTGTACGAATGAATTAGAATGGATCGTACGAATGAATTAGAATGGATCGTGTGAAAGAATTAGAATGGATTGTATGAATGAATTAGAATAGATCGTATGAATGAATTAGAATGGATCGTATGAGTGAATTAGAATGGATACGAAGGAATTAGAATGGATCGTACGAAGGAATTAGAGTAGATCATACGAATGAATTAGAATGGATCGTGCTAAAGAATTAGAATGGATACATTTGTGCGAATGAATTAGAATGGATTGTATGAATGAATTAGAATGGATCGTACGAATGAATTAGAATGGATCGTGCGAATGAATTAGAAGGGATCGTACGAATGAATTAGAATGGATCGTACGAATGAACTAAAATGGATACATTCGTGCGAATGAATTAGAATGGATCGTATGAATGAATTAGAATGGATCGTACGAAGGAATTAGAATGGATCGTACGAAGGAATTAGAATGGATCGTACGAATGAATTAGAATGGATCGTACGAATCAATTAGAATAGATCGTACGAATGAATTAGAATGGATCGTACGAAGGAATTAGAATGGATCGTACGAATGAATTAGAATGGATCGTACGAATGAATTAGAATAGATCGTACGAATGAATTAGAATGGATCGTACGAAGGAATTAGAATGGATCGTACGAATGAATTAGAATGGATCGTATGAATGAATTAGAATGGATACATTCGTGTGAATGAATTAGAATGGATCGTATGAATGAATTAGAATAGATTTTGTGAATGAATTAGAACTGATCGTACGAATGAATTAGAATGGATACATTCGTGCGAATGAATTAGAATGGATTGTATGAATGAATTAGAATGGATCCTATGAATGAATTAGAATGGATCGTACGAATGAATTAGAATGGATACATTCGTGCGAATGAATTAGAATTGATCGTACGAATGAATTAGAATGGATCATGCGAATGAATTAGAATGGATCGTACGAATTAATTAGAATGGATACATTCGTGCAAATGAATTAGAATGGATACATTTGTGCGAATGAATTAGAATAGATCGTACGAATGAATTAGAATGGATCCTATGAATGAATTAGAATGGATCGTGCGAATGAATTAGAATGGATCGTACGAATGAATTAGAATGGATCGTGCTAATGAATTAGAATTGCTCGAACGAATGAATTAGCATGGATCGTGCTAATGAATTAGAATGGAACGTACGAATGAATTAGAATGGATCGTGTGAAAGAATTAGAATGGATCGAACGAATGAATTAGAATGGATCAAATGAATGAATTAGAATGGTTACATTCATGCGAATGAATTAGAATGGATCGTACGAATGGATTAGAATGGATCGTACGAATGGATTAGAATGGATACATTCGAGCGAATGAATTAGAATGGATCGTACGGAATGAATTAGAATGGATTGTATGAATGAATTAGAATGGATCGTACGAATGAATTAGAATGGATCGTACGAATGAATTAGAATAGATCTTACGAATGAATTAGAATGGATCGTATGAATGAGTAAGAATGCATCGTACGAATGAAATAGAATGGATTGTACGAATGAATTAGAATGGATTCGTACGAATGAATTAGAATGGATACATTCGTGCGAATGAATTAGAATGGATCATACGAATGAGTAAGAATGGATCGTACGAATGAAATAGAATAGATTGTACGAATGAATTAGAATGGATCCTACGAATGAATTAGAATGGATCGTGTGAAAGAATTAGAATGGATACATTCGTACGAATGAATTAGAATGGATACATTCGTGAGAATGAATTAGAATTGATCGTACGAATGAATTAGAATGGATCGTGCGAATGAATTAGAATGGATCGTACGAATGAATTAGAATGGATCGTACGAATGAACTAGAATGGATACATTCGTGCGAATGAATTAGAATGGATCGTACGAATGAATTAGAATGGATCGTTCGAATGAATTAGAAGGGATCTTACGAATGAATTAGAATGAATCGTATGAATGAATTAGAATGGATCGTACGAATGAATTAGAATGGATACATTCGTGCGAATGAACTAGAATGGATCAGACGAATGAATTAGAATGGATCGTACGAATGAGTTAGAATGGATCGTACGAATAAATTAGAATAGATACATTCGTCCGAATGAATTAGAATGGATCATACGAATGAGTAAGAATGGATCGTACGAATGAAATAGAATGGATCGTACGAATGAACTAATGGATACATTTGTGCAAATGAATTAGAATGGATCGGACGAATGAATTAAAATGGATCGTACGAATGAATTAGAATGGATCGTATGAATGAATTAGAATGGATCGTACGAATGAATTAGAATGGATACATTCGTGCGAATGAATTAGAATTGATCGTACGAATGAATTAGAATGGATCGTGCGAATGAATTAGAATGGATCGTACGAATGAATTAGAATGGATCGTACAAATGAACTAGAATGGATACATTCGTGCGAATGAATTAGAATGGATCGTACGAATGAATTAGAATGGATCTTACGAATGAATTAGAATGGATCGTACGAATGAATTAGAATGGATCGTATGAATGAATTAGAATGGATACATTCGTGCGAATGAATTAGAATGGATCGGACGAATGAATTAGAATGGATCGTACGAATGAATTAGAATGGATCAAATGAATGAATTAGAATGGCTACATTCATGCGAATGAATTAGAATGGATCGTACGAATGGATTAGAATGGATCGTACGAATGGATTAGAATGGATACATTCGAGCGAATGAATTAGAATGGATCGTACGAATAAATTAGAATGGATCGTACGAATGGATTAGAATGGATCCTACGAATGGATTAGAATGGATACCTTTGTGCATATGAATTAGAATGGATCGTACGAATGAATTAGAATGGATCATATTAATGAATTAGAATTGATCGTACGAATGAATTAGAATGGATACATTCGTTCACGATCCATTCTAATTCATTCGCACGAATGTATCCATTCTAATTCATTCGTACGATCCATTCTAATTCATTAATATGATCCATTCTAATTCATTCGTACGATCCATTCTAATTCATTCGCACAATCCATTCTAATTCATTCGCACGAATGTATCCATTCTAATTCATTCGTACGATCCATTCTAATTCATTTGTACGATCCATTCTAATTCATTCGTATGATCCATTCTAATTAATTCGTATGATCCATTCTAATTCATTCGTACGATCCATTCTAATTCATTCATACAATCTATTCTAATTCATTCGTACGATCCATTCTAATTCTTTCGTACGCACGAATGTATCCATTCTAATTCATTCGTACGAATCCATTCTAATGCATTCGTACGATCCATTCTAATTCATTCACACGATCCATTCTAATTCATTCGTTTGATCCATTCTAATTCATTCGCACGAATGTATCCATTCTAATTCATTCGTACGATCTATTCTAATACATTCATACGATCCATTCTAATTCATTCGTACGATCCATTCTAATTCATTCGCACGATCCATTCTAATTCATTAGCACGATCCATGCTAATTCATTCGTTCGATCAATTCTAATTCATTAGCACGATCCATTCTAATTCATTCGTAGGATCCATTTTAATTCATTCGCACGATCCATTCTAATTCATTCATAGGATACATTCTAATACATTCATACGATCCATTCTAATTCCTTCGTACGATCCATTCTAATTCATTCGTACGATCCATTCTAATTCATTCATACAATCCATTCTAATTCTTTCACACGATCCATTCTAATTCATTCGTACGATACATTCTAAATCATTCGTGCAATCCATTCTATTTCATTCGTACGATCAATTCTAATTCATTCATAGGATCCATTCTAATTCATTCATACGATCTATTCTAATTCTTTCGCACGAATGTATCCATTCTAATTCATTCGCAAGAATGTATCCATTCTAATTCATTCGTACGATCCATTCTAATTCTTTCACACGATCCATTCTAATTCATTCGTAGGATCCGTTCTAATTCATTCGTACAATGAGTAAGAATGGATCGTACGAATGAAATAGAATGGATTGTACAAATGATTTAGAATGGATACATTCGTGCGAATGAATTAGAATGGATTGTATGAATGAATTAGAATGGATCGTACGAATGAATTAGAATGGATCGTGTGAAAGAATTAGAATGGATTGTATGAATGAATTAGAATAGATCGTATGAATGAATTAGAATGGATCGTATGAGTGAATTAGAATGGATACGAAGGAATTATAATGGATCGCACGAAGGAATTAGAGTAGATCATACGAATGAATTAGAATGGATCGTGCTAAAGAATTAGAATGGATACATTCGTGCGAATGAATTAGAATGGATCGTATGAATGAATTAGAATGGATCGTACGAATGAATTAGAATGGATCGTGCGAATGAATTACAATGGATCGTACGAATTAATTAGAATGGATCGTACGAATGAACTAGAATGGATACATTCGTGCGAATGAATTAGAATGGATCGTATGAATGAATTAGAATGGATCGTACGAATGAATTAGAATGGATCGTACGAAGGAATTAGAATGGATCGTACGAATGAATTAGAATGGATCGTACGAATGAATTAGAATAGATCGTACGAATGAATTAGAATGGATCGTACGAAGGAATTAGAATGGATCGTACGAATGAATTAGAATGGATCGTATGAATGAATTAGAATGGATACATTCGTGTGAATGAATTAGAATGGATCGTATGAATGAATTAGAATAGATTTTGTGAATGAATTAGAACTGATCGTACGAATGAATTAGAATGGATACATTCGTGCGAATGAATTAGAATGGATTGTATGAATGAATTAGAATGGATCCTATGAATGAATTAGAATGGATCGTACGAATGAATTAGAATGGATACATTCATGCGAATGAATTAGAATTGATCGTACGAATGAATTAGAATGGATCGTGCGAATGAATTAGAATGGATCGTACGAATGAATTAGAATGGATACATTCGTGCAAATGAATTAGAATGGATACATTCGTGCGAATGAATTAGAATAGATCGTATGAATGAATTAGAATGGATCCTATGAATGAATTAGAATGGATCGTGCGAATGAATTAGAATGGATCGTACGAATGAATTAGAATGGATCGTGCTAATGAATTAGAATTGCTCGAACGAATGAATTAGCATGGATCGTGCTAATGAATTAGAATGGATCGTACGAATGAATTAGAATGGATCAAATGAATGAATTAGAATGGTTACATTCATGCGAATGAATTAGAATGGATCGTACGAATGGATTAGAATGGATCGTACCAGTGGATTAGAATGGATACATTCGAGCGAATGAATTAGAATGGATCGTACGAATGAATTAGAATGGATCGTACGAATAAATTAGAATGGATACATTCATCCGAATGAATTAGAATGGATCATACGAATGAGTAAGAATGGAACGTACGAATGAAATAGAATAGATTGTACGAATGAATTAGAATGGATCCTACGAATGAATTAGAATGGATCGTGTGAAAGAATTAGAATGGATTGTATGAATGAATTAGAATAGATCGTATGAATGAATTAGAATGGATCGTGCGAATGAATTCGAATGGATCGTACGAATTCATTCTAAATCATTCATACAATCCATTCTAATTCTTTCACACGATCCATTCTAATTCATTCGTACGTTCCATTCTAATTCATTAGCACGATCCATGCTAATTCATTCGTTCGATCAATTCAAATTCATTAGCACGATCCATTCTAATTCATTCGTACGATCCATTCTAATTCATTCGCACGATCCATTCTTATTCATTCATAGGATCCATTCTAATTCATTCATACGATTTATTCTAATTCTTTCGCACGAATGTATCCATTCTAATTCATTCGCACGAATATATCCATTCTAATTTATTCGTACGATCCATTCTAATTCATTCGCACGATCCATTCTAATTCATTCGTACGATCAATTCTAATTCATTCGCACGAATGTATCCATTCTAATTCATTCGTACGATCCATTCTAATTCATTCATAGGATCCATTCTAATTCATTCATACAATCCATTCTAATTCATTCGCACGAATGTATCCATTCTAATTCATTCGTACGATCAGTTCTAATTCATTCACAAAATCTATTCTAATTCATTCATATGATCCATTCTAATTCATTCACACGAATGTATCCATTCTAATTCATTCGTATGATCTATTCTAATTCCTTCGTACGATCCATTCTAATTCATTCGTACGATCTATTCTAATTCATTCGTACGATCCATTCTAATTCATTCGTACGATCCATTCTAATTCCTTCGTACGATCCATTCTAATTCATTCGTACGATCCATTCTAATTTATTCATACAATCCATTCTAATTCTTTCACACGATCCATTCTAATTCATTCGTACGATCCATTCTAATTCATTAGCACGATCCATTCTAATTCATTCGTTCGATCAATTCTAATTCATTAGCACGATCAATTCTAATTCATTCGTACGATCCATTCTAATTCATTCGCACGATCCATTCTAATTCATTCATAGGATCCATTATAATTCATTCATACGATCTATTCTAATTCTTTCGCAAGAATGTATCCATTCTAATTCATTCGTCCAAATGTATCCATTCTAATTCATTCGTACGAATAAATTAGAATGGATCGTACGAATGAATTAGAATAGATCGTACGAATGAATTAGAATGGATCGTACGAAGGAATTAGAATGGATCGTACGAATGAATTAGAATGGATATATTCGTGCAAATGAATTAGAATGGATCGTATGAATGTATTAGAATGGATTGTATGAGTGAATTAGAATGGATCATACAAATGAATTAGAATGGATTGTATGAATGAATTAGAATGGATCGTACGAATGAATTAGAATGGATCATACGATTTAATTAGAATGGATCGTACGAATGAATTAGAATGGATCGTACGAATGAATTAGAATGGATCGTACGAATGAATTAGAATGGATACATTCGTGCGAATGAATTAGAATGGATACATTCGTGCGAAAGAATTAGAATAGATCGTATGAATGAATTAGAATGGATCCTATGAATGAATTAGAATGGATCGTGCGAATGAATTAGAATGGATCGTACGAATGAATTAGAATGCATTCGTACGATCCATTCTAATTCATTCGCACGAATGTATCCATTCTAGTTCATTCGTACGATCTATTCTAATTCATTCGCATGGATCGTGCATTCGTACGATCCATTCTAATTCATTCGTAAGATCCATTCTAATTCATTCGTACGATCCATTTTAATTCATTCGTACGATCCATTCTAATTCATTCGCACGAATGTATCCATTATAGTTCATTCGTATGATCTATTCTAATTCATTCGTACGATCCATTCTAATTCATTCATACGATCTATTCTAATTCATTCATACAATCCATTCTAATTCTTTCACACGATCCATTCTAATTCATTCGTACGATCCATGCTAATTCATTCGCACAATCAATTCTATTTCATTCGTACGATCTATGCTTACTCATTCGTATGATCCATTCTAATTCATTCGCACGAATGTATCCATAATGGATCATACGAATGAGTAAGAATGGATCGTACGAATGAAATAGAAGGGATTGTGCGAATGAATTAGAATGGACCGTACAAATGAATTAGAATGGATACATTCGTGCGAATGAATTAGAATGGATCGGACGAATGAATTAGAATGGATCATACGAATAAATTAGAATGGATCGTACGAATGAATTAGAATGGATCGTACGAATAAATTAGAATGGATACATTCGTCCGAATGAATTAGAATGGATCATACGAATAAGTAAGAATGGATTGTACGAATGAAATAGAATAGATTGTACGAATGAATTAGAATGGATCCTACGAATGAATTAGAATAGATCATGTGAAAGAATTAGAATGGATTGTATGAATGAATTAGAATGAATTCGTACGATCCATTCGAATTCATTCACACGATCCATTCTAATTCATTCATACGATCCATTCTAATTCATTCATACAATCCATTCTAATTCTTTCACACGATCCATTCTAATTCATTCGTAGGATCCATTCTAATTCATTCGTACAATCTATTCTATTTCATTCGTACGATCCATTCTTACTCATTCGTATGATCCATTCTAATTCACTCGGACGAATGTATCCATTCTAATTTATTCGTATGATCCATTCTAATTCTTTCGTACGATCCATTCTAATTCATTCGTACGACCATTCTAATTCATTCGTCCGATCCATTCTAATTCATTCGCACGAATGTATCCATTCTAATTCATTCATACGATCCATTCTAATTCATTCGTACGATCCATTCTAATTCATTCGTAAGATCCATTCTAATTCATTCGTACGATCCATTCTAATTCATTCGTATGATCCATTCTAATTCATTTGCACGAATGTATCCATTCTAGTTCATTCGTACGATCCATTCTAATTCATTCGTACGATCCATTCTAATTCATTCGCACGATCCATTCTAATTCATTCGTACGATCCATTCTAATTCATTCATACGATCCATTCTAATTCATTCGTACGATCCATTCTAATTCATTCGCAAAAATGTATCCATTCTAATTCATTCGTACGATCCATTCTAATTCATTCGCACGATCCATTCTAATTCATTCGTACGATCCATTCTAATTCATTCGCATGATATGTTCTTATTCATTCGCACAATCCATTCTAATTCATTCGCACGAATGTATCCATTCTAATTCATTCGTACGATCCATTCTAATTCATTCGTACGATCCATTCTATGATCCATTCTAATTAATTTGTATGATCCATTCTAATTCATTCGTACGATCCATTCTAATTCATTCATACAATCCATTCTAATTCATTCGCACGAATGTATCCATTCTAATTAATTTGTACGATCCATTCTAATTCATTCGTATGATCTATTCTTATTCATTCGCACGATCCAGTCTAATTGATTCGCACGATCCATTCTAATTCATTCGCACGAATGTATCCATTCTAATTCATTCGTACGATCCATTCTAATTCATTAATATGATCCATTCTAATTCATTCGTACGATCCATTCTAATTCATATGCACAAAGGTATCCATTCTAATCCATTCGTAGGATCCATTCTAATCCATTCGTACGATCCATTCTAATTCATTCGTACGATCCATTCTAATTCATTTACTCGAATGTATCCATTCTAATCCATTCGTACGATCCATTCAAATCCATTCGTACGATCCATTCTAATTCATTCGCATGAATGTAACCATTCTAATTCATTCATTTGATCCATTCTAATTCATTCGTACGATCCATTCTAATTCATTCGTCCGATCCATTCTAATTCATTCGCACGAATGTATCCATTCTAATTCATTCGTACGATCCATTCTAATTCATTCGTACGATCCATTATAATTCATTCGTAAGATCTATTCTAATTCATTCGTACGATCCATTCAAATTCATTCGTACGATCCATTCTAATTCATTCGCACGAATGTATCCATTCTAGTTCATTCGTACGATCCATTCTAATTCATTCGTACGATCCATTCTAATTCATTCGCACGATCCATTCTAATTCATTCGTACGATCAATTCTAATTCATTCGCACGAATGTATCCATTCTAATTCATTCATACGATCCTGAATTAGAATGGATCGTACAAATGAATTAGAATGGATCGTACGAATGAATTAGAATGGATCGTACGAAGGAATTAGAATGGATCGTACGAATGAATTAGAATGGATATATTCGTGCAAATGAATTAGAATGGATCGTATGAATGTATTAGAATGGATTGTATGAGTGAATTAGAATGGATCATACGAATGAATTAGAATGGATCGTATGAATGAATTAGAATGGATCGTACGAATGAATTAGAATGGATCTTGCGAATGAATTAGAATGGATCGTACGAATGAATTAGAATGGATCGTACGAATGAACAAGAATGGATACATTTGTGCGAATGAATTAGAATGGATCGTACGAATGAATTAGAATGGATCGTACGAATGAATTAGAATGGATCGTATGAATGAATTAGAATGGATCTTACGAATGAATTAGAATAGATCGTATGAATGAATTAGAATGGATCGTACGAATGAATTAGAATGGATACATTCGTGCGAATGAATTAGAATGGATACATTCGTGCGAAAGAATTAGAATAGATCGTATGAATGAATTAGAATGGATCCTATGAATGAATTAGAATGGATCGTGCGAATGAATTTGAATGGATCGTGCTAATGAATTAGAATTGATCGAACGAATGAATTAGCATGGATCGTGCTAATGAATTAGAATGGAACGTACAAATGAATTAGAATGGATCGTGTGAAAGAATTAGAATGGATTGTATGAATGAATTAGAATGGATCGTACGAAGGAATTAGAATGGATCGTGCGAATGAATTAGAATGGATCGTACGAATGAATTAGAATGGATACATTCGTGCAAATGAATTAGAATGGATCGGACGAATGAATTAGAATGGATCGTATGAATGAATTAGAATGGATCAAATGAATGAATTAGAATGGATCGTACGAATGAATTAGAATGCATCGTACGAAAGAATTAGAATGGATCGTGCGAATGAAATAGAATGGATCGTATGAATGAATTAGAATGGATTGTACGAATGGATCGTACGAATGCATTCTAATTCCTTCGTACGATCCATTCTAATTCCTTTGTACGATCCATTCTATTTCATTCGTATGATCCATTCTAATTCCTTCGTACGATCCATTCTAATTCCTTCGTATCCATTCTAATTCACTCATACGATCAATTCTAATCCATTCATACGATCCATTCTAATTCATTCGCATGAATGTAACCATTCTAATTCATTTATTTGATCGATTCTAATTCATTCGTACGATCCATTCTAATTCATTCGTACGATCCATTGTAATTCATTCATACAATCCGTTTAGATTCATTTGGACAAATGTATCCATTAGAATGGATCGTACGTATGATCCATTCTAATTCATTCGTACGATCCATTCTAATTTATTCGCACGAATGTATCCATTCTAGTTCATTCGTACGATCCATTCTAATTCATTCGTACGATCCATTCTAATTCATTCGCACGATCCATTCTAATTCATTCGTACGATCCATTCTAATTCTTTAGCACGAATGTATCCATTCTAATTCATTCGTACATACGATCCATTCTAATTCATTCGCATGAATGTATCCATTCTAATTCATTTGTATAATCCATTCTATTTCATTCGTACGATCCATTCTTACTCATTCGTATGATCCATTCTAATTCATTCGCACGAATGTATCCATTATAATTCATTCGTACGATCCATTCTAATTCATTCGCACGATCCATTCTAATTCATTCATACGATCCATTCTAATTCATTCATACAATCCATTCTAATTCTTTCACACGATCCATTCTAATTCATTCGTAGGATCCATTCTAATTCATTCATACAATCTATTTTATTTCATTCGTACGATCCATTCTTACTCATTCGTATGATCCATTCTAATTCATTCGGACGAATGTATCCATTCTAATTTATTCATACGATCCATTCTAATTCATTCGTACGATCCATTCTAATTCATTCGTACGATCCATTCTAATTCATTCGTCCGATCTATTCTAATTCATTCGCACGAATGTATCCATTCTAATTCATTCGTACGGTCCATTCTAATTCATTCGCACAATCCATTCTATTTCATTAGTACGATCCATTCTTACTCATTCGTATGATCCATTCTAATTCATTCGGAAGAATGTATCCATTCTAATTCATTCGTACGATCCATTCTAATTCATTCATACAATCCATTCTAATTCTTTCATACAATCCATTCTAATTCTTTCGTGCGAATGAATTATAATCCATACCTTTGTGCATATGAATTAGAATGGATCGTACGAATGAATTAGAATGGATCATATTAATGATTTAGAATGGATCGTACGAATGAATTAGAATGGATCATACGAATTAATTAGAATGGATCATACGAATGAATTAGAATGGATCGTACGAATGAATTAGAATGGATCGTACGAATGAATTAGAATGCATCGTGCGAATGAATTAGAATGGATCGTACGAATGAATTAGAATGGATACATTTGTGCGAATGAATTAGAATGGATCGTACGAATGAATGAGAATGGATCGTACGAATGAATTAGAATGGATCGTGCGAATGAATTAGAATGGATCGTACGAATGAATTAGAATGGATCGTGTGAAAGAATTAGAATGGATCGTACGAATGAATTAGAATGGATCGTTTGAATGAATTAGAATGGATCGTATGAATGAATTAGAATAGATTTTGTGAATGAATTAGAACTGATCGTACGAATGAATTAGAATGGATCGTACGAATGAATTAGAATGGATACATTTGTGCGAATAAATTAGAATGGATCGTACGAATGAATTAGAATGGATCGTATGAATGAATTAGAATGGATACATTCGTGCGAATGAATTAGAATGGATCGTGCGAATCCATTAGACTGGATCGTGCGAATGAATAAGAATGGATCATACGAATGAATTAGAATGGATCGTACGAATTAATTAGAATGGATACAATCGTGCGAATGAATTAGAATGGATTGTATGAATGAATTAGAATGGATCATACGAATTAAATAGAATGGATCATACGAATGAATTAGAATGGATCGTACGAATGAATTAGAATGGATCGTACGAATGAACTAGAATGGATCGTACGAATGAAATAGAATAGATTGTACGAATGAATTAGAATGGATTCGTACGAATGAATTAGAATGGATACATTCGTGCGAATGAATTAGAATGCATACATTCGTGCGAAAGAATTAGAATAGATCGTATGAATGAATTAGAATGGATCCTATGAATGAATTAGAATGGATCATGCGAATGAATTAGAATGGATCGTACGAATGAATTAGAATGGATCGTGCTAATGAATTAGAATTGATCGAACGAATGAATTAGCATGGATCGTGCTAATGAATTAGAATGGATCGTACGAATGAATTAGAATGGATCAAATAAATGAATTAGAATGGTTACATTCATGCGAATGAATTAGAATGGATCGTACGAATGGATTAGAATGGATCGTACGAATGGATTAGAATGGATACATTCGAGCGAATGAATTAGAATGGATCGTACGGAATGAATTAGAATGGATTGTATGAATGAATTAGAATGGATCGTGCGAATGAATTAGAATGGATCGTACGAATGAATTAGAATGGATCTTACGAATGAATTAGAATGGATCGTACGAATGAGTAAGAATGGATCGTACGAATGAAATAGAATGGATTGTACGAATGAATTAGAATGGATTCGTACGAATGAATTAGAATGGATACATTCGTGCGAATGAATTAGAATTGATCATACGAATGAGTAAGAATGGATCGTACGAATGAAATAGAATAGATTGTACGAATGAATTAGAATGGATCGTACGAATGAATTAGAATGGATCATATGAATGAATTAGAATGGATACATTCGTACGAATGAAATAGAATAGATCGTACGAATGAATTAGAATGGATCGTACGAATGAATTAGAATGGATACATTCATGCGAATGAATTAGAATTGATCGTACGAATGAATTAGAATGGATCGTGCGAATGAATTAGAATGGATCGTACGAATGAATTAGAATGGATCGTACGAATGAACTAGAATGGATACATTCGTGCGTACGATCCATTCTAATTCATTCGTACGATCCATTCTAATTCATTCGTACGATCCACTCTAATTCATTCGCACAAATGTATACATTCTAATTCATTCGTACGATCCATTCTAATTCATTCGCACGATCCATTCTAATTCATTCGTACGATCCATTCTAATTCTTTCACACGATCCATTCTAATTCATTCGTACGATCCATTCTAATTCATTCGCACGAATATATCCATTCTAGTTCATTCGTACGATCCATTCTAATTCATTTATACAATCCATTCTAATTCATTTGTACGATCCATTCTAATTCATTCGTACGATCCATTCTAATTCATTCGCACGAATGTATCCATTCTAATTCATTCATATGATCCATTCTAATTCATTCATACAATCCATTCTAATTCTTTCACACGATCCATTCTAATTCATTCGTACGATCCATTCTAATTAGAATGGATCGTACGAATGAATTAGAATGGATCATACGAATGAGTAAGAATGGATCGTACGAATGAATTAGAATGGATCGTACGAATAAATTAGAATGGATACATTCATCCGAATGAATTAGAATGGATCATACGAATGAGTAAGAATGGATCGTACGAATGAAATAGAATAGATTGTACGAATGAATTAGAATGGATCTTACGAATGAATTAGAATGGATCGTGTGAAAGAATTAGAATGGATTGTATGAATGAATTAGAATGGATCGTATGAATGAAATAGAATGGATCGTACGAATGGATTAGAATGGATCGTACGAATGAATTAGAATGGATCTTACGAATGAACTAGAATGGACACATTCGTGCGAATAAATTAGAATGGATCGTACGAATGAATTAGAATGGATCGTACGAATGAATGTATCCATTCTAATCCATTCGTACGATCCATTCTAATTCATTCGCATGAATGTAACCATTCTAATTCATTCATTTGATCCATTCTAATTCATTCGTACGATCCATTCTAATTCATTCGTCCGATCCATTCTAATTCATTCGCACGAATATATCCATTCTAAACCATTCATACGATCCATTCTAATTTATTCGTACGATCCATTCTAATTCATTCGTAAGATCCATTCTAATTCATTCGTACGATCCATTTTAATTCATTCGTATGATCCATTCTAATTCTTTCGTAAGATCCATTCTAATTCATTCGTACGATCCATTCTAATTCATTCGCACGAATGTATCCATTCTAGTTCATTCGTATGATCGATTCTAATTCATTTGTACGATCCATTCTAATTCATTCGCACGATCCATTCTAATTCATTCGTACGATCCATTCTAATTCATTCGCACAAATGTATCCTTTCTAATTCATTCGTACGATCCATTCTAATTCATTCGCACAAATGTATCCATTCTAATTCATTCGTACGATCCATTCTAATTCATTCGCACGATCCATTCTAATTCATTCGTACGATCCATTCTTATTCTTTCACACGATCCATTCTAATTCATTCGTACGATCCATTCTAGTTCATTCGCACGATCCATTCTAATTCATTCGTACGATCCATTCTAATTCATTCATACGATCCATTCTAATTCATTCGTACGATCCATTCTAATTCATTCATACGATCCATTCTAATTCATTCGTACGATCCATTCTAATTCATTTGCACAAATGTATCCATTCTAATTCATTCGTACGATCCATTCTAATTCATTCGCACGATCCATTCTAATTCATTCGTACGATCCATTCTAATTCATTCACACGATCTGTTCTTATTCATTCACACAATCCATTCTAATTCATTCGCACGAATGTATCCATTCTAATTCATTCGTACGATCCATTCTAATTCATTCGCACGATCCATTCTAATTCATTCGTACGATCCATTCTAATTCATTCACACGATCTGTTCTTATTCATTCGCACAATCCATTCTAATTCATTCGCACGAATGTATCCATTCTAATTAATTCGTATGATCCATTCTAATTCATTCGTACGATCCATTCTAATTCATTCATACAATCCATTCTAATTCATTCTTACGATCCATTCTAATTCATTCGTACGATCCATTCTAATTCACTCATACGATCCATTCTAATACATTCATACGATCCATTCTAATTCATTTTCATGAATATATCCATTCTAATTCATTTGTACGATCCATTCTAATTCCTTCGTACGATCTATTCTAATTCATTCGTACGATCTATTCTAATTCATTCGTACGATCCATTCTAATTCATTCGTACGATCCATTCTAATTCCTTCGTACGATCCATTCTAATTCATTTGTACGATCCATTCTAATTCATTCGTCCAATCTATTCTAATTCATTCGTACGAATGGATACATTCGTGTGAATGAATTAGAATGGATCGTACGAATGAGTAAGAATGGATCGTACGAATGAAATAGAATGGATTGCATGAATGAATTAGAATGGATCGTACGAATTAATTAGAATGGATCGTGTGAAAGAATTAGAATAGATCGTACGAATGAATTAGAATGGATCGTGCGAATGAATTATAATAGATCGTACGAATGAATTAGAATGGATCGTACGAAGGAATTAGAATGGATCGCACGAATGAATTAGAATGGATATATTCGTGCAAATGAATTAGAATGGATCATACGAATGAGTAAGAATGGATCGTACGAATGAAATTGAATAGATTGTACGAATGAATTAGAATGGATCCTACGAATGAATTAGAATAGATCGTGTGAAAGAATTAGAATGGATTATATGAATGAATTAGAATGGATCGTACAAATGAATTAGAATGGATCGTACGAAGGAATTAGAATGGATCGTGCGAATGAATTAGAATGGATCGTACGAATGAATTGGAATAGATCGTATGAATGAATTAGAATGGATCGTACGAAGGAATTAGAATGGATCTTACGAAGGAATTAGAATGGATATATTCGTGCAAATGAATTAGAATGGATCGTATGAATGTATTAGAATGGATCGTACGAATGAATTAAAATGGATCGTGTGAAAGAATTAGAATGGATCGTACGAATGAATTAGAATGGATCGTGCGAATGAATTAGAATGGATCGTACGAATGAATTAGAATGGATACATTTGTGCGAATGAATTAGAATGGATCGTATGAATGAATTAGAATGGATCGTATGAATGAATTAGAATGGATACATTCGTGTGAATGAATTAGAATGGATCGGACGAATGAATTAGAATGGATCGTACGAATAAATTAGAATGGATCAAATGAATGAATTAGAATGGTTACATTCATGCGAATGAAACAGAATGGATCGTACGAATGGATTAGAATGGATCGTACGAATGGATTAGAATGGATATATTCGAGCGAATGAATTAGAATGGATCGTACGAATGGATTAGAATGGATCCTACGAATGGATTAGAATGGATACCTTTGTGCATATGAATTAGAATGGATCGTACGAATGAATTAGAATGGATCATATTAATGAATTAGAATGGATCGTACGAATGAATTAGAATGGATACATTCGTGCACGATCCATTCTAATTCATTCGCACGAATGTATCCATTTTAATTCATTCGTACGATCCATTCTAATTCCTTCGTACGATCCATTCTAATTCATTCGTACGATCTATTCTAATTCATTTGTACGATCCATTCTAATTCATTCGCACGATCTATTCTAATTCATTCATAGGATCCATTCTAATTCATTCATACGATCTATTCTAATTCTTTCGCACGAATGTATCCATTCTAATTCATTCGCACGAATGTATCCATTCTAATTCATTCGTACGATCCATTCTAATTCATTCGTATGATCCATTCTAATTCATTCATACGATCTATTCTAATTCATTCATATAATCCATTCTAATTCTTTCACACGATCCATTCTAATTCATTCGTAGGATCCATTCTAATTCATTCTTACGATCCATTCTAATTCATTTGTACGATCCATTCTAATTCATTCGTACAATCCATTCTATTTCATTCGTACGATCCATTCTTACTCATTCGTATGATCCATTCTAATTCATTCGCACAAATGTATCCATTCTAATTCATTCACACGATCGTATGAATTAGAATGGATACACTCGTGCGAATGAATTAGAATGGATCGTGCGAATCCATTAGACTGGATCGTGCGAATGAATAAGAATGAATCTTACGAATGAATTAGAATGGATCGTACGAATTAATTAGAATGGATACATTCGTGCGAATGAATTAGAATGGATTGTATGAATGAATTAGAATGGATCATACGAATGAATTAGAATGGATCCTACAAATGAATTAGAATGGATCGTGTGAAAGAATTAGAATGGATTGTATGAATGAATTAGAATAGATCGTATGAATGAATTAGAATGGATCGTACGAATGAATTAGAATGGATCGTACGAATGAATTAGAATGGATACATTCGTGCGAATGAATTAGAATGGATACATTCGTGCGAAAGAATTAGAATAGATCGTATGAATGAATTAGAATGGATCCTATGAATGAATTAGAATGGATCGTGCGAATGAATTAGAATGGATCGTACGAATGAATTAGAATAGATCGTACGAATGAATTAGAATGGATCGTACGAAGGAATTAGAATGGATCGTACGAATGAATTAGAATGGATCATATGAATGAATTAGAATGGATCGTGCGAATGAATTAGAATGGATCGTGCGAATCAATTAGACTGGATCGTGCGAATGAAGAAGAATAGATCATAAAAATGAATTAGAATGGATGGTACGAATTAATTAGAATGGATACATTCGTGCGAATGAATTAGAATGGATTGTATGAATGAATTAGAATGGATCGTACGAATGAATTAGAATGGATCATATGAATTAATTAGAATGGATCATACGAATGAATTAGAATGGATCGTACGAATGAAGTAGAATGGATCGTACGAATGAATTAGAATGGTTCGTGCGAATGAATTAGAATGGATCGTACGAATAAATTAGAATGGATACTTTTGTACGAATGAATTAGAATGGATCATACGAATGAATTAGAATGGATCGTATGAATGAATTAGAATGGATCGTACGAATGAATTAGAATGGATCGTGCGAATGAATTAGAATGGATCGTACGAATGAATAAGAATGGATCGTGTGAAAGAATTAGAATGGATCGTACGAATGAATTAGAATGGATCGTGCGAATGAATTAGAATGGATCGTACGAATGAATTAGAATGGATACAGTTGTGCGAATGAATTAGAATGGATCGTACGAATGAATTAGAATGGATCGTATGAATGAATTAGAATGGATCGTACGAATGAATTAGAATGGATCGTGCGAATGAATTAGAATGGATCGTACGAATGAATTAGAATGGATCGTACGAATGAACTAGAATGGATACATTCGTACGAATGAATTAGAATGGATCTTACGAATGAATTAGAATGGATCTTACGAATGAATTAGAATGGATCGTACGAATGAATTAGAATGGATCGTACGAATGAATTAGAATGGATACATTCGTGTGAATGAATTAGAATGGATCGGACGAATGAATTAGAATGGATCGTACAAATGAATTAGAATGGATCGTACGAATGAATTACAATGGATCGTACGAATAAATTAGAATGGATACATTCGTCCGAATGAATTAGAATGGATCATACGAATGAGTAAGAATGGATCGTACGAATAAAATAGAATAGATTGTACGAATGAATTAGAATGGATTCGTACGAATGAATTAGAATGGATACATTCATGCGAATGAATTAGAATGGATCGTACCAATGAGTAAGAATGGATCGTACGAAAGAAATAGAATGGATTGTGCGAATGAATTAGAATGGATCGTACGAATGAATTAGAATGGATCGTGTGAAAGAATTAGAATGGATTGTATGAATGAATTAGAATAGATCGTATGAATGAATTAGAATGGATCGTACGAATGAATTAGAATGGATCGTACGAATGAGTAAAAATGGATCGTACGAATGAAATAGAATGGATTGCACGAATGAATTAGAATGGATCGTACGAATGAATTAGAATGGATCGTGTGAAAGAATTAGAATGGATTGTATGAATGAATTAGAATGGATCGTACGAATGAATTAGAATGGATCATACGAAGGAATTAGAATGGATCGTACGAATGAATTAGAATGGATCGTACGAATGAATTAGAATAGATCGTACGAATGAATTAGAATGGATCGTACGAAGGAATTAGAATGGATCGTACGAATGAATTAGAATGGATATATTCGTGCAAATGAGTAAGAATTGATCGTATGAATGTATTAGAATGGATCATATGAGTGAATTAGAATGGATCGTACGAATGAATTAGAATGGATCGTATGAATGAATTAGAATGGATCGTGCGAAAGAATTAGAATGCATTGTATGAATGAATTAGAATGGATCGTATGAATGAATTAGAAAGGATCGTGCGAATGAATTCGAATGGATCGCATGACCCATTCGAATAGAATGGATCGTATGAATGAATTAGAATGGATCGGGCGAATGAATTAGAATGGATTGTAGGAATGAATTAGAATAGATCGTATGAATGAATTAGAGTGGATCGTATGAATGAATTAGAATGGATCGTGCGAATGAATTAGAATGGATCGTACGAATGAATTAGAATGGATCGTACGAATGAATTAGAATGGATCATACGAATGAATTAGAATGGATCATACGAATGAGTAAGAATGGATCGTACGAATGAAATAGAATGGATTGTACGAATGAATTAGAATGGATACATTCATGCGAATGAATTAGAATGGATCGGACGATTGAATTAGAATGGATCGTACGATTCATTCTAATTCATTCGTACGATCCATTCTAATACATTCGTACGATTCATGCTAATTCATTCGCACGATCCATTCTAATTCATTCGTACGATCCATTCTTATTCATTCATACGATCCATTCTAATTCATTCGCACAATCCATTCTAATTCATTCGTACAATCCATTCTAATTCATTCGTATGATCCATTCTAACTCATTCGGTGGATCCATTCTAATTCATTCGTACGATCCATTCTAATTCATTCCCACGATCCATTCTAATTTATTCTTACGATCCATTCTAATTCATTCGTACGATCTATTCTAATTCATTCGCACGAATGTAACCATTCTAATTCATTCATACGATTCATTTTAATTCATTCGTATGAGCTATTCTAATTCATTCGTACGATCCATTCTAATTCATTCGTACGATCCATTGTAATTCATTCATACAATCCATTTAGATTCATTCGCACAAATGTATCCATTCAAATTCATTCGTACGATCCAGTCTAATTTATTCGTACGATCCATTCTAATTCCTTCGTACGATCCATTCTAATTCATTTGTACGATCTATTCTAATTCATTCGTACGATCCATTCTAATTCATTCGTACGATCCATTCTAATTCCTTCGTACGATCCATTCTAATTCATTCGTACGATCCATTCTAATTCATTCGTACAATCTATTCTAATTCATTCGTATGAATGGATACATTCGTGTGAATGAATTAGAATGGATCATATGAATGAGTAAGAATGGATCGTACGAATGAAATAGAATGGATTGCACGAATGAATTAGAATGGATCGTACGAATGAATTAGAATGGATCATGTGAAAGAATCAGAATGGATTGTATGAATGAATTAGAATGGATCGTACGAATGAATTAGAATGGATCGTACGAAGGAATTAGAATGGATCGTACGAATGAATTAGAATGGATCGTACGAATGAATTAGAATAGATCATACGAATGAATTAGAATGGATCGTACGAAGGAATTAGAATGGATCGTACGAAAGAATTAGAATGGATATATTCGTGCAAATGAATTAGAATGGATCGTATGAATGTATTAGAATGGATCGTATGAGTGAATTAGAATGGATCGTACGAATGAATTAGAATGGATCGTACGAATGAATTAGAATGGATACATTCGTGTGAATGAATTAGAATGGATCGTATGAATGAATTAGAATAGATTTTGTGAATGAATTAGAACTGATCGTACAAATGAATTAGAATGGATACATTCGTGCGAATGAATTAGAATGGATTGTATGAATGAATTAGAATGGATCGTACGAATGAACTAGAATGGATACATTCGTGCGAATGAATTAGAATGGATCGTACGAATGAATTAGAATGGATCGTACGAATGAATTAGAATGGATCTTACGAATGAATTAGAATGGATCGTACGAATGAATTAGAATAGATCGTACGAATGAATTAGAATGGATACATTCGTGCGAATGAATTAGAATGGATCGGACGAATGAATTAGAATGGATCGTACGAATGAATTAGAATGGATCGTACGAATGAATTAGAATGGATCGTGCGAATGAATTCGAATGGATCGCATGATCCATTCGAATATAATGGATCGTTTGAATGAATTAGAATGGATCGGGCGAATGAATTAGAATGGATTGTAGGAATGAATTAGAATGGATCGTATGAATGAATTAGAATGGATCGTATGAATGAATTAGAATGGATCGTGCAAATGAATTAGAATGGATCGTACGAATGAATTAGAATGGATCGTACGAATGAATTAGAATGGATCATACGAATGAATTAGAATGGATCATACGAATGAGTAAGAATGGATCGTACGAATGAAATAGAATGGATTGTACGAATGAATTAGAATGGATACATTCATGCGAATGAATTAGAATGGATCGGACGATTGAATTAGAATGGATCGTACGATTCATTCTAATTCATTCGTACGATCCATTCTAATACATTCGTACGATTCATGCTAATTCATTCGCACGATCCATTCTAATTCATTCGTACGATCCATTCTTATTCATTCATACGATCCATTCGAATTCATTCGCACAATCCATTCTAATTCATTCGTACAATCCATTCTAATTCATTCGTATGATCCATTCTAACTCATTCGGTGGATCCATTCTTATTCATTCGTACGATCCATTCTAATTCATTCCCATGATCCATTCTAATTTATTCGTACGATCCATTCTAATTCATTCGTACGATATATTCTAATTCATTCGCACAAATGTAACCATTCTAATTCATTCATACGATTCATTCTAATTCATTCGTATGAACTATTCTAATTCATTCGTACGATCCATTCTAATTCATTCATACGATCCATTGTAATTCATTCATACAATCCATTTAGATTCATTCGCACAAATGTATCCATTCAAATTCCTTCGTACGATCCAGTCTAATTCATTCGTACAAATCCAGTCTAATTCATTCGTACGATCCATTCTAATTCCTTCGTACGATCCATTCTAATTCATTCGTACGATCTATTCTAATTCATTCGTACGATCCATTCTAATTCATTCGTACGATCCATTCTAATTCATTCGTACGATCTATTCTAATTCATTCGTACGAATCCAGTCTAATAAATTCATACAAATCCAGTCTAATTCATTCGTACGATCCATTCTAATTCCTTCGTACGATCCATTCTAATTCATTTGTACGATCTATTCTAATTCATTCGTACGATACATTCTAATTCATTCGTACGATCCATTCTAATTCCTTCGTACGATCCATTCTAATTCCTTCGTACGATCCAGTCTAATTCATTCGTACAAATCCAGTCTAATTCATTCGTACGATCCATTCTAATTCCTTCGTACGATCCATTCTAATTCATTCGTACGATCTATTCTAATTCATTCGTACGATCCATTCTAATTCATTCGTACGATCCATTCTAATTCATTCATACAATCCATTTAGATTCATTCGCACAAATGTATCCATTCTAATTCATTCTTACGATCCAGTCTAATTCATTCGTTCGATCCATTCTAATTCCTTCGTACGATCCATTCTAATTCATTCGTACGATCTATTCTAATTCATTCGTACGATCCATTCTAATTCATTCGTACGATCCATTCTAATTCATTCGTACGATCCATTCTAATTCATTCGTACAATCTATTCTAATTCATTCGTACGAATGGATACATTAGTGTGAATGAATTAGAATGGATCGTACGAATAAGTAAGAATGGATCGTACGAATGAAATAGAATGGATTGTACGAATGAATTAGAATGGATCGTACGAATGAATTAGAATGGATCGTGTGAAAGAATTAGAATGGATTGTATGAATGAATTAGAATGGATTGTACGAATGAATTAGAATGGATCGTACGAAGGAATTAGAATGGATCATACGAATGAATTAGAATGGATTGTGCGAATGAATTAGAATGGATCGTACGAATGAATTAGAATGGATCGTGTGAAAGAATAGAATGGATTGTATGAATGAATTAGAATAGATCGTATGAATGAATTAGAATGGATCGTACGAATGAATTAGAATGGATCGTACGAATGAACTAGAATGGATACATTCGTGCGAATGAATTAGAATGGATCGTACGAATGAATTAGAATGGATCGTACGAATGAATTAGAATGGATCTTACGAATGAATTAGAATGGATCGTACGAATGCACGATCCATGCTAATTCATTCATTCGATCAATTCTAATTCATTAGCACGATCCATTCTAATTCATTCGTACGATCCATTCTAATTCATTCGCACGATCCATTCTAATTCATTCGTACGATCCATTCTAATTCTTTCACACGATCCATTCTAATTCATTCGTACGATCCATTCTAATTCATTCGTACGATCCATTCTAATTCATTCGTACGATCCATTCTAATTCCTTCGCACGATCCATTCTAATTCATTCATACAATCTATTCTAATTCATTCATGCAATCCATTCTAATTCTTTCACACGATCCATTCTAATTCATTCGTACGATCCATTCTAATTCATTCGCACAATCCATTCTAATTCATTCGCACGAATATATCCATTCTAAATCATTCGTACAATCCATTCTATTTCATTCGTACGATACATTCTTACTCATTGTACGAATGAATTAGAATGGATCCTACGAATGAATTAGAATGGATCGTGTGAAAGAATTAGAATGAATTGTATGAATGAATTAGAATGGATCGTATGAATGAATTAGAATGGATCGTACGAATGAATTAGAATGGATACATTCGTGCGAATGAATTAGAATTGATCGTACGAATGAATTAGAATGGATGGTGCGAATGAATTAGAATGGATCGTACGAATGAATTAGAATGGATTGTACGAATGAACTAGAATGGATACATTCGTGTGAATGAATTAGAATGGATCGTACGAATGAATTAGAATGGATACATTCGATCGAATGAATTAGAATGGAGGTACGAATGAATTAGAATGGATCGTACGGAATGAATTAGAATGGATATATTTAAATGAATAAATTAGAATGGATCATACGAATGAATTTGAATGGATCGTACGAATGAATTAGAATGGATAGTGCGAATGAATTAGAATCGATCGTACGAATGAATTAGATTGGATCATTCGAATGAATTAGAATGGATCATACGAATGAGTAAGAATGGATCGTACAAATGAAATAGAATGGATTGTACGAATGAATTAGAATGGATCCTACGAATGAATTAGAATAGATCGTGTAAAAGAATTAGAATGGATTGTATGAATGAATTAGAATGAATTCGTACGATCTATTCGAATTCATTCGCACGATCTATTCTAATTCATTCATACGATTCATTCTAATTCATTCATACAATCCATTCTAATTCACTCATACGATCTATTCTATTTCATTCGTACGATCCATTCTTACTCATTCGTATGATCCATTCTAATTCATTCGGACGAATGTATCCATTCTAATTTATTCGTACGATCCATTCAAATTCATTCGTACGATCCATTCTAATTCATTCGTATGATCCATTCTAATTCATTCGTCCGATCCATTCTAATTCATTCGCACAAATGTATCCATTCTAATTCATTCGTATGATCCATTCTAATTCATTCATAAGATCCATTCTAATTCATTCGTACGATCCATTCTAATTCATTCGTACGATCCATTCTAATTCATTCGCACGAATGTACCCATTCTAGTTCATTCGTACGATCCATTCTAATTCATTCGAACGATCCATTCTATTTCATTCGCACGATCCATTCTAATTCATTCGTACGATCCATTCTAATTCATTCGTCCGATCCATTCTAATTCATTCGCACGAATGTATCCATTCTAATTCATTCGTACGATCCATTCTAATTCTTTCACACGATCGATTCTAATTCATTCGTACGATCCATTCTAATTCATTCGCACGATCCATTCTAATTCATTCGTACGATCCATTCTAATTCATTCATACGATCCATTCTAATTCAGTCGTACGATCCATTCTAATTTATTCGCACAAATGTATCCATTCTAATTCATTCGTACGATCCATTCTAATTCATTCGCACGATCCATTCTAATTCATTCGTACGATCCATTCTAATTCATTCGTACGATCCATTCTAATTCATTCGTAAGATCTATTCTAATTAATTCGTATGATCCATTCTAATTCATTCGTACGATCCATTCTAATTCATTCATACAATCCATTCTAATTCATTCGCACAAATGTATCCATTCTAATTAATTCGTACGATCCATTCTAATTCATTCGTATGATCTATTCTTATTCTTTCGCATGATCCAGTCTAATTGATTCGCACGATCCATTCTAATTCATTCGCACGAATGTATCCATTCTAATTCATTCGTACGATCCATTCTAATTCATTAATATGATCCATTCTAATTGATTCGTACGATCCATTCTAATTCATATGCACAATGGTATCCATTCTAATTCATTCGTACGATCCATTCTAATTCATTCGTACGATCCAATCTAATTCTTTCACACGATCCATTCTAATTCATTCGTACGATCCATTCTAATTCATTCGCACGATCATTTCTAATTCATTCGTATGATCCATTCTAATTCATTCGCACGATCTATTCTAATTCATTCGCACGATCCATTCTAATTCATTCGCACGATCCATTCTAATTTATTCGTACGATCCATTCTAATTCATTCGGACGAATGTATCCATTCTAATTTATTCGTACGATCCATTCTAATTCATTCGCATGAATGTAACCATTCTAATTCATTCATTTGATCCATTCTAATTCATTCGTACGATCCATTCTAATTCATTCGTCCGATCCATTCTAATTCATTCGCACGAATGTATCCATTCTAATTCATTCGTACGATCCATTCTAATTCATTCGCACGATCCATTCTAATCCATTCGTACGATCCATTCTAATTCATTCGTACGATCCATTGTAATTCATTCGCTCGAATGTATCCATTCTAATCCATTCGTACAATCCATTCTAATCCATTCGTACGATCCATTCTAATTCATTCGCATGAATGTAACCATTCTAATTCATTCATTTGATCCATTCTAATTCATTCGTACGATCCATTCTAATTCATTCGTCCGATCCATTCTAATTCATTCGCACGAATGTATCTATTCTAATTCACTCGCATGATCCATTCTAATTCATTCGTACGATCCATTCTAATTCATTCGTCAGATCCATTCTAATTCATTCGTAGGATCCATTCTAATTCATTCGTACAATCTATTCTATTTCATTCGTACGATCCATTCTTACTCATTCGTATGATCTATTCTAATTCATTCGGACGAATGTATCCATTCTAATTTATTCGTACGATCCATTCTAATTCATTCGTACGATCCATTCTTACTCATTCGTACGATTCATTCTAATTCTTTCGTACGATCCATTCTAATTCCTTCGTACGATCCATTCTAATTCATTCGCACGATCCATTCTAATTCTTTCATACAATCCATTCTAATTCTTTCATGCGAATGAATTAGAATGGATACCTTTGTGCATATGAATTAGAATGGATCGTACGAATGAATTAGAATGGATCATATTAATGAATTAGAATGGATCGTACGAATGAATTAGAATGGATACATTCGTGCGAATGAATTAGAATGTATCGTGCGAATCAATTAGACTGGATCGTGCGAATGAATAAGAATAGATCATAGGAATGAATTAGAATAGATCGTACGAATTAATTAGAATGGATATATTCTTGCGAATGAATTAGAATGGATTGTCTGAATGAATTAGAATGGATCGTACGAATGAATTAGAATGGATCATACGAATTAATTAGAATGGATCATACGAATGAATTAGAATGGATCGTACGAATGAATTAGAATGGATCGTACGAATGAATTAGAATGGATCGTGCGAATGAATTAGAATGGATCGTACGAATGAATTAGAATGGATACATTTGTGCGAATGAATTAGAATGGATCGTACGAATGAATTAGAATGGATCGTATGAATGAATTAGAATGGATCGTACGAATGAATTAGAATGGATCGTGCGAATGAATTAGAATGGATCGTACGAATGAATTAGAATGGATCGTGTGAAAGAATTAGAATGGATCGTACGAATGAATTAGAATGGATCGTATGAATGAATTAGAATAGATTTTGTGAATGAATTAGAACTGATCGTACGAATGAATTAGAATGGATCGTACGAATGAATTAGAATGGATACATTTGTGCGAATGAATTAGAATAGATCGTACGAATGAATTAGAATGGATCGTATGAATGAATTAGAATGGATACATTCGTGCGAATGAATTAGAATGGATCGTGCGAATCCATTAGACTGGATCGTGCGAATAAATAAGAATGGATCATACGAATGAATTAGAATGGATCGTACGAATTAATTAGAATGGATACATTCGTGCGAATTAATTAGAATGGATTGTATGAATGAATTAGAATGGATCGTACGAATGAATTAGAATGGATCATACGAATTAATTAGAATGGATCATACGAATGAATTAGAATTGATCGTGTTGGGGGTAGCTGAAATCTGCCCTGGAGGTCGCCCCCCCCCCCTCCCCCCCCCGTGCTCGCCGAATCACCTTGACAGGGAGCGAGATCCACATTGGGCTGAAGGGGCCTAGGCCAAGAGCACTCTTAGGAGCTCGTCTAAGCTCGCTGGAGCTCGCCTGAGCTCGCCCAGGAGCTCGCCTAAGCTCGCTCAGGAGCTCGCCAAGCTCGCCCAGGAGCTCACCTGAGCTCGCTCAGGAGCACGCCTAAGCTCGCTCAGGAGCTCGCCAAGCCCGCGCGAGAATTCGCTTGCAGTGGTAGCGGGAGTTAGACCGTCATGCATAACGAAGATACCGGCACCACAAACACCCCTAGCTCGCGCAGGAGCTCGCCCAAGCTCGCTCAGGAGCTCACCCGAGCTCGCCAGAACGCCCTAGTTTATCAAAGAGGTCGCTCCCGCGAGGTCCGACTCTCGATAGATGTGGAAGAGAAGGCAGAGCAATGGAGGGCGAGCTCGCCTTAGCTCCCCACCGGAGGTCGCCCACAATGTATGAAAGGATGCCAGGAGTCGAAACCCCACAAAGGCTACGTGGGCAAACGTGGTCCACGGAAGCCCGCTCAAATCAGTTCGAGACCTCCCAGACTTGAACATTCCAGAATAGCCACCTGGTAGTGAAAGAAAGATGCTCTCCCCCACTCAAACCGCTTGGCAAGCTCGGCGACAAAGAATGTCAGGGCGTGAGTACCAAGGACTGTCAGAGACCCACAAGAGCCGGATCGTGGGGGTCTAGAAGGCTCTGGAAGAATCTCCACGTGTCGGGCCATGGTAGGCCACCGATTGCTATAAATGTTCACCCCCAGGCTCCATAGTACAGGTTGGAAACCCTATTCCCTTCCACTTTGGTCCACTAAAGCTCACCGTTGTGCAATTGAGACTGACTTGAGCATCGGAGGGTCTGTGCTCCGAAGGGAGCCAGCCGTTCTAACGCTTTTTCTTTGTCTTGCAGGCAGCCCACCCGGACCAGCAAAAAAATCCCCCGAACATTTGGCGCCGTCTGTGGGATCTTTCGACTGGTTCCGGCGAGAACGCCCACGACCACGCGGTTGAACGCCGTCGGCTCTCGTGACCCCAAAGATGGCTCCGGCGACAAGGGGACGCAGGCGACCAAGGACCCGTGTGAGGTCTGCGCGTAGCGAACCTCCTGTTGAGACCCCCCAGCCCCCTGTCCCGCTGAGTGACCAGCTCCTGTTGGAGATCTTGGCCACCCAGCGGGCCATGATGGAGGAGCTGACGCGAATGCGTCAGGTTCCGGCGGCCAGCCGATGCTCCGGGCCGGCGAATACGGCACCTCCGGTGCGACCACCAGCTTCAACATCGCGTCCGCCCACGGCCATTCCGGCTCGGCAGGTTTCCCGTTCGGAGCCCTCGGTCGAGAGAGCGGCCGTGCACGGGGTGTCGGAAACCCCGCTTACGAGGCTACAGAAGCTAGTAACCCAGCGGTCTAGCAACTAGGCGACCTCACGGGCGACCATCCCTCACCGCCGTAGCCGGAGAGCCGATTCTAACGTGTCAGAGGCAAGGTCTCTAGAGCGGGATCGTGACCCGCGCCATCGGCGACGAGAGAAAGAGCCCGCGGTGGCTATACCTTCCGAAGCTCGAGAGGCAACGGCCTCCCACAGACCAACCGCCACGATGAAGGAATCCACGGGCGAACAGCGAGGAGGCCGCCGAGCGGTAGCCCCCGAGGGTCGCCGCGGGGCGGATCCGAACCTCCCTCGAGGGAGCGTGCACGGCCGCCTAGGACCTGCGCAGCAGCCTCTGGGAGTTTTCCCCGGGCACTGGCAGCGACCTAACGCGACGGTGGACCTGCTGGAGGACCTCGCCGCCCACGGGGGTAGCTCGCCCTTCACAAGTGAGGTGCACCAAGGAGGTTTCCCTCACCATTGGACCCCGCCTAAGTTTGTACTGTTCGATGGATCGCAAGATCCAGTCGACCACCTATTGGCTTACCGGAAGCTGTTATTCTTCTGGGACCAAGATCATATTCTGTGCCGGGCTTTCCCGAGTAGCTTGACGGGCTCGGCGTTAAATTGGTTCCACAAGTTGCCGTCGGGCACCATTCCAGACTTCCCAACTCTCTCCAGGTTGTTTCTGGAGCAATATCGGTGCAATAGCTGTCCCCATAAGAGGATCGAGTCCCTTTTCACTTTGTCCATGGGAGCCCGCGAAACTCTTCGAAGCTTCGCGACGCGCTTCCGAAGCGCCTACCTCGCTCTGGAGGACGCTGTCGGCCAAGATCGCACGACGGTGAGCGCGTTCCGGAACACCCTCCCCGAGGGAAGCAAGCTTCATGACGCCCTGGTAATCAAGGATCCCCGCACGATCGTCGAGCTATTCGCTCTTGTCCAGCAGCACATTAAGCTCGAAGATGCGGTGTTAGACTGGAAGGGAAAGGCAGTCGAGCAGCGACCTCCTCCGGCTCTGCGACCTCTCGTTGTTAAGGCCGTGGAGAGGCGGGAGGCGCCACAGGTGGCACCTTTGCTCGGACCACCCGCAGCTCCTGTCGTACAGCCCGCGGAAGCCCCCCGGTGGTCGTTAGAAGGCCGGCGAACTGGCGCCTGCCTCCGGGACCCGGGGAGCGAGATTTCATCGTGTTAACCCACTCGCCAGGGCAAATCTTCCACCAGATTCGGAACGAACCTTTCTTTCAGTATCCACCCCCCCTGCAGGTCGGGGAGCCCGGCTCAACCGACAATTCACGACGGTGCACCTTTCATCGCAGCCCCGGGCATCACACCAATAGATGCCGGGCTCTGAAGAACCACCTCGAGGACTTGGTCGCCCAAGGCCATTTGGATCAGTTTATTTCGCCTCCAAGGAGGTTCGAGGTGATACCGACACGGGCTCCTCGGGAGGGAGATCGCCCGGGGCCCGCTGAGCCCGCCCTGCCTCTACCGCCCCCGGGAGGGCCGGCGGTCTGTCACACAATCAGTGGGCGCCTGAGCGGCCCAAGATCCAGCAACGAGGTTCGGAGGCAAGTTAGAGAGATGAAGCGAGCTCAGAAGGTATTCTCTGTTTCTTTAACCCCTGTACTTCTCCAAACACCAAAGGTAGAAGCCCGAGACTTTATTTGGTTCTCGGAGGAGGACATGGCCGGGGTCGTTACCCCCCATAATGATCCCCTCGTCATACGTCTTATGATGGCGAACATCGAAGTAAGGCGGGTCCTGATTGACCCAGGAAGTGCTGTAGATATTCTGTTCTTATCGGCCTTCCAGCGAATGGGGTTGAGGCAAGTTGACTTGTCTCCCTCAGCGGGCACGCTCACCGGTTTCACAGGCGAGGTCGCTGAGGTGGCAGGGGAGATAACCCTCACCGTAACAGCGGGCCCGGAGGTGCGTCAAGTCCGTTTCGCGGTGGTGGATGGGCAGTCCGCTGTCAATGCCATCCTAGGGCGACCTTGGCTGAGGCAGATGAAGGTGGTGTCCTCGCCTAATCATCAGGCCCTCAAGTTTCCCACCAACGGAGGGGTCGTGATAATTCGAGGCGACCAGGTCACTGCTACCAGGTGCGAGCAGGACGTCTTTCACCTCGCAGACGTTGAGGTCGCTGAGGCCAAGAGGCCCGCGCCCTCCTAGCAATTAACGCCCACCTCAAGCGGGCTCCCTCAAAGCCCGAGAGAGGTCACCTCGCTTAGATCACCCACTTCACCCCCGGGTGGAAGCGGCATGGATTTTGAGCTCGAGGAGAAAGGCCGCCTACCAGGGACCCAGAGAGGAAGTTTTCCCATTGCCGAGCCGCTACAAGAAGTCAACATTGGTAGCGAGGATGGGCCGAGGATCGTTAGTCTCGAGACCTCGCTAACCAAGGGCGAGGTCCTGGCCCTAACCAACATACTCAGGGAATATCGTGACGTATTCGCCTGGAGCTTCACGGACATGCTTGGGATTGACCCGGAGGTCGCCTGTCATTGTCTGCACACAATGAAAGAATTCCCGCCGGTCAAGCAAAAAGCTCGACAATTAGAATGGATCGTACGAATGAATTAGAATGGATATATTCGTGCGAACCAATTAGAATGGATCGTGCGAATCAATTAGACTGGATCGTGCGAATGAATAAGAATAGATCATATGAATGAATTAGAATGGATCGTACAAATTAATTAGAATGGATACATTCGTGCGAATGAATTAGAATGGATTGTATGAATGAATTAGAATGGATCGTACGAATGAATTAGAATGGATCATACGAATGAATTAGAATGGATCATACGAATGAATTAGAATGGATCGTGTGAATGAATTAGAATGGATCGAACGAATGAATTAGAATGGATATATTCGAGCGAATGAATTAGAATAGATCATAGGAATGAATTAGAATGGATCATACGAATGAATTAGAATGAATCGTACGAACGAATTAGAATGGATCGTACGAACGAATTAGAATGGATCATATGAACGAATTAGAATGGATCGTACGAAAGAATTAGAATGGATACATTCGAGCGAATGAATTAGAATGGATCGTAGAATGAATTAGAATAGATCATAGGAATGAATTAGAATGGATCGTGCAAATGAATTAGAATGGATACATTCGTGCGAATGAATTAGAATGGATCGTGCGAATGAATTACAATTTTTGTACGAATGAATTAGAATGGATATATTTGAACGAATAAATTAGAATGGATCATATGAATGAATTAGAATGGATCGTATGAATGAATTAGAATGGATAGTGCGAATGAATTAGAATCGATCGTACGAATGAATTAGAATGGATCATATTAATGAATTAGAATGGATCGTACGAATGAATTAGAATGGATACATTCGTACGAATGAATTAGAATGGATCGTGCGAATGAATTAGCATGAATCGTACGAATGTATTAGAATGGATCGTACAAATGAATTAGAATGAATTGTACGATCCATTCTAATTCAATCGTTCGATCCATTCTAATTCATTCGCATGAATGTATCCATTCTAATTCATTCGTACAATCCATTCTATTTCATTCGTACGATCCATTCTTACTCATTCGTATGATCCATTCTAATTCATTTGCACGAATATATCCATTCTAATTCATTCGTATGATCCATTCTAATTCATTCGCATGAATGTATCCATTCTAATTCATTCGTACAATCCATTCTATTTCATTCGTACGATCCATTCTTACTTATTCGTATGATCTATTCTAATTCATTCGTATGATCCATTCTAATTCATTCGTACGATCCATTCTAATTCATTCGCACGATCCATTCTAATTCATTCATACGATCCATTCTAATTCATTCATACGATCCATTCTAATTCATTCCTACAATCCATTCTAATTCATTCGCCTGATCCATTCTAATTCATTCATACGATCCATTCTATTCGAATGGATCATGCGATCCATTCGAATTCATTCGCACGATCCATTCTAATTCATTCATACGATCCATTCTAATTCATTCATACAATGCATTCTAATTCTTTCACACGATCCATTCTAATTCATTCGTACGATCCATTCTAATTCATTCGTACAATCCATTCTATTTCATTTGTACGATCCATTCTTACTCATTCGTATGATCCATTCTAATTCATTCGTACGATCCATTCTAATTCATTTGTACGATCCATTCTAATTCATTCGTACAATCCATTCTATTTCATTCGTACGATCCATTCTTACTCATTCGTATGATCCATTCTAATTCATTCGCACGAATGTATCCATTCTAATTCATTCATACAATCCATTCTAATTCATTCTGTACGATCCATTCTAATTCATTCGTACGATCGTACGAATGAATTAGAATGGATCGTACGAATGAATTAGAATAGATTGTGCGAATAAATTAGAATGGATCGTACGAATGAATTAGAATGGATCGTACGAATGAATTAGAATGGATCATACGAATGAGTAAGAATGGATCGTACGAATGAATTAGAATGGATCGTACGAATAAATTAGAATGGATACATTCGTCCGAATGAATTAGAATGGATCATACGAATGAGTAAGAATGGATCGTACGAATGAAATAGAATAGATTGTACGAATGAATTAGAATGGATCCTACGAATGAATTAGAATGGATCATGTGAAAGAAATAGAATGGATTGTATGAATGAATTAGAATGGATCGTATGAATGAATTAGAATGGATCGTGCGAATGAATTCGAATGGATCGTACGAATTCATTCTAATTCATTCATACAATCCATTCTAATTCTTTCACACGATCCATTCTAATTCATTCGTACGTTCCTTTCTAATTCATTAGCACGATCCATGCTAATTCATTCGTTCGATCAATTCTAATTCATTAGCACGATCCATTCTAATTCATTCGTACGATCCATTCTAATTCATTCGCACGATCCATTCTAATTCATTCATAGGATCCATTCTAATTCATTCATACGATCTATTCTAATTCTTTCGCACGAATGTATCCATTCTAATTCATTCGCACGAATGTATCCATTCTAATTTATTCGTACGATCCATTCTAATACATTCGTACGATCCATTCGAATTCATTCGCACGATCCATTCTAATTCATTCATATGATCCATTCTAATTCATTCATACAATCCATTCTAATTCTTTCACATGATCCATTCTAATTCATTCATACGATCCATTCTAATTCATTCGTACAATCCATTCTATTTCATTCGTACGATCCATTCTTACTCATTCGTATGATCCATTCTAATTCATTCGTACGATCCATTCTAATTCATTCGTACGATCCATTCTAATTCATTCGTACGATCCATTCTAATTCATTCGCACGAATGTATCCATTCTAGTTCATTCGTACGATCCATTCTAATTCATTCGTACGATCCATTCTAATTCAGGATCGTACGAATGAATTAGAATGGATACATTCGTGCGAATGAATTAGAATTGATCGTACGAATGAATTAGAATGGATCGTGCGAATGAGTTAGAATGGATCGTACGAATGAATTAGAATGGATCGTACGAATGAACTAGAATGGATACATTCGTGCGAATGAATTAGAATGGATCGTACGAATGAATTAGAATGGATCTTACGAATGAATTAGAATGGATCGTGCGAATGAATTAGAATGGATCGTACGAATGAATTAGAATGGATACATTTGTGCGAATGAATTAGAATGGATCATACGAATGAGTAAGAATGGATCGTACGAATGAAATAGAATGGATTATACAAATGAATTGGAATGGATACATTTGTGCGAATAAATTAGAATGGATCGTATGTACGAATGAATTAGAATGGATACATTCGTGCGAATGAATTAGAATGGATCGTACGAATGAATTAGAATGGATCGTGTGAAGGAATTAGAATGGATCATACGAATGAATTAGAATGGATCGTACGAATGAACTAGAATGGATACATTCGTGCGAATGAATTAGAATGGATCGTACGAATGAATTAGAATGGATCGTACGAATGAATTAGAATGGATCTTACGAATGAATTAGAATAGATCGTACGAATAAATTAGAATGGATCGTATGAATGGTTTAGAATGGATACATTCGTGCGAATGAATTAGAATGGATCAGACGAATGAATTAGAATGGATCGTACGAATGAATTAGAATGGATCAAATGAATGAATTAGTATGGTTACATTCATGCGAATGAATTAGAATGGATCGTACGAATGGATTAGAATGTATCGTACGAATGGATTAGAATGGATACATTCGTGCGAATGAATTAGAATGGATCATACGAATGAGTAAGAATGGATCGTACAAATGAAATAGAATGGATTGTACGAATGAATTAGAATGGATCGTGCGAATGAATTTGAATGGATCGTATGAATGAATTAGAATGGATCGTGCTAATGAATTAGAATTGATCGTACGAATGAAATAGAATGGATTGTACGAATGATTTAGAATGGATCGTACGAATGAATTAGAATGGATCGTACGAATGATTTAGAATGGATACATTCGTGCGAAAGAATTAGAATGGATCATACGAATGAGTAAGAATGGATCGTACGAATGAAATAGAATGGATTGTACGAATGAATTAGAATGGATTTGTACGAATGAATTAGAATGTATACATTCCTGCGAATGAATTAGAATGGATCGTACCAATGAGTAAGAATGGATCGTACGAATGAAAGAGAATGGATTGTGCGAATGAATTAGAATGGATCGTACGAATGAATTAGAATGGATCGTGTGAAAGAATTAGAATGGATTGTATGAATGAATTAGAATAGATCGTATGAATGAATTAGAATGGATCGTACGAATGAATTAGAATGGATCGTACAAATGAATTAGAATGGATCATACGAATGAGTAAGAATGAATCATACGAATGAATTAGAATGGATCGTACGAATAAATTAGAATGGATACATTCGTCCGAATGAACTAGAATGGATCATACGAATGAGTAAGAATGGATCGTACGAATAAAATAGAATAGATTGTACGAATGAATTAGAATGGATCCTACGAATGAATTAGAATGGATCGTGTGAAAGAATTAGAATGGATTGTATGAATGAATTAGAATGGATCGTATGAATGAATTAGAATGGATCGTGCGAATGAATTCGAATGGATCGTACGAATTCATTCTAATTCGTTCATACAATCCATTCTAATTCTTTCACACGATCCATTCTAATTCATTCATACGTTCCATTCTAATTCATTAGCACGATCCATGCTAATTCATTCGCACGATCCATTCTAATTCATTCGTAAGATCCATTCTAATTCATTCGTACGATCCATTCTAATTCATTCGCACGATCCATTCTAATTCATTCATAGGATCCATTCTAATTCATTCATACGATCTATTCTAATTCTTTCGCACGAATGTATCCATTCTAATTCATTCGTACGATCCATTCTAATTCATTCATACGATCCATTCGAATTCATTCGCACGATCCATACTAATTCATTCATATGATCCATTCTAATTCATTCATACAATCCATTCTAATTCTTTCACATGATCCATTCTAATTCATTCGATCCATTCTAATTCATTCGTACAATCCATTCTATTTCATTCGTACGATCCATTCTTACTCATTCGTATGATCCATTCTAATTCATTCTTATGATCCATTCTAATTCATTCGTACGATCCATTCTAATTCATTCGTACGATCCATTCTAATTCATTCGCACGAATGTATCCATTCTAGTTCATTCGTACGATCCATTCTAATTCATTCGTACGATCCATTCTAATTCCGGATCGTACGAATGAATTAGAATGGATACATTCGTGCGAATAAATTAGAATTGATCGTACGAATGAATTAGAATGGATCGTGCGAATGAGTTAGAATGGATCGTACGAATGAATTAGAATGGATCGTACGAATGAACTAGAATGGATACATTCGTGCGAATGAATTAGAATGGATCGTACGAATGAATTAGAATGGATCGTATGAATGAATTAGAATGGATCTTACGAATGAATTAGAATGGATCGTGCGAATGAATTAGAATGGATCATACGAATGAATTAGAATGGATACATTCGTGCGAATGAATTAGAATGGATCATACGAATGAGTAAGAATGGATCGTACGAATGAAATAGAATGGATTATTCAAATGAATTAGAATGGATACATTCGTGCGAATGAATTAGAAGGGATCGTATGTACGAATGAAATAGAATGGATACATTCGTGCGAATGAATTAGAATGGATCGTACGAATGAATTAGAATGGATCGTGCAAATGAATTAGAATGGATCGTACGAATGAATTAGAATGGATCGTACGAATGAACTAGAATGGATACATTCGTGCGAATGAATTAGAATGGATCATACGAATGAATTAGAATGGATCGTATGAATGAATTAGAATGGATCTTACGAATGAATTAGAATGGATCGTACGAATAAATTAGAATGGATCGTATGAATGGTTTAGAATGGATACATTCGTGCGAATGAATTAGAATGGATCGGACGAATGAATTAGAATGGATCGTACGAATGAATTAGAATGGATCAAATGAATGAATTAGAATGGTTACATTCATGCGAATGAATTAGAAAGGATCGTACGAATGGATTAGAATGGATCGTACGAATAGATTAGAATGGATACATTCGTGTGAATGAATTAGAATGGATCATACGAATGAGTAAGAATGGATCGTACGAATGAAATAGAATGGATTGTACGAATGAATTAGAATGGATCGTGCGAATGAATTTGAATGGATCGTACGAATGAATTAGAATGGATCGTGCTAATGAATTAGAATTGATCGTACGAATGAAATAGAATGGATTGTACGAATGATTTAGAATGGATCGTACGAATGAATTAGAATGGATCGTACGAATGATTTAGAATGGATACATTTGTGCGAATGAATTAGAATGGATCATACGAATGAGTAAGAATGGATCGTACGAATGAAATAGAATGGATTGTACGAATGAATTAGAATGGATTCGTACGAATGAATTAGAATGGATACATTCGTGCGAATGAATTAGAATGGATTGTACTAATGAGTAAGAATGGATCGTACGAATGAAATAGAATGGATTGTGCAAATGAATTAGAATGGATCGTACGAATGAATTAGAATGGATCGTGTGAAAGAATTAGAATGGATTGTATGAATGAATTAGAATAGATCGTATGAATGAATTAGAATGGATCGTACGAATGAATTAGAATGGATCGTACAAATGAATTAGAATGGATCGTACGAATGAATTAGAATGGATACATTCGTGCGAATGAATTAGAATGGATCGTGCGAATGAATTAGAATGGATCGTGTGAAAGAATTAGAATGGATTGTATGAATGAATTAGAATGAATTCGTACGATCCATTCGAATTCATTCGCACGATCCATTCTAATTCATTTATACGATCCATTCTAATTCTTTCATACAATCCATTCTAATTCTTTCACATGATCCATTCTAATTCATTCGTAGGATCCCTTCTAATTCATTCGTACAATCTATTCTATTTCATTCGTACGATCCATTCTTACTCATTCGTATGATCCATTCTAATTCATTCGGACGAATGTATCCATTCTAATTTATTCGTACGATCCATTCTAATTCATTCGTACGATCCATTCTAATTCATTCGTACGATCCATTCTAATTCATTCATCCGATCCATTCTAATTCATTCGCACGAATGTATCCATTCTAATTCATTCGTACGATCCATTCTAATTCATTCGTACGATCCATTCTAATTCATTCGTACGATCTATTCTAATTCATTCGCACGAATGTATCCATTCTAGTTCATTCGTACGATCCATTCTAATTCATTCGTACGATCCATTCTAATTTATTCGCACGAATTTATCCATTCTAGTTCATTCGTACGATCCATTCTAATTCATTCGTACGATCCATTCTAATTCATTCGCACGATCCATTCTAATTCATTCAAACGATCCATTCTAATTCATTCGTACGATCCATTCTAATTCATTCACACAAATGTATCCATTCTAATTCATTCGTACGATCCATTCTAATTCATTCGCACGATCCATTCTAATTCATTCGGACGATCCATTCTAATTCATTCGCACGATCTGTTCTTATTCATTCGCACAATCCATTCTAATTCATTCGCACGAATGTATCCATTCTAATTCATTCGTACGATCCATTCTAATTCATTCGTACGATCCATTCTAATTCATTCATATGATCCATTCTAATTAATTCGTATGATCCATTCTAATTCATTCGTACGATCCATTCTAATTCATTCATACAATCCATTCTAATTAATTCGCACGAATGTATCCATTCTAATTAATTCGTACGATCCATTCTAATTCACTCGTATGATCTATTCTTATTCATTCGCACGATCCAGTCTAATTGATTCGCACGATCCATTCTAATTCATTCGCACGAATGTATCCATTCTAATTCATTTGTACGATCCATTCTAATTCATTAATATGATCCATTCTAATTCATTCGTACGATCCATTCTAATTCATATGCACAAAGGTATCCATTCTAATTCATTCGTAGGATCCATTCTAATCCATTCGTACGACCCATTCTAATTCATTCGTACGATCCATTCTAATTCATTCGCTCGAATGTATCCATTCTAATCCATTCGTACGATCCATTCGTACGATCCATTCTAATTCATTCGCATGAATGTAACCATTCTAATTCATTCGTTTGATCCATTCTAATTCATTCGTACGATCCATTCTAATTCATTCGTCCGATCCATTCTTATTCATCCGCAAGAATGTATCCATTCTAATTCATTCGTACGATCCATTCTAATTCATTCGTACGATCCATTCTAATTCATTCGTAAGATCCATTCTAATTCATTCGTACGATCCATTCTAATTCATTCGTACGATCCATTCTAATTCATTCACACGAATGTATCCATTCTAGTTCATTCCTACGATCCATTACGATCCATTCTTACTCATTGGTACGATCCATTCTAATTCATTCGTACGAATGTATCCATTCTAATTCATTCGTACGATCCATTCTAATTCATTCGGAATTAGAATGGATCGTACGAATGTATTAGAATGGATCGTATGAGTGAATTAGAATGGATCGTACGAATGAATTAGAATGGATCGTATGAATGAATTAGAATGGATACATTCGTGTAAATGAATTAGAATGGATCGTATGAATGAATTAGAATAGATTTTGTGAATGAATTAGAACTGATCGTACGAATGAATTAGAATGGATACATTCGTGCGAATGAATTAGAATGGATTGTATGAATGAATTAGAATGTATCCTATGAATGAATTAGAATGGATAGTGCGAATGAATTAGAATGGATCGTACGAATGAATTAGAATGGATCGTGCTAATGAATTATAATTGATCGAATGAATGAATTAGCATGGATCGTGCTAATGAATTAGAATGGAACGTACGAATGAATTAGAATGGATCGTGTGAAAGAATTAGAATGGATTGTATGAATGAATTAGAGTGAATTCGTACGATCCATTCGAATTCATTCGCACGATCCATTCTAATTCATTCATACGATCCATTCTAATTCTTTCACACGATTCATTCTAATTCATTCGTAGGATCCATTCTAATTCATTCGTACAATCTATTCTATTTCATTCGTACGATCCATTCTTACTCATTCGTATGATCCATTCTAATTCATTCGGACGAATGTATCCATTCTAATTTATTCGTACGATCCATTCTAATTCATTCGTACGATCCATTCTAATTCATTCGTCCGATCCATTCTAATTCATTCGTCCGATCGATTCTAATTCATTCGCACGAATGTATCCATTCTAATTCATTCGTACGATCCATTCTAATTCATTCGTACGATCCATTCTAATTCATTCGTAAGATCCATTCTAATTCATTCGTACGATCCATTCTAATTTATTCGTACGATCCATTCTAATTTATTCGCACGAATGTATCCATTCTAGTTCATTCGTACGATCCATTCTAATTCATTCATACAATCCATTCTAATTCATTCGTACGAATGTATCCATTCTAATTCATTCGTACGATCAGTTCTAATTCATTCACAAAATCTATTCTAATTCATTCATACGATCCATTCTAATTCATTCACACGAATGTATCCATTCTAATTCATTCATACGATCCATTCTAATTCATTCGTACGATCCATTCTAATTCACTCATCCGATCCATTCTAATACATTCATACGATCCATTCTAATTCATTTGCACGAATATATCCATTCTAATTCATTCGTATGATCCATTCTAATTCCTTCGTACGATCCATTCTAATTCATTCGTACGATCTATTCTAATTCATTCGTACGATCCATTCTAATTCATTCGTACGATCCATTCTAATTCCTTCGTACGATCCATTCTAATTCATTCGTACGATCCATTCTAATTCATTCATACAATCCATTCTAATTCTTTCACACGATCCATTCTAATTCATTCGTACGATCCATTCTAATTCATTCGTGCAATCCATTCTATTTCATTCGTACGATCCATTCTTACTCATTCGTACGATCCATTCTAATTCATTCACACGAATGTATCCATTCGTACGAATGAATTAGAATAGATTGTACGAATGAATTAGAATGGATCGTATGAATGAATTAGAATGGATCGTACGAAGGAATTAGAATGGATCGTACGAATGAATTATAATGGATCGTACGAATGAATTAGAATAGATCGTACGAAAGAATTAGAATGGATCGTACGAAGGAATTAGAATGGATCGTACGAATGAATTAGACTGGATCGTACGAATGAATTTGAATGGATACATTTGTGTGAATGAATCTAAATGGATTGTATGAATGAATTACAATGGATCGTACGAATGAATTAGAATGGATCGTACGAATGAATTAGAATAGCTCATACGAATGAATTAGAATGAATCGTATGAATGAATTAGAATGGTTACATTCGTGCGAATGAATTAGAATAGATCGTACGAATGAATTAGAATGGATCGTACGAATAAATTAGAATGGATCGTGGGAATGAATTAGAATGGATCGTACGAATGAATTAGAATGGATCCACCGAATGAGTTAGAATAGATCATACGAATGAATTAGAATGGATTGTACGAATGAATTAGAATGGATTGTGCGAATGAATTAGAATGGATCGTATAAATGAATAAGAATGGATCGTACGAATGAATTAGAATGGATCGTGCGAATGAATTAGCATGAATCGTACGAATGTATTAGAATGGATCGTATGAATGAATTAGAATGAATCGTACGATCCATTCTAATTCAATCGTTCGATCCATTCTAATTCATTCGCATGAATGTATCCATTCTAATTCATTCATACAATCCATTCTATTTCATTCATACGATCCATTCTTACTCATTCGTATGATCCATTCTAATTCATTCGTACGATCCATTCTAATTCATTCGTACGATCCATTCTAATTCATTCGCACGATCCATTCTAATTCATTCATACGATCCATTCTAATTCATTCATACGATCCATTCTAATTCATTCCTACAATCCATTCTAATTCATTCGCCCGATCTATTCTAATTCATTCATACGATCCATTCTATTCGAATGGATCATGCGATCCATTCGAATTCATTCGCACGATCCATTCTAATTCAATCATACGATCCATTCTAATTCATTCATACAATGCATTCTAATTCTTTCGCACGATCCATTCTAATTCATTCATACGATCCATTCTAATTCATTCGTACGATCCATTCTAATTCACTCATACGATCCATTCTAATACATTCATACGATCCATTCTAATTCATTTGCACGAATATATCCATTCTAATTCATTCGTACGATCCATTCTAATTCCTTCGTACGATCCATTCTAATTCATTCGTACGATCTATTCTAATTCATTCGTACGATCCATTCTAATTCATTCGTACGATCCATTCTAATTCCTTCGTACGATCCTTTCTAATTCCTTCGTACGATCCATTCTAATTCATTCATACAATCCATTCTAATTCTTTCACACGATCCATTCTAATTCATTCGTACGATCCATTCTAATTCATTCGTGCAATCTATTCTATTTCATTCGTACGATCCATTCTTACTCATTTGTACGATCCATTCTAATTCATTCACACGAATGTATCCATTCGTACGAATGAATTAGAATAGATTGTACGAATGAATTAGAATGGATCGTACGAATGAATTAGAATGGATCGTACGAAGGAATTAGAATGGATCGTACGAATGAATTAGAATGGATCGTGCGAATGAATTAGAATAGATCGTACGAATGAATTAGAGTGGATCGTACGAAGGAATTAGAATGGATCGTACGAATGAATTAGAATGGATATATTCGTGCAAATGAATTAGAATGGATCGTATGAATGTATTAGAATGGATCGTATGAGTGAATCAGAATGGATCGTACGAATGAATTAGAATGGATCGTATGAATGAATTAGAATGAATACATTCGTGCGAATGAATTAGAATTGATCGTACGAATGAATTAGAATAAATCGTGCGAATGAATTAGAATGGATCGTACGAATGAATTAGAATGGATCGTACGAATGAACTAGAATGGATACATTCGTGCGAATGAATTAGAATGGATCGTACGAATGAATTAGAATGGATCGTACGAATGAATTAGAATGGATCTTACGAATGAATTAGAATGGATCGTACGAATGAATTAGAATGGATCGTACGAATGAATTAGAATGGATACATTCGTGTGAATGAATTAGAATGGATCGGACGAATGAATTAGAATGGATCGTACGAATGAAATAGAATGGATCAAATGAATGAATTAGAATGGTTACATTCATGCGAATGAATTAGAATGGATCGTACGAATGGATTAGAATGGATCGTACGAATGGATTAGAATGGATACATTTGAGCGAATGAATTAGAATGGATCGTACGAATGAATTAGAATGGATCGTACGAATGGATTAGAATAGATCCTACGAATGGATTAGAATGGATAACTTTGTGCATATGAATTAGAATGGATCGTACGAATAAATTAGAATGGATCATATTAATGAATTAGAATGGATCGTATGAATGATTTAGAATGGATACATTCATGCGAATGAATTAGAATGGATCGTGCGAATCCATTAGACTGGATCGTGCGAATGAATAAGAATGGATCATACGAATGAATTAGAATGGATCGTACGAATTAATTAGAATGGATATATTCATGCGAATGAATTAAAATGGATTGTATGAATGAATTAGAATGGATCGTACGAATGAATTAGAATGGATCATACGAATTAATTAGAGTGGATCATACGAATGAATTAGAATGGATCATACGAATGAATTAGAATGGATCGTACGAATGAACTAGAATGGATCGTACGAATGAACTAGAATGGATACATTCGTGCGAATGAATTAGAATGGATCGTACGAATGAACTAGAATGGATCGTACGAATGAACTAGAATGGATACATTCGTGCGAATGAATTAGAATGGATCGTACGAATGAATTAGAATGGATCTTACGAATGAATTAGAATGGATCGTACGAATGAATTAGAATGGATCGTACGGATGAATTAGAATGGATACATTCGTGCGAATGAATTAGAAAGGATCGGACGAATGAATTAGAATGGATTGTACGAATGAATTAGAATGGATCAAATGAATGAATTAAAATGGTTACATTCATGCGAATGAATTAGAATGGATCGTACGAATGGATTAGAATGGATCGTTCGAATGGATTAGAATGGATACATTCGTGCGAATGAATTAGAATGGATTGTATGAATGAATTAGAATGGATCGTACGAATGAATTAGAATGGATCGTATGAGTGAATTAGAATGGATATGAAGGAATTAGAATGGATCGTACGAAGGAATTAGAATGGATCATACAAATGAAATAGAATGGATCGTACGAAGGAATTAGAATGGATCGTACGAAGGAATTAGAATGGATCGTACGAATGAATTAGAATGGATATATTCGTGCAAATGAATTAGAATGGATCGTATGAATGAATTAGAATGGATCGTATGAGTGAATTAGAACGGATAGTACGAATGAAGTAGAATGGCTCGTATGAATGAATTAGAATGGATACGTTCGTGTGAATGAATTAGAATGGATCGTATGAATGAATTAGAATAGATTGTGCGAATGAATTAGAATGGATCGTACGAATGAATTAGAATGGATACATTCGTGCGAATAAATTAGAATGGATTGTATGAATGAATTAGAATGGATCGTACGAATGAATTAGAATGGATCGTACAAATGAATTAGAATAGATTGCGCGAATGAATTAGAATGGATCGTACGAATGAAATAGAATGGATACAAATGAATTAGAATGGATCATACGAATAAATTAGAATGACGATCCATTCTTACTCATTCGTATGATCCATTCTAATTTATTTGCACGAATGTATCCATTCTGATTCATTCGTACATCTAATTCATTTGTACGGTCCATTCTAATTCATTCGCACAATCCATTCTATTTCATTCGTACGATCCATTCTTACTCATTCGTATGATCCATTATGGATACATTCGTGCGAATGAATTAGAATGGATCATACGAATGAGTAAGAATGGATCGTACGAATGAAATAGAATGGATTGTGCGAATGAATTAGAATGGATCGTACGAATGAATTAGAATGGATCGTGTGAAAGAATTAGAATGGATTGTATGAACGAATTAGAATAGATCGTATGAATGAATTAGAATGGATCGTACGAATGAATTAGAATGGATCGTACGAATGAATTAGAATGGATCGTACGAATGAATTAGAATGGATACATTCGTGCGAATGAATTAGAATGGATACATTCGTGCGAAAGAATTAGAATAGATTGTATGAATGAATTAGAATGGATTCTATGAATGAATTAGAATGGATCGTGCGAATGAATTAGAATGGATCGTACAAATGAATTAGAATGGATCGTGCTAATGAATTAGAATTGATCGAACGAATGAATTAGCATGGATCGTGCTAATGAATTAGAATGGAACGTACGAATGAATTAGAATGGATCGTGTGAAAGAATTGGAATGGATTGTATGAATGAATTAGAATGAATTCGTACGATCCATTCAAATTCATTCGCACGATCCATTCTAATTCATTCATACGATCCATTCTAATTCATTCATACAATCCATTCTAATTCTTTCACACGATCTATTCTAATTCATTCGTAGGATCCATTCTAATTCATTCGTACAATCTATTCTATTTCATTCGTACGATCCATTCTTACTCATTCGTATGATCCATTCTAATTCATTCGGACGAATGTATCCATTCTAATTTATTCGTACGATCCATTCTAATTCATTCGTACGATCTATTCTAATTCATTCGTACGATCCATTCTTACTCATTCGTATGATCCATTCTAATTCATTCGTACGATCCATTCTAATTCATTCGTACGATCGATTCTAATTAATTCGCACTATCCATTCTAATTCATTCATACGATCCATTCTAATTCATTCGTATGATCCATTCTAATTTATTCGTTCAAATATATCCATTCTAATTCATTCGTACGATCCATTCTAATTCATTCGCACGATCCATTCTAATTCATTCACACGAATGTATCCATTCTAATTCATTTGCACGATCCATTCTAATTCATTCCTATGATCTATTCTAATTTATTCGTACGATCCATTCTAATTCATTCTAATTCATTCGTACGATCCATTCTACGATCCATTCTAATTTATTCGTATATTCCATTCTAATTCAACAGGTCCCCTAGCTTCGTGGACATTGGCTCCGACTCTGAGTCCTTCAGCTCGGAGTCGGAGGCCAAAGGGGCTAGGGCGGACCCTCCGAGCCCGCCAGCAGCCAGAGCTCGCTTGGGAGAGGCGCCAGCCCCCACTCCTTCTCCCGGCGTGCCGCCTCCTACCGACGCTCCGGGGGGTCCCAGCGTGGGCTCCTCTGCGGAGGAGGGGAGGGCGCCCTACTACGTGTGGCAGCTGTTAGGTCGCAACGTCTTCGCCCGAGCCCCCTTCGCTTCCATAAGCGAACGCCTGGCCGAGGTACCTCTTGCCCTCTCTGCCCTTACGCCAAAAATGTTAATTCTCGCTAACTTTTTCATCTTCCTTATGCAGGCGGAGAAACAGAGCCAGGCGCTGGCCGCGGAGGTCGCTGGGGCCGGGAAGGCGCTGGCCGCCTTGTTCGACGATTCCCTTTGGGGGTCTGAGCGCAAGGTGGACGAGCACATCCACGAGCTCCAGCGGGCTTCGCACTCCGTGGCTCTGAAAGAGGCGGAGGAGCTTCGGCAGAGGGTCGTGACCCTGGTGTCGGGCATGGCCGAGCTGGAGGCGTCCCAGCTCAAGTCCTCCGATGACCTCAAAAAGGCCGTGGCGGAGCGGAACGAGGCCGTCACTGCCAGAGAGGCCGCTAGGAAGGAGTTGTACGAATGAATTAGAATGGATCGTACGAATGAATTAGAACGGATCGTGTGAAAGAATTAGAATGCATTGTATGAATGAATTAGAATGGATCGTATGAATGAATTAGAATGGATCGTGCGAATGAATTCGAATGGATCGCATGATCCATTCGAATAGAATGGATCGTATGAATGAATTAGAATGGATTGTAGGAATGAATTAGAATGGATCGTATGAATGAATTAGAATGGATCGTATGAATGAATTAGAATGGATCGTGCGAATGAATTAGAATGGATCGTACGAATGAATTAGAATGGATCGTACGAATGAATTAAAATGGATCATACGAATGAATTAGAATGGATCATACGAATGAGTAAGAATGGATCGTACGAATGAAATAGAATGGATTGTACGAATGAATTAGAATGGATATATTTATGCGAATGAATTAGAATAGATCGGACGATTGAATTAGAATGGATCGTACGATTCATTCTAATTCATTCGTATGATCCATTCTAATACATTCGTACGATTCATGCTAATTCATTCGCACGATCCATTCTAATTCATTGGTACGATCCATTCTTATTCATTCATACGATCCATTCTAATTCATTCGCACAATCCATTCTAATTCATTCGTACAATCCATTCTAATTAATTTATATGATCCATTCTAACTCATTCGGTGGATACATTCTAATTCATTCGTACGATCCATTCTAATTCATTCCCACGATCCATTCTAATTTATTCGTACGATCCATTCTAATTCATTCGTACGATCTATTCTAATTCATTCGCATGAATGTAACCATTCTAATTCATTCATAACATTCATTCTAATTCATTCGTATGAGCTATTCTAATTCATTCATACGATCCATTCTAATTCATTCGTACGATCCATTGTAATTCATTCATACAATCCATTTAGATTCATTCGCACAAATGTATCCATTCAAATTCATTCGTACGATCCAGTCTAATTCATTCGTACGATCCATTCTAATTTCTTCGTACGATCCATTCTAATTCATTCGTACGATCTATTCTAATTCATTCGTACGATCAAATCTAATTCATTCGTACGATCCATTCTAATTCCTTCGTACGATCCATTCTAATTCATTCGTACGATCCATTCTAATTCATTCGTACAATCTATTCTAATTCATTCGTACGAATGGATATATTCGTGTGAATGAATTAGAATGGATCGTACGAATAAGTAAGAATGGATCGTACGAATAAAATAGAATGGATCGTATGAATTAGAATGGATCGTACGAATGAATTAGAATGGATCGTACGAAGGAATTAGAATGGATCGTACGAATGAATTAGAATGGATCGTACGAATGAATTAGAATAGATCGTACTAATGAATTAGAATGGATCGTACGAAGGAATTAGAATGGATCGTACGAATGAATTAGAATGGATAGATTCGTGCAAATGAATTAGAATGGATCGTATGAATGTATTAGAATGGATCGTATGAGTGAATTAGAATGGATCGTACGAATGAATTAGAATGGATCGTATGAATGAATTAGAATGGATACATTCGTGTGAATGAATTAGAATGGATCGTATGAATGAATTAGAATGGATTTTGTGAATGAATTAGAACTGATCGTACGAATGAATTAGAATGGATACATTCGTGCGAATGAATTAGAATGGATTGTATGAATGAATTAGAATGGATCGTACGAATGAACTAGAATGGATACATTCGTGCGAATGAATTAGAATGGATCGTACGAATGAATTAGAATGGATCGTACGAATGAATTAGAATGGATCTTTCGAATGAATTAGAATGGATCGTACGAATGAATTAGAATGGATCGTACGAATGAATTAGAATGGATACATTCGTGCGAATGAATTAGAATGGATCGGACGAATGAATTAGAATGGATCGTACGAATGAATTAGAATGGATCGTACGAATGAATTAGAATGGATCGTACGAATGAATTAGAATGGATCGTACGAATAAATTAGAATGGATACATTCGTCCGAATGAATTAGAATGGATCATACGAATGAGTAATAATGGATCGTACGAATGAAATAGAATAGATTGTACGAATGAATTAGAATGGATCCTACGAATAAATTAGAATGGATCGTGTGAAAGAATTAGAATGGATTGTATGAATGAATTAGAATGGATCGTATGAATGAATTAGAATGGATCGTGCGAATGAAGTCGAATGGATCATACGAATTCATTCTAATTCATTCATACAATCCATTCTAATTCTTTCACACGATCCATTCTAATTCATTCGTACGTTCCATTCTAATTCACTAGCACGATCCATGCTAATTCATTCGTTCGATCAATTCTAATTCATTAGCACGATCCATTCTAATTCATTCGTACGATCCATTCTAATTCATTCGCACGATCCATTCTAATTCATTCATAGGATCAATTCTAATTCATTCATACAATCCATTCTAATTCATTCGCACGAATGTATCCATTCTAATTCATTCATACGATCAGTTCTAATTCATTCACAAAATCTATTCTAATTCATTCATACGATCCATTCTAATTCATTCACACGAATGTATCCATTCTAATTCATTCATACGATCCATTCTAATTCTTTCGTACGATCCATTCTAATTCACTCATACGATCAATTGTAATACATTCATACGATCCATTCTAATTCATTTGCACGAATATATCCATTCTAATTCATTCGTATGATCCATTCTAATTCCTTCGTACGATCCATTCTAATTCATTCGTACGATCTATTCTATTTTATTCGTACGATCCATTCTTACTCATTCGTACGATCCATTCTAATTCATTCGTCCAATCCATTCTAATTCATTCGCACGAAGGTATCCATTCTAATTCATTCGTTCGATCAATTTTAATTCATTAGCACGATCCATTCTAATTCATTCGAACGATCCATTCTAATTCATTCGCATGATCCATTCTAATTCATTCATAGGATCCATTCTAATTCATTGATACGATCTTTCACACAAATGTATCCATTCTAATTCATTCGCACGAATGTATCCATTCTAATTCATTCGTACGATCCATTCTAATTCATTCGTACGATCCATTCTAATTCATTCATACGATCTATTCTAATTCATTCATACAATCCATTCTAATTCTTTCACACGATCTATTATAATTCATTGGTTCGATCCATTCTAATTCATTCGTACGATCCATTCTAATTCATTCGTACGATTCAATTCTAATTCATTCGTACGATCCTTCTAATTCATTCGTATGATCCATTCTAATTAATTCGTATGATCCATTCTAATTCATTCGTACGATCCATTCTAATTCATTCATACAATCCATTCTAATTCATTCGCACGATCCATTCTAATTCACTCATACGATCCATTCTAATACATTCATACGATCCATTCTAATTCATTTGCATGAATATATCCATTCTAATTCATTCGTACGATCCATTCGAATTCCTTCGTACGATCCATTTTAATTCATTCGTACGATCCATTCTAATTCATTCATACGATCCATTCTAATTCATTTGTACGATCCATTCTAATTCATTCGCACAAATGTATCCATTCTAATTCATTCGTACGATCCATTCTAATTCATTCGTACGATCCATTCTAATTCATTCATAAGATCCATTCTAATTCTTCGTAAGATCCATTCTAATTCATTCGTACGATCCATTCTAATTCATTCGTACGATCCATTCTAATTCATTCGCACGAATGTATCCATTCTAGTTCATTCGTACGATCCATTCTAATTCATTCGTACGATCCATTCTAATTCATTCGCACGATCCATTCTAATTCATTCGTACGATCTATTCTAATTCATTCATACGATCCATTCTAATTCATTCGTACGATCCATTCTAATTCATTCGCACAAATGTATCCATTCTAATTCATTCGTACGATTTATTCTAATTCATTCGCACGATCCATTCTAATTCATTCGTACGATCCATTCTAATTCATTCGCACGATCCATTCTAATTCATTCGTACGATCCATTCTAATTCATTCGCACGATCTGTTCTTATTCATTCGCACAATCCATTCTAATTCATTCGCACGAATGTATCCATTCTAATTCATTCGTACGATCCATTCTAATTCATTCGTACGATCCATTCTAATTCATTCGTATGATCCATTCTAATTAATTCGTATGATCCATTCTAATTCACTCATACGATCCATTCTAATACATTTATACGATCCATTCTAATTCATTTGCACGAATATATCCATTCTAATTCATTCGTACGATCCATTCTAATTCATTCGTACGATCCATTCTAATTCATTCATACGATCTATTCTAATTCATTCATACAATCCATTCTAATTCTTTCACACGATCCATTCTAATTCATTCGTACGATCCATTCTAATTCATTCGCACAATCCATTCTATTTCATTCGTACGATCCATTCTTACTCATTCGTATGATCCATTCTAATTAATTCGCACGAATGTATTCATAATGGATCATACGAATGAGTAAGAATGGATCGTACGAATGAAATAGAATGGATCGTGCGAATGAATTAGAATGGACCGTACGAATGAATTAGACGTACGAATGAATTAGAATGTATACATTCGTGCGAATAAATTAGAATGGATCATACGAATGAGTAAGAATGGATCGTCATTCTAATTCATTCGTATGATCCATTCTAATTCATTTGTATCCATTCTATTTCATTCGCATGATCCATTCTAAATCATTCGCGCAATCTATTCTAATTCATTCGTACGATCCATTCTAATTCATTCGTACGATCCATTCTAATTCATTCATACAATCCATTCTAATTTATTCGCACGAATGTATCCATTCTAATTCATTCGTACGATCCAATCTAATTCATTCGCACAATCTATTCTAATTCATTCATACGATCCATTCTAATTCATTCGCACGAATGTATCCATTCTAATTCATTCATACGATCCATTCTACTTCATTCGTACTATCCATTCTAATTCACTCATACGATCCATTCTAATTCATTCATACGATCCATTCTAATTCATTTGCACGAATATATCCATTCTATTTCATTCGTACGATCCATTCTACTTCATTCGTACTATCCGTTCTAATTCACTCATACGATCCATTCTAATTCATTCATATGATCCATTCTAATTCATTTGCACGAATATATCCATTCTAATTCATTCGTACGATCCATTCTAATTCCTTCGTACGATCCATTCTAATTCCTTCGTACGATCCATTCTATTTCATTCGTATGATCCATTCTAATTCCTTCGTACGATCCATTCTAATTCCTTCGTATCTATTCTAATTCACTCATACGATCCATTCTAATTCATTCGTACGATCCATTCTAATTCATTCATACAATCCATTCTAATTCATTCGCACGAATGTATCAATTCTAATCCATTCATACGATCCATTCTAATCCATTCGTACAATCCATTCTAATTCATTCGCATGAATGTAACCATTCTAATTCATTCATTTGATCTATTCTAATTCATTCGTACGATCCATTCTAATTCATTCGTCCGATCCATTCTAATTCATTCGCACGAATGTATCCATTCTAATTCATTCGTACGATCCATTCTAATTCATTCGTACAATCCATTCTAATTCATTCGTAAGATCCATTCTAATTCATTCGTACGATCCATTCTAATTCATTCCCACGAATGTATCCATTCTAGTTCATTCGTACGATCCATTCTAGTTCATTCGTACGATCCATTCCAATTCATTCGTACGATCCATTCTAATTCATTCGTATGATCCATTCTAATTAATTCGTATGATCCATTCTAATTCATTCGTACGATCCATTCTAATTCATTCATACAATCCATTCTAATTCATTCGCACGAATGTATCCATTCTAATTAATTCGTACGATCCATTCTAATTCATTCGTATGATCCATTCTTATTCATTCGCACGATCCAATCTAATGGATTCGCACGATCCATTCTAATTCATTCGCACGAATGTATCCATTCTAATTCATTCGTACGATCCATTCTAATTCATTAATATGATCCATTCTAATTCATTCGTACGATCCATTCTAATTCATATGCACAAAGGTATCCATTCTAATCCATTCGTAGGATCCATTCTAATCCATTCGTACGATCCATTCTAATTCATTCGTACGATCCATTCTAATTCATTCGCTCGAATGTATCCATTCTAATCCATTCGTACGATCCATTCTAATCCATTCGTACGATCCATTCTAATTCATTCGCATGAATGTAACCATTCTAATTCATTCATTTGATCCATTCTAATTCATTCGTACGATCCATTCTAATTCATTCGTCCGATCTATTCTAATTCATTCGCACGAATGTATCCATTCTAATTCATTCGTACGATCCATTCTAATTCATTCGTACGATCCATTCTAATTCATTCGTACGATCCATTCTAATTCATTCGCACGAATGTATCCATTCTAGTTCATTCGTACGATCCATTCTAACTCATTCGTAAGATCCATTCTAATTCATTCGTACGATCCATTCTAATTCATTCGTACGATCCATTCTAATTCATTCGTAAGATCCATTCTAATTCATTCGTACGATCCATTCTAATTCATTCGTATGATCCATTCTAATTCATTCGCACGAATGTATCCATTCTACTTCATTCGTACGATCCATTCTAATTCATTCGTATGATCCATTCTAATTCATTCGCACGATCCATTCTAATTCATTCGTACGATCCATTCTAATTCATTCATACGATCCATTCTAATTCATTCGTACGATCCATTCTAATTCATTCGCACAAATGTATCCCTTCTAATTCATTCGTACGATCCATTATAATTCATTCGCACGATCCATTCTAATTCATTCGTACGATCCATTCTAATTCTTTCACACGATCTATTCTAATTCATTCGTACGATCCATTCTAATTCATTCGCACGATCCATTCTAATTCATTCGTACGATCCATTCTAATTCATTCATACGATCCATTCTAATTCATTCGTACGATCCATTCTAATTCATTCGCACAAATGTATCCATTCTAATTCATTCGTACGATCTATTCTAATTCATTCGCACGATCCATTCTAATTCATTACAATCCATTCTAATTCTTTCACACGATCTATTCTAATTCATTCGTAGGATCCATTCTAATTCATTCGTACAATCTATTCTTTTTCATTCGTACGATCCATTCTTACTCATTCGTATGATCCATTCTACTTCATTCGGACGAATGTATCCATTCTAATTTATTCGTACGATCTATTCTAATTCATTCGTACGATCCATTCTAATTCATTCATATGATCCATTCTAATTCATTCGTATGATCTATTCTTATTCATTCACACGATCCAGTCTAATTGATTCGCACGATCCATTCTAATTCATTCGCACGAATGTATCCATTCTAATTCATTCGTACGATCCATTCTAATTCATTAATATGATCCATTCTAATTCATTCGTACGATCCATTTGAATTCATTCGTAGGATCCATTCTAATTCATTCGTACAATCTATTCTATTTCATTCGTACGATCCATTCTTACTCATTCGTATGATCCATTCTAATTCATTCGGACGAATGTATCCATTCTAATTTATTCGTACGATCCATTCTAATTCATTCGTACGATCCATTCTAATTCATTCGTACGATCCATTCTAATTCATTCATACGATCCATTCTAATTCATTCATACAATCCATTCTAATTCTTTCACACGATCCATTCTAATTCATTCATACGATCCATTCTAATTCATTCGCACAATCCATTCTATTTCATTCGTACGATCCATTCTAACTTATTCGTATGATCCATTCTAATTCATTCGCACGAATGTATCCATAATGGATAATACGAATGAGTAAGAATGGATAGTACGAATGAAATAGAATGGATTGTGCGAATGAATTAGAATGGACCGTACGAATGAATTAGACGTACGAATGAATTAGAATGGATACATTCGTGCGAATAAATTAGAATGGATCATACGAATGAGTAAGAATGGATCGTCATTCTAATTCATTCGTATAATCCATTTAATTCATTTGTATCCATTCTGTTTTATTCGCACGATCCATTCTAATTCATTCGCGCAATCTATTCTAATTCATTCGTATGATCCATTCTAATTCATTCGTACGATCCATTCTAATTCATTCATACAATCCATTCTAATTTATTCGCACGAATGTATCCATTCTAATTCATTCGTACGATCCATTCTAATTCATTCGCACAATCTATTCTAATTTATTCATACAATCCATTCTAATTCATTCGAACGAATGTATCCATTCTAATTCATTCATACGATCCATTCTACTTCATTCATACTATCCGTTCAAATTCACTCATACGATCCATTCTAATTCATTCATACGATCCATTCTAATTCATTTGCACGAATATATCCATTCTAATTCCTTCGTACGATCCATTCTAATTCCTTCGTATGATCCATTCTATTTCTTTCGTATGATCCATTCTAATTCCTTCGTACGATCCATTCTAATTCCTTCGTATCCATTCTAATTCACTCATACGATCCATTCTAATTCATTCGTACGATCCATTCTAATTCATTCATACAATCCATTCTAATTCATTCGCACGAATGTATCCATTCTAATCCATTCGTACGATCCATTCTAAACCATTCGTACGATCCATTCTAATTCATTCGCATGAATGTAACCATTCTAATTCATTCATTTGATCCATTCTAATTCATTCGTACGATCCATTCTAATTCATTCGTCCGATTCATTCTAATTCATTCGCACGAATGTATCCACTCTAATTCATTCGTACGATCCATTCTAATTCATTCGTACGATCCATTCTAATTCATTCGTAAGATCCATACTAATTCATTCGTATGATCCATTCTAATTCATTCGTATGATCCATTCTAATTCATTCGCACGAATGCATCCATTCTAGTTCATTCGTACGATCCATTCTAGTTCATTCGTACGATCCATTCTAATTCATTCGTACGATTCATTCTAATTCATTCGTATGATCCATTCTAATTAATTCGTATGATCCATTCTAATTCATTCGTACGATCCATTCTAATTCATTCATACAATCCATTCTAATTCATTCACATGAATGTATCCATTCTAATTAATTCGTACGATCCATTCTAATTCATTTGTATGATCCATTCTTATAAATTCGCACAATCCAGTCTAATGGATTCGCACGATCCATTCTAATTCATTCGCACGAATGTATCCATTCTAATTCATTCGTACGATCCATTCTAATTCATTAATATGATCCATTCTAATTCATTCGTATGATCCATTCTAATTCATATGCACAAAGGTATCCATTCTAATCCATTCGTAGGATCCATTCTAATCCATTCGTACGATCCATTCTAATTCATTCGTACGATCCATTCTAATTCATTCGCTCGAATGTATCCATTCTAATCCATTCGTACGATCCATTCTAATCCATTCGTACGATCCATTCTAATTCATTCGCATGAATGTAACCATTCTAATTCATTCATTTGATCCATTCTAATTCATTCGTACGAGCCATTCTAATTCATTCGTCCGATCCATTCTAATTCATTCGCACGAATGTATCCATTCTAATTCATTCGTACGATCCATTCTAATTCATTCGTAAGATCCATTCTAATTCATTCGTACGATCCATTCTAATTTATTCGTACGATCCATTCTAATTCATTCGCACGAATGTATCCATTCTAGTTCATTCGTACGATCCATTCTAATTCATTCGTAAGATCCATTCTAATTCATTCGTACGATCCATTCTAATTCATTCGTACGATCCATTCTAATTCATTCGCACGAATGTATCCATTCTAGTTCATTCGTACGATCCATTCTAATTCATTTGTACGATCCATTCTAATTCATTCGCACGATCCATTCTAATTCATTCGTACGATCCATTCTAATTCATTCATACGATCCATTCTAATTCATTCGTACGATCCATTCTAATTCATTCGCACAAATGTATCCATTCTAATTCATTCGTACGATTCATTCTAATTCATTAACACGATCCATTCTAATTCATTCGTACGATCCATTCTAATTCTTTCACACGATCCATTCTAATTCATTCGTACGATCCATTCTAATTCATTCGCACGATCCATTCTAATTCATTCGTACGATCCATTCTAATTCATTCATACGATCCATTCTAATTCATTCGTACGATCCATTCTAATTCATTCGCACAAATGTATCCATTCTAATTCATTCATACGATCCATTCTAATTCATTCGCACGATCCATTCTAATTCATTCATACAATCCATTCTAATTCTTTCACAAGATCTATTCTAATTCATTCGTAGGATCCATTCTAATTCATTCGTACAATCTATTCTATTTCATTCGTACGATCCATTCTTACTCATTCGTATGATCCATTCTACTTCATTCGGACGAATGTATCCATTCTAATTTATTCGTATGATCCATTCTAATTCATTCGTACGATCCATTCTAATTCATTCATATGATCCATTCTAATTCATTCGTTTGATCTATTCTTATTCATTCGCACGATCCATTCTAATTCATTCGCACGAATGTATCCATTCTAATTCATTCGTACGATCCATTCTAATTCATTAATATGATCCATTCTAATTCATTCATACGATCCATTCGAATTCATTCGTAGGATCCATTCTAATTCATTCGTACAATCTATTCTATTTCATTCGTACGATCCATTCTTACTCATTCGTATGATCCATTCTAATTCATTCGGACGAGTGTATCCATTCTAATTTATTCGTACGATCCATTCTAATTCATTCGTACGATCCATTCTAATTCATTCATAAGATCTATTCTAATTCATTCGTACGATCCATTCTAATTCATTCGTACGATCCATTCTAATTCATTCGTACGATCCATTCTAATTCATTCATACGATCTATTCTAATTCATTCATACAATCCATTCTAATTCTTTCACATGATCCATTCTAATTCATCCGTACGATCCATGCTAATTCATTCGTACGATCCATTCTAATTCATTCGTACAATCCATTCTTATTCTTTCACACGATCCATTCTAATTCATTCGTAGTATCCATTCTAATTCATTCGTACAATGAGTAAGAATGGATCGTTCGAGTGAAATAGAATGGATTGTACGAATGATTTAGAATGGATACATTCGTGCGAATGAATTAGAATGGATTGTGCGAATGAATTAGAATGGATCGTACGAATGAATTAGAATGGATCGTGTGAAAGAATTAGAATGTATTGTATGAATGAATTAGAATAGATTGTATGAATGAATTAGAATGGATCGTACGAAGGAATTAGAATGGATCGTACGAATGAATTAGAATGGATCGTACAAATGAATTAGAATAGATCGTACGAATGAATTAGAATGGATCGTACGAATGAATTAGAATGGATCGTGTGAAAGAATTAGAATGGATCGTACGAATAAATTATAATGGATCGTGCGAATGAATTAAAATGGATCGTACGAATGAATTAGAATGGATCGTGCTAATGAATTAGAATGGATCGTACCAATGAGTAAGAATGGATCGTACGAATGAAATAGAATGGATTGTGTGAATGAATTAGAATGGATCGTACGAATGAATTAGAATGGATCGTGTGAAAGAATTATAATGGATTGTATGAATGAATTAGAATAGATCGTATGAATGAATTAGAATGGATCGTACGAATGAATTAGAATGGATCGTGCGAATGAATTAGAATGGATCGTACGAATGAATTAGAATGGATACATTCGTGCGAATGAATTAGAATGGATCGGACGAATGAATTAGAATGGATCGTACGAATGAATTAGAATGGATTAAATGAATGAATTAGAATGGATCGTACGAATGAATTAGAATGCATCGTACGAAAGAATTAGAATGGATATATTCGTGCGAATGAATTAGAATGGATCGTATGAATGAATTAGAATGGATCGTATGAGTGAATTAGAACGGATAGTACGAATGAAGTAGAATGGATCGTATGAATGAATTAGAATGGATACATTCGTGCGAATGAATTAGAATGGATCATATGAATGAATTAGAATAGATTATGCGAATGAATTAGAATGGATCGTATGAATGAATTAGAATGGATACATTCTTACTCATTCGTATAAATTAGAATGGATACTTTCGTGCGAATGAATTAGAATAGATCGTGCAAATGAATTAGAATGGATACATTCGTGCGAATGAATTAGAATAGATCATATGAATGAATTAGAATAGATCGTACAAATGAATTAGAATAGATTATACGAATGAATTAGAATGACGATCCATTCTTACTCATTCGTATGATCCATTCTAATTTATTCGCACGAATGTATCCATTCTAATTCATTCGTACGTCTAATTCATTCGTACGGTCCATTCTAATTCATTCGCACGATCCATTCTAATTCATTCGTACGATCCATTCTAATTCATTCATACGATCCATTCTAATTCATTCGTACGATCCATTCTAATTCATTCGCACAAATGTATCCATTCTAATTCATTCGTACGATCCATTCTAATTCATTCACACGATCCATTCTAATTCATTCATACGATTCATTCTAATTCTTTCACATGATCCATTCTAATTCATTCGTACGATCCATTCTAATTCATTCGCACGATCCATTCTAATTCATTTGTACGATCCATTCTAATTCATTCATACGATCCATTCTAATTCATTTGTACGATCCATTCTAATTCATTCGCACAAATGTATCCATTCTAATTCATTCGTACGATCCATTCTAATTCATTTGCACGATCCATTCTAATTCATTCATACAATCCATTCTAATTCTTTCACACGATCTATTCTAATTCATTCGTAGGATCCATTCTAATTTATTCGTACAATCTATTCTATTTCATTCGTACGATCCAATCTTACTCATTCGTATGATCCATTCTACTTCATTCGGACGAATGTATCCATTCTAATTTATTCGTACGATCCATTCTAATTCATTCGTACGATCCATTCTAATTCATTCATATGATCCATTCTAATTCATTCGTATGATCTATTCTTATTAATTCGCACGATCTAGTCTAATTGATTCGCACGATCCATTCTAATTCATTCGCACGAATGTATCCATTCTAATTCATTCGTACGATCCATTTGAATTCATTCGTAGGATCCATTCTAATTCATTCGTACAATCTATTCTATTTCATACGTACGATCCATTCTTACTCATTCGTATGATCCATTCTAATTCATTCGGACGAATGTATCCATTCTAATTTATTCGTACGATCCATTCTAATTCATTCGTACGATCCATTCTAATTCATTCGTAAGATCCATTCAAATTCATTCGTACGATCCATTCTAATTCATTCGTACGATCCATTCTAATTCATTCATACGATTCATTCTAATTCATTCATACAATCCATTCTAATTCTTTCACATGATCCATTCTAATTCATTCGTACGATAAATTCTAATTCATTCGTACGATCCATTCTAATTCATTCGTACAATCCATTCTAATTCTTTCACACGATCCATTCTAATTCATTCGTAGTATCCATTCTAATTCATTCGTACAATGAGTAAGAATGGATCGTACGAAAGAAATAGAATGGATTGTACGAATGATTTAGAATGGATACATTCGTGCGAATGAATTAGAATGGATTGTGCAAATGAATTAGAATGGATCGTACGAATGAATTAGAATGGAACGTGTGAAAGAATTAGAATGGATTGTATGAATGAATTAGAATAGATTGTAGGAATGAATTATAATGGATCGTACGAAGGAATTAGAATGGATCGTACGAATGAATTAGCATGGATTGTACGAATGAATTAGAATAGATCGTACGAATGAATTAGAATGGATCGTACGAATGAATTAGAATGGATCGTGTGAAAGAATTAGAATGGATCGTACGAATGAATTAGAATGGATCGTGCGAATGAATTAGAATGGATCGTACGAATGAATTAGAATGGATCGTGCTAATGAATTAGAATGGATCGTACCAATGAGTAAGAATGGATCGTACGAATGAAATAGAATGGATTGTGCGAATGAATTAGAATGGATCGTACGAATGAATTAGAATGGATCGTGTGAAAGAATTAGAATGGATTGTATGAATGAATTAGAATAGATCGTATGAATGAATTAGAATGGATCGTACGAATGAATTAGAATGGATCGTGCGAATGAATTAGAATGGATCGTACGAATGAATTAGAATGGATACATTCGTGCGAATAAATTAGAATGGATCGGACGAATGAATTAGAATGGATCGTACGAATGAATTAGAATGGATCAAATGAATGAATTAGAATGGATCGTACGAATGAATTAGAATGCATCGTACGAAAGTATTAGAATAGATATATTCATGCGAATGAATTAGAATGGATCGTATGAATGAATTAGAATGGATCGTATGAGTGAATTAGAACGGATAGTACGAATGAAGTAGAATGGATCGTATGAATGAATTAGAATGGATACATTCATGCGAATGAATTAGAATGGATCATATGAATGAATTAGAATAGATTGTGCGAATGAATTAGAATGGATCGTACGAATGAATTAGAATGGATACATTCGTGCGAATAAATTAGAATGGATTGTATGAATGAATTAGAATGGATCGTACGAATGAATTAGAATGGATCGTACGAATGAATTAGAATAGATTGCACGAATGAATTAGAATGGATCGTGCGAATGAAATAGAATGGATACAAATGAATTAGAATGGATCACACGAAAGAATTAGAATGACGATCCATTCTTACTCATTCGTATGATCCATTCTAATTTATTCGCACGAATGTATCCATTCTAATTCATTCGTACGTCTAATTCATTCGTACGGTCCATTCTAATTCATTCGCACAATCCATTCTAATTCATTCGTACGTCTATTTCATTCGTACGAATAAATTAGAATGGATCGTGCGAATGAATTAGAATGGATCGTACGAATGAATTAGAATGGATACATTTTTGCGAATGAATTAGAATGGATCGTACGAATGAATTAGAATGGATCGTATGAATGAATTAGAATGGATCGTACGAATGAATTAGAATGGATCATGCGAATGAATTAGAATGGATCGTACGAATGAATTAGAATGGATCGTACGAATGAACTAGAATGGATACATTCGTGCGAATGAATTAGAATGGATCGTACGAATGAATTAGAATGGATCGTACGAATGAATTAGAATGGATACATTCGTGCGAATGAATTAGAATGGATCGTACGAATGAATTAGAATGGATCGTACGAATGAATTAGAATGGATCGTATGAATAAATAAGAATGGATACATTCATCCGAATGAATTAGAACGGATCATACGAATGAGTAAGAATGGATCGTACGAATGAAATAGAATAGATTGTACGAAAGAATTAGAATGGATTCGTACGAATGAATTAGAATGGATATATTCGTGCGAATGAATTAGAATGGATCGTACCAATGAGTAAGAATGGATCGTACGAATGAAATAGAATGGATTGTGCGAATGAATTAGAATGGATTATACGAATGAATTAGAATGGATCGTGTGAAAGAATTAGAATGGATTGTATGAATGAATTAGAATAGATCGTATGAATGAATTAGAATGGATCGTACGAATGAATTAGAATGGATCGTACGAATGAATTAGAATGGATCGTACGAATGAATTAGAATGGATACATTCGTGCGAATGAATTAGAATGGATACATTCGTGCGAAAGAAGTAGAATAGATTGTATGAATGAATTAGAATGGATCCTATGAATGAATTAGAATGGATCGTGCGAATGAATTAGAATGGATCGTACGAATGAATTAGAATGGATCGTGCTAATGAATTAGAATTGATCGAACGAATGAATTAGCATGGATCGTGCTAATGAATTAGAATGGAACGTACGAATGAATTAGAATTGATCGTGTGAAAGAATTAGATTGGATTGTATGAATGAATTAGAATGAATTCGTACGATCCATTCGAATTCATTTGCACGATCCATTCTAATTAATTCATACGATCCATTCTATTTCATTCATACAATCCATTCTAATTTTTTCACACGATCCATTCTAATTCATTCGTAGGATCCATTCTAATTCATTCGTACAATCTATTCTATTTCATTTGTACGATCCATTCTTACTCATTCGTATGATCCATTCTAATTCATTCGGACGAATGTATCCATTCTAATTTATTCGTACGATCCATTCTAATTCATTCGTACGATCCATTCTAATTCATTCGTACGATCCATTCTAATTCATTCGTACGATCCATTCTTACTCATTCGTATGATCCATTCTAATTCATTCGTACGATCCATTCTAATTCATTCGTACGATCGATTCTAATTCATTCGCACTATTCATTCTAATTCATTCGTACGATCCATTCTAATTCATTTGTATAATCCATTCTAATTTATTCGTTCAAATATATCCATTCTAATTCATTCGTACGATCCATTCTAATTCATTCGCACGATCCATTCTAATTCATTCGCACGAATGTATTCATTCTAATTCATTTGCACGATCCATTCTAATTCATTCCTATAATCTATTCTAATTCATTCGTACGATCCATTCTAATTCATTCTAATTCATTCGTACGATCCATTCTACGATCCATTCTAATTCATTCGTATATTCCATTCTAATTCATTAGCACGATCCATGCTAATGAATTAGAATGGATCGTACGACCCAATCTAATTCATTCATACGATCCATTCTTACTCATTCGTATGATCCATTCTAATTCAATCGTACGATCCATTCTAATTCATTCGTACGATCCATTCTAATTCCTTCGTACGATCCATTCTAATTCATTCGTACGATCCATTCTAATTCATTCGTACGATCCATTCTAATTCCTTCGTACGATGCATTCTAATTCATTCGTAAAATCTATTCTAATTCATTCGTACGAATGGATACATTCGTGTGAATGAATTAGAATGGATCGTACGAATGAGTAAGAATGGATCGTACGAATGAAATAGGATGGATTGCATGAATGAATTAGAATTGATCGTACGAATGAATTAGAATGGATCGTGCGAATGAATTAGAATGGATCGTACGAATGAATTAGAATGGATCGTACGAATGAACTAGAATGGATACATTCGTGCGAATGAATTAGAATGGATCGTACGAATGAATTAGAATGGATCGTACGAATGAATTAGAATGGATCTTACGAATGAATTAGAATGGATCATACGAATGAATTAGAATGGATCGTACGAATGAATTAGAATGGATACATTCGTGCGAATGAATTAGAATGGATCGGACGAATGAATTAGAATGGATCGTACGAATGAATTAGAATGGTTCGTACGAATGGATCATACGAATGGATCATACGAATGAATTAGAATGGATCGTGAGAATGAATTAGAATGGATCGAATGAATGAATTAGAATGGATCGTACGAATGAGTAAGAATGGATCATACAAATGAATTAGAATGGATTAGAATGGATCGTACGAATGAAATAGAATAGATTGTACGAATGAATTAGAATGGATTCGTACGAATGAATTAGAATGGATACATTCGTGCGATTGAATTAGAATGGATCGTACCAATGAGTAAGAATGGATCGTACGAATGAATTAGAATGGATCGTACGAAGGAATTAGAATGGATCGTACGAATGAATTAGAATGGATCGTACGATTGAATTAGAATGGATCATACGAATGAGTAAGAATCGATCGTATGAATGAATTAGATTGGATCATACGATCCATTCTAATTCATTAGCATGGATCGTGCTAATGAATTAGAATGGAATATACGAATGAATTAGAATGGATCGTACAATGGATCATACGAATGAATTTGAATGGATACATTTGTGCGAATGAATCCAAATGGATTGTATGAATAAATTAGATTGGATCGTACGAATGAATTAGAATGGATCATACGAATTAATTAGAATGGATCGTACGAATGAATTAGAATGGTTACATTCGTGCGAATGAATTAGAATGGATCGTACGAATGAATTAGAATGGATATATTCGTGCAAATGAATTAGAATGGATCGTACGAATGAATTAGAATGGATCATACGAATTAATTAGAATGGATCTTACGAATGAATTAGAATGGATCGTACGAATGAATTAGAATGGATCGTACGAATGAATTAGAATGGATCGTGCGAATGAATTAGAATGGATCGTACGAATGAATTAGAATAGATCGTACAAATGAATTAGAATAGATCGTACGAATGGATTAGAATGGATACATTCGAGCGAATGAATTAGAATGGATCGTACGAATGAATTAGAATGGATCATATGAATGAGTAAGAATGGATCGTACGAATGAATTAGAATGGATCGTACAAATGAATTAGAATGGATCGTACGAATAAATTAGAATGGATACATTCGTCCGAATGAATTAGAATGGATCATACGAATGAGTAAGAATGGATCGTACGAATGAAATAGAATAGATCGTACGAATGAATTAGAATGGAATATACGAATGAATTAGAATGGATCGTACGAATGAATTAGAATGGATCGTACGAATGAATTAGAATGGATCGTGTGAATGAATTCGAATGGATCGTACGATCCATTCTAATTCATTCATACAATCCATTCTAATTCATTCGCATGAATGTATCCATTCTAATCCATTCGTACGATCCATTCTAATCCATTCGTACGATCCATTCTAATTTATTCGCACAAATGTATCCATTCTAATTCATTCGTACGATCCATTCTAATTCATTCGTATGATCTATTCTAATTCATTCGTACGATCCATTCTAATTTATTCGTACGATCCATTCTAATTCATTCGTACGATCCATTCTAATTCATTCGTACGATCCATTCTAATTCATTCGTACGATCCTTTCTAATTCATTCGCACAATCCATTCTATTTCATTCGTACGATCCATTCTTACTCATTGGTACGATCCATTCTAAATCATTCGCACGAATGTATCCATTCTAATTCATTTGTACGAATCCATTCTAATTCATTCGTACAATCCATTCTATTTCATTCGTACGATCCATTCTTACTCATTCGTATGATCCATTCTAATTCATTCGCACGAATGTATCCATTCTAAATCATTCGTACGATCCATTCTAATTCATTCGTATGATCCATTCTAAATCATTCGTATAATCCATTCTATTTCATTCGTACGATCAATTCTAATTCATTCTAATTCAATCTATTTCATTCGTACGATCCGTTCTAATTCACTCATACGATCTATTCTAATTCATTCATACGATCCATTCTAATTCATTTGCACGAATATATCCATTCTAATTCATTCGTACGATCAATTCTAATTCATTCGCACGAATGTATCCATTCTAATTCATTCATACTATCCATTCTAATTCATTCGTACGATCCATTCTAATTCATTCATACAATCCATTCTAATTCTTTCACACGATCCATTCTAATTCATTCGTAGGATCCATTCTAATTCATTCGTACAATCTATTCTATTTCATTCGTACGATCCATTCTTACTCATTCGTATGAACCATTCTAATTCATTCGCACGAATGTATCCATTCTAATTCATTCATACGAATCCATTCTAATTCATTCGTACAATCCATTCTATTTCATTCGTACGATCCATTCTTACTCATTCGTACGATCCATTCTAATTCATTCGTACGATCCATTCTAATTCATTCGCACGATCCATTCCAATTCATTTGCACGATCCATTCTTACTCATTCGTATGATCCATTCTAATTTATTCGCACGAATGTATCCATTCTAATTCATTCGTACGTCTAATTCATTCGTACGGTCCATTATAATTCATTCGCACAATCCATTCTATTTCATTCGTATGATCCATTCTTACTCATTCGTATGATCCATTATGGATACATTCGTGCGAATGAAGTAGAATGGATCATACGAATGAGTAAGAATGGATCGTATGAATGAAATAGAATGGATTGTGCGAATGAATTAGAATGGATCGTACGAAAGAATTAGAATGGATCGTGTGAAAGAATTAGAATGGATTGTATGAATGAATTAGAATAGATCGTATGAATGAATTAGAATGGATCGTACGAATGAATTAGAATGGATCGTACGAATGAATTAGAATGGATCGTACGAATGAATTAGAATGGATACATTCGCGAATGAATTAGAATGGATCGTACGAATGAATTAGAATGGATCTTACGAATGAATTAGAATGGATCGTACGAATGAATTAGAATGGATCGTACGAATGAATTAGAATAGATACATTTGTGCGAATGAATTAGAATGGATCGTACGAATGAATTAGAATGGATCGTATGAATGAATTAGAATGGATTGTACGAATGAATTAGAATGGATCGTACGAAGGAATTAGAATGGATCGTACGAATGAATTAGAATGGATATATTCGTGCAAATGAATTAGAATGGATCGTATGAATGTATTAGAATGGATCGTACGAATGAATTAGAATGGATTGTATGAATGAATTAGAATGGATCGTACGAATGAATTAGAATGGATTGTATGAATGAATTAGAATGGATCGTACGAATGAATTAGAATGGATCGTACGAATGAATTATAATGGATACATTCGTGCGAATGAATTAGAATGGATCGTACGAATGAATTAGAATGGATCATGCGAATGAATTAGAATGGATCGTACGAATGAACTAGAATGGATACATTCGTGCGAATGAATTAGAATGGATCGTACGAATGAATTAGAATGGATCGTACGAATGAATTAGAATGGATCTTACGAATGAATTAGAATGGATCGTACGAATGAATTAGAATGGATCGTAGGAATGAATTAGAATGGATACATTCGTGCGAATGAATTAGAATGGATCGGACGAATGAATTAGAATGGATCGTACGAATGAATTAGAATGGATCGTACGAATGAACTAGAATGGATACATTCGTGCGAATGAATTAGAATGGATCGTACGAATGAATTAGAATGGATCGTACGAATGAATTAGAATGGATCTTACGAATGAATTAGAATGGATCGTACGAATGAATTAGAATGGATCGTACGAATGAATTAGACTGGATACATTCGTGCGAATAAATTAGAATGGATCGGACGAATGAATTAGAATGGATCGTACGAATGAATTAGAATGGATCTTACGAATGGATTAGAATGAATACATTCATGCGAATGAATTAGAATGGATCGGACGAATGAATTAGAATGGATCGTACGAATGAATTAGAATGGATCAAATGAATGAATTAGAATGGTTACATTCATGCGAATGAATTAGAATGGATCGTACGAATGGATTAGAATGGATCGTACAAATGGATTAGAATTGATACATTCGAGCGAATGATTTAGAATGGATCGTACGAATGAATTTGAATAGATCGTACGAATGAATTAGAATGGATCGTACGAATGAATTAGAATGGATGGTGTGAAAGAATTAGAATGGATCGTACGAATGAATTAGAATGGATCGTGCGAATGAATTAGAATGGATCGTACGAATGAATTAGAATGGATCGTGCTAATGAATTAGAACTGATCGAACGAATGAATTAGCATGGATCGTGCATTCGTACGATCCATTCAAATTCATTCGTAAGATCCATTCTAATTCATTCGTATGATCCATTCTAATTCATTCGTACGATCCATTCTAATTCATTCGCATGAATGTATCGATTCTAGTTCATTCGTACGATCCATTCTAATTCATTCGTACGATCCATTTTAATTCATTCATACGATCTATTCTAATTCATTCATACAATCCATTCTAATTCTTTCACACGATCCATTCTAATTCATTCGTACGATCCATTCTAATTCATTCGCACAATCCATTCTATTTCATTCGTATGATCCATTCTTACTCATTCGTGTGATCCATTCTAATTCATTCGCACGAATGTATCCATAATGGATCATACGAATGAGTAAGAATGGATCGTACGAATGAAATAGAATGGATTGTGCGAATGAATTAGAATGGACCGTACGAATGAATTAGAATGGATACATTCGTGCGAATGAATTAGTATGGATCGGACGAATGAATTAGAATGGATCGTACGAATGAATTAGAATGGATCGTACGAATGAATTAGAATGGATCGTACAAATAAATTAGAATGGATACATTCGTCCGAATGAATTAGAATGGATCATACGAATGAGTAAGAATGGATCGTACGAACGAAATAGAATAGATTGTACGAATGAATTAGAATGGATCGTGCGAATGAATTAGAATGGATCGTACGAATGAATTAGAATGGATCGTACGAATGAATTAGAATGGATCGTGCGAATAAATTAGAATGGATCATATTAATGAATTAGAATGGATCGTACAAATGAATTAGAATGGATACATTCGTGCGAATGAATTAGAATTGATCGTGCGAATCCATTAGACTGGATCATGCGAATGAATAAGAATGGATCATACGAATGAATTAGAATGGATCGTACGAATTAATTAGAATGGATACATTCGTGCGAATGAATTAGAATGGATTGTATGAATGAATTAGAATGGATCGTACGAATTAATTAGAATGGATCATACGACTGAATTAGAATGGATCGTACGAATGAATTAGAATGGATCGTACGTATGAGCTAGAATGGATCGTACGAATGAACTAGAATGGATACATTCGTGCGAATGAATTAGAATGGATCATACGAATGAATTAGAATGGATCGTACGATTCATTCTAATTCATTCGTACGATCCATTCTAATTCATTCGTACAATTCATGCTAATTCATTCGCACGATCCATTCTAATTCATTGGTACGATCCATTCTTATTCATTCATACGATCCATTCTAATTCATTTGTATATTCCATTCTAATTCATTCGTATGATCCATTCTAACTCATTCGGTGGATCCATTCTAATTCATTCGTACGATCCATTCTAATTCATTCCCACGATCCATTCTAATTCATTCGTACGATCCATTCTAATTCATTCCCACGATCTATTCTAATTCATTCGTACGATCTATTCAAATTCATTCGTACGATCTATTCAAATTCAAATTCATTCATATAATCCATTTAGATTCATTCGCACAAATATATCCATTCAAATTCATTCGTACGATCCAATCTAATTCATTCGTACGATCCATTCTAATTCATTCGCACGAATATATCCATTCTAATTCTTTAGTACGATGCATTCTAATTCATTCGTACGATCCATTCTAATTCATTCGTACGATCCATTCTAATTCATTCATACGATCCATTCTAATTCATTCGCACGAATGTATCCATTCTAATTCATTCATACAATCCATTCTATTTCATTCGTACGATCCATTCTTCCTCATTCGTATGATCCATTCTAATTCATTCGTACGATCCATTCTAATTCATTCGTACGATCCATTCTAATTCATTCGCACGATCCATTCTAATTCATTCATACGGTCCATTCTAATTCATTCATACGATCCATTCTAATTCATTCCTACAATCCATTCTAATTCATTCGCCCGATCCATTCTAATTCATTCATACGATCCATTCTATTCGAATGGATCATGCGATCCATTCGAATTCATTCGCACGATCCATTCTAATTCATTCATACGATCCATTCTAATTCTTTCATACAATGCATTCTAATTCTTTCACACGATCCATTCTAATTCATTCGTACGATCCATTCTAATTCATTCGTACAATCCATTCTATTTCATTTGTACTATCCATTCTTACTCATTCGTATGATCCATTCTAATTCATTCGCACAAATGTATCCATTCTAATTCATTCATACAATCTATTCTAATTCATTCCGTACGATCCATTCTAATTCATTCGTACGATCGTACGAATGAATTAGAATGGATCGTACCAATGAATTAGAATAGATTGTGCGAATGAATTAGAATGGATCGTACGAATGAATTAGAATGGATCGTACGAATGAATTAGAATGGATCTTACGAATGAATTAGAATGGATCATACGAATGAATTAGAATGGATCGTACGAATGAATTATAATGGATACATTCGTGCGAATGAATTAGAATGGATCGGACGAATGAATTAGAATGGATCGTACGAATGAATTAGAATGGATCGTACGAATGAATTAGAATGGATACATTCGTCCGAATGAATTAGAATGGATCATATGAATGAGTAAGAATGGATCGTACGAATGAATTAGAATGGATCGTATGAATGAATTAGAATGGATCGTGCGAATGAATTCGAATGGATCGTATGAATTCATTCTAATTCATTCATACAATCCATTCTAATTCTTTCACACGATCTATTCTAATTCAATCGTAGGATCCATTCTATTTCATTCGTACGATCCATTCTTACTCATTCGTATGATCCATTCTAATTCATTCGCACGAATGTATCCATTCTAATTCATTCATATAATCCATTCTAATTCATTCCGTACGATCCATTCTAATTCATTCGTACGATCGTACGAATGAATTAGAATAGATCGTAAGAATTAGAATGGATTGTATGAATGAATTAGAATGAATTCGTACGATCCATTCGAATTCATTCGCACGATCAATTCTAATTCATTCATACGATCCATTCTAATTCATTCATACAATCCATTCTAATTCTTTCACACGATCCATTCTAAATCATTCATAGGATCCATTCTAATTCATTCGTACAATCTATTCTAATACATTCGTACGATCCATTTTAATTCATTCGCATGAATGTAACCATTCTAATTCATTCATTTGATCCATTCTAATTTATTCGTACGATCCATTCTAATTCATTCGTCCGATCCATTCTAATTCATTCGCACGAATGTATCCATTCTAATTCATTCGTACGATCTATTCTAATTCATTCGTACGATCCATTCTAATTCATTCGTAAGATCCATTCTAATTCATTCATACGATCCATTCTAATTCATTCGTACGATCCATTCTAATTCATTCGCACGAATGTATCCATTCTAGTTCATTCGTACGATCCATTCTAATTCATTCGTACGATCTATTCTAATTCATTCGCATGATCCATTCTAATTCATTCGTACGATCAATTCTAATTCATTCGCACGAATGTATCCATTCTAATTCATTCGTACGATCCTGTATTAGAATGGATCGTACGAATGAATTAGAATGGATACCTTTGTGCATATGAATTAGAATGGATCGTACGAATGAAGTAGAATGGATCATATTAATGAATTAGAATGGATCGTACGAATGAATTAGAATGGATACATTCGTGCGAATGAATTAGAATGGATCGTGCACGAATGTATCCATTCTAATTCATTCGTACGATTCATTCTAATTCATTAACATGATCCATTCTAATTCATTCGTACGATCCATTCTAATTCATATGCACAAAGGTATCCATTCTAATCCATTCGTAGGATCCATTCTAATCCATTCGTACGATCCATTCTAATTCATTCGTACGATCCATTCTAATTCATTCGCTCGAATGTATCCATTCTAATCCATTCGTACGATCCATTCTAATCCATTCGTACGATCCATTCTAATTCATTCGCATGAATGTAACCATTCTAATTCATTCATTTGATCCATTCTAATTCATTCGTACGATCCATTCTAATTCATTCGTCCAATCCATTCTAATTCATTCGCCCGGATGTATCAATTCTAATTCATTCGTACGATCCATTCTAATTCATTCGCACGATCCATTCTAATCCATTCGTACGATCCATTCTAATTTATTCGCACGAATGTATCCATTATAATTCATTCGTACGATCCATTCTAATTCACTCGCACAATCTATTCTAATTCATTCATACGATCCATTCTAATTCATTCGCACGAATGTTTCCATTCTAATTCATTCATACGATCCATTCTACTTCATTCGTACTATCCGTTCTAATTCACTCATACGATCCATTCTAATTCATTCATACGATCCATTCTAATTCATTTGCACGAATAAATCCATTCTAATTCATTCGTACGATCCATTCTAATTCATTCGTACGATCCATTCTAATTCCTTCGTACGATCCATTCTAATTCATTCGTACGATCCATTCTAATTCATTCGTACAATCTATTCTAATTCATTCGTACGAATGGATACATTCGTGTAAATGAATTAGAATGGATCGTACGAATGAAATAGAATAGATTGCACGAATGAATTAGAATGGATCGTACGAATGTATTAGAATAGATCGTGTGAAAGAATTAGAATGGATTGTATGAATGAATTAGAATGGATCGTATGAAGGAATTAGAATGGATACATTTGTGCGAATGAATTAGAATGGATCGTACCAATGAATTAGAATGGATCGTATGAATGAATTAGAATGGATCGTACAAATGAATTAGAATGGATCGTGCGAATGAGTTAGAATGGATCGTACGAATGAATTAGAATGGATCGTACGAATCAACTAGAATGGATACATTCGTGCGAATGAATTAGAATGGATTGTATGAATGAATTAGAATGGATCGTACGAATGAATTAGAATGGATCGTATGAGTGAATTAGAATGGATACGAAGGAATTAGAATGGATCGTACGAAGGAATTAGAGTGGATCATACGAATGAAATAGAACCGATCGTACGAAGGAATTAGAATGGATCGTACGAAGGAATTAGAATGGATCGTACGAAGGAATTAGAATGGATTTATTCGTGCAAATGAATTAGAATGGATCGTATGAATGAATTAGAATGGATCGTATGAGTGAATTAGAACGGATAGTACGAATGAAGTAGAATGGATCGTATGAATGAATTAGAATGGATACATTCGTGCGAATGAATTAGAATGGATCGTATGAATGAATTAGATTAATAGATTGTGCGAGTGAATTAGAATGGATCGTACGAATGAATTATAATGGATACATTCGTGTGAATAAATTAGAATGGATCGGACGAATGAATTAGAATGGATCGTACGAATGAATTAGAATGGATCGTACGAATGAATTAGAATGGATCGTACGAATAAATTAGAATGGATACATTCGTCCGAATGAATTAGAATGGATTATACGAATGAGTAAGAATGGATCGTACGAATGAAATAGAATAGATTGTACGAATGAATTAGAATGGATCCTACGAATGAATTAGAATTGATCGTGTGGAAGAATTAGAATGGATTGTATGAATGAATTAGAATGGATCGTATGAATGAATTAGAATGGATCGTGCGAATGAATTCGAATGGATCGTACGAATTCTTTCTAATTCATTCATTCAATCCATTCTAATTCTTTCACATGATCTATTCTAATTCATTTGTAGGATCCATTCTAATTCATTCGTACAATCTATTCTATTTCATTCGTACGATCCATTCTTACTCATTCGTATGATCCATTCTAATTCATTCGGACGAATGTATCCATTCTAATTCATTCGTACGATCCATTCTAATTCATTTGTACGATCCATTCTAATTAATTCGCACGAATGTATCCATTCTAATTCATTCGTACGGTCCATTCTAATTCATTCGCACAATCCATTCTAATTCTTTCACATGAACCATTCTAATTCATTCGCACGAATGTATCCATTCTAGTTCATTCGTACGATCCATTCTAATTAATTCGTACGATCCATTCTAATCCATTCGTACGATCCATTCTAATTCATTCATACGATCCATTCTAATTCATTCATACAATCCATTCTAATTCTTTCACACGATCCATTCTAATTCATTCGTAGTATCCATTCTAATTCATTCGTACAATCTATTCTATTTTATTCGTACGATCCATTCTTACTCATTCGTATGATCCATTCTAATTCATTCGAACGAATGTATCCATTCTAATTTATTCGTACGATCCATTCTAATTCATTCGTACGATCCATTCTAATTCATTCGTACGATCCATTCTTACTTATTCGTATGATCCATTCTAATTCATTCGTACGATCCATTCTAATTCATTCGTACGATCGATTCTAAATCATTCGCACTATCCATTCTAACTCATTCGTACGATCCATTCTAATTCATTCATATGATCCATTCTAATTTATTCGTTCAAATATATCCATTCTAATTTATTCTGTATGATCCATTCTAATTCATTCGTACGATCCATTCTAATTCATTCGTACGAATGTTTCCATTCTAATTCATTCGTACGATCCATTCTAATTCATTCGTACGATCCATTCTAATTCATTCGTAAGATTCATTCTAATTCATTCGTACGATCCATTCTAATTCATTCGTATGATCCATTCTAATTCATTCGCACGAATATATCCATTCTATTTCATTCGTACGATCCAATCTAATTCATTCGTACGATCTATTCTAATTCATTCGCACGATCCATTCTAATTCATTCGTACGATCAATTCTAATTCATTCGCATGAATGTATCCATTCTAATTCGTTCGTACGATCCATTCTACATCATTCATACCATCCATTCTAATTCATTCATACAATCCATTCTAATTCTTTCACACGATCCATTCTAATTCATTCGTAGGATCCATTCTAATTCATTCGTACAATCTATTCTATTTCATTCATACGATCTATTCTTACTCATTCGTATGATCCATTCTAATTCATTCAGTCGAATGTATCCATTCTAATTTATTCGTACGATCCATTCTAATTCATTCGTACGATCCATTCTAATTCATTCGTACGATCCATTCTAATTCATTCGTCCGATCCATTCTAATTCATTCGCACGAATGTATCCATTCTAATTCATTCGTACGATCCATTCTAATTCATTCGTACGATCCATTCTAATTCATTCGTAAGATCCATTCTAATTCATTCGTACGATCCATTCTAATTCATTCGTACGATCCATTCGTCCGATCCATTCTAATTCATTCGCACGATCTATTCTAATTCAATCACTCATTTGATCCATTCTAATTCATTCGTACGATCCATTCTAATTCATTCGTCCGATCCATTCTTACTCATTCGTATGATCAATTCTAATTCATTCGCACGAATGTATCCATTCTAATTCATTCGTACGGTCCTGAATTAGAATGGATCGTACGAATGAATTAGAATGGATACCTTTGTGCATATGAATTAGAATGGATTGTACGAATGAATTAGAATGGATACATTCGTGCGAATGAATTAGAATGGATTGTGCGAATGAATATGAACAGATCGTGTGAATGAATTAGAATGGATCGTTCGAATGAATTAGAATGGATCGTATGTACGAATGAATTAGAATGGATACATTCGTGCGAATGAATTAGAATGGATCGTACGAATGAATTAGAATGGATCGTGCGAATGAATTAGAATGGATCGTACGAATGAATTAGAATGGATCGTACGAATGAACTAGAATGGATATATTCATGGGAATGAATTAGAATGGATCGTACGAATGAATTAGAATGGATCGTACGAATGAATTAGAATTGATCGTACGAATGAATTAGAATGGATCAAATGAATGAATTAGAATGGTTACATTCATGCGAATGAATTAGAATGGATCGTACGAATGGATTAGAATGGATCGTACAAATGGATTAGAATGGATACATTCGTGCGAATGAATTAGAATGGATCATACGAATGAGTAAGAATGGATCATACGAATGAAATAGAATGGATTGTACGAATGAATTAGAATGGATCGTGCGAATGAATTTGAATGGATCGTACGAATGAATTAGAATGGATCGTGCTAATGAATTAGAATTGATCGTACGAATGAAATAGAATGGATTGTATGAATGATTTAGAATGGATCGTACGAATGAATTAGAATGGATCGTACGAATAATTTAGAATGGATACATTCGTGCGAATGAATTAGAATGGATCATACGAATGAGTAAGAATGGATCGTACGAATGAAATAGAATGGATTGTATGAATTAATTAGAATGGATTCGTACGAATAAATTAGAATGGATATATTCGTGTGAATGAATTAGAATGGATCGTACCAATGAGTAAGAATGGATCGTACGAATGAAATCGAATGGATTGTGCGAATGAATTAGAATGGATCGTACGAATGAATTAGATTGGATCGTGTGAAAGAATTAGAATGGATTGTATGAATGAATTAGAATAGATCGTATGAATGAATTAGAATGGATCGTACGAATGAATTAGAATGGATCGTACGAATGAATTAGAATGGATACATTCGTGTGAATGAATTAGAATGGATACATTCGTGCGAAAGAATTAGAATAGATCGTATGAATGAATTAGAATGGATCCTATGAATGAATTAGAATGGATCGTGCGAATGAATTAGAATGGATCGTACGAATGAATTAGAATGGATCGTGCTAATGAATTAGAATTGATCGAACGAAAGAATTACCATGGATCGTGCTAATGAATTAGAATGGAACGTACGAATGAATTAGAATGGATCGTGTGAAAGAATTAAAATGGATTGTATGAATGAATTAGAATGAATTCATACGATCCATTCGAATTCATTCGCACGATCCATTCTAATTCATTCATACGATCCATTCAAATTCATTCATACAATCCATTCTAATTCTTTCACACGATCCATTCTAATTCATTCGTTGGATCCATTCTAATTCATTCGTACAATCTATTCTATTTCATTCGTACGATCCATTCTTACTCATTCGTATGATCCATTCTAATTCATTCGGACGAATGTATCCCTTCTAATTTATTCGTACGATCCATTCTAATTCATTCGTACGATCCATTCGAATTCATTCGTCCGATCCATTCTAATTCATTCGCACGAATGTATCCATTCTAATTCATTCGTACGATCCATTCTAATTCATTCGTACGATCCATTCTAATTCATTCGTAAGATCCATTCTAATTCATTCGTACGATCCATTCTAATTCATTCGTACGATCCATTCTAATTCATTCACACGAATGTATCCATTCTAGTTCATTCGTACGATCCATTCTAATTCATTCATACAATCCATTCTAATTCATTCGCACGAATGTAACCATTCTAATTCATTCGTACGGTCAGTTCTAATTCATTCACAAAATCTATTCTAATTCATTCATACGATCCATTCTAATTCATTCACACGAATGTATCCATTCTAATTCATTCATACGATCCATTCTAATTCATTTGTACGATCCATTCTAATTCACTCATACGATCCATTCTAATACATTCATACGATCCATTCTAATTCATTTGCAATAATATATCCATTCTAATTCATTCATACGATCCATTCTAATTCCTTCGTACGATCCATTCTAATTCATTCATACGATCTATTCTAATTCATTCGTACGATCCATTCTAATTCATTCGTACGATCCATTCTAATTCCTTCGTACGATCCATTCTAATTCATTCGTACGATCCATTCTAATTCATTCATACAATCCATTCTAATTCTTTCACACGATCCATTCTAATTCATTCGTACGATCCATTCTAATTCATTCATGCAATCCATTCTATTTCATTCGTACGATCTATTCTTACTCATTCGTACGATCCATTCTAATTCATTCACATAAATGTATCCATTCGTACGAATGAATTAGAATAGATTGTACGAATGAATTAGAATGGATCGTACGAATGAATTAGAATGGATCGTACGAAGGAATTAGAATGGATCGTACGAATGAATTAGAATGGATCCTACGAATGAATTAGAATAGATCGTACGAATGAATTAGAATGGATCGTACGAAGGAATTAGAATGGATCGTACGATTGAATTAGACTGGATCGTACGAATGAATTTGAATGGATACATTTGTGCGAATGAATCTAAATGGATTGTATGAATGAATTACAATGGATCGTACGAATGAATTAGAATGGATCGTACGAATGAATTAGAATAGCTCATACGAATGAATTAGAATGAATCGTATGAATGAATTAGAATGGTTACATTCGTGCGAATGAATTAGAATAGATCGTATGAATAAATTAGAATGGATCGTACGAATAAATTAGAATGGATCGTGGGAATGAATTAGAATGGATCGTACGAATGAATTAGAATGGATCCACCGAATGAGTTAGAATGGATCATACGAATGAATTAGAATGGATTGTACGAATGAATTAGAATGGATTGTGCGAATGAATTAGAATGGATAAGATGAATGAATAAGAATGGATCGTATGAATGAATTAGAATGGATCGTGCGAATGAATTAGCATGAATCGTACGAATGTGTTAGAATGGATCGTACGAATGAATTAGAATGAATCGTACGATCCATTCTAATTCAATCGTCCGATCCATTCTAATTCATTCGCATGAATGTATCTATTCTAATTCATTCGCATGAATGTATCCATTCTAATTCATTCGTACAATCCATTCTATTTCATTCGTACGATCCATTCTTACTCATTCGTATGATCCATTCTAATTCATTCGTACGATCCATTCTAATTCATTCGTACGATCCATTCAAATTCATTCGTACGATCCATTCTAATTCATTCATACGATCCATTCTAATTCATTCATACGATCCATTCTAATTCATTCGCCCGATCCATTCTAATTCATTCATACGATCCATTCTATTCGAATGGATCATGCGATCCATTCGAATTCATTCGCACGATCCATTCTAATTCATTCATACGATCCATTCTAATTCATTCATACAATGCATTCTAATTCTTTCGCACGATCCATTCTAATTCATTCATACGATCCATTCTAATTCATTCGTACGATCCATTCTAATTCACTCATACGATCCATTCTAATACATTCATACGATCCATTCTAATTCATTTGCTTGAATATATCCATTCTAATTCATTCGTACGATCCATTCTAATTCCTTCGTACGATCCATTATAATTCATTCGTACGATCTATTCTAATTCATTCGTACGATCCATTCTAATTCCTTCGTACGAACCATTCTAATTCATTCGTATGATCCATTCTAATTCATTCATACAATCCATTCTAATTCTTTCACACGATCCATTCTAATTCATTCGTACGATCCATTCTAATTCATTCGTGCAATCCATTCTATTTCATTCATACGATCCATTCTTCCTCATTCGTACGATCCATTCTAATTTATTTGTACGATCCATTCTAATTCATTCATACGATCTATTCTAATTCATTCATACAATCCATTCTAATTCTTTCACACGATCCATTCTAATTCATTTGTACGATCCATTCTAATTCATTCGCACAATCCATTCTATTTCATTCGTACGATCCATTCTTACTCATTGGTACGATCCATTCTAATTCATTCGCACGAATGTATCCATTCTAATTCATTCGTACGAATCCATTCTAATTCATTCGTACAATCTATTCTATTTCATTCGTACGATCCATTCTTACTCATTCGTATGATCCGTTCTAATTCATTCGGAGAATGTATCCATTCTTATTTATTCATACGATCCATTCTAATTCATTCGTACGATCCATTCTAATTCATTCGCACGAATGTATCCATTCTAATTCATTCGTACGATCCATTCTAATTCATTCGTACGATCCATTCTAATTCATTCGCACGAATGTATCCATTCTAGTTCATTCGTACGATCCATTCTAATTCATTCGTACGATCCATTCTAATTCATTCGCACGATCCATTCTAATTCATTCGTACGATCCATTCTAATTCATTCATACGATCCATTCTAATTCATTCGTACGATCCATTCTAATTCATTCGCAAAAATGTATCCATTCTAATTCATTCGTACGATCCATTCTAATTCATTCGCACGATCCATTCTAATTTATTTGTACGATCCATTCTAATTCTTTCACACGATCCATTCTAATTCATTCGTGCGATCCATTCTAATTCATTCGCACGATCCATTCTAATTCATTCGTACGATCCATTCTAATTCATTCATACGATCCATTCTAATTCATTCGTACGATCCATTCTAATTCATTCGCACAAATATATCCATTCTAATTCATTCGTACGATCCATTCTAATTCATTCGCACGATCCATTCTAATTCATTCGCACGATCCATTCTAATTCATTCGCACGATCCATTCTAATTCAGTCGTACGATCCATTCTAATTCATTCGTATGATCCATTCTAATTAATTCGTATGATCCATTCTAATTCATTCGTACGATCCATTCTAATTCATTCATACAATCCATTCTAATTCATTCGCACGAATGTATCCATTCTAATTAATTCGTACGATCCATTCTAATTCATTCGTATGATCTATTCTTATTCATTCGCACGATCCAGTCTAATTGATTCGCACGATCCATTCTAATTCATTCGCACGAATGTATCCATTCTAATTCATTCGTACGATCCATTCTAATTCATTAATATGATCCATTCTAATTCATTCGTACGATCCATTCTAATTCATATGCACAAAGGTATCCATTCTAATTCATTCGCACGAAAGAATTAGAATAGATTGTATGAAAGAATTAGAATGGATCGTGCGAATGAATTAGAATGAATCATACGAAGGAATTAGAATGGATCGTACGAATGAGTAAGAATGGATCGTACGAATGAATTAGAATGGATCATACGAATGAATTAGAATGGATCGTACGAATTAATTAGAATGGATCGTACGAATTAATTAGAATGGATCGTACGAATGAATTAGAATGGATCATACGAATGAATTAGAATGGATATATTCGTGCGAATGAATTAGAATGGATCGTACGAATGAATTAGAATGGATCGTACGAATGAATTAGAATGGATACATTTGTACGAATGAATTAGAATGGATCGTACGAATGAATTAGAACGGATCGTATGAATGAATTAGAATGGATCGTACGAATGAATTAGAATGGATCATGCGAATGAATTAGAATGGATCGTACGAATGAATTAGAATGGATCGTACGAATGAACTAGAATGGATACATTCGTATCAAAGAATTAGAATGGATCGTACGAATGAATTAGAATGGATCGTACGAATGAATTAGAATGGATCTTACGAATGAATTAGAATGGATCGTACGAATGAATTAGAATGGATCGTACGAATGAATTAGAATGGATACATTCGTGCGAATGAATTAGAATGGATCGGACGAATGAATTAGAATGGATCGTACGAATGAATTAGAATGGATCGTACGAATGAATTAGAATGGATCGTACGAATAAATTAGAATGGATACATTCGTCCGAATGAATTAGAATGGAAAATATGAATGAGTAAGAATAGATCGTACGAATGAAATAGAATAGATTGTACGAATGAATTAGAATGGATCCTACGAATGAATTAGAATGGATCGTGTGAAAGAATTAGAATGGATTGTATGAATGAATTAGAATGGATTGTATGAATGAATTAGAATGGATCGTGCGAATGAATTCGAATGGATCGTATGAATTCATTCTAATTCATTCATACAATCCATTCTAATTCTTTCACACGATCTATTCTAATTCATTCGTAGGATCCATTCTAATTCATTCGTACAATCCATTCTATTTCATTCATACTATCCATTCTTACTCATTCGTATGATCCATTCTAATTCATTTGCACGAATGTATCCATTCTAATTCATTCATACAATCCATCTAATTCATTCCGTACGATCCATTCTAATTTATTCGTACGATCGTATGAATGAATTAAAATGGATCGTAAGAATTAGAATGGATTGTATGAATGAATTAGAATGAATTCGTACGATCCATTCAAATTCATTCGCACGATCAATTCTAATTCATTCATACGATCCATTCTAATTCATTCATACAATCCATTCTAATTCTTTCAAACGATCCATTCTAATTCATTCGTAGGATCCATTCTAATTCATTCGTACAATCTATTCTAATACATTCGTACAATCCATTCTAATTCATTCGCATGAATGTAACCATCCTAATTCATTCATTTGATCCATTCTAATTTATTCGTACGATCCATTCTAATTCATTCGTCCGATCCATTCTAATTCATTCGCACGAATGTATCCATTCTAATTCATTCGTACGATCCATTCTAATTCATTCGTACGATCCATTCTAATTCATTCGTAAGATCCATTCTAATTCATTCATACGATCCATTCTAATTCATTCGTACGATCCATTCTAATTCATTCGCACGAATGTATCTTTTCTAGTTCATTCGTACGATCCATTCTAATTCATTCGTACGATCCATTCTAATTTATTTGCACGATCCATTCTAATTCATTCGTACGATCAATTCTAATTCATTAGCACGAATGTATCCATTCTAATTCATTCGTACGATCCTGAATTAGAATGGATCGTACGAATGAATTAGAATGGGTACCTTTGTGCATATGAATTAGAATGGATCGTACGAATGAATTAGAATGGATCATATTAATGAATTAGAATGGATCGTACGAATGAATTAGAATGGATACATTCGTGCGAATGAATTAGAATGGATCGTGCACGAATGTATCCATTCTAATTCATTCGTACGATCCATTCTAATTCATTAATATGATCCATTCTAATTCATTCGTACGATCCATTCTAATTCATATGCACAAAGGTATCCATTCTAATCCATTCGTAGGATCCATTCTAATCCATTCGTACGATCGATTCTAATTCATTCGTACGATCAATTCTAATTCATTCGCTCGAATGTATCCATTCTAATCCATTTGTACGATCCATTCTAATCCATTCGTACGATCCATTCTAATTCATTCGCATGAATGTAACCATTCTAATTCATTCATTTGATCAATTCTAATTCATTCGTACGATCCATTCTAATTCATTCGTCCGATCCATTCTAATTCATTCGCACAAATGTATCAATTCTAATTCATTCGTACGATCCATTCTAATTCATTCGCACGATCCATTCTAATCCATTCGCACAATCCATTCTAATTCATTCGTACGATCCATTCTAATTCATTCGCATGAATGTAACCATTCTAATTCATTCATTTGATCCAATCTAATTCATTCGTACGATCCTTTCTAATTCATTCGTCCGATCCATTCTAATTCATTCGCACGAATGTATCCATTCTAATTCATTTGCACGATCCATTCTAATTCATTCGTACGATCCATTCTAATTCATTCGTACGATCCATTCTAATTCATTCGTACAATCTATTCTATTTCATTCGTACGATCCATTCTTACTCATTCGTATGATCCATTCTAATTCATTCGGACGAATGTATCCATTCTAATTTATTCGTACGATCCATTCTAATTCATTCGTACGATCCATTCTTACTCATTCGTACGATCCATTCTAATTCCTTCGTACGATCCATTCTAATTCCTTCGTACGATCCATTCTAATTCATTCGCACGATCCATTCTAATTCTTTTATACAATCCATTCTAATTCTTTTGTGCGAATGAATTAGAATGGATATCCTTGTGCATATGAATTAGAATGGATCGTAAGAATGAATTAGAATGGATCATATTAATGAATTAGATTGGATCGTACGAATGAATTAGAATGGATACATTCGTGCGAATGAATTAGAATGGATCGTGCGAATCAATTAGACTGGATCGTGCGAATGAATAAGAATAGATCATACGAATGAATTAGAATGGATCGTACGAATTAATTAGAATGGATACATTCGTGCGAATGAATTAGAATGGATTGTATGAATGATTTAGAATGGATCGTACGAATGAATTAGAATGGATCATACGAATGAATTAGAATGGATCGTACGAATGAATTAGAATGGATCGTACGAATGAATTAGAATGGATCGTACGAATGAATTAGAATGGATCGTGCGAATGAATTAGAATGGATCGTACGAATGAATTAGAATGGATACATTTGTGTGAATGAATTAGAATGGATCGTACGAATGAATTAGAATGGATCGTATGAATGAATTAGAATGGATCGTACGAATGAATTAGAATGGATCGTGCGAATGAATTAGAATGGATCGTACGAATGAATTAGAATGGATCGTGTGAAAGAATTAGAATGGATCGTACGAATGAATTAGAATGGATCGTGCGAATGAATTAGAATGGATCGTACGAATGAATTAGAATGGATACATTTGTGCGAATGAATTAGAATGGATCGTACGAATGAATTAGAATGGATCGTATTAATGAATTAGAATGGATCGTACGAATGAATTAGAATGGATCGTGTGATTGAATTAGAATGGATCGTACGAATGAATTAGAATGGATCGTACGAATGAACTAGAATGGATACATTCGTGCGAATGAATTAGAATGGATCGTACGAATGAATTAGAATGGATCGTACGAATGAATTAGAATGGATCTTACGAATGAATTAGAATGTATCGTACGAATTAATTAGAATGGATATATTTGTGCGAATGAATTAGAATGGATCGGACGAATGAATTAGAATGGATCGTACGAATAAATTAGAATAGATACATTCGTCCGAATGAATTAGAATGGATCATACGAATGAGTAAGAATGGATCGTACGAATGAAATAGAATAGATTGTACGAATGAATTAGAATGGATTCATACGAATGAATTAGAATGGATCGTACGAATGAATTAGAATGGATCGTACGAATAAATTAGAATGGATACATTCGTCCGAATGAATTAGAATGGATCATACGAATGAGTAAGAATGGATCGTACGAATGAAATAGAATAGATTGTACGAATGAATTAGAATGGATTCGTACGAATGAATTAGAATGGATACATTCAAGCGAATGAATTAGAATGGATCGTACCAATGAGTAAGAATGGATCGTACGAATGAAATAGAATGGATTGTGCGAATGAATTAGAATGGATCATACGTATGAATTAGAATGGATCGTGTGAAAGAATTAGAATGGATTGTATGAATGAATTAGAATAGATCGTATGAATGAATTAGAATGGATCGTACGAATGAATTAGAATGGATCGTACGAATGAATTAGAATGGATACATTCATGCGAATGAATTAGAATGGATACATTCGTGCGAAAGAATTAGAATAGATCGTATGAATGAATTAGAATGGATCCTATGAATGAATTAGAATGGATCGTGCGAATGAATTAGAATGGATCGTACGAATGAATTAGAATAGATCGTACGAATGAATTAGAATGGATCGTACGAATGAATTAGAATGGATCAAATGAATGAATTAGAAAGGTTACATTCATGCGAATGAATTAGAATGGATCGTACGAATGGATTAGAATGGATCGTATAAGTGAATTAGAATGGATACGAAGGAATTAGAATGGATCGTACGAAGGAATTAGAATGGATCATACGAATGAAATAGAATGGATCGTACGAAGGAATTAGAATGGATCGTACGAAGGAATTAGAATGCATTCGTATGATCCATTCTAATTCATTCGGACGAATGTATCCATTCTAATTTATTCGTACGATCCATTCTAATTCATTCGTACGATCCATTCTTACTCATTCGTATGATCCATTCTAATTCATTCGAACAATCCATTCTAATTCATTCGCACGAATGTATCCATTCCATTCGTACGATCCATTCATACGATCCATTCTAATTCATTAGCACGATCCATTCTAATTCATTCGTACGTTCCATTCTAATTCATTCGCACGATCCATTCTAATTCATTCATAGGATCCATTCTAATTCATTCATACGATCTATTCTAATTCTTTCGCACGAATGTATCCATTCTAATTCATTCGCACGAATGTATCCATTCTAATTCATTCATACGATCCATTCTAATTCTTTCACACAATCCATTCTAATTCATTCGTAGGATCCATTCTAATTCATTCGTACAATGAGTAAGAATGGATCGTACGAATGAAATAGAATGGATTGTACGAATGATTTAGAATGGATACATTCGTGCGAATGAATTAGAATGGATTGTGCGAATGAATTAGAATGGATCGAACGAATGAATTAGAATGGATCGTGTGAAAAAATTAGAATGGATTGTATGAATGAATTAGAATAGATCGTATGAATGAATTAGAATGGATCGTATGAGTGAATTAGAATGGATACGAAGGAATTAGAATGGATCGTACGAAGGAATTAGAATGGATCATACGAATGAATTAGAATGGATCGTGCTAATGAATTAGAATTGATCGAACGAATTCATTCTAATTCATTCATACAATCCATTCTAATTCTTTCACACGATCCATTCTAATTCATTCGTACGATCCATTCTTACTCATTGGTACGATCCATTCTAATTCATTCGCACGAATGTATCCATTCTAATTCATTCGTACGAATCCATTCTAATTCATTCGTACGATCCATTCTAATACGTTCATACGATCCATTCTAATTCATTTGCACGTATATATTCATTCTAATTCATTCGTACGATCCATTCTAATTCTTTCGTACGATCCATTCTAATTCATTCGTACGATCCATTCTAATTCATTCATACGATCCATTCTAATTCATTCGCACGAATGTATCCATTCTAGTTCATTCGTACGATCCATTCTAATTCATTCGTACGATCCATTCTAATTCATTCATATGATCTATTCTAATTCATTCATACAATCCATTCTAATTCTTTATTCATACGATCCATTCTAATTCATTCATACGATCCATTCTAATTCATTCGCACGAATGTATCCATTCTAATTCATTCGTACGATCCATTCTAATTCATTCACACGTGCAAATGAATTAGAATGGATCGTATGAATGTATTAGAATAGATCGTGCGAATGAATTAGAATGGATCGTACGAATGAATTAGAATGGATTGTACGAATGAATTAGAATGGATCTTACGAATGAATTAGAATGGATCGTGCGAATGAATTAGCATGAATCGTACGAATGTATTAGAATGGATTGTACGAATGAATGAATTAGAATAGATCGTATGAATGAATTAGAATGGATCGTACGAATGAATTAGAATGGATTGTACGAATGAATTAGACTGGATCGTACGAATAAATTAGAATGGATCGTACGAATGAATTAGAATGGATCTTACGAATGAATTAGAATGGATCGTACGAATGAATTAGAATGGATCGTACGAATAAATTAGAATGGATACATTCGTCCGAATGAATTAGAATGGATCATACGAATGAGTAAGAATGGATCGTGCGAATGAATTAGAATGGATCTTACGAATGAATTAGAATAGATCGTACGAATGAATTAGAATGGATCGTACGAATGAATTAGAATGGATCTTACGAATGAATTAGAATGGATCGTACGAATAAATTAGAATAGATCGTATGAATGGTTTAGAATGGATACATCCGTGCGAATGAATTAGAATGGATCGGACGAATGAATTAAAATGGATCGTACGAATGAATTAGAATGGATCAAATGAATGAATTAGAATGGTTATATTCATGCGAATGAATTAGAATGGATCATACGAATGGATTAGAATGGATCGTACGAATGGATTAGAATTAATACATTCGTGCGAATGAATTAGAATGGATCATTCGAATGAGTAAGAATGGATCGTACGAATGAAATAGAATGGATTGTACGAATGAATTAGAATGGATCGTGCGAATGAATTTGAATGGATCGTACGAATGAATTAGAATAGATCGTACGAATGAATTAGAATGGATCGTACGAATGAATTAGAATGGATACATTCGTGCGAATGAATTAGAATGGATATATTCGTGCGAAAGAATTAGAATAGATCGTATGAATGAATTAGAATGGATCCTATGAATGAATTAGAATGGATCGTGCGAATGAATTAGAATGGATCATACGAATGAATTAGAATGGATCGTACGAATGAATTAGAATGGATCATACGAATGAATTAGAATGGATCATACGAATGAGTAAGAATGGATCGTACGAATGAAATAGAATGGATTGTACGAATGAATTAGAATGGATCGTACGAATGAATTAGAATGGATCGTACGAATGAATTAGAATGGATCAAATGAATGAATTAGAAAGGTTACATTCATGCGAATGAATTAGAATGGATCGTACGAATGGATTAGAATGGATCGTATAAGTGAATTAGAATGGATACGAAGGAATTAGAATGGATCGTACGAAGGAATTAGAATGGATCATACGAATGAAATAGAATGGATCGTACGAAGGAATTAGAATGGATCGTACGAAGGAATTAGAATGCATTCGTATGATCCATTCTAATTCATTCGGACGAATGTATCCATTCTAATTTATTCGTACGATCCATTCTAATTCATTCGTACGATCCATTCTTACTCATTCGTATGATCCATTCTAATTCATTCGAACAATCCATTCTAATTCATTCGCACGAATGTATCCATTCCATTCGTACGATCCATTCATACGATCCATTCTAATTCATTAGCACGATCCATTCTAATTCATTCGTACGTTCCATTCTAATTCATTCGCACGATCCATTCTAATTCATTCATAGGATCCATTCTAATTCATTCATACGATCTATTCTAATTCTTTCGCACGAATGTATCCATTCTAATTCATTCGCACGAATGTATCCATTCTAATTCATTCATACGATCCATTCTAATTCTTTCACACAATCCATTCTAATTCATTCGTAGGATCCATTCTAATTCATTCGTACAATGAGTAAGAATGGATCGTACGAATGAAATAGAATGGATTGTACGAATGATTTAGAATGGATACATTCGTGCGAATGAATTAGAATGGATTGTGCGAATGAATTAGAATGGATCGAACGAATGAATTAGAATGGATCGTGTGAAAGAATTAGAATGGATTGTATGAATGAATTAGAATAGATCGTATGAATGAATTAGAATGGATCGTATGAGTGAATTAGAATGGATACGAAGGAATTAGAATGGATCGTACGAAGGAATTAGAATGGATCATACGAATGAATTAGAATGGATCGTGCTAATGAATTAGAATTGATCGAACGAATTCATTCTAATTCATTCATACAATCCATTCTAATTCTTTCACATGATCCATTCTAATTCATTCGTACGATCAATTCTTACTCATTGGTACGATCCATTCTAATTCATTCGCACGAATGTATCCATTCTAATTCATTCGTACGAATCCATTCTAATTCATTCGTACGATCCATTCTAATACGTTCATACGATCCATTCTAATTCATTTGCACGTATATATTCATTCTAATTCATTCGTACGATCCATTCTAATTCTTTCGTACGATCCATTCTAATTCATTCGTACGATCCATTCTAATTCATTCATACGATCCATTCTAATTCATTCGCACGAATGTATCCATTCTAGTTCATTCGTACGATCCATTCTAATTCATTCGTACGATCCATTCTAATTCATTCATACGATCTATTCTAATTAATTCATACAATCCATTCTAATTCTTTATTCATACGATCCATTCTAATTCATTCATACGATCCATTCTAATTCATTCGCACGAATGTATCCATTCTAATTCATTCGTACGATCCATTCTAATTCATTCACACGTGCAAATGAATTAGAATGGATCGTATGAATGTATTAGAATAGATCGTGCGAATGAATTAGAATGGATCGTACGAATGAATTAGAATGGATTGTACGAATGAATTAGAATGAATCTTACTAATGAATTAGAATGGATCGTGCGAATGAATTAGCATGAATCGTACGAATGTATTAGAATGGATCGTACGAATGAATGAATTAGAATAGATCGTATGAATGAATTAGAATGGATCGTACGAAAGAATTAGAATGGATTGTACGAATGAATTAGACTGGATCGTACGAATGAATTAGAATGGATCGTACGAATGAATTAGAATGGATCTTACGAATGAATTAGAATGGATCGTACGAATGAATTAGAATGGATCGTACGAATAAATTAGAATGGATACATTCGTCCGAATGAATTAGAATGGATCATACGAATGAGTAAGAATGGATCGTGCAAATGAATTAGAATGGATCTTACGAATGAATTAGAATAGATCGTACGAATGAATTAGAATGGATCGTACGAATAAATTAGAATGGATCTTACGAATGAATTAGAATGGATCGTACGAATAAATTAGAATAGATCGTATGAATGGTTTAGAATGGATACATCCGTGCGAATGAATTAGAATGGATCGGACGAATGAATTAAAATGGATCGTACGAATGAATTAGAATGGATCAAATGAATGAATTAGAATGGTTACATTCATGCGAATGAATTAGAATGGATCATACGAATGGATTAGAATGGATCGTACGAATGGATTAGAATTAATACATTCGTGCGAATGAATTAGAATGGATCATTCGAATGAGTAAGAATGGATCGTACGAATGAAATAGAATGGATTGTACGAATGAATTAGAATGGATCGTGCGAATGAATTTGAATGGATCGTACGAATGAATTCGAATGGATCGTACGAATGAATTAGAATAGATCGTACGAATGAATTAGAATGGATCGTACGAATGAATTAGAATGGATACATTCGTGCGAATGAATTAGAATGGATATATTCGTGCGAAAGAATTAGAATAGATCGTATGAATGAATTAGAATGGATCCTATGAATGAATTAGAATGGATCGTGCGAATGAATTAGAATGGATCATACGAATGAATTAGAATGGATCGTACGAATGAATTAGAATGGATCATACGAATGAATTAGAATGGATCATACGAATGAGTAAGAATGGATCGTACGAATGAAATAGAATGGATTGTACGAATGAATTAGAATGGATCGTACGAATGAATTAGAATGGATCGTGTGAAAGAATTAGAATGGATTGTATGAATGAATTAGAATGGATCATATGAATGAATTAGAATAGATCGTGCGAATGAATTAGAATGGATCGTACGAATGAATTAGAATGGATCGTACGAATGAATTAGAATGGATCATACGAATGAATTAGAATGGATCATACGAATGAGTAAGAATGGATCGTACGAATGAAATAGAATGGATTATACGAATGAATTAGATGGATACATTCGTGCGAATGAATTAGAATGGATCGTATGAATGAATTAGAATAGATTTTGTGAATGAATTAGAACTGATCGTACAAATGAATTAGAATGGATACATTCGTGCGAATGAATTAGAATGGATTGTATGAATGAATTAGAATGGATCCTATGAATGAATTAGAATGGATCGTACGAATGAATTAGAATGGATACATTCGTGTGAATGAATTAGAATTGATCGTACGAATGAATTAGAATGGATCGTACGTACGAATGAATTAGAATGGATCGTACGTACGAATGAATTAGAATGGATCAAATGAATGAATTAGAATGGTTACATTCATGCGAATGAATTAGAATGGATCGTACGAATGGATTAGAATGGATCGTACGAATGGATTAGAATGGATACATTCGAGCGTACGATCCATTCTAATTCATTCATCCGATCCATTCTAATTCATTCGCACGAATGTATCCATTCTAATTCATTCGTACGATCCAGTCTTATTCATTCGTACGATCCATTCTAATTCATTCGTAAGATCCATTCTAATTCATTCGTACGATCCATTCTAATTCATTCGTACGATCCATTCTAATTCATTCGCACGAATGTATCCATTCTAGTTCATTCGTACGATCCATTCTAATTCATTCGTACGATCCATTCTAATTCATTCGCACGATCCATTCTAATTCATTCGTACGATCCATTCTAAGTCATTCATACGATCCATTCTAATTCATTCGTACGATCCATTCTAATTCATTCGCACAAATGTATCCATTCTAATTCATTCGTACGATCTATTCTAATTCATTCGCACGATCCATTCTAATTAGTTCGTACGATCCATTCTAATTCTTTCACACGATCCATTCTAATTCATTCGTACAATCCATTCTAATTCATTCGCACGATCCATTCTAATTCATTCGTACGATCCATTCTAATTCATTCGTACGATCCATTCTAATTCATTCGTACAAATGTATCCATTCTAATTCATTCGTACAATCCATTCTAATTCATTCGCACGATCCATTCTAATTCATTCATACGATCCATTCTAATTCATTCGTAGGATCCATTCTAATTCATTCGTATGATCCATTCTATTTAATTCGTATGATCCATTCTAATTCAATCGCACGATCCATTCTAATTCATTCGTACGATCCATTCTAATCCATTAATACGATCCATTCTAATTCATTCGTACGATCCATTCTAATTCATTCGCACAAATGTATCCATTCTAATTCATTCGTACGATCCATTCTAATTCATTCGCACGATCCATTCTAATTCATTCGTACGATGCATTCTAATTCTTTCACACGATCCATTCTAATTCATTCGTACGATCCCTTCTAATTCATTCGCACGATCCATTCTAATTCATTCGTACGATCCATTCTAATTCATTCATACGATCCATTCTAATTCATTCGTACGATCCATTCTAATTCATTCGCACAAATGTATCCATTCTAATTCATTCGCACGATCCATTCTAATTCATTCGTACGATCCATTCTAATTCATTCGTACGATCCATTCTAATTCATTCGTATGATCCATTCTAATTCATTCGTATGATCCATTCTAATTCATTCGTACGATCCATTCTAATTCATTCATACAATCCATTCTAATTCATTCGCACGAATGTATCCATTCTAATTAATTCGTACGATCCATTCTAATTCATTCGTATGATCTATTCTTATTCATTCGCACGATCCAGTCTAATTGATTCGCACGATCCATTCTAATTCATTCGCACGAATGTATCCATTCTAATTCATTCCTACGATCCATTCTAATTCATTAATATGATCCATTCTAATTCATTCGTACGATCCATTCTAATTCATATGCACAAAGGTATCCATTCTAATTCATTCACACGAAAGAATTAGAATGGATTGTATGAAAGAATTAGAATGGATCGTGCGAATGAATTAGAATGGATCGTACGAAGGAATTAGAATGGATCGTACGAAGGAATTAGAATGGATCGTACGAATGAGTAAGAATGGATCGTACGAATGAATTAGAATGGATCGTACGAATAAATTAGAATGGATACATTCGTCCGAATGAATTAGAATGGATCATACGAATGAGTAAGAATGGATCGTACGAATTAAATAGAATAGATTGCACGAATGAATTAGAATGGATCGTACGAATGAATTAGAATGGCTCGTGTGAAAGAATTAGAATGGATTGTAAGAATGAATTAGAATGGATCGTACGAATGAATTAGAATGGATCGTACGAAGGAATTAGAATGGATCGTACAAATAAATTAGAATGGATCGTAGGAACGAATTAGAATAGATCGTACGAATGAATTAGAATGGATCGTACGAAGGAATTAGAATGGATCGTACGAATGAATTAGAATGGATATATTCATGCAAATGAATTAGAATGGATCGTATGAATGTATTAGAATGGATCGTATGAGTGAATTAGAATGGATCGTATGAATGAATTAGAATTGATCGTACGAATGAATTAGAATGGATTGTGCGAATGAATTAGAATGGATCGTACGAATGAATTAGAACGGATCGTACGAATGAACTAGAATGGATACATTCGTGCGAATGAATTAGAATAGATCGTACGAATGAATTAGAATGGATCGTACGAATGAATTAGAATGGATACATTCGTGCGAATGAATTAGAATGGATCGGACGAATGAATTAGAATGGATCGTACAAATAAATTAGAATGGATCGTACGAATGAATTAGAATGGATCGTATGAATGAATTAGAATGGATACATTCGTGCGAATGAATTAGAATTGATCGTACGAATGAATTAGAATGGATCGTGCGAATGAATTAGAATGGATACATTTGTGCGAATGAATTAGAATGGATCGGACGAATGTATTAGAATGGATCGGACGAATGAATTAGAATGGATCGTACGAATGAATTAGAATGGATCGTATGAATGAATTAGAATGGATCATGCGAATGAATTAGAATGGATCGTACGAATGAATTAGAATGGATACATTTGTGCGAATGAATTAGAATGGATCGTACGAATGAATTAGAATGGATCGTATGAATGAATTAGAATGGATCGTACGAATGAATTAGAATGGATCGTGCGAATGAATTAGAATGGATCGTACGAATGAATTAGAATGGATCGTGTGAAAGAATTAGAATGGATCGTACGAATGAATTAGAATGGATCGTGCGAATGAATTAGAATGGATCGTACGAATAAATTAGAATGGTTACATTTGTGCGAATGAATTAGAATGGATCGTACGAATGAATTAGAATGGATCGTATTAATGAATTAGAATGGATCGTACGAATGAATTAGAATGGATCATGCGAATGAATTAGAATGGATCGTACGAATGAATTAGAATGGATCGTACGAATGAACTAGAATGGATACATTCGTGCGAATGAATTAGAATGGATCGTACGAATGAATTAGAATGGATCGTACGAATGAATTAGAATGGATACATTCGTGCGAATGAATTAGAATGGATTGTATGAATGAATTAGAATGGATCGTACGAATGAATTAGAATGGATCATACGAATGAATTAGAATGGATCGTACGAATGAATTAGAATGGATCGTACGAATGAATTAGAATGGATCGTACGAATGAATTAGAATGGATCGTGCGAATGAATTAGAATGGATCGTACGAATGAATTAGAATGGATACATTTGTGCGAATGAATTAGAATGGATCGTACGAATGAATTAGAATGGATCGTATGAATGAATTAGAATGGATCGTACGAATGAATTAGAATGGATCGTGCGAATGAATTAGAATGGATCGTACGAATGAATTAGAATGGATCGTGTGAAAGAATTAGAATGGATCGTACGAATGAATTAGAATGGATCGTGCGAATGAATTAGAATGGATCGTACGAATGAATTAGAATGGATACATTTGTGCGAATGAATTAGAATGGATCGTACGAATGAATTAGAATGGATCGTATTAATGAATTAGAATGGATCGTACGAATGAATTAGAATGGATCATGCGAATGAATTAGAATGGATCGTACGAATGAATTAGAATGGATCGTACGAATGAACTAGAATGGATACATTCGTGCGAATGAATTAGAATGGATCGTACGAATGAATTAGAATGGATCGTACGAATGAATTAGAATGGATACATTCGTGCGAATGAATTAGAATGGATCGGACGAATGAATTAGAATGGATCGTACGAATGAATTAGAATGGATCAAATGAATGAATTAGAATGGTTACATTCATGCGAATGAATTAGAATGGATCGTACGAATGAATTAGAATGGATCGTACGAATGGATTAGAATGGATACATTCGAGCGAATGAATTAGAATGGAACGTACGAATGAATTAGAATGGATCGTACGAATGGATTAGAATGGATCCTACGAATGGATTAGAATGGATACCTTTGTGCATATGAATTAGAATGGATCGTACGAATGATTAGAATGGATCATATTAATGAATTAGAATGGATCGTACGAATGAATTAGAATGGATACATTCGTGCACGATCCGTTCTAATTCATTCGCACGAATGTATCCATTCTAATTCATTCGTACGATCCATTCTAGTTCATTAATATGATCCATTCTAATTCATTCGTACGATCCATTCTAATTCATATGCACAAAGGTATCCATTCTAATTCATTCGTACGATCTATTCTAATTCAGGATCGTACGAATGAATTAGAATAGATACATTCGTGCGAATGAATTAGAATTGATCGTACGAATTAATTAGAATGGATCGTGCGAATGAATTAGAATGGATCGTACGAATGAATTAGAATGGATCGTACGAATAAACTAGAATAGATACATTCGTGCGAATGAATTCGAATGGATCGTACGAATGAATTAGAATGGATCGTACGAATGAATTAGAATGGATCGTACGAAGAAATTAGAATGGATCGTACGAATGAATTAGAATGGATATATTCGTGCAAATGAATTAGAATGGATCGTATGAATGTATTAGAATGGATCGTACGAATGAATTAGAATGGATTCGTACGAATGAATAAGAATGGATACATTCGTGCGAATGAATTAGAATGGATCGTACCAATGAGTAAGAATGGATCGTACGAATGAAATAGAATGGATCGTACGAATGAATTAGAATGGATCATACGGAATGAATTAGAATGGATTGTATGAATGAATTAGAATGGATCATAGAATGAATTAGAATGGATCGTACGAATGAATTAGAATGGATCGTGCGAATGAATTAGAATGGATCGTACGAATGAATTAGAATGGATCGTGCTAATGAATTATAATGGATCGTACCAATGAGTAAGAATGGATCGTACGAATGAAATAGAATGGATTGTGCGAATGAATTAGAATGGATCGTACGAATGAATTAGAATGGATCGTGTGAAAGAATTTGAATGGATTGTATGAATGAATTAGAATAGATCGTATGAATGAATTAGAATGGATCGTACGAATAAATTAGAATGGATCGTGCGAATGAATTAGAATGGATCGTACGAATGAATTAGAATGGATACATTCGTGCGAATGAATTAGAATGGATCGGACAAATAAATTAGAATGGATCGTACGAATGAATTAGAATGGATCAAATGAATGAATTAGAATGGATCGTACGTACGAATGAATTAGAATGGATACATTCGTGCGAATGAATTAGAATGGATCGGACGAATGAATTAGAATGGATCGTACGCTCGAATGTATCCATTCTAATCCATTCGTACGATCCATTCTAATCCATTCGTACGATCCATTCTAATTCATTCGCATGAATGTAACCATTCTAATTCATTCATTTGATCCATTCTAATTCATTCGTACGATCCATTCTAATTCATTCATACGATCCATTCTAATTCATTCGTACGATCCATTCTAATTCATTCATACAATCCATTCTAATTCATTCGTACGATCCATTCTAATTCACTCATACGATCCATTCTAATACATTCATACGATCCATTCTAATTCATTTGCACGAATATATCCATTCTAATTCATTCATACAATCCATTCTATTTCTTTCACACGATCCATTCTAATTCATTCGTAGGATCCATTCTAATTCATTCGCATAATCCATTCTAATTCATTCGTACAATCCATTCTAATTCATTCGTATGATCCATTCTAACTCATTCGGTGGATCCATTCTAATTCATTCCCACGATCCATTTTAATTTATTCGTATGATCCATTCTAATTCATTCGTACGATCTATTCTAATTCATTCGCACGAATGTAACCATTCTAATTCATTCATACAATTCATTCTGATTCATTCGTATGAGCTATTCTAATTCATTCGTACGATCCATTCTAATTCATTCGTACGATCCATTCTAATTCATTCGTCCGATCCATTCTAATTCATTCGCACGAATGTATCCATTCTAGTTCATTCGTACGATCCATTCTAATTCATTCGTACGATCTATTCTAATTCATTCATACGATCCATTCTAATTCATTCGCATGAATGTAACCATTCTAATTCATTCATTTGATCCATTCTAATTCATTCGTACGATCCATTCTAATTCATTCGTCCGATCCATTCTAATTCATTCGCACGAATGTATCCATTCTAATTCATTCGTACGATCCATTCTAATTCATTCGCACGACCCATTCTAATTCATTCATAAGATCCATTCTAATTCATTCATACGATCTATTCTAATTCTTTCGCACGAATGTATCCATTCTAATTCATTCGCACGAATATATCCATTCTAATTCTAATTCATTCGTACGATCCATTCTAATTAATTCGTATGATCCATTCTAATTCATTCGTACGATTCATTCTAATTCATTCATACAATCCATTCTAATTCATTCGCACGATCCATTCTAATTCACTCATACGATCCATTCTAATACATTCATAGGATCCATTCTAATTCATTTGCACGAATATATCCATTCTAATTCATTCGTACGATCCATTCTAATTCATTCGTATGATCCATTCTAATTCATTAATAGGATCCATTCTAATTCATTCATACCATCCATTCTAATTCATTCGCACGAATGTATCCATTCTAATTCATTCGTACGATCAGTTCTAATTCATTCACAAAATCTATTCTAATTCATTCATACGATCCATTTTAATACATTCACACGAATGTATCCATTCTAATTCATTCATACGATCCATTCTAATTCATTCGTACGATCCATTCTAATTCATTCGTACGATCTATTCTAATTCATTCGTACGATCCATTCTAATTCATTCGTACGATCCATTCTAATTCATTCGTACGATCCATTCTAATTCATTCATACAATTCATTCTAATTCTTTCACACGATCCATTCTAATTCATTCGTACGATCCATTCTAATTCATTCGTGCAATCCATTCTATTTCATTCGTACGATCCATTCTTACTCATTCGTACGATCCATTCTAATTCATTCACACGAATGTATCCATTCGTACGAATGAATTAGAATAGATTGTACGAATGAATTAGAATGGATCATACGAATGAATTAGAATGGATCGTACGAATGAATTAGAACGGATCGTACGAATGAATTAGAATAGATCGTACGAATGAATTAGAATGGATCGTACGAAGGAATTAGAATGGATCGTACGAATGAATTAGAATGGATATATTCGTGCAAATGAATTAGAATGGATCGTCTGAATGTATTAGAATGGATCGTATGAGTGAATTAGAATGGATCGTACGAATGAATTAGAATGGATCGTAAGAATGAATTAGAATGGATACATTCGTGTGAATGAATTAGAATGGATCGTATGAATGAATTAGAATAGATTTTGTGAATGAATTAGAACTGATCGTACGAATGAATTAGAATGGATACATTCGTGCGAATGAATTAGAATGGATTGTATGAATGAATTAGAATGGATCCTATGAATGAATTAGAATGGATCGTACGAATGAATTAGAATGGATCGTCATTCTAATTCATTCGTATGATCCATTCTAATTCATTTGTATCCATTCTATTTCATTCGCACGATCCATTCTAATTCATTCGCGCAATCTATTCTAATTCATTCGTACGATCCATTCTAATTCATTCGTACGATCCATTCTAATTCATTCATACAATCCATTCTAATTTATTCGCACGAATGTATCCAGTCTAATTCATTTGAACGATCCATTCTAATTCATTCCTATGATCTATTCTAATTCATTCGTACGATCCATTCTAATTCATTCTAATTCATTCGTACGATCCATTCTACGATTCATTCTAATTCATTCGTATATTCCATTCTAATTCATTAGCACGATCCATGCTAATGAATTAGAATGGATCGTACGATCCAATCTAATTCATTCATATGATCCATTCTTACTCATTCGTATGATCCATTCTAATTCAATCGTACGATCCATTCTAATTCATTCGTATGATCCATTCTAATTCCTTCGTACGATCCATTCTAATTCATTCGTACGATCCATTCTAATTCATTCGTACGATCCATTCTAATTCCTTCGTACGATCTATTCTAATACATTCGTACGATCCATTCTAATTCATTAATATGATCCATTCTAATTCATTCGTACGATCCATTCTTACTCATTCGTATGATCCATTCTAATTCATTCGTACGATCCATTCTAATTCATTCGTACGATCGATTCTAATTCATTCGCACTATCCATTCTAATTCATTCGTACGATCCATTCTAATTCATTTGTATAATCCATTCTAATTTATTCGCTCAAATATATCCATTCTAATTCATTCGTATGATCCATTCTAATTCATTCGTACGGTCCATTCTAATTCATTCACACAATCCATTCTAATTCATTCGTACGATCATACGAATGAGTAAGAATGGATCGTACGAATGAAATAGAATGGATTGTGCGAATGAATTAGAATGGATCGTACGAATGAATTAGAATGGATCATGTGAAAGAATTAGAATGGATCGTGCTAATGAATTAGAATGGATCGTACGAATGGATTAGAATGGATACATTCGAGCGAATGAATTAGAATGGATCGTACGAATGAATTAGAATGGATCATACGAATGAGTAAGAATGGATCGTACGAATGAAATAGAATAGATCGTACGAATGAATTAGAATGGAATATACGAATGAATTAGAATGGATCGTACGAATGAATTAGAATGGATCGTACGAATGAATTAGAATAGATCGTACGAATGAATTAGAATGGATCCTACGAATGAATTAGAATGGATCGTGTGAAAGAATTAGAATGGATTGTATGAATGAATTAGAATAGATCGTACGAATGAATTAGAATGGATCCTACGAATGAATTAGAATGGATCGTGTGAAAGAATTAGAATGGATTGTATGAATGAATTAGAATGGATCGTATGAAAGAATTAGAATGGATCGTACGAATGAATTAGAATGGATCGTACGAATAAATTAGAATGGATACATTCGTCCGAATGAATTAGAATGGATCATACGAATGAGTAAGAATGGATCGTACGAATGAAATAGGATAGATCGTACGAATGAATTAGAATGGAATATATGAATGAATTAGAATGGATCGTACGAACGAATTAGAATGGATCGTATGAATCAATTAGAATGGATCGTACGAATGAATTAAATGGATCGTGCGAATGAATTCGAATGGATCGTACGATCCATTCTAATTCATTCATACAATCCATTCTAATTCATTCGCACGAATGTATCCATTCTAATCCATTCGTACGATCCATTCTAATCCATTCGTACGATCCATTCTAATTCATTCGCACAAATGTATCCATTCTAATTCATTCGTACGATCCATTCTAATTCATTCGTACGATCCATTCTAATTCATTTGTATGATCCATTCTAATTAATTTGTATGATCCATTCTAATTCATTCGTACGATCCATTCTAATTCATTCGTACGATCTATTCTAATTCATTCGTACGATCCATTCTAATTCATTCGTATGATCCATTCTAATTCATTCGTACGATCCATTCTAATTCATTCGTACGATCCATTCTAATTCATTAGTACGATCCATTCTAATTCATTCGCAAAATCTATTCTATTTCATTCGTACGATCCATTCTTACTCATTGGTACGATCCATTCTAATTCATTCGCATGAATGTGTCCATTCTAATTCATTCGTACGAATCCATTCTAATTCTTTCGTACAATCCATTCTATTTCATTCGTACGATCCATTCTTACTCATTCGTATGATCCATTCTAATTCATTCGCACGAATGTATCCATTCTAAATCATTCGTACGATCCATTCTAATTCATTCGTACGATCCATTCTAAATCATTCGTACAATCCATTCTATTTCATTCGTACGATCAATTCTAATTCATTCTAATTCATTCTATTTCATTCGTACGATCCGTTCTAATTCACTCATACGATCAATTCTAATTCATTCATACGATCCATTCTAATTCATTTGCACGAATATATCCATTCTAATTCATTCGTACGATCCATTCTAATTCCTTCGTATGATCCATTCTAATTCTTTCGTACGATCCATTCTAATTCCTTCGTATGATCCATTCTATTTCATTCGTATGATCCATTCTAATTCATTCGTACGATCCATTCTAATTCATTCATACGATCCATTCTAATTCATTCATATAATCCATTCTAATTCTTTCACACGATCCATTCTAATTCATTCGTAGGATCCATTCTAATTCATTCGCACAATCCATTCTAATTCATTCGTACAATCCATTCTAATTCATTCGTATGATCCATTCTAACTCATTCGGTGGATCCATTCTAATTCATTCGTACGATCCATTCTAATTCATTCCCACGATCCGTTCTAATTTATTCGTACGATCCATTCTAATTCATTCGTACGATCTATTCTAATTCATTCGCACGAATGTAACCATTCTAATTCATTCATACGATTCATTCTAATTCATTCGGGATACATTCGTGCGAAAGAATTAGAATAGATCGTATGAATGAATTAGAATGGATCCTATGAATGAATTAGAATGGATCGTGCGAATGAATTAGAATGGATCGTGCGAATGAATTAGAATGGATCGTGCTAATGAATTAGAATTGATCGAACGAATGAATTAGCATGGATCGTGCTAATGAATTAGAATGGAACGTACGAATAAATTAAAATGGATCGTGTGAAAGAATTAGAATGGAATGTATGAATGAATTAGAATGAATTCGTATGATCCATTCGAATTCATTCGCACGATCCATTCTAATTCATTCATACAATCCATTCTAATTCATTCTTACAATCCATTCTAATTCTTTCACACGATCCATTCTAATTCATTCGTAGAATCCATTCTAATTCATTCGTACAATCTATTCTATTTCATTCGTACGATCCATTCTTACTCATTCGTATGATCCATTCTAATTCATTCGCACGAATGTATCCATTCTAATTTATTCATACGATCCATTCTAATTCATTCGTACGATCCATTCTAATTCATTCGTACGATCCATTCTAATTCTTTCACACGATCCATTCTAATTCATTCGTATGATCTATTCTAATTCATTCGTAAGATCCATTCTAATTCAGTCGTACGATCCATTCTAATTCATTCGCACGAATGTATCCATTCTAGTTCATTCGTACGATCCATTCTAATTCATTCGTACGATCCATTCTAATTCATTCGCACGATCCATTCTAATTCATTCGTACGATCCATTCTAATTCATTCGCACGAATGTATCCATTCTAATTCATTCGTACATACGATCAATTCTAATTCATTCGCACGATCCATTCTAATTCTTTCACACGATCCATTCTAATTCATTCGTACGATCTATTCTAATTCATTCGTAAGATCCATTCTAATTCATTCGTACGATCCATTCTAATTCATTCGCACGAATGTATCCATTCTAGTTCATTCGTACGATCCATTCTAATTCATTCGTACGATCCATTCTAATTAATTCGTATGATCCATTCTAATTCATTCGTACGATCCATTCTAATTCATTTGCACGAATATATCCATTCTAATTCTAATTCATTAGCACGATCTATTCTAATTCATTCATACGATCCATTCTAATTCATTCGCACGAATGTATCCATTCTAATTCATTCATACGATCCATTCTAATTCATTCGCATGATCCATTCTAATTCATTAGCACGAATATATCCATTCTAATTCATTCGCACGATCCATTCTAATTCATTCATACGATCCATTCTAATTCATTCGCACGAATGTATCCATTCTAATTCATTAGCACGATCCATTCTAATTCATTCGTATGATCCATTCTAATTCCTTCGTACGATCCATTCTAATTCCTTCGTATCCATTCTAATTCACTCATACGATCCATTCTAATTCATTCATACGATCTATTCTAATTCATTCATACAATCCATTCTAATTCTTTCACACGATCCATTCTAATTCATTCGTACGATCCATTCTAATTCATTCGCATAATCCATTCTAATTCATTCGCACGAATGTATCCATTCTAAATCATTCGTACAATCCATTCTATTTCATTCGTACGATCCATTCTTACTCATTGTACGAATGAATTAGAATGGATCCTACAAATGAATTAGAATGGATCGTGTGAAAGAATTAGAATAGATCGTACGAATGAATTAGAATGGATACATTCGTGCGAAACAATTAGAATATATCGCATGAATGAATTAGAATGGATCCTATGAATGAATTAGAATTGATCATACGAATGAAATAGAATGGATTGCACGAATGATTTAGAATGGATCGTACGAATGAATTAGAATGGATCGTGTGAAAGAATTAGAATGGATTGTATGAATGAATTAGAGTGGATCGTATGAATGAATTAGAATGGATCGTACGAAGGAATTAGAATGGATCGTACGAATGTATTAGAATGGATCCTATGAATGAATTAGAATGGATCGTGCGAATGAATTAGAATGGATCGTACGAATGAATTAGAATGGATTGTGCCAATGAATTAGAATTGATCGAACGAATGAATTAGCATGGATCGTGCTAATGAATTATAATGGATCGTGCGAATGAATTAGAATGGATCGTACGAATGAATTAGAATGGATCGTACGAATGAACTAGAATGGATGCATTCGTGCGAATGAATTAGAATGGATCGTACGAATGAATTAGAATGGATTGTACGAATGAATTAGAATGGATACATTCGTGCGAATGAATTAGAATGGATCGTACGAATGAATTAGAATGGATCGTGCGAATGAATTAGAATGGATCGTATGAATGAATTAGAATGGATTCGTACGAATGAATTAGAATGGATACATTCGTGCGTACGAATGAATTAGAATGGATCGTAAGCATGAATTAGAATAGATTGTATGAATGAATTAGAATGGATCGTACGAATGAATTAGAATGGATCATACGAATTAATTAGAATGGATCATACGAATGAATTAGAATGGATCGTACGAATGAATTAGAATGGATCGTACGAATGAATTAGAATAGATACATTCGTGCGAATGAATTAGAATGGATTGTGCGAATGAATTAGAATGGATCGTACGAATGAATTAGAATGGATCATATTAATGAATTAGAATGGATCGTACAATTGAATTAGAATGGATACATTCGTGCGAATGAATTAGAATGGATCGTGCACGAATGTATCCATTCTAATTCATTCGTATGATCAATTCTAATTCATTAATATGATCCATTCTAATTCATTTGTACGATCCATTCTAATTCATATGCACAAAGGTATCCATTCTAATCCATTCGTAGGATCCATTCTAATCCATTCGTACGATCCATTCTAATTCATTCGTACGATCCATTCTAATTCATTCGCTTGAATGTATCCATTCTAATCCATTCGTATGATCCATTCTAATCCATTCGTACGATCCATTCTATTTCATTCGCATGAATGTAACCATTCTAATTCATTCATTTGATCTATTCTAATTCATTCGTACGATCCATTCTAATTCATTCGTCAGATCCATTCTAATTCAATCGCACGAATGTATCCATTCTAATTCATTAGCACGATCCATTCTAATTCATTCGTACGATCCATTCTAATTCATTCGTAAGATCCATTCTAATTCATTCGTACGATCCATTCTAATTCATTCGTACGATCCATTCTAACTCATTCGCACGAATGTATCCATTCTAGTTCATTCGTACGATCCATTCTAATTCATTCGTACAATCCATTCTAATTCATTCGCACGATCCATTCTAATTCATTCGTACGATCAATTCTAATTCATTCGCACGAATATATCCATTCTAATTCATTCATACGATCCATTCTAATTCATTCGTACGATCCATTCTAATTCATTCGTACAATCCATTCTAATTCATTCGTCCGATCCATTCTAATTCATTCGCACGAATGTATCCATTCTAGTTCATTCGTACGATCCATTCTATTTCATTCATACGATCCATTCTTACTCATTCGTATGATCCATTCTAATTCATTCGGACGAATGTATCCATTCTAATTGATTCGTACGATCCATTCTAATTCATTCGTACGATCCATTCTAATTCATTCGTCCGATACATTCTAATTCATTCGCACGAATGTATCCATTCTAATTCATTCGTACGATCCATTCTAATACATTCGTACGATCCATTCTAATTCATTCGTAAGATCCATTCTAATTCATTCGTACGATCCATTCTAATTCATTCGTACGATCCATTCTAATTCATTCGCACGAATGTATCCATTCTAGTTCATTCGTTCGATCCATTCTAATTCATTCGTACGATCCATTCTAATTCATTCGCACGATCCATTCTAATTCATTCGTACGATCAATTCTAATTCATTCGCATGAATGTATCCATTCTAATTCATTCGTATGATCCATTCTAATTCATTCATACAATCCATTCTAATTCTTTCACACGATACATTCTAATTCATTCATAGGATCCATTCTAATTCATTCGTAGAATCTATTCTATTTCATTCGTACGATCCATTCTTACTCATTCGTATGATCCATTCTAATTCATTCGCACGAATGTATCCATTCTAATTCATTCGTACGAATCCATTCTAATTCAATCGTACGATCCATTCTAATTCATTAGCACGAATATATCCATTCTAATTCATTTGTACAATCCTTCTATTCTAATTCATTCGTACGATCCATTCTAATTCATTCGTACGATCCATTCTAATTCCTTCGTACGATCCATTCTAATTCATTCATACAATCCATTCTAATTCTTTCACATGATCCATTGTAATTCATTCGTACGTTCCATTCTAATTCATTAGCACGATCCATGCTAATTCATTCGTTCGATCAATTCTAATTCATTAGCACGATCCATTCTATTTCATTCGCACGATCCATTCTAATTCATTCATAGGATCCATTCTAATTCATTCATACGATCTATTCTAATTCTTTCGCACGAATTTATCCATTCTAATTCATTCGCATGAATGTATCCATTCTAATTCATTCGTACGATCCATTCTAATTCATTCATCCGATCCATTCTAATTCATTCATAGGATCCATTCTAATTCATTCATACGATCTATTCGAATTCTTTCGCACGAATGTATCCATTCTAATTCATTCGCACGAATGTATCCATTCTAATTCATTCGTACGATCCATTCTAATTCATTCGTACGATCCATTCTAATTCATTCGTACGATCCATTCTAATTCATTCATGCGATCTATTCTAATTCATTCATACAATCCATTCTAATTCTTTCACACGATCCATTCTAATTCATTCGTACGATCCATTCTAATTCATTCGCACAATCCATTCTATTTCATTCGTACGATCCATTCTTACTCATTCGTATGATCCATTCTAATTCATTCGCACGAATGTATCCATAATGGATCATACGAATGAGTAAGAATGGATCGTACGAATGAAATAGAATGGATTGTGCGAATGAATTAGAATGGACCGTACGAATGAATTAGACGTACGAATGAATTAGAATGGATACATTCGTGCGAATAAATTAGAATGGATCATACGAATGAGTAAGAATGGATCGTCATTCTAATTCATTCGTATGATCCATTCTAATTCATTTGTATCCATTCTATTTCATTCGCACGATCCATTCTAACTCATTCGCGCAATCTATTCTAATTCATTCGTACGATCCATTCTAATTCATTCGTACGATCTATTCTAATTCATTCATACAATCCATTCTAATTTATTCGCACGAATGTATCAATTCTAATTCATTCGTACGATCCATTCTAATTCATTCGCACAATCTATTCTAATTCATTCATATGATCCATTCTAATTCATTCGCACGAATGTATCCATTCTAATTCATTCATACGATCCATTCTAATTCATTCACACGATCCATTCTAATTCATTCGCACGAATGTATCCATTCTAATTCATTCGTACGAATCCATTCTAATTCATTCGTACAATCTATTCTATTCCATTCTAATTCATTAGCACGATCCATTCTAATTCATTCGTACGATCCATTCTAATTCATTCGCACGATCCATTCTAATTCATTCATAGGATCCATTCTAATTTACTCATAAGATCCATTCTAATACATTCATGCGATCCATTCTAATTCATTTGCACGAATATATTCGTATGAATTAGAATGGATCGTGCGAATGAATTCGAATGGATCATACGAATTCATTCTAATTCATTCATACAATCCATTCTAATTCTTTCACACGATCCATTCTAATTCATTTGTACGTTCCATTCTAATTCATTAGCACGATCCATGCTAATTCATTCGTTCGATCAATTCTAATTCATTAGCACGATCCATTCTAATTCATTCGTACGATCCATTCTTATTCATTCGCACGATCCATTCTAATTCATTCATAGGATCCATTCTAATTCATTCATACAATCTATTCTAATTCTTTCGAACGAATGTATCCATTCTAATTCATTCGCACGAATGTATCCATTCTAATTCATTCGTACGATCCACTCTAATTCTTTCACACGATCCATTCTAATTCATTCGTAGGATCCATTTTAATTCATTCGTACAATGAGTAAGAATGGATCGTACGAATGAAATAGAATAGATTGTACGAATGATTTAGAATGGATACATTCGTGCGAATGAATTAGAATGGATTGTGTGAATGAATTAGAATGGATCGTACGAATGAATTAGAATGGATCGTGTGAAAGAATTAGAATGGATTGTATAAATGACTTAGAATAGATTGTATGAATGAATTAGCATGGATCGTGCTAATGAATTAGAATGGATCGTGCGAATGAATTAGAATGGATCGTACGAATGAATTAGAATGGATCGTACGAATGAACTAGAATGGATACATTCGTGCGAATGAATTAGAATGGATCGTACGAATGAATTAGAATGGATCGTACGAATGAATTAGAATGGATCGTACGAATGAATTAGAATGGATACATTCGTGCGAATAAATTACAATGGATCGTACGAATGAATTAGAATGGATCGTGCGAATGAATTAGAATGGATCGTACGAATGAATTAGAATGGATTCGTACGAATGAATTAGAATGGATACATTCGTGCGAATGAATTAGAATGGATCGTACAAATGAGTAAGAATGGATCGTACGAATAAAATAGAATGGATCGTAAGAATGAATCGTATGAATTAGAATGGATCGTACGAATGGATTAGAATGGATCGTACGAATGGATTAGAATGGATACATTCGAGCGATTGAATATTAATGGATCGTACGGAATGAATTAGAATTGATTGTATGAATGAATTAGAATGGATCGTACGAATTAATTAGAATGGATACATTCGTGCGAATGAATTAGAATAGATTGTATGAATTAATTAGAATGGATCGTACGAATGAATTAGAATGGATCATACGAATTAATTAGAATGGATCATACGAATGAATTAGAATGGATCGTACGAATGAATTAGAATGGATCGTACGAATGAATTAGAATGGATCGTACGAATAAATTAGAATGGATACATTCGTCCGAATGAATTAGAATGGATCATACGAATGAGTAAGAATGGATCGTACGAATGAAATAGAATGGATTGTACGAATGATTTAGAATGGATCGTACGAATGAATTATAATGGATCGTACGAATGATTTAGAATGGATACATTCGTGCGAATGAATTAGAATGGATTGTATGAATGAATTAGAATGGATCGTACGAATGAATTAGAATGGATCGTATGAGTGAATTAGATGGATACGAAGGAATTAGAATGGATCGTACGAATGAATTAGAATGGATCGTATGAAGGAATTAGAATGGATCGTACGAATGAATTAGAATGGATCGTACGAATGAATTAGAATAGATCGTACGAATGAATTAGAATGGATCGTACGAAGGAATTAGAATGGATCGTACGAATGAATTAGAATGGGTCGTACGAATGAACTAGAATGGATACATTCGTGCGAATGAATTAGAATGGATCGTACGAATGAATTAGAATGGATCGTACGAATGAATTAGAATGGATCTTACGAATGAATTAGAATGGATCGTACGAATGAATTAGAATGGATCGTACGAATGAATTAGAATGGATACATTCGTGCGAATGAATTAGAATGGATCGGACGAATGAATTAGAATGGATCGTACGAATGAATTAGAATGGATCGTACGAATAAATTAGAATGGATACATTCGTCCGAATGAATTAGAATGGATCATACGAATGAGTAAGAATGGATCGTACGAATGTATTAGAATAGATTGTACGAATGAATTAGAATTGTTTAGACGAATGAATTAGAATGGATCGTGTGAAAGAATTAGAATGGATTGTATGAATGAATTAGAATGGATCGTATGAATGAATTAGAATGGATCGTGCGAATGAATTCGAATGGATCGCATGATCCATTCGAATAGAATGGATCGTATGAATGAATTAGAATGGATCGGGCGAATGAATTAGAATGGATCGTATGAATGAATTAGAATGGATCGTATGAATGAATTAGAATGGATCGTACGAATGAATTAGAATGGATCGTACAATCCATTCTAATTCATTCATACAATCCATTCTAATTCTTTCACACGATCCATTCTAATTCATTCGTAGGATCCATTCTAATTCATTAGTACAATCTATTCTATTTCATTCGTACGATCCATTCTTACTCATTCGTATGATCCATTCTAATTCATTCGGACGAATGTATCCATTCTAATTTATTCGTACGATCCATTATAATTCATTCGTATGATCCATTCTAATTCCTTCGTACGATCCATTCTAATTCATTCGTACGATCCATTCTAATTCATTCATACGATCTATTCTAATTCATTCGTACGATCCATTCTAATTCATTCGCACAAATGTATCCATTCTAATTCATTCGTACGAAGGAATTAGAATGGATCGTACGAATGAATTAGAATGGATCGTACGAATGAATTAGAATGGATCTTACGAATGAATTAGAATGGATCGTACGAATGAATTAGAATGGATCGTACGAATGAATTAGAATGGATATATTCATGCAAATGAATTAGAATGGATCGTATGAATGTATTAGAATGGATCGTATGAGTGAATTAGAATGGATCGTACGAATGAATTAGAATGGATCGTATGAATGAATTAGAATGGTTACATTCGTGCGAATGAATTAGAATAGATCGTACGAATGAATTAGAATGGATCGTACGAATAAATTAGAATGGATCGTGGGAATGAATTAGAATGGATCGTACGAATGAATTAGAATGGATCCACCGAATGAGTTAGAATGGATCTTACGAATGATCCATTCTAATTCATTCATACGATCCATTCTAATTCATTTGCACGAATATATCCATTCTAATTCATTCGTACGATCCATTCTAATTCCTACGTACGATCCATTCTAATTCCTTCGTACGATCCATTCTATTTCATTCGTATGATCCGTTCTAATTCCTTCGTACGATCCATTCTAATTCCTTCGTATCCATTCTAATTCACTCATATGATCCATTCTAATTCATTCATACGATCTATTCTAATTCATTCATACAATCCATTCTAATTCTTTCACATGATCCATTCTAATTCATTCGTACGATCCATTCAAATTCATTCGCACAATACATTCTATTTCATTCGTACGATCCATTCTTACTCATTGGTACGATCAATTCTAATTCATTCGCACGAATGTATCCATTCTAATTCATTCGTACGAATGAATTAGAATGGATCGTACGAATGAATTAGAATGGATCATGCGAATGAATTAGAATGGATCGTACGAATGAATTAGAATGGATCGTACGAATGAACTAGAATGGATACATTCGTGCGAATTAATTAGAATGGATCGTACGAATGAATTAGAATGGATCGTACGAATGAATTAGAATGGATCTTACGAATGAATTAGAATGGATCGTACGAATAAATTAGAATGGATCGTATGAATGGTTTAGAATGGATACATTCGTGCGAATGAATTAGAATGGATCTGACGAATGAATTAGAATGGATCGTACGAATGAATTAGAATGGATCAAATGAATGAATTAGAATGGTTACATTCATGCGAATGAATTAGAATGGATCGTACGAATGGATTAGAATGGATCGTACGAATGGATTAGAATGGATACATTCGTGCGAATGAATTAGAATGGATCATACGAATGAGTAAGAATGGATCGTACGAATGAAATAGAATGGATTGTACGAATGAATTAGAATGGATCGTGCGAATGAATTTGAATGGATCGTACGAATGAATTAGAATGGATCGTGCTAATGAATTAGAATTGATCGTACGAATGAAATAGAATGGATTGTGTTGGGGGTAGCTGAAATCTACCCTGGAGTTCGCACCCCCCCTCCGCGCTCACCAAATCACCTTGACAGGGAGCGAGATCCACATTGGGCTGAAGGGGCCTTAGGCTAAAAGCTCGCTCGGGAGCTCGCCCAATCTCGCGCAGGAGTTCGCTGGAGATGGCAGCGGGAGTTAGACCGTCATGCATATAAAGATACCGGCACCACAAACGCCCCTGGCTAATGCAGGAGCTCACCCAAGCTCGCTTAGGAGTTCGCCCAAGCTCGCTCAGGAGCTCTCCCAAGCTCGCTCAGGAGCTCGATCAAGCTCGCTCAGGAGCTCGCCCAAGCTCGCTCAGGAGCTCGCCCAAGCTCGCTCAGGAGTTTGCCCAAACTCGCTCAGGAGCTCGCCCAAGCTCGCTCAGGAGCTCGCCCAAGCTCGCTCAGGAGCTCGCCCAAGCTCGCTCAGGAGCTCGCCCAAGCTCGCTCAGGAGCTCGATCAAGCTCGCTCAGGAGCTCGCCCAAGCTCGCTCAGGAATTAGCCCAAGCTCGCTCAGGAGCTCGCCAGAACTCCCCAGTTTATCGAAGAGGTCGCTCCCGCGAGGTCCGACTCTTGATAGATATGGAAGAGAAGGCGGAGCAATGGAGGGCAAGCTCGCCCTGGCTTCCCACCGGAGGTCGCCCACAGTGCACGAAGATCTCCCAGACTTGAATATTCCAGAATAGCCACCTGGCAGCAACAAGAAAGATGCTCTCCCCCACTCAAACCGCCTGGCAGGCTTGACGACAGAATGTCAGGGCGTGAGTACCAAAGACTGTCAGAGACCCACGCGAGCCGGATCGTGGGGGTCTAGAAGGCTCTGGAAGAATCTCCACGTGTCGGGCCACGGTAGGCCGCCGATTGCTATAAATGCTCACCCCCAGGCTCCATAGTACAGGTCGGAATCCCTATTCCCTTCCCCTTTCGTCTACCATAGTTCGTTATTGTGCACCTGAGACTGACTTGAGCGTCGGAGGGTCTGCGCTCCTACGGGAGCCAGCCGTTCTAACGCTTTTTCTTTGTCTTGCAGGCAGCCCGCACGGACCAGCAAAAAAATCCCCCGAACATTTGGCGCCGTCTGTGGGATCTTTCGACTGGTTCCTGCGAGAACGCCCACGACCACGCGGTTGAACGCCGGGGGCTCTCGTAACCCAAAGATGGCTCCGGGGACAAGGGGACGCAGGCGACCGAGGACCCGTGCGAGGTCTGCGCGCAGCGAACCTCCTGTTGAGACCCCCCAGCCCCATGTCCCGCTCAGTGACCAGCTCCTGTTGGAGATGTTGGCCACCCAGCGGGCCATGATGGAGGAACTGACGCGAATGTGTCAGGTTCCGGCGGCCAGCCGACGCTCCGGGCCGGCGAATACGGTACCTCCGGTGCGACCACTAGCTTCAACATCGCGCCCGCCCATGACCATTCCGGCTCGGCAGGTTTCCCATCCGGAACCCCCGGTCGAGAGAGCGGTCATGCGCGGGGTGCCGAAAACCCCGCTTACGAGGTTGCAGAAGCTAGTAACCCAACGATCTAGCAACCAGGCGACCTCGCGGGCGACCATCCCTCGCCGCCGTAGCCGGAGCGCCGATTCTAACGAGTCGGAGGCAAGGTCTCTAGAGCGGGATCGCGACCCACGCCATCGGCGATGAGGGAAAGAGCTCGCGGTGGCTATACCTTTCGAAGCTCGAGAGGCAACGGCCTCCCACAGACCAACCGCCATGCTGAAGGAATCTGCGAGGGAACAGCGAGGAGGCCGCCGAGCGGTAGCCCCCGAGGGTCGCCGCGGGGTGGATCCGAACCTCCCTCGAGGGAGCGTGCACGGCCGCCTAGGACCTGCGCAGCAGCCTCTGGGAGTTTTCCCCGGGCACTGGCAGCGACCTAACGCGACGGTAGACCTGCTGGAGGACCTCGCCGCCCACGGGGGTAGCTCGCCCTTCACAAGCGAGGTGCACCAAGGAGGTTTCCCTCACCATTGGACCCCGCCTAAGTTTGTACTGTTCGATGGATCGCAAGATCCAGTCGACCACCTATTGGCTTACCGGAAGCTGTTATTCTTCCGGGACCAAGATCATGTTTTGTGCCGAGCTTTCCCTAGTAGCTTGACGGGCTCGGCGTTAAATTGGTTCCACAAGTTGCCGTCGGGCACCATTCCAGACTTCCCAACTCTCTCCAGGTTGTTTCTGGAGCAGTACCGGTGCAACAGACAGCCCCCTAAGAGGATCGAGTCCCTCTTCACTTTGTCTATGGGAGCCCGCAAAACTCTTCGAAGCTTCGCGACGCGCTTCCGAAGCGCCTACCTCGCTCTGGAGGACGCTGTCGGCCAAGATCGCACGACGGTGAGCGCGTTCCGGAACGCCCTCCCCGAGGGAAGCAAGCTTCATGATGCCCTGGTAATCAAGGATCCCCGCACGATCGTCGAGCTATTCGCCCTTGTCCAGCAGCACATTAAGCTCGAAGATGCGGTATTAGACCGGAAGGGAAAGGCAGTCGAGCAGCGACCTCCTCCGGCTCTGCGACCTCTCGTCGTAAGGCCGTGGAGAGGCGGGAGGTCCCACAGGTGGCGCCTTTACCCGGACCGCCCGCAGCTCCTGCCGTACAGCCCGCGGAAGCCCCCCAAGTGGTCGCTGGAAGGCCGGCGAACTGGCGCCTGCCTCCGGGACCCGGGGAGCGGGATTTCACCGTGTTAACCCACTTGCCAGGGCAAATCTTTCACCAGATTCGGAACAAACCTTTCTTTCAGTATCCACCCCCCTGCAGGTCGGGGAGCCCGGCTCAATCGATAATTCACGGTGGTGTGCCTTTCATCATAGCCCCAGGTATCACACCAACAGATACCGGGCTCTGAAGAACCACCTCGAGGACTTGGTCACCCAGGGCCATTTGAATCAGTTTATTTCGCCTCCAAGGAGGTTCGAGGTGATACCGGCATGGGCTCCTCGAGAGGGAGATCGCCCGGGGCCCGCTGAGCCCGCCCTGCCTCCACCTCCCCCGGGAGGGCCGGCGGTCTGTCACACCATCAGCGGGTGCTTGAACGGCCCAAGATCCAGCAACGAGGTTCGGCGATAAGTTAGAGAGATGGAGCGGGCTCAGAAGGTATTCTCCGTTTCTCTAACTCCTGTACTGCACCAAACGCCGAGGGTAGAAGCCCGAGACTTTATTTGGTTCTCGGAGGAGGACATGGCCGGGGTCGTTACCCCCCATAATGACCCCCTCGTCATACGCCTAATGATGGCAAACATCGAAGTAAGGCGGGTCCTGGTTGACCCAGGAAGTGCCATAGACATCCTGTTCTTGTCGGCCTTCCAGCGAATGGGACTGAGACAAATTGATCTGTCCCCCTCAACGGGCTCGCTCACCGGTTTCACTGGCGAGGTCGCTAAGGTGGTAGGGGAGATAACCCTCACCGTAACGGCGGGCCCGGAGGTACGTCATGTCCGTTTCGCGGTAGTGGACGGGCAGTCCGCTTTCAATGCCATCCTAGGGTGACCCTGGTTGAGGCAGATGAAAGTAGTGTCCTCGCCTAATCACCAGGCCCTCAAGTTTCCCACAAATGGAGGGGTCGTGGTAATTCGAGGAGACCAGGTCGCTGCTACCAGGTGCGAGCAGGACGTCTTTCACCTCGCAGACGTGGAGGTCGCTGAGGCCAAGAGGCCCACGCCCTCCTAGCAATTAACGCCCACCTCAAGCGGGCTCCCTCAAAGCCCGAGAGAGGTCGCCTCGCTTAGATCACCCACTCCACCCCCGGGTGGGAGCGGCGTGGATTTTGAGCTCGAGGAGAAATGCCGCCTACCGGGGTCCCAGAGAGGAAGTTTTCCCATAGCCGAGCCACTACAAGAAGTCAACATCGGAAGTGAGGACGGACCGAGGATGGTTAGTCTCGGGACCTCGCTAACCAAGGGCGAGGTCCTGGCCTTGACCGACATACTCAGGGAATATCGTGACGTATTTGCCTGGAACTTCGCGGAATTGCCAGGGATTGACCCGAAGGTCGCCTGTCATCGTCTGCACACCATAAAAGAGTTCCCGCCGATCAAGCAAAAAGCTCGGCACATACCGGCTGCGAAGTCCATCGCAGTGGCGGCGGAGATAGACAAACTAGAGCGAGCTGGCTTTATTCGCGAGGCACACTTTCCCAAGTGGATCTCCAACATCGTGGCGGTGCCCAAGAAGAGCGGGGCGGTCAGAGTGTGCATTGACTTCTCCGACCTCAATATAGCGTGCCCGAAGGATGGTTTTCCTCTTCCACGAATAGGCACGCTGGTCGATGGAGCTGTCGGGTTCCAGGCCCTATCCTTCATGGATGGATATTCTGGGTATAACCAGATACCTCTCCATGTCGACGATCAAGAGAAGACCGCCTTCTATTCTGGGGCGGGCTACCAGAAGCTATTCTGCTATCGAGTGATGCCTTTTGGACTTAAGAACACTGGAGCAACCTACCAAAGGTTAGTCACTCAGATGTTCAAGGGTCAGATCGGCAGAAATGTCGAAGTTTATGTAGACGACCTTCTGGTAAAGAGTCGAGAGCGAGAATGGCATGTTGCCGACCTTTGCGAAACCTTCGAAGTGTTGAGAAAGTACCAAATGAGGCTGAACCCGGCAAAGTGCGCATTCGGGGTGACTTCTGGGAAACTCCTAGGGTACCTGGTCACCCACAGGGGGATCGAGGCGGACCCTGGGCAAATCCGAGCACTTGTCGAGATGCCCGCACCAAGAACCCGGCAGGAAGTCCAGAGGTTGAGCGGGCGAATCGCCGTGCTCAATCGATTCATCTCCAAATCCTCAGACAATTGCTGACCTCTTTTCGAGCTACTACGAAAAGGAGCGACCATTTGTTGGGATGAAAAGTGCGAGCGCGCCTTTCAAAAGATCAAGGATTATCTGGCGAGCCTGCCAATCCTAGCGGCACCAAAAGTTGGCGCCGAGCTTGGCGTGTATCTCGCGGTCACAGAGAATACGGTAAGCGGGGTCCTTGTGGTAGAAGAAGCAAAGATCGAGCGGCTTGTATACTTTGTAAGCCACACAATGCTTCCCGCCGAGCTCCGGTATCGACCAATCGAGAAGGTCGCATTAGCCTTGGTCCTTATCGCGAGAAAGCTTCACCCCTACTTCTCGGCGCACCTTGTCAAGGTCATCATGGAGCACCCTCTAAAGAGCGCGCTTTCCAGACCCTCGGTAGCCGGCAGGCTCTACCGATGGTCCGCCGAGCTCGCCGCCTATGGTTTGGAGTATGTCCCTCGAGTTGCTGTCAAAGGGCAGGCGCTCGCCGATTTCTTGGCGGACTTCCCCATAGAAGAACCGGTCAAGTACCAGGAGGATGAGCCAACTGAGGCACACCCTGGGAAGGCAAGGTTCTTGGACAACCTAGGCGAGCTTCCTCCAACTAAGCATTCAGAGATGGCGGGCTGGGAATTATTCGTCGATGGATCCTCCAATGCTTTGGGGGCCGGGATCGGGGTTGCACTGATCACTCAATCGATAATCCTTAAGAAATCAGTCCGGCTGGATTTCGCGGCAACCAACAATGAGGCCGAGTATGAGGCACTGCTTGCCGGGCTAGAGCTCGCTCAAGAAGTAGGCGCCAAACGGTTAAAGGTTTTCAGCGATTCCCAGTTGATCATTTGTCAAATTAACGGGGATTTTGCCTCCCGGGATGCGCGAATGGCGGGCTACGTTGATCTGGTAAAGGGAAAGGCCGCAGAATTCGAGAAGATCTCTTTCGAGCAAATCCCTCGAGCCGATAATAGGCGAGCTGATGCTTTGGCAAATGCTGCCTCCCTACTGGGAACATCAGAAGCTCGACAAATCCTCATCGAGGTCCAAAATCAGTCTCGGCTCCGACTGATAGAGCCCGCTGTTAACCAAGTCTCCACCGACGTACCACCCGGCGGGTGGACCGCCCCCATTCTTCGTTTTCTCCAGAAGGGCGAGCTTCCAGAGGATAGAGAGGAAGCCCGACGAGTGGAGAAATGCGCTGGGCGCTACCTCATTCGCTGGGATCGCCTTTTTCGAAGATCCTTTGGCGGGCCAAATCTTCGTTGCGTCGAGAGCCCGGAGACCGAAGAAGTTTTGAATTGCATTCACTCAGGCGAGTTGGGAAACCACGCTGGTGGGCGGTCTCTAGCTGCGAAGGTACGGAGGCAAGGATACTGGTGGCCCACTCTGGAGCAAGATGCCTTGAAGGTCGCACAAAGCTGCATCCAATGCCAGAAGCACGCCACGACAAATCATATGCCTACAGAAGAACTGCATCCTCTGGTGAGCCCCTGGCCTTTCCAGCAATGGGGACTGGACATTATGGGACCTTTCCCCGTGTCAGCCCGGCAAAAGAAATTCATCTTAGTGGCTACGGACTACTTCACCAAATGGGTGGAAGCGGTCCCGCTAGCTAAGATAGGTGAGAAGCAAGTGAAAGACTTCCTTTGGAAGAATATTTTCTGCCGGTTCGGTCTACCTCGGGTACTTATCACCGACAATGGTCGCCAGTTCGACAATCGCTTGATCAGAAGCTTTTGTGCTGAATATGGAGTCGACCTAAGGTTCTCGTCCCCAAGGTACCCTCAAAGCAACGGGCAGGCCGAAGCAACGAATCGCGTGATCATAGACAACCACAAGAAAAGGCTGGAAGGGAAAAAAGGATTGTGGGAGCAGGAGCTCGATGGAGTCTTGTGGGCCTATCGCACTACTCCACGTCGCTCAACTAACGAGTCCCCTTTCAGTCTCACTTTTGGTTGCGAGGCCGTGCTGCCAGTAGAAGCCGAGCTGCCCACTGAAAGAAGGCTTGCATCGGAGGAGGTCGACAACGACAAACTGCTCGCCGACTCCCTCGATCAGCTCGAAGAAAGACGAGAGTGCGCCAACCTGCACCTCGCCGGATATAGACAAGAAATGAAGCGCGCATATGATAAAAGAGTCCGCCGCCGGGCATTCAAGGCTGGCGATCTGGTGATGAGAAAGGTGTTCGCAAACACGCAAGAGCCTAATGCAGGAAAGCTCGCGGCGAACTGGGAAGGCCCCTACATAGTACACGAAGCAGGAAGCTCGGGGGCATACCGGTTGATGACCGCTAGAGGCGACCTGTTAGAGCGACCTTGGAACGCTTTGCACCTTCGCAAGTTTTATGCCTAAGGGGATTTTTGTAAATCATCTTCTGAAGAAGTTATGAATGTACGATGGAGGTTTCAACAAACAATTTAACTAGGAAGCTCGGCGCAGAAAGAGCCCGCATGATCTATAGTGTGCAGTCCGCCGTTGTGCGGACTTAAAACAAAATCGGGATCCTAAGAGGCAGCCAGCGGGCGACCTTGAGCTTTCCGGGGCAGTCCGCCGTTGTGCGGACTTAAAGCAAGACCGGGATCCTCAGAGGCAGCCAGTGGGCGACCTTGAGCTTCCCGGGGCAGTCCGCCGTTGTGCGGACTTAAAGCAAGACCGGGATCCTCAGAGGCAGCTAGTGGGCGACCTTGAGCTTCCCGGGGCAGTCCGCCGTCGTGCGGACTTAAAGCAAGACCGGGATCCTCAAAGGCAGCCAGTGGGCGACCTTGAGATTCCCGGGGCAGTCCGCCGTTGTGCGGACTTAAAGCAAGACCGGGATCCTCAGAGGCAGCCAGTGGGTGACCTTGAGATTCCCGGGGCAGTCCGCCGTTGTGCGGACTTAAAGCAAGACTGGGATCCTCAGAGGCAGCCAGTGGGCGACCTTGAGATTCCCGGGGAAGTCCGCTGCCTAGTGGACTCTAAACCTAACCGGGATCCTTCGCGTTCACCTGCCATGAACGGAAGCATCCTGGCGTGAGCGTACCCCTCAAAGGGCAAGTCCGCTGAACAGGATCATCGAGGGAAATTAACCGGGCAGGGGGCAGCTAGCATTTATTAGTTTCTTTCAAAAAGAAAAATGGTTTAAGTCTCTGAGTGTAGGGAAGTTTTTGAAGTCTTTTGGTTCGCTTATCGTTTTTCGGGCTTAGAGACTAATTGAGTTTTAGCGAGCATGCCGAGTTTTTCGTTTGCATATACTTTAAAAATAAAAAGATTGAATCGAATTAGCTGCCTCACCCGGGGTATCACTCTCGAGATCGCTGCGAAACTCCTAAAGCGGACTCATGAGCAATACAGAGAGGGAAAGAAACGTAGAGGTGAGCTCAAAAAGTATCATTCATTTTATTCATTGTTTAAAGATACATCAGAAGGGTTACAAAAGGATGGAGCCTAAGCAGGGCCAGCACCCGCGCCGTTGTCGTCGCCGCGCTTCCTCTTCTTTGACCTTTCGGTCTTGTACTTCTCATGGCATCCAGTGCGCCCTTCTGGAGGAGCTCGCCCAGCTGCGACTGGAGGCGCTCTCGCTGGGAGTTGAGGTCGCGGAGATGGGCCTCCTTCAGCACCGCGATCTCGTCCCGGGAGGCCGCCACCTGGCTGCGGAGCTCGAGGATCTCTTTCTGGGCGGCCTCTTTGGCTTTGGTCGCCTCTTGTAGGTCAGCGAGGGCGCGAGCACGAGCGTCCTCAACCGAGGCTAGCCCCGTGGTGAGAGTGGTAGCCCGCTGGCGCAGTTGGGCAACCTCTGTATCAACAGAGGCGGCCTGCTGGCGCAGCCGGTCCACCTCAGCTCGGAGCTCGCCGGATCGGTCCGCCTGGTGAAGCTGGTGGATGTGCTTGTCTACTCTCCTCTCCGAGCTATGGAGAGTGTCATCGTAGAGAGCAACCATGTCCCCCGTAACGTCGGCGACCTCATCGGCGAGGGCCCGGCTGACCCGCTCCACCTACGCCAAGGTGAAACAGTTAGAGAAAGTCTTAGGAGAAATTTAGAACAGAGAAGGATTTAAGGCGGAGAAGTGTGAAGGTAATCTTACCTCGAGGAGCCGGTTGATGAGGGCGATGTAGGGAGTCCGGGCGAAAATGTTGCGCCCCAGGATTTCCCGCGTGAAGTAGGGGGCGCGCTCGGGGTCGCCTGAGGAGGAGCCCGCCTGGCTCACCTTGGTTGGGGCAGCCGGGGAAGGCGCATCGACGGCAGTAGTGGCGGGCTCGCCCCCTTGAGCGCCGGCACCCCCTTCCTTGGTAAGGGGAGGCACGGCGGCTCCCCCTTGCCCGAGCAAGTCTGGGTCCGAGGCTTCCGAGCTGGAGCTCGGAAGGTCGTCCAAGATGGCCCCCAGGTCCGGAGACCAGTAGACCAACCCGTCCAGCTCCGGGAGGATAGGAGCCTCGAGAGCAGAGGGCGCGCTGGCAGCAGAGGGCGAAAGCGCGCTAGCAGCAGCAGGCACGGGCGCGGGTGCGGGCGCGGGCGCACTGGAAGCGGCCGGCGCGGGCTCGGGCGTGGGCGCGCTGGGAGCCATAGGCACGGGTGTGGGCACGGGCGCACTGGAAGCGACCGGCGCGAGCTCGGGTGCGGGCGCGCTGGGAGCCATAGGCGCGGGTATGGGCGCGGGCGCACTGGAAGCGGCCGGCGCGGGCTCGGGTGTGGGCGCGTTGGGAGCCATAAGCGCGGGTGCGGGCGCGGGCGCATTGGAAGCGGCCGGCGCGGGCTCGGGTGCAGGCACGCTGGGAGCCATAGGCGCGGGTGTGGGCGTGGGCGCACTGGAATCAGCGGGCACGGGCGCGGGCGCCTGGCAGCAGAGGGCGCAGGCGCGCTGGGGGCAGTAGGCGCGGGCTCGGGCGCAGGTGCGCTGCGGGCAGTAGGCGCGGGCTCGAGCGCGGGCGCGCTGGCAGCAGCGGGCGCGGACGCGGGCGCACTGAGATCGGCAGGTGCAGGCGCGGGCGCGGGCGTGTTGGGAGCAGGCACGGCCGGTGCTGGTGTTTTGCTCGGAGCAGGCGGAAGGGTTGAGCTCGGCGGAGCCGGTCCCTCGAAGGGCGGGGGAGGCCCCGCAGTTGCAGTCGCGGGCTCATCTCCCGAAGCCCACTCCTCGTCGTCGGAGCTGGAGGTCGTGCTGAGATCATCGGCTGATCCCAAGCCCGCCTCCGCGAGGGCGGCCTTCCTCCGCTCCTCGAGGACCTGTTGGAAGGCTTCGCGAGCCTCCCGAACAGCGTTGTCCTCTCCCGATGGGCGGGCTGAAGGGGTCTTCTTCTTCCTCGCCTTCTTCTGCGAGGCGCCCTCATCTGGATTCATCACCGCAACAAACAAAGTTTTAGTCAGGTCACCTGGGAATCCGCACATCAGCACTTCAGCCATTGGGGACTCCACTTCCGCCATGCTGAGAAGAAGCTCGATGCGCGGATCCTCAGGCTCGACGAAGGAAATGCGACGTCGCCGAGGCTCCGGGACTGGGGCCCTCGGAGAAATGACAGAAAGGGTGGTCGCCTGACCTGGGGCTGCTTCGCGGGCTGGTGGCGGCGGTGGCGCGACATCCTCCTCGTGGAGCATCTCGAGGGTGTCCTTGTCGGCGACCTGAATGGGGGAAGCCCGCTTCTTCCCCTTCTTCATCGAGGTCCCCACAGCAGAGGTCGCGGGACCCGCCGTGGAGGTCGCGGCAGCGCGCCGGGAGACCGCGACCTTCTTCCGCATCACCTTCTGCCGGGTGGTGATGGTTCCGGTCCGGAGATCCTTCCAGAGGAAGGAGAAGTCCGGCGGGAGGACCTTCTCGAGGGTTCGACCCCCGAGGAAGTCCAGAATCGCCTCGTCGAGCGATCTCTCGCGGGCTGCGGTGATGCACTTCTTCCCCTTTGCCCGATATTCCGCGATCTCCTTGAAGACAGGGAGAGGCGGTCTGCCGGGAAGAGAGGGGACGCTGGCTCGAGGACCTCGCCACTCGCCGTCGATCACGAACGGGTATGCTTTCCAGTACCGGTTCTTGTTCTCGACGGCGGCGAACGGAAGCACCTCGTCGGAGTAGCCCGTGAGGTAGAACTGACCACAGTCTACCTCGTTGAAGACGGGTCCCGGTTTGAGGAACCACTTCTTTAGGAGATAGGCTAGGGGGATCCTCACGTTTAGGGCTTCCTCAATGCGAGCAAGCCCATAGAGGATCCCCCACGAGTTTCCCGGAAGCTGGGCGGGGCATAAGCCCGCCAGTTCCAAGAGCTCGCTGGCCAGATGGTTCAGGGGCAGCCGGAGCTCTGACCATATCTGCCCCACGGAGACCATGGTCCCCGAGAGCGGCCTCCCGGAGCTCGGAAGAGGAAGAATGGCGAGCTCTTGGGGAATGCCCACCGCGGTTCGCAGACTATCGGGGATGGGCGCACCCCCGATGTCATTGAACCAAACGACGGCGGGCTCCTTCGGAGGTGCCTCTTCCCCTGAGCCCGGAGCCCGCACCGAGATAGGGGCGACATTGAGAGGCCCCTCTCGGGAGGACACAGCAGCAGCAGCAGCTGAAGAAGCAGCAGCAGCAGAGGAAGCCATGAGCGAGAGGGCGCTAGCGAGCTGCGAGCTGAAAGCAAAGAAGGAAGGGAGAGCTGTTTTTCACGCAGCGGTAAAAAAATCGCCCCCCGTCTCCTATTTATAGGCAAGTGAGAGGTAGGTGAATCGGGCCGCAGTTAGTACTCGAGCGCGCCCAACGAGGCAACACGCCGACGGTTGAAGCGACAGCTCGTCTTTCTCCAATTAGGCAGTGCCACGTGGACCACGCGTGGGAAAAGGCTGTACCGGTGCCGACGCTGTCCTTTATTGATAGGAAAAGGAACAAATGAGGAGGAGACACGTGTCTCGTGCCAATCGGGATCTCATGATGAGATTCATTGTATCAATATCGAGCCTCGCGCCGTATTTAAGATGAAGCGACCGTTGGAGATTTGGTGCGATACCCAAGTCACAAGATCGCCCACGGCTGGTGCCCGCAGCTCGCCCGACGCAGACCCTGACCGCGTGTGGCAAGCTCGCACCGGAAGGAGATCGCTCATGGCTGACGCTCCCGGCCCTCCCAGCGTTTGCGAAACTGGGAGTCAAAACTCTCGACGCAGATCGCCCACGGCTGGTGCCCAAGCTCGCCCGAAGCAGACCCTGGCCGCGTGCGATAAGCTCGCACCGGAAGGAGATCGCTCGTGGCTAATGCTCGCGGCCCGCCCAGCGTTTGTGAAATACTGGGAGTCAAAACTCTCGACGCAGATCGCCCACGGCTGGTGCCCAAGCTCACCCGAAGCAGACCCTGACCGCATGTGACAAGCTCGCACCGGAAGGAGATCGCTCGTGGCTGATGCTCGTGGCCTGGCCAGCGTTTGTGAAATACTGACAGTCAAAGCTCTCGGCGCAGACCGCCCACGGTTGGTGCCCGAATCTCCCCAGGTGGAGGTCGCAAATGACTAGAACTCCCAATTCAACCATCGTGTGCAATAAGACTCCTGAGCAAGCGCCAAAGTCTCCTTGGTCGCTCCCTCAGGAGGGGGTAATGTTGGGGGTAGCTGAAATCTGCCCTGGAGTTCGCACCCCCCCTCCGCGCTCACCAAATCACCTTGACAGGGAGCAAGATCCACATTGGGCTGAAGGGGCCTTAGGCTAAAAGCTCGCTCGGGAGCTCGCCCAATCTCGCACAGGAGTTCGCTGGAGATGGCAGCGGGAGTTAGACCGTCATGCATATAAAGATACCGGCACCACAAACGCCCCTAGCTCATGCAGGAGCTCGCCCAAGCTCGCTCAGGAGTTCGCCCAAGCTCGCTCAGGAGCTCGCCCAAGCTCGCTCAGGAGCTCGCCCAAGCTCGCTCAGGAGCTCGATCAAGCTCGCTCAGGAGCTCGCCCAAGCTCGCTCAGGAGCTCGCCCAAGCTCGCTCAGGAGTTTGCCCAAACTCGCTCAGGAGCTCGCCCAAGCTCGCTTAGGAGCTCGCCCAAGCTTGCTCAGGAGCTCGCCCAAGTTCGCTCAGGAGCTCGATCAAGCTCGCTCAGGAGCTCGCCCAAGCTCGCTCAGGAATTAGCCCAAGCTCGCTCAGGAGCTCGCCCAAGCTCGCCAGAACTCCCTAGTTTATCGAAGAGGTTGCTCCCGCGAAGTCCGACTCTTGATAGATATGGAAGAGAAGGCGGAGCAATGGAGGGCAAGCTCGCCCTGGCTTCCCACCGGAGGTCGCCCACAGTGCACGAAGATCTCCCAGACTTGAATATTCCAGAATAGCCACCTGGCAGCAACAAGAAAGATGCTCTCCCCCACTCAAACCGCCTGGCAGGCTTGACGACAGAATGTCAGGGCGTGAGTACCAAAGACTGTCAGAGACCCACGCGAGCCGGATCGTGGGGGTCTAGAAGGCTCTGGAAGAATCTCCACGTGTCGGGCCACGGTAGGCCGCCGATTGCTATAAATGCTCACCCCCAGGCTCCATAGTACAGGTCGGAATCCCTATTCCCTTCCCCTTTCGTCTACCACAGTTCGCCGTTGTGCACCTGAGACTGACTTGAGCGTCGGAGGGTCTGCGCTCCTATGGGAGCCAGCCGTTCTAACGCTTTTTCTTTGTCTTGCAGGCTGCACGGACCAGCGAAAAAATCCCCCGAACAGATTGTACGAATGATTTAGAATGGATCGTACGAATGAATTAGAATGGATCGTACGAATGATTTAGAATGGATACATTCGTGCGAATGAATTAGAATGGATCATACGAATGAGTAAGAATGGATCGTACGAATGAAATAGAATGGATTGTACGAATGAATTTGAATGGATTCGTACGAATGAATTAGAATGGATACATTCGTGCGAATGAATTAGAATGGATCGTACCAATGAGTAAGAATGGATCGTATGAATGAAATAGAATGGATTGTGCGAATGAATTAGAATGGATCGTACGAATGAATTAGAATGGATCGTGTGAAAGAATTAGAATGGATTGTATGAATGAATTAGAATAGATCGTATGAATGAATTAGAATGGATCGTACGAATGAATTAGAATGGATCGTATGAATGAATTAGAATGGATCGTACGAATGAATTAGAATGGATACATTCGTGCGAATGAATTAGAATTGATACATTCGTGCGAAAGAATTAGAATAGATCGTATGAAAGAATTAGAATGGATCCTATGAATGAATTAGAATGGATCGTGCGAATGAATTAGAATGGATCGTACGAATGAATTAGAATGGATCGTGCTAATGAATTAGAATTGATCGAACGAATGAATTAGCATGGATCGTGCTAATGAATTAGAATGGAACGTACGAATGAATTAGAATGGATCGTGTGAAAGAATTAGAATGGATTGTATGAATGAATTAGAATGAATTCGTATGATCCATTCGAATTCATTCGCACGATCCATTCTAATTCATTCATACGATCCATTCTAATTCATTCATACAATCCATTCTAATTCTTTCACACGATCCATTCTAATTCATTCGTAGGATCCATTCTAATTCATTCGTACAATCTATTCTATTTCATTCGTACGATCCATTCTTACTCATTCGTATGATCCATTCTAATTCATTCGGACGAATGTATCCATTCTAATTTATTCGTACGATCCATTCTAATTCATTCGTACGATCCATTCTAATTCATTCACTCGAATGTATCCATTCTAATCCATTCGTACGATCCATTCTAATCCATTCGTACGATCCATTCGTACGATCCATTCTAATTCATTCGTACGATCTATTCTAATTCATTCGTACGATCCATTCTAATTCATTCGCACGATCCATTCTAATTCATTCGTAGGATCCATTCTAATTCATTCATACGATCTATTCTAATTCTTTCGCATGAATGTATCCATTCTAATTCATTCGTACGATCCATTCTAATTCATTCGTACGATCCATTCTAATTCATTCGTACGATCCATTCTAATTCATTCATACAATCCATTCTAATTCTTTCACACGATCCATTCTAATTCATTCATATGATCCATTCTAATTCATTCGTACGATCCATTCTAATTCATATGCACAAAGGTATCCATTCTAATCCATTCGTAGGATCCATTCTAATCCATTCGTACGATCCATTCTAATTCATTCGTACGATCTATTCTAATTCATTCGCTCGAATGTATCCATTCTAATCCATTCGTACGATCCATTCTAATCCATTCGTACGATCCATTCTAATTCATTCGCGTGAATGTAACCATTCTAATTCATTCGTACGATCCATTCTAATTCATTCGTACGATCCATTCTAATTCATTCGTACGATCCATTCTAATTCATTCGTACGATCCATTCTGATTCATTCGCACGAATATATCCATTCTAATTCATTCATATGATCCATTCTAATTTATTCATACAATCCATTCTAATTTTTTCACACGATCCATTCTAATTTATTCATACGATCCATTCTAATTCATTCGTACAATCCATTCTAATTCATTCGCACGAATGTATCCATTCTAATTCATTCATACGATCCATTCTAATTCATTCGTACGATCCATTCTAATTCCTTCGTACGATCCATTCTAATTCATTCGTACGATCTATTCTAATTCATTCGTACGATCCATTCTAATTCATTCATACGATCCATTCTAATTCATTCGTAAGATCCATTCTAATTCATTCGTACGATCCATTCTAATTCATTCGTACGATCCATTCTAATTCATTCGCACGAATGTATCCATTCTAGTTCATTCGTACGATCCATTCTAATTCATTCGTACGATCCATTCTAATCCATTCGTACGATCCATTCTAATTCATTCATACGATCCATTCTAATTCATTCATACAATCCATTCTAATTCTTTCACACGATCCATTCTAATTCATTCGTAGGATCCATTCTAATTCATTCGTACAATCTATTCTATTTCATTCGTACGATCCATTCTTACTCATTCGTATGATCCATTCTAATTCATTCGGACGAATGTATCCATTCTAATTTATTCGTACGATCTATTCTAATTCATTCGTACGATCCATTCTAATTCATTCGTACGATCCATTCTTACTCATTCGTATGATCCAGTCTAATTCATTCGTACGATCCATTCTAATTCATTAGTACGATCGATTCTAATTCATTCGCACTATCCATTTTAATTTATTCGTACGATCCATTCTAATTCATTCGTATGATCCATTCTAATTTATTCATTCAAATATATCCATTCTAATTCATTCCGTACGATCCATTCTAATTCATTCGTATGATCCATTCTAATTCATTCGTACGAATGTATCCATTCTAATTCATTCGTACGATCCATTCTAATTCATTCGTACGATCCATTCTAATTCATTCGGACGAATGTATCCATTCTAATTCATTCGTACGATCCATTCTAATTCATTCATTTGATCCATTCTAATTCATTCGTACGATCCATTCTAATTCATTCGTCCGATCCATTCTAATTCATTCGCACGAATGTATCCATTCTAATTCATTCGTACGATCCATTCTAATTCATTCGTACGATCCATTCTAATTCATTCGCACGAAGGTATCCATTCTAGTTCATTCGTACGATCCATTCTAATTCATTCGTACGATCCATTCTAATTCATTCGCACGATCCATTCTAATTCATTCGTACGATCCATTCTAATTCATTCATACGATCCATTCTAATTCATTCGCATGAATGTATCCATTCTAATTCATTCATACGATCCATTCTACTTCATTCGTACTATCCGTTCTAATTCACTCATACGATCCATTCTAATTCATTCATACGATCCATTCTAATTCATTTGCACGAATATATCATTCTAATTCCTTCGTACGATCCATTCTAATTCCTTCGTACGATCCATTCTATTTCATTCGTATGATCCATTCTAATTAATTCGTACGATCCATTCTAATTCATTCGTATGATCTATTCTAATTCATTCGTACGATCCATTCTTACTCATTCGTACGATCCATTCTAATTCATTTATACAATCCATTCTAATTCATTCCGTACGATCCATTCTAATTCATTCATACGATCCATTCTAATTCATTCCGTACGATCCATTCTAATTTATTCGTACGATCCATTCTAATTCATTCGTACGATCCATTCTAATTCATTCGCACGAATGTATCGATTCTAGTTCATTCGTACGATCCATTCTAATTCATTCGTATGATCCATTCTAATTAATTCGTATGATCCATTCTAATTCATTCGTACAATCCATTCTAATTCATTCATACAATCCATTCTAATTCATTCGCACGAATGTATCCATTCTAATTAATTCGTACGATCCATTCTAATTCATTCGTATGATCCATTCTTATTCATTCGCATGATCCAGTCTAATGGATTCGCACGATCCATTCTAATTCATTCGCACGAATGTATCCATTCTAATTCATTCATACGATCCATTCTAATTCATTCGTACGATCCATTCTAATTCATTCGTACGATCAGTTCTAATTCATTCACAAAATCTATTCTAATTCATTCATACGATCCATTCTAATTCATTCGCACGATCCATTCTAATTCATTCGTACGATCCATTCTAATTCTTTCACACGATCCATTCTAATTCATTCGTACGATCCATTCTAATTCATTCGCACGATCCATTCTAATTCATTCGTACGATCCATTCTAATTCATTCATACGATCCATTCTAATTCATTCGTACGATCCATTCTAATTCATTCGCACAAATGTATCCATTCTAATTCATTCGTACGATCCATTCTAATTCATTCGCACGATCCATTCTAATTCATTCGCACGATCCATTCTAATTCATTCGTACGATCCATTCTAATTAATTCGTATGATCCATTCTAATTCATTCGTACGATCCATTCTAATTCATTCATACAATCCATTCTAATTCATTCGCACGAATGTATCCATTCTAATTAATTCGTACGATCCATTCTAATTCATTCGTATGATCTATTCTTTTTCATTCGCACGATCCAGTCTAATTGATTCGCACGATCCATTCTAATTCATTCGTACGATCCATTCTAATTCATTCGCACGATCCATTCTAATTCATTCGTACGATCCATTCTAATTCATTCATACGATCCATTCTAATTCATTCGTACGATCCATTCTAATTCATTCATATGATCCATTCTAATTCATTCGTATGATCCATTCTAATTCATTCGCACGATCCATTCATTCACACGATCCATTCTAATTCATTTGTATCCATTCTATTTCATTCGCACGATCCATTCTAATTCATTCACGCAATCAATTCTAATTCTTTCGTACGATCCATTCTAATTCATTCGTACGATCCATTCTAATTCATTCATACAATCCATTCTTATTTATTCGCACGAATGTATCCATTCTAATTCATTTGCACGATCCATTCTAATTCATTCCTATGATCTATTCTAATTCATTCGTACGATCCATTCTAATTCATTCTAATTCATTCGTACGATCTATTCTACGATCCATTCTAATTCATTCGTATATTCCATTCTAATTCATTAGCACGATCCATGCTAACGAATTAGAATGGATCGTACGATCCAATCTAATTCATTCATACGATCCATTCTTACTCATTAGTATGATCCATTCTAATTCAATCGTACGATCCATTCTAATCCATTCGTACGATCCATTCTAATTCCTTCGTACGATCCATTCTAATTTATTCGTACGATCCATTCTAATTCATTCGTACGATCCATTCTAATTCCTTCGTATGATCCATTCTAATTCATTCGTACGATCCATTCTAATTCATTTGCGCAATCTATTCTAATTCATTCGTACAATCCATTCTAAATCATTCGTACGATCCATTCTAATTCATTCATACAATCCATTCTAATTTATTCGCACGAATGTATCCATTCTAATTCATTCGTATGATCCATTCTAATTCATTAATATGATCCATTCTAATTCATTCGTACGATCCATTCTAATTCATTCGTAGGATCCATTCTAATTCATTCGTACAATCTATTCTATTTCATTCGTACGATCCATTCTTATTCATTCGTACGATCCATTCTAATTCATTCGTATGATCCATTCTAATTCATTCGTACGATCCATTCTAATTCATTCATATTCGTGCAAATGAATTAGAATGGATCGTATGAATAAATTAGAATGGATCGTATGAGTGAATTAGAACGGATATTACAAATGAAGTAGAATGGATCGTATGAATGAATTAGAATGGATACATTCGTGCGAATAAATTAGAATGGATTGTATGAATGAATTAGAATGGATCGTACGAATGAATTAGAATGGATCTTACGAATGAATTAGAATGGATCGTACGAATGAATTAGAATGGATCGTACGAATGAATTAGAATGGATCGTGCGAATGAATTCGAATGGATCGTACGAATTCATTCTAATTCATTCATACAATCCATTCTAATTCTTTCACACGATCTATTCTAATTCATTCGTAGGATCCATTCTAATTCATTCGTACAATCCATTCTATTTCATTTGTACGATCCATTCTTACTCATTCGTATGATCCATTCTAATTCATGCGTACGATCCATTCTAATTCATTTGTAAGATCCATTCTAATTTATTCGCACGAATGTATCCATTCTAATTCATTCGTACGATCCATTCTAATTCATTCGCACAATCTATTCTAATTCATTCATACGATCCATTCTAATTCATTCGCACGAATGTATCCATTCTAATTCATTCATACGATCCATTCTACTTCATTCGTACTATCCGTTATAATTCACTCATACGATCCATTCTAATTCATTCATACGATCCATTCTAATTCATTCTAATTCATTCGTACAATCTATTCTATTTCATTCGTACGATCCATTCTAATTTATTCGTACGATCCATTCTAATTCATTCGTACGATCCATTCTTACTCATTCGTATGATCCATTCTAATTCCTTCGTACGATCCATTCTAATTCCTTCGTACGATCCATTCTAATTCATTCGCACGATCCATTCTAATTCTTTCATACAATCCATTCTAATTCTTTCGTGCGAATGAATTAGAATGGATACCTTTGTGCATATGAATTAGAATGGATCGTACGAATGAATTAGAATGGATCATATTAATAAATTAGAATGGATCGTACGAATGAATTAGAATGGATACATTCGTGCGAATGAATTAGAATGGATCGTGCGAATCAATTAGACTGGATCGTGCGAATGAATAAGAATAGATCATACGAATGAATTAGAATGGATCGTACGAATTAATTAGAATGGATACATTCGTGCGAATGAATTAGAATGGATTGTATGAATGAATTAGAATGGATCGTACGAATGAATTAGAATGGATCATACGAATGAATTAGAATGGATCATACGAATGAATTAGAATGGATCGTACGAATGAATTAGAATGGATCATGCGAATGAATTAGAATGGATCGTACGAATGAATTAGAATGGATACATTTGTGCGAATGAATTAGAATGGATCGTATGAATGAATTAGAATGGATCGTATGAATGAATTAGAATGGATCGTACGAATGAATTAGAATGGATCATGCAAATGAATTAGAATGGATCGTACGAATGAATTAGAATGGATCGTGTGAAAGAATTAGAATGGATCGTACGAATGAATTAGAATGGATCGTGCGAATGAATTAGAATAGATCGTATGAATGAATTAGAATAGATTTTGTGAATGAATTAGAACTGATCGTACGAATGAATTAGAATGGATTGTACGAATAAATTAGAATGGATACATTTGTGTGAATGAATTAGAATGGATCGTACGAATGAATTAGAATGGATCGTATGAATGAATTAGAATGGATACATTCGTGCGAATGAATTAGAATGGATCGTGCGAATGAATAAGAATGGATCATACGAATGAATTAGAATAGATCGTATGAATGAATTAGAATGGATACATTTGTGCGAATGAATTAGAATTGATCGTACGAATGAATTAGAATGGATCATGCGAATGAATTAGAATAGATCGTATGAATGAATTAGAATGGATCCTATGAATGAATTAGAATGGATCGTGCGAATGAATTAGAATGGATCGTACGAATGAATTAGAATGGACCGTGCTAATGAATTAGAATTGATCGAACGAATGAATTAGAATGCATCGTACGAAAGAATTAGAATGGATATATTCGTGCGAATGAATTAGAATGGATCGTATGAATGAATTAGAATGGATCGTCCGAATGAATTAAAATGGATCATACGAATGCATTCTAATTCCTTCGTACGATCCATTCTATTTCATTCGTACGATCCATTCTATTTTATTCGTATGATCCATACTAATTCCTTCGTACGATCCATTCTAATTCCTTCGTATCCATTCTAATTCACTCATACGATCCATTCTAATCCATTCGCACGATCCATTCTAATTCATTCGCATGAATGTAACCATTCTAATTCATTCATTTGATCCATTCTAATTCATTCGTACGATCCATTCTAATTCATTCGTACGATCCATTGTAATTCATTCATACAATCCATTCTAATTCATTCGTACGATCCATTCTAATTCATTCGTATGATCGATTCTAATTCATTCGCACTATCCATTCTAATTCATTCGTACGATCCATTCTAATTCATTCGTATGATCCATTCATTCATACGATCCATTCTAATTCATTCGTACGATCCATTCTAATTCATTCATACAATCCATTCTAATTCATTCGTACGATCCATTCTAATTTACTCATACAATCCATTCTAATACACTCATACGATCCATTCTAATTCATTTGCACGAATATATCCATTCTAATTCATTCGTACGATCCATTCTAATTCATTCGTACGATCCATTCTAATTCATTCATACAATCCATTCTAATTCTTTCACACGATCCATTCTAATTCATTCGTAGGATCCATTCTAATTCATTTGTACAATCTATTCTATTTCATTCGTACGATCCATTCTTACTCATTCGTATGATCCATTCTAATTCATTCGGGCGAATGTATCCATTCTAATTTATTCGTACGATCCATTCTAATTCATTCGTACGATCCATTGTAATTCATTCGTACGATCCATTCTTACTCATTCGTATGATCCATTCTAATTCATTCGTACGATCCATTCTAATTCATTCGTACGATCGATTCTAATTCATTCGTACTATCCATTCTAATTCATTCGTACGATCCATTCTAATTCATTCGTATGATCCATTCTAATTTATTCGTTCAAATATATCCATTCTAATTCATTCGTACGATCCATTCTAATTCATTCGCACGATCCATTCTAATTCATTCGCACGAATGTATCCATTCTAATTCATTTGCACGATCCATTCTAATTCATTCCTATGATCTATTCTAATTCATTCGTACGATCCATTCTAATTCATTCGTACGATCCATTCTACGATCCATTCTAATTCATTCGTATATTCCATTCTAATTCATTAGCACGATCCATGCTAATGAATTAGAATGGATCGTACGATCCAATCTAATTCATTCATACGATCCATTCTTACTCATTCGTATGATCCATTCTAATTCAATCGTACGATCCATTCTAATTCATTCGTATGATCCATTCTAATTCCTTCGTACGATCCATTCTAATTCATTCGTACGATCCATTCTAATTCCTTCGTACGATCCATTCTAATTCATTCGTACGATCCATTCTAATTCATTCGGGCAATCTATTCTAATTCATTCGTACGATCCATTCTAATTCAGTCGTACGATCCATTCTAATTCATTCATACAATCCATTCTAATTTATTCGCACGAATGTATCCATTCTAATTTATTCGTATGATCTATTCTAATTCATTCGCACAATCTATTCTAATTCATTCGTACGATCCATTCTAATTCATTCGCACGAATGTATCCATTCTAATCCATTCGTACGATCCATTCTAATCCATTCGTACGATCCATTCTAATTCATTCGCATGAATGTAACCATTCTAATTCATTCATTTGATCCATTCTAATTCATTCGTACGATCCATTCTAATTCATTCGTACGATCTATTCTAATTCATTCGCACAATCCATTCTAATTCATTCGTACAATCCATTCTAATTCATTCGTATGATCCATTCTAACTCATTCGGTGGATCCATTCTAATTCATTCGTACGATCCATTTTAATTCATTCCCACGATCCATTCTAATTTATTCGTACGATCCATTCTAATTCATTCGTACGATCACGAATGTATCCATTCTAATTCATTCGTACGATCCATTCTAATTCATTTGTACGATCCATTCTAATTCATTCGTAAGATCCATTCTAATTCATTCGTACGATCCATTCTAATTCCTTCGTACGATCCATTCTAATTCATTCGCACGAATGTATCCATTCTAGTTCATTCGTACGATCCATTCTAATTCATTCGTACGATCCATTCTAATTCATTCGTAAGATCCATTCAAATTCATTCGTACGATCCATTCTAATTCATTCGCACGAATGTATCCATTCTAATTCATTCGTACGATCCATTCTAATTCATTCGTACGATCCATTCTAATTCATTCATACAATCCATTCTAATTCTTTCACACGATCCATTCTAATTCATTCGTACGATCCATTCTAACTCATTCGCACAATCCATTCTATTTCATTCATACGATCCATTCTTACTCATTGGTACGATCCATTCTAATTCATTCGCACGAATGTATCCATTCTAATTCATTCGTACGAATCCATTCTAATTCATTCGTACAATCCATTCTATTTCATTCGCACGAATGTATCCATTCTAATTCATCCATACAATCCATTCTAATTCATTCGTATGATCCATTCTTACTCAATCGTATGATCCATTCTAATTCATTCGTACGATCCATTCTTATTCATTCGTACGATCGATTCTAATTCATTCGCACTGTCCATTCTAATTCATTCGTACGATCCATTCTAATTCAATCGTATGATCCATTCTAATTTATTCGTTCAAATATATCCATTCAAATTCATTCCGTACGATCCATTCTAATTCATTCGTACGATCCATTCTAATTCATTCGTACGAATGTATCCATTCTAATTCATTCGTACGATCCCTTCTAATTCATTCGTACGATCCATTATAATTCATTCGTAAGATCCATTCTAATTCATTCGGACGAATGTATCCATTCTAATTTATTCGTACGATCCATTCTAATTCATTCATTTGATCCATTCTAATTCATTCGTACAATCCATTCTAATTCATTCGCATGAATGTATCCATTCTAATTCATTCGTACGATCCATTCTAATTCATTCGTACGATCCATTCTAATTCATTCGTAAGATCCATTCTAATTCATTCGTACGATCCATTCTAATTCATTCGCACGAATGTATCCATTCTAGTTCATTCGTACGATCCATTCTAATTTATTCGTACGATCCATTCTAATTCATTCGCACGGTCCATTCTAATTCATTCGTACGATCCATTCTAATTCATTCATACGATACATTCTAATTCATTCGCACGAATGTATCCATTCTAATTCATTCATACGATCCATTCTACTTCATTCATACTATCCGTTCTAATTCACTCATACGATCCATTCTAATTCATTCATACGACCCATTCTAATTCATTTGCACGAATATATCCATTCTAATTCATTCGTACGATCCATTCTAATTCCTTCGTACGATCCATTCTAATTCCTTCGTACGATCCATTCTATTTCACTCGTATGATCCATTCTAATTAATTCGTACGATCCATTCTAATTCCTTCGTATGATCCATTCTAATTCATTCGTACGATCCATTCTTACTCATTCGTACGATCCATTCTAATTCATTCATACAATCCATTCAAATTCATTCCGTACGATCCATTCTAATTCATTCATACGATCTATTCTTTCATACAATCCATTCTAATTCTTTCGTGCGAATGAATTAGAATGGATACCTTTGTGCATATGAATTAGAATGGATCGTACGAATGAATTAGAATGGATCATATTAATGAATTAGAATGGATCGTACGAATGAATTGGAATGGATACATTCGTGCGAATGAATTAGAATGGATCCTGCGAATCAATTAGACTGGATCGTGCGAATGAATAAGAATAGATCATACGAATGAATTAGAATGGATCGTACGAATTAATTAGAATGGATACATTCGTGCGAATGAATTAGAATGGATTATATGAATGAATTAGAATGGATCGTACGAATGAATTAGAATAGATCATACGAATTAATTAGAATGGATCGTACGAATGAATTAGAATGGATCGTACGAATGAATTAGAATGGATCGTACGAATGAATTAGAATGGATCGTTCGAATGAATTAGAATGGTTCGTACGAATGAATTAGAATGGATCGTACAAATGAATTAGAATGGATACATTTGTGCGAATGAATTAGAATGGATCGTATGAATGAATTAGAATGGATCGTACGAATGAATTAGAATGGATCGTGCGAATGAATTAGAATGGATCGTACGAATGAATTAGAATGGATCGTACGAATGAATTAGAATGGATACATTTGTGCGAATGAATTAGAATGGATCGTATGAATGAATTAGAATGGATCGTACGAATGAATTAGAATGGATCGTGCGAATGAATTAGAATGGATCGTACGAATGAATTAGAATGGATCGTGTGAAAGAATTAGAATGGATCATACGAATGAATTAGAATGGATCGTGCGAATGAATTAGAATGGATCGTACGAATGAATTAGAATGGATACATTTGTGCGAATGAATTAGAATGGATCGTACGAATGAATTAGAATGGATCGTAAGAATGAATTAGAATGGATCGTACGAATGAATTAGAATGGATCGTGCGAATGATTAGAATGGATCGTACGAATAAATTAGAATGGATCGTACGAATGAACTAGAATGGATACATTCGTGCGAATGAATTAGAATGGATCGTACGAAAGAATTAGAATGGATATATTCGTGCGAATGAATTAGAATGGATCGTATGAATGAATTAGAATGGATCGTCCGAATGAATTAAAATGGATCATACGAATGCATTCTAATTCCTTCGTACGATCCATTCTATTTCATTCGTACGATCCATTCTATTTCATTCGTATGATCCATACTAATTCCTTCGTACGATCCATTCTAATTCCTTCGTATCCATTCTAATTCACTCATACGATCCATTCTAATCCATTCGCACGATCCATTCTAATTCATTCGCATGAATGTAACCATTCTAATTCATTCATTTGATCCATTCTAATTCATTCGTACGATCCATTCTAATTCATTCGTACGATCCATTGTAATTCATTCATACAATCCATTCTAATTCATTCGTACGATCCATTCTAATTCATTCGTATGATCGATTCTAATTCATTCGCACTATCCATTCTAATTCATTCGTACGATCCATTCTAATTCATTCGTATGATCCATTCATTCATACGATCCATTCTAATTCATTCGTACGATCCATTCTAATTCATTCATACAATCCATTCTAATTCATTCGTACGATCCATTCTAATTTACTCATACAATCCATTCTAATACACTCATACGATCCATTCTAATTCATTTGCACGAATATATCCATTCTAATTCATTCGTACGATCCATTCTAATTCATTCGTACGATCCATTCTAATTCATTCATACAATCCATTCTAATTCTTTCACACGATCCATTCTAATTCATTCGTAGGATCCATTCTAATTCATTTGTACAATCTATTCTATTTCATTCGTACGATCCATTCTTACTCATTCGTATGATCCATTCTAATTCATTCGGGCGAATGTATCCATTCTAATTTATTCGTACGATCCATTCTAATTCATTCGTACGATCCATTGTAATTCATTCGTACGATCCATTCTTACTCATTCGTATGATCCATTCTAATTCATTCGTACGATCCATTCTAATTCATTCGTACGATCGATTCTAATTCATTCGTACTATCCATTCTAATTCATTTGTTCGATCCATTCTAATTCATTCGTATGATCCATTCTAATTTATTCGTTCAAATATATCCATTCTAATTCATTCGTACGATCCATTCTAATTCATTCGCACGATCCATTCTAATTCATTCGCACGAATGTATCCATTCTAATTCATTTGCACGATCCATTCTAATTCATTCCTATGATCTATTCTAATTCATTCGTACGATCCATTCTAATTCATTCGTACGATCCATTCTACGATCCATTCTAATTCATTCGTATATTCCATTCTAATTCATTAGCACGATCCATGCTAATGAATTAGAATGGATCTTACGATCCAATCTAGTTCATTCATACGATCCATTCTTACTCATTCGTATGATCCATTCTAATTCAATCGTACGATCCATTCTAATTCATTCGTATGATCCATTCTAATTCCTTCGTACGATCCATTCTAATTCATTCGTACGATCCATTCTAATTCCTTCGTACGATCCATTCTAATTCATTCGTACGATCCATTCTAATTCATTCGGGCAATCTATTCTAATTCATTCGTACGATCCATTCTAATTCAGTCGTACGATCCATTCTAATTCATTCATACAATCCATTCTAATTTATTCGCACGAATGTATCCATTCTAATTTATTCGTATGATCTATTCTAATTCATTCGCACAATCTATTCTAATTCATTCGTACGATCCATTCTAATTCATTCGCACGAATGTATCCATTCTAATCCATTCGTACGATCCATTCTAATCCATTCGTACGATCCATTCTAATTCATTCGCATGAATGTAACCATTCTAATTCATTCATTTGATCCATTCTAATTCATTCGTACGATCCATTCTAATTCATTCGTACGATCTATTCTAATTCATTCGCACAATCCATTCTAATTCATTCGTACAATCCATTCTAATTCATTCGTATGATCCATTCTAACTCATTCGGTGGATCCATTCTAATTCATTCGTACGATCCATTTTAATTCATTCCCACGATCCATTCTAATTTATTCGTACGATCCATTCTAATTCATTCGTACGATCACGAATGTATCCATTCTAATTCATTCGTACGATCCATTCTAATTCATTTGTACGATCCATTCTAATTCATTCGTAAGATCCATTCTAATTCATTCGTACGATCCATTCTAATTCCTTCGTACGATCCATTCTAATTCATTCGCACGAATGTATCCATTCTAGTTCATTCGTACGATCCATTCTAATTCATTCGTACGATCCATTCTAATTCATTCGTAAGATCCATTCAAATTCATTCGTACGATCCATTCTAATTCATTCGCACGAATGTATCCATTCTAATTCATTCGTACGATCCATTCTAATTCATTCGTACGATCCATTCTAATTCATTCATACAATCCATTCTAATTCTTTCACACGATCCATTCTAATTCATTCGTACGATCCATTCTAATTCATTCGCACAATCCATTCTATTTCATTCATACGATCCATTCTTACTCATTGGTACGATCCATTCTAATTCATTCGCACGAATGTATCCATTCTAATTCATTCGTACGAATCCATTCTAATTCATTCGTACAATCCATTCTATTTCATTCGCACGAATGTATCCATTCTAATTCATCCATACAATCCATTCTAATTCATTCGTATGATCCATTCTTACTCAATCGTAGGATCCATTCTAATTCATTCGTACGATCCATTCTTATTCATTCGTACGATCGATTCTAATTCATTCGCACTGTCCATTCTAATTCATTCGTACGATCCATTCTAATTCATTCGTATGATCCATTCTAATTTATTCGTTCAAATATATCCATTCAAATTCATTCCGTACGATCCATTCTAATTCATTCGTACGAATGTATCCATTCTAATTCATTCGTACGATCCCTTCTAATTCATTCGTACGATCCATTATAATTCATTCGTAAGATCCATTCTAATTCATTCGGACGAATGTATCCATTCTAATTTATTCGTACGATCCATTCTAATTCATTCATTTGATCCATTCTAATTCATTCGTACAATCCATTCTAATTCATTCGCATGAATGTATCCATTCTAATTCATTCGTACGATCCATTCTAATTCATTCGTACGATCCATTCTAATTCATTCGTAAGATCCATTCTAATTCATTCGTACGATCCATTCTAATTCATTCGCACGAATGTATCCATTCTAGTTCATTCGTACGATCCATTCTAATTTATTCGTACGATCCATTCTAATTCATTCGCACGATCCATTCTAATTCATTCGTACGATCCATTCTAATTCATTCATACGATACATTCTAATTCATTCGCACGAATGTATCCATTCTAATTCATTCATACGATCCATTCTACTTCATTCATACTATCCGTTCTAATTCACTCATACGATCCATTCTAATTCATTCATACGACCCATTCTAATTCATTTGCACGAATATATCCATTCTAATTCATTCGTACGATCCATTCTAATTCCTTCGTACGATCCATTCTAATTCCTTCGTACGATCCATTCTATTTCACTCGTATGATCCATTCTAATTAATTCGTACGATCCATTCTAATTCCTTCGTATGATCCATTCTAATTCATTCGTACGATCCATTCTTACTCATTCGTACGATCCATTCTAATTCATTCATACAATCCATTCAAATTCATTCCGTACGATCCATTCTAATTCATTCATACGATCTATTCTTTCATACAATCCATTCTAATTCTTTCGTGCGAATGAATTAGAATGGATACCTTTGTGCATATGAATTAGAATGGATCGTACGAATGAATTAGAATGGATCATATTAATGAATTAGAATGAATCGTACGAATGAATTGGAATGGATACATTCGTGCGAATGAATTAGAATGGATCCTGCGAATCAATTAGACTGGATCGTGCGAATGAATAAGAATAGATCATACGAATGAATTAGAATGGATCGTACGAATTAATTAGAATGGATACATTCGTGCGAATGAATTAGAATGGATTATATGAATGAATTAGAATGGATCGTACGAATGAATTAGAATAGATCATACGAATTAATTAGAATGGATCGTACGAATGAATTAGAATGGATCGTACGAATGAATTAGAATGGATCGTACGAATGAATTAGAATGGATCGTTCGAATGAATTAGAATGGTTCGTACGAATGAATTAGAATGGATCGTACAAATGAATTAGAATGGATACATTTGTGCGAATGAATTAGAATGGATCGTATGAATGAATTAGAATGGATCGTACGAATGAATTAGAATGGATCGTGCGAATGAATTAGAATGGATCGTACGAATGAATTAGAATGGATCGTACGAATGAATTAGAATGGATACATTTGTGCGAATGAATTAGAATGGATCGTATGAATGAATTAGAATGGATCGTACGAATGAATTAGAATGGATCGTGCGAATGAATTAGAATGGATCGTACGAATGAATTAGAATGGATCGTGTGAAAGAATTAGAATGGATCATACGAATGAATTAGAAGGGATCGTGCGAATGAATTAGAATGGATCGTACGAATGAATTAGAATGGATACATTTGTGCGAATGAATTAGAATGGATCGTACGAATGAATTAGAATGGATCGTAAGAATGAATTAGAATGGATCGTACGAATGAATTAGAATGGATCGTGCGAATGATTAGAATGGATCGTACGAATAAATTAGAATAGATCGTACGAATGAACTAGAATGGATACATTCGTGCGAATGAATTAGAATGGATCGTACGAATGAATTAGAATCGATCGTACGAATGAATTAGAATGGATCGTACGAATGAATTAGAATGATGCACGATCCATTCTAATTCATTCCTATGATCTATTCTAATTCATTCGTACGATCCATTCTAATTCATTCTAATTCATTCGTACGATCCATTCTACGATCCATTCTAATTCATTCGTATATTCCATTCTAATTCATTAGCACGATCCATGCTAATGAATTAGAATGGATCGTACGATCCAATCTAATTCATTCATACGATCCATTCTTACTCATTCGTATGATCCATTCTAATTCAATCGTACGATCCATTCTAATTCATTCGTACGATCCATTCTAATTCATTCGTACGATCCATTCTAATTCATTCGTACGATCCATTCTAATTCCTTCGTACGATCCATTCTAATTCATTCGTACGATCCATTCTAATCCATTCGTACGATCCATTCTAATTCATTCGCATGAATGTAACCATTCTAATTCATTCATTTGATCCATTCTAATTTATTCGTACGATCCATTCTAATTCATTCGTACGATCTATTCTAATTCATTCGCACAATCCATTCTAATTCATTCATACAATCCATTCTAATTCATTCGTATGATCCATTCTAACTCATTCGGTGGATCCATTCTAATTCATTCGTACGATCCATTCTAATTCATTCCCACGATCCATTCTAATTTATTCGTACGATCCATTCTAATTCATTCGTACGATCACGAATGTATCCATTCTAATTCGTTCGTACGATCCATTCTAATTCATTCGTACGATCCATTCTAATTCATTCGTAAGATCCATTCTAATTCATTCGTACGACCCATTCTAATTCAATCGTACGATCCATTCTAATTCATTCGCACGAATGTATCCATTCTAGTTCATTCGTATGATCCATTCTAATTCATTTGTACGATCCATTCTAATTCATTCGTAAGATCCATTCTAATTCATTCGTACGATCCATTCTAATTCATTCGTACGATCTATTCTAATTCATTCGCACGAATGTATCCATTCTAATTCATTCGTACGATCCATTCTAATTCATTCGTACGATCCATTCTAATTCATTCGTACGATCCATTCTAATTCTTTCATATGATCTATTCTAATTCATTCATACAATCCATTCTAATTCTTTCACACGATCCATTCTAATTCATTCGTACGATCCATTCTAATTCATTCGCACAATCCATTCTATTTCATTCGTACGATCCATTCTTACTCATTGGTACGATCCATTCTAATTCATTCGCACGAATGTATCCATTCTAATTCATTCGTACGGATCCATTCTAATTCATTCGTACAATCCATTCTATTTCATTCGTACGATCCATTCTTACTCATTCGTATGATCCATTCTAATTCATTCGCACGAATGTATCCATTCTAAATCATTCGTACGATCCATTCTAATTCATTCGTACGATCTATTCTAAATCATTCGTACAATCCATTCTATTTCATTCGTACGATCAATTCTAATTCATTAGCACGATCCATTCTAATTCATTCGTACGATCCATTCAAATTCATTCGCACGATCCATTCTATTTCATTCGTACAATCCATTCTATTTCATTTGTACGATCCATTCTAATTCATTTGTACGATCCATTCTAATTCATTCGTACGATCCATTGTAATTCATTCATACAATCCATTCTAATTCATTCGCAAGATCCATTCTAATTCATTCGTACGATCCATTCTAATTCATTCGCACGAATGTATCCATTCTAATTCATTCGTACAATCCATTCTATTTCATTCGTACGATCCATTCTTACTCATTCGTATGATCCATTCTAATTCATTCGTATGATCCATTCTAATTCATTCGTACGATCCATTCTAATTCATTCGTACGATCCATTCTAATTCATATGCACAAAGGTATCCATTCTAATTCATTCGTACGATCCATTCTAATTCAGGATCGTACGAATGAATTAGAATGGATATATTCGTGCAAATGAATTAGAGTGGATCGTGTGAATGAATTAGAATGGATCGTATGAGTGAATTAGAACGGATAGTACAAATGAAGTAGAATGGATCGTATGAATGAGTTAGAATGGATACATTCGTGCGAATGAATTAGAATGGATCATATGAATGAATTAGAATAGATTGTGCGAATGAATTAGAATGGATCATACGAATGAATTAGAATGGATACATTCGTGCGAATAAATTAGAATGGATTGTATGAATGAATTAGAATGGATCGTACGAATGAACTAGAATGGATCGTACGAATGAATTAGAATAGATTGCGCGAATGAATTAGAATGGATCGTGCGAATGAAATAGAATGGATACAAATGAATTAGAATGGATCATACGAATGAATTAGAACGACGATCCATTCTTACTCATTCGTATGATCCATTCTAATTTATTCGCATGAATGTATCCATTCTAATTCATTCGTACGTCTAATTCATTCGTACGGTCCATTCTAATTCATTTGCACAATCCTTTCTATTTCATTCGTACGATCCATTCTTACTCATTCGTATGATCCATTATGGATACATTCGTGCGAATGAATTAGAATGGATCATACGAATGAGTAAGAATGGATCGTACGAATGAAATAGAATGGATTGTGCGAATGAATTAGAATGGATCGTACGAATGAATTTGAATGGATCGTGTGAAAGAATTAGAATGGATTGTATGAATGAATTAGAATAGATCGTATGAATGAATTAGAATGGATCGTACGAATGAATTAGAATGGATCGTACGAATGAATTAGAATGGATACATTCGTGCGAATGAATTAGAATGGATACATTCGTGCGAAAGAATTAGAATAGATCGTATGAATGAATTAGAATGGATCCTATGAATGAATTAGAATGGATCGTGCGAATGAATTAGAATGGATCGTACGAATGAATTAGAATGGATCGTGCTAATGAATTAGAATTGATCGAACGAATGAATTAGCATGGATCGTGCTAATGAATTAGAATGGATCGTACGAATGGATTAGAATGGATCGTACGAATGGATTAGAATGGATCATACGAATGAATTAGAATGGATACATTCGCGAATGAATTAGAATGGATCGTACGAATGAATTAGAATGGATCGTGTGAAAGAATTAGAATGGATTGTATAAATGAATTAGAATGGATCGTACGAATGAATTAGAATGGATCGTACGAATGAATTAGAATGGATACATTCGTGCGAATGAATTAGAATTGATCGTACGAATCAATTAGAATGGATCGTGCGAATGAATTAGAATGGATCGTACGAATGAATTAGAATGGATCGTACGAATGAACTAGAATAGAATGGAACGTACGAATGAATTAGAATGGATCGTACGAATGAATTAGAATGGATACATTCGTGCGAATAAATTAGAATGGATAGGACGAATGAATTAGAATGGATCGTACGAATGAATTAGAATGGATCGTACGAATAAATTAGAATGGATACATTCGTCCGAATGAATTAGAATGGATCATACAAATGAGTAAGAATGGATCGTACGAATGAAATAGAATAGATTGTACGAATGAATTAGAATGGATCCTACGAATGAATTAGAATGGATCGTGTGAAAGAATTAGAATGGATTGTATGAATGACTTAGAATGGATCTTATGAATGAATTTGAATGGATCGTGCGAATGAATTCGAATGGATCGTACGAATTCATTCTAATTCATTCATACAATCCATTCTAATTCTTTAACACGATCTATTCTAATTCATTCATAGGATCGGACGAATGAATTAGAATGGATCGTACGAATGAATTAGAATGAATTAGAATGGATCGTACGAATGAATTAGAATGGATCGTACAAATGAATTAGAATGGATCGTGTGAAAAAATTAGAATGGATTGTATGAATGAATTAGAATGAATCGTACGAATGGATTAGAATGGATACCTTTGTGCATATGAATTAGAATGGATCGTGCGAATGAATTAGAATGGATCGTACGAATGAACTAGAATGGATACATTCGTGCGAATGAATTAGAATGGATCGTACGAATGAATTAGACTGGATCGTACGAATGAATTAGAATGGATCTTACGAATGAATTAGAATGGATTGTATGAATGGTTTAGAATGGATACATTCGTGCAAATGAATTAGAATGGATCGGACGAATGAATCAGAATGGATCGTATGAATGGTTTAGAATGGATACATTCGTGCAAATGAATTAGAATGGATCGGACGAATGATTTAGAATGGATCGTACGAATTAATTAGAATGGATCAAATGAATGAATTAGAATGGTTACATTCATGCGAATGAATTAGAATGGATCATACGAATGGATTAGAATGGATCGTACGAATGGATTAGAATGGATACATTCGTGCGAATGAATTAGAATGGATCATACGAATGAGTAAGAATGGATCGTACGAATGAAATAGAATGGATTGTACGAATGAATTAGAACGGATCGTGTGAATGAATTTGAATGGATCGTACGAATGAATTAGAATGGATCGTACGAATGAATTAGAATAGATCGTACGAATGAATTAGAATGGATACATTCGTGCGAATGAATTAGAATGGATACATTCGTGCGAAAGAATTAGAATAGATCGTATGAATGAATTAGAATAGATCCTATGAATGAATTAGAATGGATCGTGCGAATGAATTAGAATGGATCGTACGAATGAATTAGAATGGATCGCACGAATGAATTAGAATGGATCGTACGAATGAATTAGAATGGATCGTACGAATGAATTAGAATAGATTATACGAATGAGTAAGAATGGATCGTACGAATGAAATAGAATGGATTGTATGAATGAATTAGAATGGATCGTACGAATGAATTAGAATGGATCGTGTGAAAGAATTAGAATGGACTGTATGAATAAATTAGAATGGATCATATGAATGAATTAGAATGGATCGTGCGAATGAATTAGAATGGATCGTACGAATGAATTAGAATGGATCGTACGAATGAATTAGAATGGATGATACGAATGAATTAGAATGGATCATACGAATGAGTAAGAATGGATCGTACGAATGAAATAGAATGGATTGTACGAATGAATTAGAATGGATACATTCGTGCGAATGAATTAGAATGGATCGTACGAATGAATTTGAATGGATCGTACGAATGAATTAGAATGCATCGTACGAAAGAATTAGAATGGATATATTCGTGCGAATGAATTAGAATGGATCGTACGAATGAATTAGACTGGATCGTACGAATGAATTTGAATGGATACATTTGTGCGAATGAATCTAAATGGATTGTATGAATGAATTACAATGGATCGTACGAATGAATTAGAATGGATCGTCCGAATGAATTAGAATAGCTCATACGAATGAATTAGAATGAATCGTATGAATGAATTAGAATGGTTACATTCGTGCGAATGAATTAGAATAGATCGTACGAATGAATTAGAATGGATCGTACGAATAAATTAGAATGGATCGTGGGAATGAATTAGAATGGATCGTACGAATGAATTAGAATGGATCCATCGAATGAGTTAGAATGGATCATACGAATGAATTAGAAGGGATTGTACGAATGAATTAGAATGGATTGTGCGAATGAATTAGAATGGATCATATGAATGAATAAGAATGGATCGTACGAATGAATTAGAATGGATCGTGCGAATGAATTAGCATGAATCGTACGAATGTATTAGAATGGATCGTACGAATGAATTAGAATGAATCATACGATCCATTCTAATTCATTCGTACGATCCATTCTAATTCATTCGTACGAATATATCTATTCTAATTCATTCACACGATCTATTCTAATTCATTCATACAATCCATTCTAATTCTTTCACACGATCCATTCTAATTCATTCGTACGATCCATTCTAATTCATTCGTACGATCCATTGTAATTCATTCGTATGATCCATTCTAATTCATTCCTACGATCTATTCTAAATCATTCGCTCGAATATATCCATTCTAATTCATTCGTTCGATCCATTCTAATTCATTCGCACGATCCATTCTAATTCATTCGTATGATCCATTCTAATTCATTCGTACGATCCATTCTAATTCATTCGTACGATCCATTCTAATTCATTCGCACGAATGTATCCATTCTAGTTCATTCGTACGATCCATTCTAATTCATTCGTACGATCCATTCTAATTCATTCACACGATCCATTCTAATTCATTCGTACGATCCATTCTAATTCATTCGTACGATCCATTCTAATTCATTCTAGAATGGATACATTCGTGCGAATGAATTAGAATGGATCGTACGAATGAATTAGAATGGATCGTACGAATGAATTAGAATGGATCTTACGAATGAATTAGAATGGATCGTACGAATGAATTAGAATGGATCGTACGAATGAATTAGAATGGATCAAATGAATGAATTAGAATGGATCGTACGAATGAATTAGAATGGATCGTACGAATGAATTAGAATGGATCGTACGAATGAATTAGAATGGATTGTACGAATGAACTAGAATGGATACATTCGTGCGAATGAATTAGAATGGATCGTACGAATGAATTAGAATGGATCGTACGATTCATTCTAATTCATTCGTACGATCCATTCTAATGCATTCGTACGATTCATGCTAATTCATTCGCACGATCCATTCTAATTCATTCGTACGATCCATTCTTATTCATTCATACGATCCATTCTAATTCATTCGCACAATCCATTCTAATTCATTCGTACAATCCATTCTAATTCATTCGTATAATCCATTCTAACTCATTCGGTGGATCCATTCTAATTCATTCGTACGATCCATTCTAATTCATTCCCACGATCCATTCTAAATTATTCGTACGATCCATTCTAATTCATTCGTACGATCTATTCTAATTCATTCGCACGAATGTAACCATTCTAATTCATTCATACGATTCATTCTAATTCATTCGTATGAGCTATTCTAATTCATTCGTACGATCCATTCTAATTCATTTGTACGATCCATTGTAATTCATTCATACAATCTATTTAGATTCATTCGCACAAATGTATCCATTCAAATATAGTCGTACGATCCAGTCTAATTCATTCGTACGATCCATTCTAATTCATTCGCACGAATATATCCATTCTAATTCTTTTGTACGATGCATTCTAATTCATTTGTACGATCCATTCTAATTCATTCATTTGATCCATTCTAATTCATTCGTACGATCCATTCTAATTCATTCGTCCGATCCATTCTAATTCATTCGCACGAATGTATCCATTCTAATTCATTCGTACGATCCATTCTAATTCATTCGTAAGATCCATTCTAATTCATTCGTACGATCCATTCTAATTCATTCGTACGATTCATTCTAATTCATTCGCACGAATGTATCCATTCTAGTTCATTCGTACGATCCATTCTAATTCATTCGTACGATCCATTCTAATTCATTCCGTACGATCCATTCTAATTCATTCGTACGATCGTACGAATGAATTAGAATGAGTTAGAATGGATCGTACGAATGAATTAGAATGGATCTTACGAATGAATTAGAATGGATCGTACGAATGAATTAGAATGGATCGTACGAATGAATTAGAATGGATACATTCGTGCGAATGAATTAGAATGGATCGGACGAATGAATTAGAATGGATCGTACGAATGAATTAAAATGGATCATATGAATTCATTAGAATGGTTACATTCATGCGAATGATTTAGAATGGATCGTACGAATGGATTAGAATGGATCGTATGAATGGATTAGAATGGATACATTCGAGCGAATGAATTAGAATGGATCGTACGAATGAATTAGAATGGATCGTACGAATGGATTAGAATGGATCCTACGAATGGATTAGAATGGATACCTTTGTGCATATGAATTAGAATGGATCGTATGAATGAATTAGAATGGATCGTAGAATGGATCGTACGAATGAATTAGAATGAATTAGAATGGATCGTACGAGTGAATTAGAATTGATCATAGAAATGAATTAGAATGGATCGTGCAAATGAATTAGAATGGATACATTCGTACGAATGAATTAGAATGGATCGTACGAATGAATTAGAATGGATCGTACGAATGAATTAGAATGGATCATACGAATGAATTAGAATGGATCATACGAATGAGTAAGAATGGATCGTACGAATGAAATAGAATGGATTGTACGAATGACTTAGAATGGATTGTACGAATGAATTAGAATGGATCGTGTGAAAGAATTAGAATGGATTGTATGAATGAATTAGAATGGATCATATGAATGAATTAGAATGGATCGTGCGAATGATTCGAATGGATCGTACGAATGAATTAGAAAGGATACATTCGTGCGAATGAATTAGAATGGATACATTCGTGCGAAAGAATTAGAATAGATCATATGAATGAATTAGAATGGATCCTATGAATGAATTAGAATGGATCGTGCGAATGAATTAGAATGGATCGTGCGAATGAATTAGAATGGATCGTGCTAATGAATTAGAATTGATCGAACGAATGAATTAGCATGGATCGTGCTAATGAATTAGAATGGAACGTACGAATGAATTAAAATGGATCGTGTGAAAGAATTAAAATGGATTGTATGAATGAATTAGAATGAATTCGTACGATCCATTCGAATTCATTCGCACGATCCATTCTAATTCATTCATACGATCCATTCTAATTCATTCATACAATCCATTCTAATTCTTTCACACGATCCATTCGAATTCATTCGTAGGATCCATTCTAATTCATTCGTACAATCTATTCTATTTCATTCGTACGATCCATTCTTACTCATTCGTATGATCCATTCTAATTCATTCGGACGAATGTATCCATTCTAATTTATTCGTAAGATCCATTCTAATTCATTCGTACGATCCTTTCTAATTCATTCGTAAGACCCATTCTAATTCATTCGCACAATCTATTCTAATTCATTCGTACGATCCATTCTAATTCATTCGTACGATCGTACGAATGAATTAGAATGGATCGTACGGAATGAATTAGAAAAGATTGTATGAATGAATTAGAATGGATACATTCGGGCGAATGAATTAGAATGGATCATACGAATGAGTAAGAATGGATCGTACGAATGAATTAGAATGGATCGTACAAATGAATTAGAATGGATCGTACGAATGAATTAGAATGGATCATACGAATGAGTAAGAATGGATCGTATAAATGAAATAGAATGGATTGTACGAATGAATTAGAATGGATCGTACGAATGAATTAGAATGGATCGTGTGAAAGAATTAGAATGCATTGTATGAATGAATTAGAATGGATCGTATGAATGAATTAGAATGGATCGTGCGAATGAATTCGAATGGATCGCATGATCCATTCGAATAGAATGGATCATATGAATGAATTAGAATGGATCGGGCGAATGAATTAGAATGGATTGTAGGAATGAATTAGAATGGATCGTATGAATGAATTAGAATGGATCGTATGAATGAATTAGAATGGATCGTGCGAATGAATTAGAATGGATCGTACGAATGAATTAGAATGGATCGTACGAACGAATTAGAATGGATCATACGAATGAGTAAGAATGGATCGTACGAATGAAATAGAATGGATTGTACGAATGAATTATAATGGATACATTCGTGCGAATGAATTAGAATGGATCGTACGAATGAAATAGAATGGATCGTACGAATGAATTAGAATGGATCGTACGAATGAATTAGAATGGATCTTACGAATGAATTAGAATGGATCATACGAATGAATTAGAATGGATCGTACGAATGAATTAGAATGGATACATTCATGCGAATGAATTAGAATGGATCGGACGAATGAATTAGAATGGATTGTACGAATGAATTAGAATGGATCGTACGAATAAATTAGAATGGATACATTCGTCCGAATGAATTAGAATGGATCATACGAATGAGTAAGAATGGATCATACGAATGAAATAGAATAGATTGTACGAATGAATTAGAATGGATTCGTACGAATGAATTAGAATGGATACATTCGTGTGAATGAATTAGAATGGATCGTACCAATGAGTTAGAATTGATCATACGAATGAAATAAAATGGATCGTGCTAATGAATTAGAATTGATCGAACGAATGAATTAGAATGGATACATTCGTGCGAATGAATTAGAATGGATCGGACGAATGAATTAGAATGGATCGTACGAATGAGTAAGAATTGATCGTACGAATGAATTAGAATGGATCGTACGAATGAATTAGAATGGATCGTGCTAATGAATTAGAATTGAATAGAATAGATTGTACGAATGAATTAGAATGGATTCGTACGAATGAATTAGAATGGATACATTCGTGTGAATGAATTAGAATGGATCGTACCAATGAGTAAGAATGGATCGTACGAATGAAATAGAATAGATTGTGCGAATGAATTAGAATGGATCGTACGAATGAATTAGAATGGATCGTGTGAAAGAATTAGAATGGATTGTATGAATGAATTAGAATAGATCGTATGAATGAATTAGACTGGATCGTATGAGTGAATTAGAATGGATACGAAGGAATTAGAATGGATCGTACGAAGGAATTAGAATGGATCATACAAATGAAATAGAATGGATCGTACGAATGAATTAGAATGGATCGTACGAAGGAATTAGAATGGATATATTCGTGCAAATGAATTAGAATGGATATTATGAATGAATTAGAATGGATCGTATGAGTGAATTAGAACGGATCGTACGAATGTAATTGAATGCATTAGAATGAATTAGAACTGATCGTACGAATGAAATAGAATGGATTGTACGAATGATTTAGAATGAATCGTATGAATGAATTAGAATGGATCGTACGAATGATTTAGAATGGATACATTCGTGCGAATGAATTAGAATGGATCATACGAATGAAATAGAATGGATTGTATGAATGAATTTGAATGGATTCGTACGAATGAATTAGAATGGACACATTCGTGCGAATGAATTAGAATGGATCGTACCAATGAGTAAGAATGGATCGTACTAATGAATTAGAATGGATCGTACGAATGAATTAGAATGGATTGTACCAATGAATTAGAATGGATCATACGAATTAATTAGAATGGATCATACGAATGAAATAGAATGGATCGTACGAATGAATTAGAATGGATCGTACGAATGAATTAGAATGGATCATACGAATTAATTAGAATGGATCATACGAATTAATTAGAATGGATCGTACGAATGAATTAGAATGGATCGTACAAATGAATTAGAATGGATCGTACGAATGAATTAGAATGGATACATTTGTGCGAATGAATTAGAATAGATCCTACGAATGGTTTAGAATGGATCGTACGAATGGATTAGAATGGATACATTCGTGCGAATGAATTAGAATGGATTGTATGAATGAATTAGAATGGATCGTACGATCCATTCGAATTCATTCGCACGATCCATTCTAATTCATTCGTACGATCCATTCTAATTCATTCATACGATCCATTCTAATTCATTCGTACGATCCATTCTAATTCATTCGTATATTCCATTCTAATTCATTCGTACGATCTATTCTATTTCATTCGTACGATCCATTCTTACTCATTCATATGATCCATTCTAATTCATTCGGACGAATGTATCCATTCTAATTTATTCGTACGATCCATTCTAATTCATTCATACGATCCATTCTAATTCATTCGTACGATCCATTCTTACTCATTCGTATGATCCATTCTAATTCATTTGTACGATCCATTCTAATTCATCCACACGAATGTATCCATTCTAATCCATTCGTACAGTCCATTCTAATTCATTAGCACGATCCATTCTAATTCTTTCACACGATCCATTCTAATTCATTCGTATGATCCATTCTAATTCATTCGCACAATCCATTCTATTTCATTCGTACGATCCATTCTTACTCATTCGTATGATCCATTCTAATTCATTCGCACGAATGTATCCATAATGGATCATACGAATGAGTAAGAATGGATCGTACGAATGAAATAGAATGGATTGTGCGAATGAATTAGAATGGACCGTACGAATGAATTAGAATGGATCGTACGAATGAATTAGAATGGATATATTTGAACGAATAAATTAGAATGGATCATACGAATGAATTAGAAAGGATCATACGAATGAATTAAATGGATAGTGCGAATGAATTAGAATCGATCGTACGAATGAATTAGAATGGATCGTACGAATGAATTAGAATGGATCATACGAATGAGTAAGAATGGATCGTACTAATGAATTAGAATGGATCGTACGAATGAATTAGAATGGATCGTACGAATAAATTAGAATAGATACATTCGTCCGAATGAATTAGAATGGATCATATGAATGAGTAAGAATGGATCGTACGAATGAAATAGAATAGATTGTACGAATGAATTAGAATGGATCCTACGAATGAATTAGAATGGATCGTACGAATGAATTAGAATAGATCATATTAATGAATTAGAATGAATCGTACGAATGAATTAGAATGGATACATTCGTGCGAATAAATTAGAATGGATTGTATGAATGAATTAGAATCGATCGTACGAATGAATTAAAATGAATCGTACGAATGAATTAGAATAGATTGCGCGAATGAATTAGAATGGATCATACGAATGAATTAGAATGGATTGTACGAAGGAATTAGAATGGATCGTACGAATGAATTAGAATGGATCGTACGAATGAATTAAAATGGATCGTACGAAGGAATTAGAATGGATCATACGAATGAATTAGAATGGATCGTACGATTGAATTAGAATGGATCATACGAATGAGTAAGAATGGATCGTATGAATGAATTAGATTGGATCGTACGATCCATTCTAATTCATTAGCATATATCCTGCTAATGAATTAGAATGGAATATACGAATGAATTAGAATGGATCGTAGAATGGATCGTTTGAATGAATTAGAATGAATTAGAATGGATCATACGAATGAATTAGAATAGATCATAGGAATGAATTAGAATGGATCGTGCAAATGAATTAGAATGGATACATTCGTGCGAATAAATTAGAATGGATTGTATGAATGAATTAGAATGGATCGTACAAATGAATTAGAATGGATCGTACGAATGAATTAGAATTGATTGCGCGAATGAATTAGAATGGATCGTGCGAATGAAATAGAATGGATACAATGAATTAGAATGGATCATACGAATGAATTAGAATGACGATCCATTCTTACTCATTCGTATGATCCATTCTATTTCATTCGCACGAATGTATCCATTCTAATTCATTCGTACGATCCATTGTAATTCATTCATAGGATCCATTCTAATTCATTCATACAATCCATTCTAATTCATTCGCACGAATGTATCCATTCTAATTCATTCGTACGATCAGTTCTAATTCATTCACAAAATCTATTCTAATTCATTCATTCGATCCATTCTAATTCATTCACACGAATGTATCCATTCTAATTCATTCATACGATCCATTCTAATTCATTCGTACGATCCATTCTAATTCACTCATACGATCCATTCTAATACATTCATACGATCCATTCTAATTCATTTGCACGAATATATCCATTCTAATTCATTCGTACGATCCATTCTAATTCATTCGTACGATCTATTCTAATTCATTCGTACGATCCATTCTAATTCATTCGTACGATCCATTCTAATTCCTTCGTACGATCCATTCTAATTCATTTGTACGATCCATTATAATTCATTCGTACAATCTATTCTAATTCATTCGTACGAATGGATATATTCGTGTGACTGAATTAGAATGGATCGTACGAATGAGTAAGAATGGATCGTATGAATGAAATAGAATGGATTGCACGAATGAATTAGAATGGATCGTACGAATGAATTAGAATGGATCGTACGAATGAATTAGAATGGATCGTACGAAGGAATTAGAATAGATCGTACGAATGAATTAGAATGGATCGTACGAATGAATTAGAATGGATCGTACGAAGGAATTAGAATGGATCGTACGAAGGAATTAGAATGGATCGTATGAATGAATTAGAATGGATACATTCGTGTGAATGAAATAGAATGGATCGTATGAATGAATTAGAATAGATTTTGTGAATGAATTAGAACTGATCATATGAATGAATTAGAATGGATACATTCGTACGAATGAATTAGAATGGATTGTATGAATGAATTAGAATGGATCATATGAATGAGTAAGAATGGATCGTACGAATGAAATAGAATAGATTGTACGAATGAATTAGAATGGATCCTACGAATGAATTAGAATGGATCGTACGAATGAATTAGAATGGATACATTCGTGCGAATGAATTAGAATTGATCGTACGAATGAATTCGAATGGATCGTGCGAATGAATTTGAATGGATCGTACGAATGAATTAGAATGGATACATTCGTGCGAATCAATTAGAATGGATACATTCGTGCGAAAGAATTAGAATAGATCGTATGAATGAATTAGAATGGATCCTATGAATGAATTAGAATGGATCGTGCGAATGAATTAGAATGGATCGTACGAATGAATTAGAATGGATCGTGCTAATGAATTAGAATTGATCGAACGAATGAATTAGCATGGATCGTGCTAATGAATTAGAATGGATCGTACGAATGAATTAGAATGGATCAAATGAATGAATTAGAATGGTTACATTCATGCGAATGAATTAGAATGGATCGTACGAATGAATTAGAATGGATCAAATGAATGAATTAGAATGGTTACATTCATGCGAATGAATTAGAATGGATCGTACAAATGGATTAGAATGGATCGTACGAATGGATTAGAATGGATACATTCGAGCGAATGAATTAGAATGGATCGTACGAATGAATTAGAATGGATCGTACAAATAAATTAGAATGGATACATTCGTCCAAATGAATTAGAATGGATCATACGAATGAGTAAGAATGGATCGTACGAATGAAATAGAATAGATTGTACGAATGAATTAGAATGGATCCTACGAATGAATTAGGATGGATCGTGTGAAAGAATTAGAATGGATTGTATGAATGAATTAGAATGGATCGTATGAATGAATTAGAATGGATCGTGCGAATGAATTCGAATGGATCGTACGAATTCATTCTAATTCATTCATACAATCTATTATAATTTTTTCACACGATCCATTCTAATTCATTCGTACGTTCCATTCTAATTCATTAGCACGATCCATGCTAATTCATTCGTTCGATCAATTCTAATTCATTAGCACGATCCATTCTAATTCATTCGTACGATCCATTCTAATTCATTCGCACGATCCATTCTAATTCATTCATAGGATCCATTCTAATTCATTCATACGATCTATTCTAATTCTTTCGCACGAATGTATCCATTCTAATTCATTCGCACGAATGTATCCATTCTAATTCATTCGTACGATCCATTCTAATTCATTCGCACGATCCATTCTAATTCATTCGTACGATCAATTCTAATTCATTCGCATGAATGTATCCATTCTAATTCATTCGTACGATCCATTCTAATTCATTCATAGGATCCATTCTAATTCATTCATACAATCAATTCTAATTCATTCGCACGAATGTATCCATTCTAATTCATTCGTACGATCAGTTCTAATTCATTCACAAAATCAATTCTAATTCATTTATACGATCCATTCTAATTCATTCACACGAATGTATCCATTCTAATTCATTCATACGATCCATTCTAATTCATTTGTACGATCCATTCTAATTCATTCGTACGATCCATTCTAATTCCTTCGTACGATCCATTCTAATTCATTCGTACGATCCATTCTAATTCATTCATAAAATCCATTCTAATTCTTTCAGACGATCCATTCTAATTCATTCGTACGATCCATTCTAATTCATTAGCACGATCCATGCTAATTCATTCGTTCGATCAATTCTAATTCATTAGCACGATCCATTCTAATTCATTCGTACGATCCATTCTAATTCATTCGCACGATCCATTCTAATTCATTCATAGCATCCATTCTAATTCATTCATACGATCTATTCTAATTCTTTCACACGAATGTATCCATTCTAATTCATTCGCACGAATGTATCCATTCTAATTCATTCGTACGAATGAATTAGAATGGATCGTACGAATGAATTAGAATAGATCGTACGAATGAATTAGAATGGATCGTACGATGGAATTAGAATGGATCGTACGAATGAATTAGAATGGATATATTCGTGCAAATGAATTAGAATGGATAGTATGAATGTATTAGAATGGATCGTATGAGTGAATTAGAATGGATCGTACGAATGAATTAGAATGGATTGTATGAATGAATTAGAATGTATCGTACGAATGAATTAGAATGGATCATACAAATTAATTAGAATGGATCGTACAAATGAATTAGAATGGATCGTACGAATGAATTAGAATGGATCATACGAATGAATTAGAATGGATACATTCGTGCGAATGAATTAGAATGGATATATTCGTGCGAAAGAATTAGAATAGATCGTATGAATGAATTAGAATGGATCCTATGAATGAATTAGAATGGATCGTGCGAATGAAATAGAATGGATCGTACGAATAAATTAGAATGCATTCGTACGATCCATTCTAATTCATTCGCATGAATGTATCCATTCTAGTTCATTCGTACGATCTATTCTAATTCATTCGCATGGATCGTGCATTCGTACGATCCATTCTAATTCATTCGTAAGATCCATTCTAATTCATTCGTACGATCCATTCTAATTCATTCGTACGATCCATTCTAATTCATTCGCACGAATGTATCCATTCTAGTTTATTCGTACGATCCATTCCAATTCATTCGTACGATCCATTCTAATTCATTAATACGATCTATTCTAATTCATTCATACAATCCATTGTAATTCTTTCACACGATCTATTCTAATTCATTCGTACGATCCATTCTAATTCATTCGCACAATCTATTCTATTTCATTCGTACGATCCATTCTTACTCATTCGTATGATCCATTCTAATTCATTCGCACGAATGTATCCATAATGGATCATACGAATGAGTAAGAATGGATCGTACGAATGAAATAGAATGGATTGTGCGAATGAATTAGAATGGACCGTACGAATGAATTAGAATGGATACATTCGTGCGAATGAATTAGAATGGATCGCACGAATAAATTAGAATGGATCGTACGAATGAATTAGAATGGATCGTACGAATGAATTAGAATGGATCGTACGAATAAATTAGAATGGATATATTCGTCCGAATGAATTAGAATGGATCATACGAATGAGTAAGAATGGATCGTACGAATGAAATAGAATAGATTGTACGAATGAATTAGAATGGTTCCTACGAATGAATTAGAATAGATCGTGTGAATGAATTAGAATGGATTGTATGAATGAATTAGAATGAATTCGTACGATCCATTCGAATTCATTTGCACGATCCATTCTAATTCATTCATACGATCCATTCTAATTCATTCATACAATCCATTCTAATTCTTTCACACGATCCATTCTAATTCATTCGTAGGATCCATTCTAATTCATTCGTACAATCTATTCTATTTCATTCGTACGATCCATTCTTACTCATTCGTATGATCCATTCTAATTCATTCGGATGAATGTATCCATTCTAATTTATTCGTACGATCCATTCTAATTCATTCGTACGATCCATTCTAATTCATTCGTACGATCCATTCTAATTCATTCGTCCGATCCATTCTAATTCATTCGCACGAATGTATCCATTCTAATTCATTCGTATGATCTATTCGAATTCATTCGTACGATCCATTCTAATTCATTCGTAAGATCCATTCTAATTCATTCGTACGATCCATTCTAAGTCATTCGTACGATCCATTCTAATTCATTCGCACGAATGTATCCATTCTAGTTCATTCGTACGATCCATTCTAATTCATTCGCACGATCCATTCTAATTCATTCGTACGATCCATTCTAATTCATTCGCACAAATGTATCCATTCTAATTCATTCGTATGATCCATTCTAAGTCATTCGCACGATCCATTCTAATTCATTCGTACGATCCATTCTAATTCATTCGCACGATCTATTCTTATTCATTCGCACAATCCATTGTAATTCATTCACACGAATGTATCCATTCTAATTCATTCGTACGATCCATTCTAATTCATTCGTACGATCCATTCTAATTCATTCGTATGATCCATTCTAATTAATTCGTATGATCCATTCTAATTCATTCGTACGATCCATTCAAATTCATTCATACAATCCATTCTAATTCATTCGCACGAATGTATCCATTCTAATTAATTCGTACGATCCATTCTAATTCATTCGTATGATCTATTCTTATTCATTCGCACGATCCAGTCTAATTGATTCGCACGATCCATTCTGATTCATTCGCACGAATGTATCCATTCTAATTCATTCGTACGATCCATTCTAATTCATTAATATGATCCATTCTAATTCATTCGTACGATCCATTCTAATTCATTAATATGATCCATTCTAATTCATTCGTACGATCCATTCTAATTCATATGCACAAAGGTATCCATTCTAATCCATTCGTAGGTTCCATTCTAATCCATTCGTACGATCCATTCTAATTCATTCGTACGATCCATTCTAATTCATTCGCTCGAATGTATCCATTCTAATCCATTCGTACGATCCATTCTAATCCATTCGTACGATCCATTCTAATTCATTCGCATGAATGTAACCTCGTACGATCCATTCTAATTCGTTCATATGATCCATTATAATTCATTCGTACGATCCATTCTAATTCATTCACACGATCCATTCTAATTCATTCGTCTGATCCATTCTAATCCATTCGTACGATCCATTCTAATTCATTCGTACGATCCATTCTAATTCATTCGTACGATCCATTCTAATTCATTCGCACGAATGTATCCATTCTAGTTCATTCGTACGATCCTTTCTAATTCATTCGTATGATCCATTCTAATTCATTCGCACGATCCATTCTAATTCATTCGTATGATCCATTCTAATTCATTCATACGATCCATTCTAATTCATTCGTACGATCCATTCTAATTCATTCATACAATCCATTCTAATTCATTCGTACGATCCATTCTAATTCACTCATACGATCCATTCTAATACATTCATACGATCCATTCTAATTCATTTGCACGAATATATCCATTCTAATTCATTCGTACGATCCATTCTAATTCCTTCGTACTATCCATTCTAATTCATTCGTACGATCTATTCTAATTCATTCGTACGATCCATTCTAATTCCTTCGTATGATCAATTCTAATTCATTCGTACGATCCATTCTAATTCATTCGTACAATCTATTCTAATTCATTCGTACGAATGGATACATTCGTGTGAATGAATTAGAATGGATCGTACGAATGAGTAAGAATGGATCATACGAATGAAATCGAATGGATTGCATGAATTAATTAGAATGGATCGTACGAATGAATTAGAATGGATCGTGTGAAAGAATTAGAATGGATTGTATGAATGAATTAGAATGGATCGTACGAAGGAATTAGAATGTATCATACGAATGAATTAGAATGGATCGTGCGAATGAATTAGAATGGATCGTACGAATGAATTAGAATGGATCGTGCTAATGAATTAGAATTGATCGAACGAATGAATTAGCATGGATCGTGCTAATGAATTAGAATGGAATGTACGAATAAATTAGAATGGATCGTGTGAAAGAATTAGAATGGATTGTATGAATGAATTATAATGAATTCGTATGATCCATTCGAATTCATTCGCACGATCCATTCTAATTCATTCATACGATCCATTCTAATTCATTCATACAATCCATTCTAATTCTTTCACACGATCCATTCTAATTCATTCGTAGGATCCATTCTAATTCATTCGTACAATCTATTCTATTTCATTCGTACGATCCATTCTCACTCATTCGTATGATCCATTCTAATTCATTCGTACGATCCATTCTAATTCATTTGTACGATCCATTCTAATTCATTCGTACAATCCATTCTATTTTATTCGTACGATCCATTCTTACTCATTCGTATGATCCATTCTAATTCATTCGCACGAAGGTATCCATTCTAATTCATTCATACAATCCATTCTAATTCATTCCGTACGATCCATTCTAATTCATTCGTACGATCGTACGAATGAATTAGAATGGATCGTACGAATAAATTAGAATGGATCGTACGAATGAATTAGAATGGATCATACGAATGAGTAAGAATGGATCGTAAGAATGAATTAGAATGGATCGTACGAATAAATTAGAATGGATACATTCGTCCGAATGAATTAGAATGGATCATACGAATGAGTAAGAATGGATCGTACGAATGAAATAGAATTGATTGTACGAATGAATTAGAATGGATCCTACGAAGGAATTAGAATGGATCGTGTGAAAGAATTAGAATGGATTGTATGAATGAATTAGAATGGATCGTATGAATGAATTAGAATGGATCGTGTGAATGAATTCGAATGGATCGTACGAATTCATTCTAATTCATTCATACAATCCATTCTAATTCTTTCACACGATCCATTCTAATTCATTCGTACGTTCCATTCTAATTCATTAGCACGATCCATGCTAATTCATTCGTTCGATCAATTCTAATTCATTAGCACGATCCATTCTAATTCATTCGTACGATCCATTCTAATTCATTCGCATGATCCATTCTAATTCATTCATAGGATCCATTCTAATTCATTCATACGATCTATTCTAATTCTTTCGCACGAATGTATCCATTCTAATTCATTCGCACGAATGTATCCATTCTAATTCATTCGTACGATCCATTCAAATTCATTCGCACAATCCATTCTAATTCATTCATATGATCCATTCTAATTCATTCAAACAATCCATTCTAATTCTTTCACACGATCCATTCTAATTCATTCATACGATCCATTCTAATTCATTCGTACAATCCATTCTATTTCATTCGTACATCCATTCTTACTCATTCGTATGATCCATTCTAATTCATTTGTATGATCCATTCTAATTCATTCGTACGATCCATTCTAATTCATTCGTATGATCCATTCTAATTCATTCGCATGAATGTATCCATTCTAGTTCATTCGTACGATCCATTCTAAGTCATTCGTACGATCCATTCTAATTCATTCGCACGATCCATTCTAATTCATTCGTACGATCCATTCTAATTCATTCATACGATCCATTATAATTCATTCGTACAATCCATTCTAATTCATTCGTACAATCTATTCTAATTCATTCGTACGAATGGATACATTCGTGTGAATGAATTAGAATGGATCGTACGAATGAGTAAGAATGGATCGTACGAATGTAATAGAATGGATTGCACAAATAAATTAGAATGGATCGTACGAATGAATTAGAGTGGATCGTGTGAAAGAATTATAATGGATTGTATGAATGAATTAGAATGGATCGTGCGAATGAATTAGAATGGATCGTACGAATGAATTAGAATGGATCGTACGAATGAACTAGAATTGATCATACAAATGAATTAGAATGGATCATACGAATTAATTAGAATGGATCGTACGAATGAATTAGAATGGATCGTACGAATGAATTTGAATGGATACATTCGTGCGAATGAATTAGAATGGATTGTACGAATGAATTAGAATGGATCGTACGAATGAATTAGAATAGATCGTATGAATGAAATAGAATGGATCGTACGAATGAATTAGAATGGATCGTGCGAATGAATTAGAATGGATCGTACGAATGAATTAGAATGGATCGTACAAATGAACTAGAATGGATACATTCGTGCGAATGAATTAGAATGGATCGTACGAATAAATTAGAATGGATCGTACGAATGAATTAGAATGGATCTTACGAATGAATTAGAATGGTTATACGAATGAATTAGAATGGATCGTACGAATGAATTAGAATGGATACATTCGTGCGAATGAATTAGAATGGATCGGACGAATGAATTAGAATGGATCGTACGATTGAATTAGAATGGATCGTACAAATGAAGTAGAATGGATCGTACGAATGAATTAGAATGGATACATTCGTCCGAATGAATTAGAATGGATCATACGAATGAGTAAGAATGGATCGTACGAATGAAATAGAATAGATTGTACGAATGAATTAGAATGGATCCTATGAATGAATTAGAATGGATCGTGTGAAAGAATTAGAATGGATTGTATGAATGAATTAGAATGGATCGTATGAATGAATTAGAATGGATCGTGCGAATGAATTCGAATGGATCGTACGAATTCATTCTATTTCATTCGTACGTTCCATTCTAATTCATATGCACAAAGGTATCTATTCTAATTCATTCGTACGATCCATTCTAATTCAGGATCGTACGAATGAATTAGAATGGATATATTTGTACGAATGAATTAGAATTGATCATACGAATGAGTAAGAATGGATCGGACGAATGAATTAGAATGGATCGTATGAATGAATTAGAATGGTTCAAATGAATGAATTAGAATGGTTACATTCATGCGAATGAATTAGAATGGATCGTACGAATGAAGTAGAATGGATAGTATGAATGAATTAGAATGGATACATTCGTGCGAATGAATTAGAATGGATCGTATGAATGAATTAGAATAGTTGTGCGAATGAATTTGAATGGATCATACGAATGAATTAGAATGGATCGTACGAATGAATTAGAATGGATACATTCGTGCGAATGAATTAGAATGGATACATTCATGCGAAAGAATTAGAATAGATCGTATGAATGAATTAGAATGGATCCTATGAATGAATTAGAATGGATCGTGCGAATGAATTAAAATGGATCGTACGAATGAATTAGAATGGATCGTGCTAATGAATTAGAATTGATCGAACGAATGAATTAGCATGGATCGTATGAATGAATTAGAATGGATCATACGAATGAATTAGAATGGATCGTATGAATGAATTAGAATGGATCGTGCGAATTAATTAGAATGGATCGTACGAATGAATTAGAATGGATCGTACGAATGAACTAGAATGGATACATTCGTGCGAAGGAATTAGAATGGATCGTACGAATGAATTAGAATGGATCGTACGAATGAATTAGAATGGATCTTACGAATGAATTAGAATGGATCGTACGAATAAATTAGAATGGATCGTATGAATGGTTTAGAATGGATACATTCGTGCGAATGAATTAGAATGGATCAGACGAATGAATTAGAATGGATCGTACGAATAAGTTAGAATGGATCAAATGAATGAATTAGAATGGTTACATTCATGCGAATGAATTATAATGGATCGTACGAATGGATTAGAATGGATCGTACGAATGGATTAGAATGGATACATTCGTGCGAATGAATTAGAATGGATCATACGAATAAGTAAGAATGGATCGTACGAATGAAATAGAATGGATTGTACGAATGAAGTAGAATGGATCGTGCGAATGAAATTGAATGGATCGTTCGAATGAATTAGAATGGATCGTACGAATGAATTAGAATGGACACATTCGTGCGAATGAATTAGAATGGATACATTCGTGCGAAAGAATTAGAATAGATCGTATGAATGAATTAGAATGGATCCTATGAATGAATTAGAATAGATCGTGCGAATGAATTAGAATGGATCGTACGAATGAATTAGAATGGATCGTACGAATGAATTAGAATGGATCGTACGAATGAATTAGAATGCATCGTACGAAAGAATTAGAATGGATATATTCATGCGAATGAATTAGAATGGATCGTACGAATGAATTAGATTGTATCGTACGAATGAATTTGAATGGATACATTTGTGCGAATGAATCTAAATGGATTGTATGAATGAATTACAATGGATCGTATGAATGAATTAGAATGGATCGTATGAATGAATTAGAATAGCTCATACGAATGAATTAGAATGAATCGTATGAATGAATTAGAATGGTTACATTCGTGCAAATGAATTAGAATAGATCGTACGAATGAATTAGAATGGATCGTACAAATAAATTAGAATGGATCGTGGGAATGAATTAGAATGGATCGTACAAATGAACTAGAATGGATCCACCGAATGAGTTAGAATGGATCATACGAATGAATTAGAATGGATTGTACGAATGAATTAGAATGGATTGTGCGAATGATTTAGAATGGATCGTATGAATGAATAAGAATGGATCGTACAAATGAATTAGAATGGATCGTGTGAATGAATTAGCATGAATCGTACGAATGTATTAGAATGGATCGTATGAATGAATTAGAATGAATCGTACGATCCATTCTAATTCATTCGTACGATCCATTCTAATTCATTCGCACGAATGTATCCATTCTAGTTCATTCGTACGATCCATTCTAGTTCATTCGTACGATCCATTCTAATTCATTCGTACGATCCATTCTAATTCATTCGTATGATCCATTCTAATTAATTCGTATGATCCATTCTAATTCATTCGTACGATCCATTCTAATTCATTCATACAATCCATTCTAATTCATTCGCACGAATGTATCCATTGTAATTAATTCGTACGATCCATTCTAATTCATTCGTATGATCCATTCTTATTCATTCGCACGATCCAGTCTAATGGATTCGCACGATCCATTCTAATTCATTCGCACGAATTTATCCATTCTAATTCATTCGTACGATCCATTCTAATACATTAATATGATCCATTCTAATTCATTCGCACGATCCATTCTAATTCATTCGTACGATCCATTCTAATTCATTCGTACGATCCATTCTAATTCATTCGCACGATCCATTCTAATTCATTCGTACAATCTATTCTATTTCATTCGTACGATCCATTTTTACTCATTCGTATGATCCATTCTAATTCATTCGGACGAATTTATCCATTCTAATTTATTCGTACGATCCATTCTAATTCATTCGTACGATCCATTCTTACTCATTCGTATGATCCATTCTAATTCCTTCGTACAATCCATTCTAATTCCTTCGTATGATCCATTCTAATTCATTCGCACGATCCATTCTAATTCTTTCATACAATCCATTCTAATTCTTTCGTGCGAATGAATTAGAATGGATATCTTTGTGCATATGAATTAGAATGGATCGTACGAATGAATTATAATGGATCATATTAATGAAATAGAATGGATCGTACAAATGAATTAGAATGGATACATTCGTGCGAATGAATTAGAATGGATCGTGCGAATCAATTAGACTGGATCGTGCGAATGAATAAGAATAGATCATACGAATGAATTAGAATGGATCGTACGAATTAATTAGAATGGATACATTCGTGCGAATGAATTAGAATGGATTGTATGAATGAATTAGAATGGATCGTACGAATGAATTAGAATGGATCATACGAATTAATTAGAATGGATCATACGAATGAATTAGAATGGATCGTACGAATGAATTAGAATGGATCGTACGAATGAATTAGAATGGATCATGCGAATAAATTAGAATGGATCGTATGAGTAAATTAGAACGGATAGTACGAATGAAGTAGAATGGATCGTATGAATGAATTAGAATGGATACATTCGTGCGAATGAATTAGAATGGATCGTATGAATGAATTAGAATGGATCGTACGAATGAATTAGAATGGATCTTACGAATGAATTAGAATGGATCGTACGAATGAATTAGAATGGATACATTCGTGCGAATGAATTAGAATGGATCGGACGAATGAATTAGAATGGATCGTATGAATGAATTAGAATGGATCGTGCGAATGAATTCGAATGGATCGCATGATCCATTCGAATAGAATAGATCGTATGAATGAATTAGAATGGATAGTGCGAATGAATTAGAATGGATTGTATGAATGAATTAGAATAGATCGTACGAATGAATTAGAATGGATCGTACGAATGAATTTGAATGGATCGTACGAAGGAATTAGAATGGATCGTACGAATGAATTAGAATGGATTGTATGAATGAATTAGAATGGATCGTACGAATGAATTAGAATGGATCGTGCGAATGAATTAGAATGGATCATACGAATGAGTAAGAATGTATCGTACGAATGAAATAGAATGGATTGTGCGAATGAATTAGAATGGATCGTACGAATGAATTAGAATGGATCGTGTGAAAGAATTAGAATGGATTGTATGAATGGATTAGAATAGATCGTATGAATGAATTAGAATGGATCGTACGAATGAATTAGAATGGATCGTACGAATGAATTAGAATGGATACATTCGTGCGAATGAATTAGAATGGATACATTCGTGCGAAAGAATTAGAATAGATCGTATGCATGAATTAGAATGGATCCTATGAATGAATTAGAATGGATCGTGCGAATGAATTAGAACCGATCGTACGAATGAATTAGAATGGATCATGCTAATGAATTAGAATTGATCGAACGAATGAATTAGCATGGATCGTGCTAATGAATTAGAATGGAACGTACGAATTAATTAGAATGGATCGTATGAATGTATTAGAATGGATCGTATGAGTGAATTAGAATGGATCGTACGAATGAATTAGATTGGATTGTATGAATGAATTTGAATGGATCGTACGAATGAATTAGAATGGATCATACGAATTAATTAGAATGGATCGTACGAATGAATTAGAATGGATCGTACGAATGAATTAGAATGGATACATTCGTGCGAATGAATTAGAATGGATTGTGCGAATGAATAAGAACAGATCGTGCGAATGAATTAGAATGGATTGTACGAATAAATTAGAATGGATCGTGCGAATGAATTAGAATGGATCGTACGAATGAATTAGAATGGATACATTTGTGCGAATGAATTAGAATGGATCGTACGAATGAATTAGAATGGATCGTATGAATGAATTAGAATGGATCGTGCGAATGAATTAGAATGGATCGTGCGAATGAATTAGAATGGATCGTGCGAATGAATTAGAATGGATCGTACGAATGTATTAGAATGGATACATTTGTGCGATTGAATTAGAATGGATCGTACGAATGAATTAGAATGGATCGTATGAATGAATTAGAATGGATCGTACGAATGAATTAGAATGGATCGTGCGAATGAATTAGAATGGATCGTACGAATGAATTAGAATGGATCGTACAAATGAATTAGAATGGATATATTCGTGCAAAAGAATTAGAATGGATCGTATGAATGTATTAGAATGGATCGTATGAGTGAATTAGAATGGATCGTACGAATGAATTAGAATGGATCGTATGAATGAATTAGAATGGTTACATTCGTGCGAATGAATTAGAATAGATCGTACGAATGAATTAGAATGGATCGTACGAATAAATTAGAATGGATCGTGGGAATGAATTAGAATGGATCGTACGAATGAATTAGAATGGATCGTGCGAATTAATTAGATTGGATCGTACAAATGAATTAGAATGGATCGTATGAATGAACTAGAATGGATACATTCGTGCGAATGAATTAGAATGGATCGTACGAATGAATTAGAATGGATCGTACGAATGAAATAGAATGGATCTTACGAATAAATTAGAATGGATCGTACGAATAAATTAGAATGGTTCGTATGAATGGTTTAGAATGGATACATTCGTGCGAATGAATTAGAATGGATCGGACGAATGAATTAGAATGGATCGTATGAATGAATTAGAATGGATCAAATGAATGAATTAGAATGGTTACGTTCATGCGAATGAATTAGAATGGATCGTACGTATGGATTAGAATGGATCGTACGAATGGATTAGAATGATTACATTCGTGCGAATGAATTAGAATGGATCATACGAATGAGTAAGAATGGATCGTACGAATGAAATAGAATGGATTGTACGAATGAATTAGAATGGATCGTGCGAATGAATTTGAATGGATCGTACGAATGAATTAGAATGGATCGTGCTAATGAATTAGGATTGATCGTACGAATGAAATAGAATGGATTGTACGAATGATTTAGAATGGATCGTACGAATGAATTAGAATGGATCGTACGAATGATTTAGAATGGATACATTCGTGCGAATGAATTATAATGGATCATACGAATGAGTAAGAATGGATCGTATGAATGAAATAGAATGGATTGTACGAATGAATTAGAATGGATTCATACGAATGAATTAGAATGGATACATTCGTGCTAATGAATTAGAATGGTTCGTACCAATGAGTAAGAATGGATCGTACGAATGAAATAGAATGGATTGTGCGAATGAATTAGAATGGATCGTACGAATGAATTAGAATGGATCGTGTGAAAGAATTAGAATGGATTGTATGAATGAATTAGAATAGATCGTATGAATGAATTAGAATGGATCGTACGAATGAATTAGAATGGATCGTACGAATGAATTAGAATGGATCGTACGAATGAATTAGAATAGATACGTTCGTGCGAATGAATTAAAATGGATACATTCGTGCGAAAGAATTAAAATAGATCGTATGAATGAATTAGAATGGATCCTATGAATGAATTAGAATGGATCATGCGAATGAATTAGAATGGATCGTACGAATGAATTAGAATGGATACATTCGTGCGAATGAATTAAAATGGATATATTCGTGCGAAAGAATTAGAATAGATCGTATGAATGAATTAGAATGGATCCTATGAATGAATTAGAATGGATCGTGCGAATGAATTAGAATGGATCTTACGAATGAATTAGAATGGATCGTGCTAATGAATTAGAATTGATTGAACGAATGAATTAGCATGGATCGTGCTAATGAATTAGAATGGAACGTATGAATGAATTAGATCCATTCTAATTCATTCATATGATCCATTCTAATTCATTCATACAATCCATTCTAATTCTTTCACACGATCCATTCTAATTCATTCGTAGGATCCATTCTAATTCATTCGTACAATCTATTCTATTTCATTCGTACGATCCATTCTTACTCATTCGTATGATCCATTCTAATTCATTCGGACGAAAGTATCAATTCTAATTTATTCGTACGATCCATTCTAATTCATTCGTACGATCCATTCTAATTCATTCGTATGATCCATTCTAATTCATTCGTCCGATCCATGCTAATTCATTCGCACGAATGTATCCATTCTAATTCATTCGTACGATCCATTCTAATTCATTCGTACGATCCATTCTAATTCATTCGTAAGATCCATTCTAATTCATTCGTACGATCCATTCTAATTCATTCGTACGATCCATTCTAATTCATTCGCACGAATGTATCCATTCTAGTTCATTCGTACGATCCATTCTAATTCATTCGCACGATCCATTCTAATTCATTCGTACGATCCATTCTAATTCATTCATACGATCCATTCTAATTCATTCGTACGATCCATTCTAATTCATTCGCACAAATATATTCATTCTAATTCATTCGTACGATCCATTCTAATTCATTCGCACGATCCATTCTAATTCATTCGTACGATCCATTCTAATTCATTCGCATGATCTGTTCTTATTCATTCACACAATCCATTCTAATTCATTCGCACGAATGTATCCATTCTAATTCATTCGTACGATCCATTCTAATTCAATCGTATGATCCATTCTAATTAATTTGTATGATCCATTCTAATTCATTCGTACGATCCATTCTAATTCATTCATACAATCCATTCTAATTCATTCGCACGAACGTATCCATTCTAATTAATTCGTACGATCCATTCTAATTCATTCGTATGATCTATTCTTATTCATTCGCACGATCCAGTCTAATTGATTCGCACGATCCATTCTAATTCATTCGCACGAATGTATCCATTCTAATTCATTCGTACGATCCATTCTAATTCATTAATATGATCCATTCTAATTCATTCGTACGATCCATTCTAATTCATATGCACAAAGGTATCCATTCTAATCCATTCGTAGGATCCATTCTAATCCATTCGTACGATCCATTCTAATTCATTCGTACGATCCATTCTAATTCATTCGCTCGAATGTATCCATTCTAATCCATTCGTACGATCCATTCTAATTCATTCGCATGAATGTAACCATTCTAATTCATTCATTTGATCCATTCTAATTCATTCGTACGATCCATTCTAATTCATTCGTCCGATCCATTCTAATTCATTCGCACGAATGTATCCATTCTAATTCATTCGTACGATCCATTCTAATTCATTCGTAAGATCCATTCTAATTCATTCGTACGATCCATTCTAATTCATTCGTACGAATGTATCCATTCTAGTTCATTCGTACGATCCATTCTAATTCTTTCGTACGATCCATTCTAATTCATTCGCACGATCCATTCTAATTCTTTCATACGATCTATTCTAATTCATTCATACAATCCATTCTAATTCATTCGCACGAATGTATCCATTCTAATTCATTCGTACGATCAGTTCTAATTTATTCACAAAATCTATTCTAATTCATTCATACGATCCATTCTAATTCATTCACACAAATGTATCCATTCTAATTCATTCATACGATCCATTCTAATTCATTCGTACGATCCATTCTAATTCACTCATACGATCCATTCTAATACATTCATACGATCCATTCTAATTCATTTGCATGAATATATCCATTCTAATTCATTCGTACGATCCATTCTAATTCCTTCGTACGATCCATTCTAATTCATTCGTACGATCTATTCTATTTCATTCGTATGATCCATTCTTACTCATTCGTACGATCCATTCTAATTCATTCGTCCTATCCATTCTAATTCATTTGCACGAATGTATCCATTCTAATTCATTCGTTCGATCAATTCTAATTCATTAGCACGATCCATTCTAATTCATTCGTATGATCCAGTCTGATTCATTCGCACGATCTATTCTAATTCATTCATAGGATCCATTCTAATTCATTCATATGATCTATTCTAATTCTTTCGCACGAATATATCCATTCTAATTCATTCGCACGAATGTATCCATTCTAATTCATTCGTACGATCCATTCTAATTCATTTGTACGATCCATTCTAATTCATTCGTACGATCCATTCTAATTCATTCATACGATCTATTCTAATTCATTCATACAATCCATTCTAATTCTTTCACACGATCCATTCTAATTCATTCGTACGATCCATTCTAATTCATTCGCACAATCCATTCTATTTCATTCGTACGATCCATTCTTACTCATTCGTATGATCCATTCTAATTCATTCGCACGAATGTATCCATAATGGATCATACGAATGAGTAAGAATGGATCGTACGAATGAAATAGAATGGATTGTGCGAATGAATTAGAATGGATCGTACGAATGAATTAGAATGGATCGTACGAATGAATTAGAATGGATCGTACGAATGAATTAGAATGGATACATTCGTGCGAATGAATTAGAATGGATACATTCATGCGAAAGAATTAGAATAGATCGTATGAATGAATTAGAAGGGATCCTATGAATGAATTAGAATGGATCGTGTGAATGAATTAGAATGGATCGTACGAATGAATTAGAATGGATCGTGCTAATGAATTAGAATTGATCGAACGAATGAATTAGAATGGATCGTGCTAATGAATTAGAATGGAACGTACGAATGAATTAGAATGGATCGTGTGAAAGAATTAGAATGGATTGTATGAATGAATTAGATGGAATTCGTACGATCCATTCGAATTCATTCGCACGATCCATTCTAATTCATTCATACGATCCATTATAATTCATTCATACAATCCATTCTAATTCTTTCACACGATCCATTCTAATTCATTCGTAGGATCCATTCTAATTCATTCGTACAATCTATTCTATTTCATTCGTACGATCCATTCTTACTCATTCGTATGATCCATTCTAATTCATTCGGACGAATGTATCCATTATAATTTATTCGTACGATCCATTCTAATTCATTCGTACGATCCATTCTTACTCATTCGTATGATCCATTCTAATTCATTCGTACGATCCATTCTAATTCATTCGTACGATTGATTCTAACTCATTCGCACTATCCATTCTAATTCATTCGTACGATCCATTCTAATTCATTCGTATGATCCATTCTAATTTATTCGTTCAAATATATCCATTCTAATTCATTCGTACGATCCATTCTAATTCATTCGCACGATCCATTCTAATTCATTCCCACGAATGTATCCATTCTAATTTATTTTCACGATCCATTCTAATTCATTCCTATGATCTATTCTAATTCATTCGTATGATCCATTCTAATTCATTCTAATTCATTCGTACGATTCATTCTACGATCCATTCTAATTCATTCGTATATTCCATTCTAATTCATTAGCACGATCCATGTTAATGAATTAGAATGGATCGTACGATCCAATCTAATTCATTCATACGATCCATTCTTACTCATTCGTATGATCCATTCTAATTCAATCGTACGATCCATTCTAATTCATTCATACGATCCATTCTAATTCCTTCGTACGATCCATTCTAATTCATTCGTACGATCCACTCTAATTCATTCGTACGATCCATTCTAATTCCTTCGTACGATCCATTTTAATTCATTCGTACGATCCATTCTAATTCATTCACGCAATCTATTCTAATTCATTCATATGATCCATTCTAATTCATTCGTACGATCCATTGTTATTCATTCATACAATCCATTCTAATTTATTCGCACGAATGTATCCATTCTAATTCATTCGTACGATCCATTCTAATTCATTCGCACAATCTATTCTAATTCATTCATACGATCCATTCTAATTCATTCGCACGAATGTATCCATTCTAATTCATTCATACGATCCATTCTACTTCATTCGTACTATCCGTTCTAATTCACTCATATGATCCATTCTAATTCATTCATACGATCCATTCTAATTCATTTGCACGAATATATCCATTCTAATTCATTCGTACGATCCATTCTAATTCCTTCGTACGATCCATTCTAATTCCTTCGTGCGATCCATTCAAATTCCTTCGTACGATCCATTCTATTTCATTCGTATGATCCATTCTAATTCCTTCGTACGATCCATTCTAATTCCTTCGTATCCATTCTAATTCACTCATACGATCCATTAGAATTCATTCGTACGATCCATTCTAATTCATTCATACAATCCATTCTAATTCATTCGCACGAATGTATCCATTCTAATTCATTCGTACGATCAGTTCTAATTCATTCACAAAATCTATTCTAATTCATTCATACGATCCATTCTAATTCATTCACACGAATGTATCCATTCTAATTCATTCATACGATCCATTCTAATTCATTCGTACGATCCATTCTAATTCACTCATACGATCCATTCTAATACATTCATACGATCCATTCTAATTCATTTGCACGAATATATCCATTCTAATTCATTCGTACGATCCATTCTAATTCCTTCGTACGATCCATTCTAATTCATTCGTACGATCTATTCTAATTCATTCGTACGATCCATTCTAATTCCTTCGTACGATCCATTCTAATTCATTCGTACGATCCATTCTAATTCATTCATACAATCCATTCTAATTCTTTCACTCGATCCATTCTAATTCATTCGTACGATCCATTCTAATTCATTCGTGCAATCCATTCTATTTCATTCGTATGATCCATTCTTACTCATTCGTACGATCCATTCTAATTCATTCACACGAATGTATCCATTCGTACGAATGAATTAGAATAGATTGTACGAATGAATTAGAATGGATCGTACGAATGAATTAGAATGGATCGTACGAATGAATTAGAATGGATCGCACGAATGAATTAGAATAGATTGTACGAATGAATTAGAATGGATCGTACGAAGGAATTAGAATGGATCGTACGAATGAATTAGAATGGATATATTCGTGCAAATGAATTAGAATGGATCGTATGAATGTATTAGAATGGATCGTATGAGTGAATTAGAATGGATCGTACGAATGAATTAGATTGGATTGTATGAATGAATTTGAATGGATCGTACGAATGAATTAGAATGGATCATACGAATTAATTAGAATGGATCGTACGAATGAATTAGAATGGATCGTACGAATGAATTAGAATGGATACATTCGTGCGAATGAATTAGAATGGATTGTGCGAATGAATAAGAACAGATCGTGCGAATGAATTAGAATGGATTGTACGAATAAATTAGAATGGATCGTGCGAATGAATTAGAATGGATCGTACGAATGAATTAGAATGGATACATTTGTGCGAATGAATTATAATGGATCGTACGAATGAATTAGAATGGATCGTATGAATGAATTAGAATGGATCGTGCGAATGAATTAGAATGGATCGTGCGAATGAATTAGAATGGATCGTGCGAATGAATTAGAATGGATCGTACGAATGTATTAGAATGGATACATTTGTGCGAATGAATTAGAATGGATCGTACGAATGAATTAGAATGGATCGTATGAATGAATTAGAATGGATCGTACGAATGAATTAGAATGGATCGTATGAATGAATTAGAATGGATCGTACGAATGAATTAGAATGGATCATGCGAATGAATTAGAATGGATCGTACGAATGAATTAGAATGGATCGTACGAATGAACTAGAATGGATACATTCGTGCGAATGAATAAGAATGGATCGTACGAATGAATTAGAATGGATCGTACGAATGAATTAGAATGGATCGTACGAATGAATTAGAATGGATCTTACGAATGAATTAGAATGGATCGTACGAATAAATTAGAATGGATCGTATGAATGGTTTAGAATGGATACATTCGTGCGAATGAATTAGAATGGATCAGACGAATGAATTAGAATGGATCGTATGAATGAATTAGAATGGATCAAATGAATGAATTAGAATGGTTACATTCATGCGAATGAATTAGAATGGATCGTACGAATGGATTAGAATGGATACATTCGTGCGAATGAATTAGAATGGATCATACGAATGAGTAAGAATGGATCGTACGAATGAAATAGAATGGATTGTACGAATGAATTAGAATGGATCGTGCGAATGAATTTGAATGGATCGTACGAATGAATTAGAATGGATCGTGCTAATGAATTAGAATTGATCGTATGAATGAAATAGAATGGATTGTACGAATGATTTAGAATGGATCGTACGAATGATTTAGAATGGATACATTCGTGCAAATGAATTAGAATGGATCATACGAATGTGTAAGAATGGATCGTACGAATGAAATAGAATGGATTGTACGAATGAATTAGAATGGTTTCGTACGAATGAATTAGAATGGATACATTCGTGCGAATGAATTAGAATGGATCGTACCAATGAGTAAGAATGGATCGTACGAATGAAATAGAATGGATTGTGCGAATGAATTATAATGGATCGTACGAATGAATTAGAATGGATCGTGTGAAAGAATTAGAATGGATTGTATGAATGAATTAGAATAGATCGTATGAACGAATTAGAATGGATCGTACGAATGAATTAGAATGGATCGTACGAATGAATTAGAATGGATCGTACGAATGAATTAGAATGGATACATTCGTGCGAATGAATTAGAATGGATACATTTGTGCGAAAGAATTAGAATAGATCGTATGAATGAATTAGAATGGATCCTATAAATGAATTAGAATGGATCGTGCGAATGAATTAGAATGGATCATACGAATGAATTAGAATGGATCGTGCTAATGAATTAGAATTGATCGAACGAATGAATTAGCATGGATCGTGCTAATGAATTAGAATGGAACGTACGAAAGAATTAGAATGGATCGTGTGAAAGAATTAGAATGGATTGTATGAATGAATTAGAATGAATTCATACGATCCATTCGAATTCATTCGCACGATCCATTCTAATTCATTCATACGATCCATTCTAATTCATTCATACAATCCATTCTAATTCTTTCACACAATCCATTCTAATTCATTCGTAGGATCCATTCTAATTCATTCGTACAATCTATTCTATTTCATTTGTACGATCCATTCTTACTCATTCGTATGATCCATTCTAATTCATTCGGACGAATGTATCCATTCTAATTTATTCGTACGATCCATTCTAATTCATTCGTACGATCCATTCTAATTCATTCGTACGATCCATTCTTACTCATTCGTATGATCCATTCTAACTCATTCGTACGATCCATTCTAATTCATTCGTATGATCTATTCTAATTTATTCGTTCAAATATATCCATTCTAATTCATTCGTACGATCCATTCTAATTCATTCGCACGATCCATTCTAATTCATTCGCACGAATGTATCCATTCTAATTCATTTGCACGATCCATTCTAATTCATTCCTATGATCTATTCTAATTCATTCGTACGATCCATTCTAATTCATTCTAATTCATTCGTACGATCCATTCTACGATCCATTCTAATTTATTCGTATATTCCATTCTAATTCATTAGCACGATCCAAGCTAATGAATTAGAATGGATCGTACGATCCAATCTAATTCATTCATACGATACATTCTTACTCATTCGTATGATCCATTCTAATTCAATCATACGATCCATTCAAATTCATTCGTACGATCCATTCTAATTCCTTTATACGATCCATTCTAATTCATTCGTACGATCAATTCTAATTCATTCATACGATCCATTCTAATTCCTTCGTACGATCCATTCTAATTCATTCGTACGATCCATTCTAGTTTATTCGCACAAATGTATCCATTCTAATTCATTCGTACGATCCATTCTAATTCATTCGTACGATCCATTCTAATTTATTCGCACGAATGTATCTATTCTAATTCATTCGTACGATCCATTCTAATTCATTCGCACAGTCTATTCTAATTCATTCATACGATCCATTCTAATTCATTCGCACAAATGCATCCATTCTAATTCATCCATACGATCCATTCTGCTTCATTCGTACTATCCGTTCTGATTCACTCATACGATCCATTCTAATTCATTCATACGATCCATTCTAATTCATTTGAACGAATATATCCATTCTAATTCATTCGTACGATCCATTCTAATTCCTTCGTACGATCCATTCTAATTCATTCGTACGATCCATTCTATTTCATTCGTATGATCCATTCTAATTCCTTCGTACGATCCATTCTAATTCCTTCGTATCCATTCTAATTCACTCATACGATCCATTCTAATTCATTCATACGATCCATTCTAATTCATTCATACAATCCATTCTAATTCTTTCACACGATCCATTCTAATTCATTCGTACGATCCATTCTAATTCATTCGCACAATCCATTCTATTTCATTCGTACGATCCATTCTTACTCATTCGTATGATCCATTCTAATTCATTCGCATGAATGTATCCATAATGGATCATACGAATGAGTAAGAATGGATCGTACGAATGAAATAGAATGGATTGTGCGAATGAATTAGAATGGACGGTACGAATGAATTAGAATGGATACATTCGTGCGAATGAATTAGAGTGGATCGGACGAATGAATTAGAATGGATCGCACGAATGAATTAGAATGGATCGTACGAATGAATTAGAATGGATCGTATGAATAAATTAGAATGGATACATTCGTCCGAATGAATTAGAATGGATCATACGAATGAGTAAGAATGGATCGTACAAATGAAATAGAATAGATTGTACGAATGAATTAGAATGGATTCCTACGAATGAATTAGAATGCATACATTCGTGCGAATGAATTAGAATGGATCGTACCAATAAGTAAGAATGGATCGTACGAATGAAATAGAATGGATTGTGCGAATGAATTAGAATGGATCGTACGAATGAATTAGAATGGATCGTGTGAAAGAATTAGAATGGATTGTATGAATTAATTAGAATAGATCGTATGAATGAATTAGAATGGATCGTACGAATGAATTAGAATGGATCGTACGAATGAATTAGAATGGATACATTCGTGCGAATGAATTAGAATGGATACATTTGTGCGAAAGAATTAGAATAGATCGTATGAATGAATTAGAATGGATCCTATGAATGAATTAGAATGGATCGTGCGAATGAATTAGAATGGATCGTATGAATGAATTAGAATGGATCGTGCTAATGAATTAGAATTGATCGAACGAATGAATTAGCATGGATCGTGCTAATGAATTAGAATGGAACGTACGAATGAATTAGAATAGATCGTGTGAAAGAATTAGAATGGATTGTATGAATGAATTAGAATGAATTCGTACGATCCATTCGAATTCATTCGCACGATCCATTCTAATTCATTCATACGATCCATTCTAATTCATTCATACAATCCATTCTAATTCTTTCACACGATCCATTCTAATTCATTCGTAGGATCCATTCTAATTCATTCGTACAATCTATTCTATTTCATTCGTACGATCCATTCTTACTCATTCGTATGATCCATTCTAATTCATTATGACGAATGTATCCATTCTGATTTATTCGTACGATCCATTCTAATTCATTCGTACGATCCATTCTAATTCATTCGTACGATCCATTCTAATTCATTCGCACGAATGTATCCATTCTAATTCATTCGTACGATCCATTCTAATTCATTCGTACGATCCATTCTAATTCATTCGTAAGATCCATTCTAATTCATTCGTACGATCCATTCTAATTCATTCGTACGATCCATTCTAATTCATTCGCACGAATGTATCCATTCTAGTTCATTCGTACGATCCATTCTAATTCATTCGTACAATCCATTCTAATTCATTCGCACGATCCATTCTAATTCATTCGTACGATCCATTCTAATTCATTCATACGATCCATTCTAATTCATTCGTATGATCCATTCTAATTCATTCGCACAAATGTATCCATTCTAATTCATTCGTACGATCCATTCTAATTCATTCGCACGATCCATTCTAATTCATTCGTACGATCCATTCTAATTCTTTCACACGATCCATTCTAATTCATTCGTACGATCCATTCTAATTCATTCGCACGATCCATTCTAATTCATTCGTACGATCCATTCTAATTCATTCATACGATCCATTCTAATTCATTCGTATGATCCATTCTAATTCATTCGCACAAATGTATCTATTCTAATTCATTCGTACGATCCATTTTAATTCATTCGCACGATCCATTCTAATTCATTCGTACGATCCATTCTAATTCATTCGCACGATCTATTCTTATTCATTCACACAATCCATTCTAATTCATTCGCTCGTGAATGTATCCATTCTAATTCATTCGTATGATCCATTCTAATTCATTCGTACGATCCATTCTAATTCATTCGTATGATCCATTCTAATTAATTCGTATGATCCATTCATTCGTCCGATCCATTATGGATACATTCGTGCTAATGAATTAGAATGGATCATACGATCTAATTCAATCGTACGATCCATTCTAATTCATTCGTACGATCCATTCTAATTCCTTCGTACGATCCATTCTAATTCATTCGTACGATCCATTCTAATTCATTCGTACGATCCATTCTAATTCATTCGTACGATCCATTCTAATTCCTTCGTACGATCCATTCTAAATCATTCGTACGATCCATTCTAATTCATTCACGCAATCTATTTCAATTCATTCGTACGATCCATTCTAATTCATTCGTACGATCCATTCTAATTCATTCATACAATCCATTCTAATTTATTCGCACGAATGTATCCATTCTAATTCATTCGTACGATCCATTCTAATTCATTCGCACAATCTATTCTAATTCATTCATACGATCCATTCTAATTCATTCGCACGAATGTATCCATTCTAATTCATTCATACGATCCATTCTACTTCATTCGTACTATCCGTTCTAATTCACTCATACGATCCATTCTAATTCATTCATACGATCCATTCTAATTCATTTGCACGAATATATCCATTCTAATTCATTCGTACGATCCATTCTAATTCCTTCGTACGATCCAGTCTAATTCCTTCGTACGATCCATTCTATTTCATTCGTATGATCCATTCTAATTCCTTCGTACGATCCATTCTAATTCCTTCGTATCCATTCTAATTCACTCATACGATCCATTCAAATTTATTCGTACGATCCATTCTAATTCATTCATACAATCCATTCTAATTCATTCGCACGAATGTATCCATTCTAATTCATTCATACGATCAATTCTAATTCCTTCACAAAATCTATTCTAATTCATTCATACGATCCATTCTAATTCATTCACACGAATGTATCCATTCTAATTCATTCATACGATCCATTCTAATTCATTCGTACGATCCATTCTAATTCACTTATACGATCCATTCTAATACATTCATACGATCCATTCTAATTCATTTGCACGAATATATCCATTCTAATTCATTCGTACGATCCATTCTAATTCCTTCGTACGATCCATTCTAATTCATTCGTACGATCTATTCTAATTCATTCGTGCGATCCATTCTAATTCATTCGTACGATCCATTCTAATTCCTTCGTACGATCCATTCTAATTCATTCGTACGATCCATTCTAATTCATTCATACAATCCATTCTAATTTTTTCACACGATCCATTCTAATTCATTCGTACGATCCATTCTAATTCATTCGTGCAATCCATTCTATTTCATTCGTACGATCCATTCTTACTCATTCGTACGATCCATTCTAATTCATTCACACGAATGTATCCATTCGTACGAATGAATTAGAATAGATTGTACGAATGAATTAGAATGGATTGTACGAATGAATTAGAATAGATCGTACGAAGGAATTAGAATGGATCGTACGAATGAATTAGAATGGATCAAACGAATGAATTAGAATAGATCGTACGAATGAATTAGAATGGATCGTACGAAGGAATTAGAATGGATCGTACGAATGAATTAGAATGGATATATTCGTGCAAATGAATTAGAATGGATCGTATGAATGTATTAGAATGGATCGTATAAGTGAATTAGAATGGATCGTACGAATGAATTAGAATGGATCGTATGAATGAATTAGAATGGATACATTCGTGTGAATGAATTAGAATGGATCGTATGAATGAATTAGAATAGATTTTGTGAAGGAATTAGAATTGATCGTATGAATGAATTAGAATGGATACATTCGTGTGAATGAATTAGAATAGATCGTACGAATGAATTAGAATGGATTGTATGAATGAATTAGAATGGATCATACGAATGAATTAGAATGGATCATACGAATTAATTAGAATGGATCATACGAATGAATTAGAATGGATCGTACGAATGAATTAGAATGGATCGTACGAATGAATTAGAATGGATACATTCGTGCGAATGAATTAGAATGGATTGTGCGAATGAATAAGAACAGATCGTGCGAATGAATTAGAATGGATCGTACGAATGAATTAGAATGGATCGTGCGAATGAATTAGAATGGATCGTACGAATGAATTAGAATGGATACATTTGTGCGAATGAATTAGAATGGATCGTACGAATGAATTAGAATGGATCGTATGAATGAATTAGAATGGATCGTACGAATGAATTAGAATGGATCGTGCGAATGAATTAGAATGGATCGTATGAATGAATTAGAATGGATCGTGTGAAAGAATTAGAATGGATCGTACGAATGAATTAGAATGGATCGTGCGAACAAATTAGAATGGATCGTACGAATGAATTAGAATGGATACATTTGTGCGAATGAATTAGAATGGATCGTACGAATGAATTAGAATGGATACATTTGTGCGAATGAATTAGAATGGATCGTACGAATGAATTAGAATGGATCGTATGAATGAATAAGAATGGATCGTACGAATGAATTAGAATGGATCGTGCGAATGAATTAGAATGGATCGTATGAATGAACTAGAATGGATACATTCGTGCGAATGAATTAGAATGGATAATACGAATGAATTAGAATGGATCGTACGAATGAATTAGAATGGATCGTACGAATGAATTAGAATGGATACATTCGTGCGAATGAATTAGAATGGATCGGACGAATGAATTAGAATGGATCGTACGAATGAATTAGAATGGATCGTACGAATAAATTAGAATGGATACATTCATCCGAATGAATTAGAAAGGATCATACGAATGAGTAAGAATGGATCGTACGAATGAAATAGAATAGATTGTACGAATGAATTAGAATGGACCCTACGAATGAATTAGAATGGATCGTGTGAAAGAATTAGAATGGATTGTATGGATGAATTAGAATAGATCGTATGAATGAATTAGAATGGATCGTACGAATGAATTAGAATGGATACATTCGTGTGAAAGAATTAGAATAGGTCGTATGAATGAATTAGAATGGATCCTATGAATGAATTAGAATGGATCGTGCGAATGAATTAGAATGGATCGTACGAATGAATTAGAATGGATCGTGTGAAAGAATTAGAATGGATCGTACGAATGAATTCGAATGGATCATACAAATTCATTCTAATTCATTCATACAATCCATTCTAATTCTTTCACACGATCCATTCTAATTCATTCGTACGTTCCATTCTAATTCATTAGCATGATCCATGCTAATTCATTCGTTCGATCAATTCTAAGTCATTAGCACGATCCATTCTAATTCATTCGTACGATCCATTATAATTCATTCGCACGATCCATTCTAATTCATTCATAGGATCCATTCTAATTCATTCATACAATCTATTCTAATTCTATCGCACGAATGTATCGATTCTAATTCATTCGCACGAATGTATCCATTCTAATTCATTCGTACGATCCATTCTAATTCATTCATACGATACATTTGAATCTTGTGGCGAACAATGGGAAGTGGGGCAGGTGGCTGACCTGGGCCGGCGTCCGGGCGAGGAGGTGGTGGAGGCGTGGATACATTCGTGCGAATGAATTAGAATGATTTGTATGAATGAATTAGAATAGAATTAGAATTAGAATGGATCGTACGAAGGAATTAGAATGGATCGTACGAATGAATTAGAATGGATCGTACGAATGAATTAGAATAGATCGTATGAATGAATTAGAATGGATCGTACGAAGGAATTAGAATAGATCGTACGAATGAATTAGAATAGATTGTGCGAATGAATTAGAATGGACCGTACGAATGAATTAGAATGGATCGTGTGAAAGAATTAGAATGGATTGTATGAATGAATTAGAATAGATCATATGAATGAATTAGAATGGATCGTACGAATGAATTAGAATGGATCGTACGAATGAACTAGAATGGATACATTCGTGCGAATGAATTAGAATGGATCGTACGAATGAATTAGAATGGATATTACGAATGAATTAGAATGGATCGTACGAATGAATTAGAATGGATCGTACGAATGAATTAGAAAGGATACATTCGTGCGAATGAATTAGAATAGATCGGACGAATGAATTAGAATGGATCGTACGAATGAATTAGAATGGATCGTATGAGTGAATTAGAATGGATCGTACGAATGAATTAGAATGGATCGTATGAATGAATTAGAATGGATTGTGCGAAAGAATTAGAATGCATTGTATGAATGAATTAGAATGGATCGTATGAATGAATTAGAATGGATCGTGCGAATGAATTCGAATGGATCGCATGATCCATTCGAATAGAATGGATCGTATGAATGAATTAGAATGGATCGTGCGAATGAATTCGAATGGATCGCATGATCCATTCGAATAGAATGGATCGTATGAATGAATTAGAATGGATCGGGCGAATGAATTAGAGTGGATTGTAGGAATGAATTAGAATGGATCGTATGAATGAATTAGAATGGATCGTATGAATGAATTAGAATGGATCGTGCGAATGAATTAGAATGGATCTTACGAATGAATTAGAATGGATCGTACGAATGAATTAGAATGGATCATACGAATGAATTAGAATGGATCATACGAATGAGTAAGAATGGATCGTACGAATGAAATAGAATTGATTATACGAATGAATTAGAATGGATACATTCATGCGAATGAATTAGAATGGATCGGACGATTGAATTAGAATGGATCGTACGATTCATTCTAATTCATTCGTACGATCTATTCTAATACATTCGTACGATTCATGCTAATTCATTCGCACGATCCATTCTAATTCATTCGTACGATCCATTCTTATTCATTCATACGATCCATTCTAATTCATTCGCATAATCCATTCTAATTCATTCGTACAATCCATTCTAATTCATTCGTATGATCCATTCTAACTCATTCGGTGGATCGTACGAATGAACTAGAATGGATACATTCGTGTGAATGAATTAGAATGGATAATACGAATGAATTAGAATGGATCGTACGAATGAATTAGAATGGATCGTACGAATGAATTAGAATGGATACATTCGTGCGAATGAATTAGAATGGATCGGACGAATGAATTAGAATGGATCGTACGAATGAATTAGAATGGATCGTACGAATAAATTAGAATGGATACATTCATCCGAATGAATTAGAATGGATCATACGAATGAGTAAGAATGGATCGTACGAATGAAATAGAATAGATTGTACGAATGAATTAGAATGGACCCTACGAATGAATTAGAATGGATCGTGTGAAAGAATTAGAATGGATTGTATGAATGAATTAGAATAGATCGTATGAATGAATTAGAATGGATCGTACGAATGAATTAGAATGGATCGTACGAATGAATTAGAATGGATATATTCGTGCGAATGAATTAGAATGGATACATTCGTGCGAAAGAATTAGAATAGGTCGTATGAATGAATTAGAATGGATCCTATGAATGAATTAGAATGGATCGTGCGAATGAATTAGAATGGATCGTACGAATGAATTAGAATGGATCGTGTGAAAGAATTAGAATGGATCGTACGAATGAATTCGAATGGATCGTACAAATTCATTCTAATTCATTCATACAATCCATTCTAATTCTTTCACACGATCCATTCAAATTCATTCGTACGTTCCATTCTAAGTCATTAGCACGATCCATGCTAATTCATTCGTTCGATCAATTCTATGTCATTAGCACGATCCATTCTAATTCATTCGTACGATCCATTCTAATTCATTCGCACGATCCATTCTAATTCATTCATAGGATCCATTCTAATTCATTCATACGATCTATTCTAATTCTATCGCACGAATGTATCCATTCTAATTCATTCGCACGAATGTATCCATTCTAATTCATTCGTACGATCCATTCTAATTCATTCATACGATACATTTGAATCTTGTGGCGAACAATGGGAAGTGGGGCAGGTGGCTGACCTGGGCCGGCGTCCGGGCGAGGAGGTGGTGGAGGCGCGGATACATTCGTGCGAATGAATTAGAATGGATTGTATGAATGAATTAGAATAGAATTAGAATTAGAATGGATCGTACGAAGGAATTAGAATGGATCGTACGAATGAATTAGAATGGATCGTACGAATGAATTAGAATAGATCGTATGAATGAATTAGAATGGATCGTACGAAGTAATTAGAATAGATCGTACGAATGAATTAGAATGGATTGTGCGAATGAATTAGAATGGATCGTACGAATGAATTAGAATGGATCGTGTGAAAGAATTAGAATGGATTGTATGAATGAATTAGAATAGATCGTATGAATGAATTAGAATGGATCGTACGAATGAATTAGAATGGATCGTACGAATGAACTAGAATGGATACATTCGTGCGAATGAATTAGAATGGATCGTACGAATGAATTAGAAGGGATCGTACGAATGAATTAGAATGGATCTTACGAATGAATTAGAATGGATCGTACGAATGAATTAGAATGGATCGTACGAATGAATTAGAATGGATACATTCGTGCGAATGAATTAGAATAGATCGGACGAATGAATTAGAATGGATCGTACGAATGAATTAGAATGGATCGTATGAGTGAATTAGAATGGATCGTATGAATGAATTAGAATGGATTGTGCGAAAGAATTAGAATGCATTGTATGAATGAATTAGAATGGATCGTATGAATGAATTAGAATGGATCGTGCGAATGAATTCGAATGGATCGCATGATCCATTCGAATAGAATGGATCGTATGAATGAATTAGAATGGATCGGGCGAATGAATTAGAGTGGATTGTAGGAATGAATTAGAATGGATCGTATGAATGAATTAGAATGGATCGTATGAATGAATTAGAATGGATCGTGCGAATGAATTAGAATGGATCGTACGAATGAATTAGAATGGATCGTACGAATGAATTAGAATGGATCATACGAATGAATTAGACTGGATCATACGAATGAGTAAGAATGGATCGTACGAATGAAATAGAATGGATTATACGAATGAATTAGAATGGATACATTCATGCGAATGAATTAGAATGGATCGGACGATTGAATTAGAATGGATCGTACGATTCATTCTAATTCATTCGTACGATCTATTCTAATACATTCGTACGATTCATGCTAATTCATTCGCACGATCCATTCTAATTCATTCGTACGATCCATTCTTATTCATTCATACGATCCATTCTAATTCATTCGCACAATCCATTCTAATTCATTCGTACAATCCATTCTAATTCATTCGTATGATCCATTCTAACTCATTCGGTGGATCCATTCTCATTCATTCGTACGATCCAATCTAATTCATTCCCACGATCAATTCTAATTTATTCGTACGATCCATTCTAATTCATTCGTACGATCTATTCTAATTCATTCGCACGAATGTAACCATTCTAATTCATTCATATGATTCATTCTAATTCATTCGTATGAGCTATTCTAATTCATTCGTACGATCCATTCTAATTTATTCGTACGATCCATTGTAATTCATTCATACAATCCATTTAGATTCATTCGCACAAATGTATCCATTCAAATTCATTCGTACGATCCATTCTAATTCATTCGTACGATCCATTCTAATTCATTCATACGATCTATTCTAATTCATTCATACAATCCATTCTAATTCTTTCACATGATCCATTCTAATTCATTCGTACAATCCATTCTAATTCATTCGTACGATCCATTCTAATTCACTCATACGATCCATTCTAATACATTCATACGATCCATTCTAATTCATTTGCACGAATATATCCATTCTAATTCATTCGTACGATCCATTATAATTCATTCATACGATCCATTCTAATTCATTTGCACGAATATATCCATTCTAATTCATTCGCACAATCCATTCTAATTCCTTCATACGATCCATTCTAATTCGTTCGTACGATCCATTCTAATTCATTCGTACGATCCATTCTAATTCATTAATATGATCCATTCTAATTCATTCGTATGATCCATTCTAATGAATTAGAATTGATCGTACGAATGAAATAGAATGGATTGCACGAATGATTTAGAATGGATCGTACGAATGAATTAGAATGGATTGTGTGAAAGAATTAGAATGGATTGTATGAATAAATTAGAATGGATCGTACGAATGAATTAGAATGGATCTTAAAAATGAATTAGAATGGATTAGAATGGATCGCATGATCCATTCGAATAGAATGGATCGTATGAATGAATTAGAATGGATCGGGCGAATGAATTAGAGTGGATTGTAGGAATGAATTAGAATGGATCGTATGAATGAATTAGAATGGATCGTATGAATGAATTAGAATGGATCATGCGAATGAATTAGAATGGATCGTACGAACGAATTAGAATGGATCGTACGAATGAATTAGAATGGATCATACAAATGAATTAGAATGGATCATACGAATGAGTAAGAATGGATCGTACGAATGAAATAGAATGGATTATACGAATGAATTAGAATGGATACATTCATGCGAATGAATTAGAATGGATCGGACGATTGAATTAGAATGGATCGTACGATTCATTCTAATTCATTCGTACGATCTATTCTAATACATTCGTACGATTCATGCTAATTCATTCGCACGATCCATTCTAATTCATTCGTACGATCCATTCTTATGCATTCATACGATCCATTCTAATTCATTCGCACAATCCATTCTAATTCATTCGTACAATCCATTCTAATTCATTCGTATGATCCATTCTAACTCATTCGGTGGATCCATTCTCATTCATTCGTACGATCCAATCAAATTTATTCCCACGATCCATTCTAATTTATTCATACGATCCATTCCAATTCATTCGTACGATCTATTCTAATTCATTCGCACGAAAGTAACCATTCTAATTCATTCATACGATTCATTCTAATTCATTCGTATGAGCTATTCTAATTCATTCGTACGATCCATTCTAATTTATTCGTACGATCCATTGTAATTCATTCATACAATCCATTTAGATTCATTCGCACAAATGTATCCATTCAAATTCATTCGTACGATCCATTCTAATTCATTCGTACGACCCATTCTAATTCATTCATACGATCTATTCTAATTCATTCATACAATCCATTCTAATTCTTTCACACGATCCATTCTAATTCATTCGTACAATCCATTCTAATTCATTCGTACGATCCATTCTAATTCACTCATACGATCCATTCTAATACATTCATACGATCCATTCTAATTCATTTGCACGAATATATCAATTCTAATTCATTCGTACGAACCATTATAATTCATTCATACGATCCATTCTAATTCATTTGCACGAATATATCCATTCTAATTCATTCGTACAATCCATTCTAATTCCTTCGTACGATCCATTCTAATTCGTTCGTACGATCCATTCTAATTCATTCGTACAATCCATTCTAATTCATTAATATGATCCATTCTAATTCATTCGTACGATCCATTCTAATGAATTAGAACTGATCGTACGAATGAAATAGAATGGATTGCACGAATGATTTAGAATGGATCGTACGAATGAATTAGAATGGATTGTGTGAAAGAATTAGAATGGATTGTATGAATGAATTAGAATGGATCGTACGAATGAATTAGAATGGATCTTAAAAATGAATTAGAATGGATTAGAATGGATCAGAATAGATCGTGTGAAAGAATTAGAATGGATTGTATGAATGAATTAGAATGAATTCGTATGATCCATTCGAATTCATTCGCACGATCCATTCTAATTCATTCGTCCGATCCATTCTAATTCATTCGCACGAATGTATCCATTCTAATTGATTCGTACGATCCATTCTAATTCATTCGTACGATCCATTCTAATTCATTCGTAAGATCCATTCTAATTCATTCGTACGATCCATTCTAATTCATTCGTACGATCCATTCTAATTCATTCGCACGAATGTATCCATTCTAGTTCATTCGTACGATCCATTCTAATTCATTCGTACGATCCATTCTAATTCATTTGCACGATCCATTCTAATTAATTCGTACGATCCATTCTAATTCATTCATACGATCCATTCTAATTCATTCGTACGATCCATTCTAATTCATTCGCACAAATGTATCCATTCTAATTCATTCGTACGATCGATTCTAATTCATTCGCACGATCCATTCTAATTCATTCGTACGATCCATTCTAATTCTTTCACATGATCCATTCTAATTCATTCGTACGATCCATTCTAATTCATTCGCACGATCCATTCTAATTCATTCGTACGATCCATTCTAATTCATTCATACGATCCATTCTAATTCATTCATACGATCCATTCTAATTCATTCGTACGATCCATTCTAATTCATTCGCACAAATGTATCCATTCTAATTCATTCGTACGATCCATTCTAATTCATTCGCACAAATGTATCCATTCTAATTCATTCGTACGATCCATTCTAATTCGTTCGCACGATCCATTCTAATCCAATCGTACGATCCATTCTAATCCATTCATATGATCTATTCTAATTCATTCGCATGAATGTAACCATTCTAATTCATTCATTTGATCCATTCTAATTCATTCGTACGATCCATTCTAATTCATTCATACGATTCATTCTAATTCATTTGTACGATCCATTCTAATTCATTCACATGAATGTAACCATTCTAATTCATTCATTTGATCCATTCTAATTCATTCGTACGATCCATTCTAATTCATTCGTCCGATCCATTCTAATTCATTCGCACGAATGTATCCATTCTAATTCATTCGTACGATCCATTCTAATTCATTCGTACGATCCATTCTAATTCATTCGTACGATCCATTCTAATTCATTCGTAAGATCCATTCTAATTCATTCGTACGATCCATTCTAATTCATTCGTACGATCCATTCTAATTCATTCGCACGATCCATTCTAATTCATTTGCACGAATATATCCATTCCAATTCATTCGTACGATCCATTCTAATTCCTTCGTACGATCCATTCTAATTCATTCGTACGATTTATTATAATTCATTCGTACGATCCATTGTAATTCATTCGCACGATCCATTCTAATTCATTCATAGGATCCATTCTAATTCATTCATACGATCTATTCTAATTCTTTCGCACGAATGTATCCATTCTAATTCATTCGCACGAATGTATCCATTCTAATTCATTCGTACGAATCCATTCTAATTCATTCGTACAATCTATTCTATTTCATTCGTACGATCCATTCTAGTTCATTCATACGATCCATTCTAATTCATTCGTACGTATTTCATTCGTATGATCCATTCTTACTCATTCGCATGATCCATTTTGGATACATTCGTGCTAATGAATTAGAATGGATCATACGAATGAGTAAGAATGGATCGTACGAATGAAATAGAATGGATTGTGCGAATGATTTAGAATGGATCGTAGAATGGATCAGAATAGATCGTGTGAAAGAATTAGAATGGATTGTATGAATGAATTAGAATGAATTCGTACGATCCATTCGAATTCATTCGCACGATCCATTCTAATTCATTCATACGATCCATTCTAATTCTTTCACACGATATATTCTCATCCATTCTATGATCCATTCTAATTCATTCGCACAATCCATTCTATTTCATTCGTACGATCCATTCTTACTCATTCGTATGATCCATTCTAATTCATTCGCACGAATATATCCATAATGGATCATACGAATGAGTAAGAATGGATCGTACGAATGAAATAGAATGGATCGTGCGAATGAATTAGAATGGATCGTGCGAATGAATTAGAATGGATCGTATGAATGAATTAGGATGGATCGTACGAATGAACTAGAACGGATACATTCGTGCGAATGAATTAGAATGGATCGTACGAATGAATTAGAATGGATCGTACGAATGAATTAGAATGAATCTTACGAATGAATTAGAATGGATTGTACGAATGAATTAGAATGGATCGTACGAATGAATTAGAATGGATTGTACGAATGAATTAGAATGGATCCTACGAATGAATTAGAATGGATCGTGTGAAAGAATTAGAATGGATTGTATGAATGAATTAGAATGGATCGTATGAATGAATTAGAATGGATCGTACGAATGAACTAGAATGGATACATTCGTGCGAATGAATTAGAATGGATCGTACGAATGAATTAGAATGGATCGTACGAATGAGTTAGAATGGATCGTACGAATGAATTAGAATGGATCGTATGAATGAATTAGAATGTTTACATTCATGCGATTGAATTAGAATGGATCGTACGAATGGATTAGAATGGATCGTACGAATGGATTAGAATGGACACATTCGAGCGAATGAATTAGAATGGATTGTATGAATGAATTAGAATGGATCCTATGAATGAATTAGAATGGATCGTACGAATGAATTAGAATGGATACATTCGTGCGAATGAATTAGAATTGATCGTACGAATAAATTAGAATGGATCGTGCGAATGAATTAGAATGGATCGTACGAATGAATTAGAATGGATACATTCGTGCAAAAGAATTAGAATAGATCGTATGAATGAATTAGAATGGATTATATGAGTGAATTAGAATGGATCGTACGGAATGAATTAGAACGGATTGTATGAATGAATTAGAATGGATCGTACGAATGAGTAAGAATGGATCGTACGAATGAATTAGAATGGATCGTACGAATGAATTAGAATGGATCGTGTGAAAGAATTAGAATGGATTGTATGAATGAATTAGAATAGATCGTGCGAATGAACTAGAATGGATACATTCATGCGAATGAATTAGAATGGATCGTACGAAAGAATTAGAATGGATTGTATGAATGAATTAGAATGGATCGTACGAAGGAATTAGAATGGATCGTACGAATGAATTAGAATGGATCGTACGAATGAATTAGAATAGATCATACGAATGAATTAGAATGGATCGTACGAATGAATTAGAATGGATCGTGTGAAAGAATTAGAATGGATCGTATGAATGAATAAGAATGGATCGTACGAATGAATTAGAATGGATCGTGCGAATGAATTAGAATGAATCGTGCGAATGTATTAGAATGGATCGTACGAATGAATTAGAATAGATCGTATGAATGAATGAATTAGAATAGATCGTATGAATGAATTAGAATGGATCGTACGAATGAATTAGAATGGATCGTACGAATAAATAGAATGGATCTTACGAATAAATTAGAATGGATACATTCGTCCGAATGAATTAGAATGGATCGTACGAATGAATTAGAATGGATCGTACGAATGAATTAGAATAGATCGTACGAATGAATTAGAATGGATCGTACGAATGAATTAGAATGGATCGTGTGAAAGAATTTGAATGGATTGTATGAATGAATAAGAATGGATCGTACGAATGAATTAGAATGGATCGTGCGAATGAATTAGCATGAATCGTACGAATTTATTAGAATAGATCGTACGAATGAATGAATTAGAATAGATTGTATGAATGAATTAGAATGGATCGTACGAATGAATTAGAATGGATCGTACGAATGAATTAGAATGGATCGTACGATTGAATTAGAATGGATCACACGAATGAATTAGAATGGATCTTATGAATAAATTAGAATGGATACATTCATCCGAATGAATTAGAATGGATCATACGAATGAGTAAGAATGAATAAGAATGGATCGTACGAATGAATTAGAATGGATCGTACGAATGAACTAGAATAGAATGGATCGTACGAATGAATTAGAATGGATCGTACGAATGAATTAGAATGGAATAGAATAGATTGTACGAATGAATTAGAATAGATTCGTACGAATGAATTACAATGGATACATTCGTGCGAATGAATTAGAATGGATCGTACCAATGAGTAAGAATGGATCGTACGAATGAATTAGAATGGATCATGTGAAAGAATTAGAATGGATTGTATGAATGAATTAGAATGAATTCGTTCGATCAATTTTAATTCATTAGCATGATCCATTCTAATTCATTTGTATGATCCATTCTAATTCCTTCGTACGATCCATTGTAATTCATTCATACAATCCATTTAGATTCATTCACACAAATGTATCCATTAGAATGGATCGTACGTACGATCCATTCTAATTCATTCGTACGATCCATTCTAATTCATTCGCATGAATGTATCCATTCTAGTTCATTTGTACGATCCATTCTAATTCATTCGTACGATCCATTCTAATTCATTCGCACGTTCCATTCTAATTCATTCGTACGATCCATTCTAATTCATTCCCACGGATGTATCCATTCTAATTCATTCGTACATACGATCCATTCTAATTCAGTCGCACGAATGTATCCATTCTAATTCATTTGTATAATCCATTCTATTTCATTCGTACGATCCATTCTTACTCATTTGTATGATCCATTCTAATTCATTCGCACGAATGTATCCATTCTAATTCATTCGTACGATCCTTTCTAATTCATTCGCACGATCCATTCTAATTCATTCATACGATCCTTTCTAATTCATTCATACAATCCATTCTAATTCTTTCACACGATCCATTCTAATTCATTCGTAGGATCCATTCTAATTTATTCGTACAATCTATTTTATTTCATTCGTACGATCCATTCTTACTCATTCGTATGATCCATTCTAATTCATTCGGACGAATGTATCTATTCTAATTCATTCGTACGATCCATTCTAATTCATTCGTACGATCCATTCTAATTCATTCGTCCGATCCATTCTAATTCATTCGCACGAATGTATCCATTCTAATTCATTCGTACGGTCCATTCTAATTCATTCGCACAATCCATTCTATTTCATTCGTACAATCCATTCTTACTCATTCGTATGATCCATTCTAATTCATTCGGACGAATGTATCCATTCTAATTTATTCGTACGATCCATTCTAACTCATTCGTACGATCCATTCTAATTCATTCATACAATCCATTCTAATTCTTTCATACAATCCATTCTAATTCTTTCGGACGAATGAATTAGAATGGATACCTTTGTGCATATGAATTAGTATGGATCGTACGAATGAATTAGAATGGATCATATTAATGAATTAGAATGGATCGTACGAATGAATTAGAATGGATACAGTCGTGCGAATGAATTAGAATGGATCGTGTGAATCAATTAGACTGGATCGTGCGAATGAATAAGAATAAATCATACGAATGAATTAGAATGGATCGTACGAATTAATTAGAATGGATACATTCGTGCGAATGAATTAGAATTGATACATTCGTGCGAATAAATTAGAATGGATCATGCGAATCAATTAGACTGGATCGTGCGAATGAATAAGAATGGATACATTCGTGCGAATGAATTAGAATGGATCGTACGAATGAATTAGAATGGATCGTACGAATGAATTAAAATGGATCATACAAATTAATTAGAATGGATCATACGAATGAATTAGAATGGATCGTACGAATGAATTAGAATGGATCGTACCAATGAATTAGAATGGATCGTGCGAATGAATTAGAATGGATCGTACGAATGAATTAGAATGGATACATTTGTGCGAATGAATTAGAATGGATCGTACGAATGAATTAGAATGGATCGTATGAATGAATTAGAATGGATCGTACGAATGAATTAGAATGGATCGTATGAATGAATTAGAATGTTTACATTCATGCGATTGAATTAGAATGGATCGTACGAATGGATTAGAATGGATCGTACGAATGGATTAGAATGGATACATTCGAGCGAATGAATTAGAATGGATTGTATGAATGAATTAGAATGGATCCTATGAATGAATTAGAATGGATCGTACGAATGAATAAAAATGGATACATTCGTGCGAATGAATTAGAATTGATCATACGAATGAATTAGAATGGATCGTGTGAATGAATTAGAATGGATCGTACAAATGAATTAGAATGGATACATTCGTGCGAAAGAATTAGAATAGATCGTATGAATGAATTAGAATGGATCCTATGAATGAATTAGAATGGATTATATGAGTGAATTAGAATGGATTGTACGGAATGAATTAGAACGGATTGTATGAATGAATTAGAATGGATCGTACGAATGAGTAAGAATTGATCGTACGAATGAATTAGAATGGATTGTGCGAATGAATTAGAATGGATCGTACGAATGAATTAGAATGGATCGTGTGAAAGAATTTGAATGGATTGTATGAATGAATTAGAATAGATCGTGCGAATGAACTAGAATGGATACATTCGTGCGAATGAATTAGAATGGATCGTACGAAAGAATTAGAATGGATTGTATGAATGAATTAGAATGGATCGTACAAAGGAATTAGAATGGATCGTACGAATGAATTAGAATGGATCGTACGAATGAATTAGAATAGATCGTACGAATGAATTTGAATGGATCGTACGAATGAATTAGAATGGATCGTGTGAAAGAATTAGAATGGATCGTATGAATGAATAAGAATGGATCGTACGAATGAATTAGAATGGATCGTGCGAATGAATTAGCATGAATCGTACGAATGTATTAGAATGGATCGTACGAATGAATGAATAAGAATAGATCGTATGAATGAATTAGAATGGATCGTACGAATGAATTAGAATGGATCGTACGAATGAATTAGAATAGATCTTACGAATGAAATAGAATGGATCGTACGAATGAATTAGAATGGATCGTACGAATAAATTAGAATGGATACATTCGTCCGAATGAATTAGAATGGATCATACGAATGAGTAAGAATGAATAAGAATGGATCGTACGAATGAATTAGAATGGATCGTACGAATGAACTAGAATAGAATGGATCGTACGAATGAATTAGAATGGATCGTACGAATGAATTAGAATGGATCATACGAATGAATTAGAATGGAAAAGAATAGATTGTACGAATGAATTAGAATGGATTCGTACGAATGAATTACAATGGATACATTCGTGCGAATGAATTAGAATGGATCGTACCAATGAGTAAGAATGGATCGTACGAATGAATTAGAATGGATCGTGTGAAAGAATTAGAATGGATTGTATGAATGAATTAGAATGAATTCGTTCGATCAATTCTAATTCATTAGCACGATCCATTCTAATTCATTCGTATGATCCATTCTAATTCCTTCGTACGATCCATTGTAATTCATTCATACAATCCATTTAGATTCATTCGCACAAATGTATCCATTAGAATGGATCGTACGTACGATCCCTTCTAATTCATTCGTACGATCCATTCTAATTCATTCGCACGAATGTATCCATTCTAGTTCATTCGTACGATCCATTCTAATTCATTCGTACGATCCATTCTAATTCATTCGCACGATCCATTCTAATTCATTCGTACGATCTATTCTAATTCATTCGCACGGATGTATCCATTCTAATTCATTTGTATATACGATCCATTTTAATTCAGTCGCACGAATGTATCCATTCTAATTCATTTGTATAATCCATTCTATTTCATTCGTACGATCCATTCTTACTCATTTGTATGATCCATTCTAATTCATTCGCACGAATATATCCATTCTAATTCATTCGTACGATCCTTTCTAATTCATTCGCACGATCCATTCTAATTCATTCATACGATCCATTCTAATTCATTCATACAATCCATTCTAATTCTTTCACACGATCCATTCTAATTCATTCGTAGGATCCATTCTAATTCATTCGTACAATCTATTTTATTTCATTCGTACGATCCATTCTTACTCATTCGTATGATCCATTCTAATTCATTCGGACGAATGTATCCATTCTAATTCATTCGTACGATCCATTCTAATTCATTCGTACGATCCATTCTAATTCATTCGTCTGATCCATTCTAATTCATTCGCACGAATGTATCCATTCTAATTCATTCGTACGGTCCATTCTAATTCATTCGCACAATCCATTCTATTTCATTCGTACGATCCATTCTTACTCATTCGTATGATCCATTCTAATTCATTCGGACGAATGTATCCATTCTAATTTATTCGTACGATCCATTCTAATTCATTCGTACGATCCATTCTAATTCATTCATACAATCCATTCTAATTCTTTCATACAATCCATTCTAATTCTTTCGGACGAATGAATTAGAATGGATACCTTTGTGCATATGAATTAGTATGGATCGTACGAATGAATTAGAATGGATCATATTAATGAATTAGAATGGATCGTACGAATGAATTAGAATGGATACAGTCGTGCGAATGAATTAGAATGGATCGTGTGAATCAATTAGACTGGATCGTGCGAATGAATAAGAATAAATCATACGAATGAATTAGAATGGATCGTACGAATTAATTAGAATGGATACATTCGTGCGAATGAATTAGAATGGATTGTATGAATGAATTAGAATGGATCGTACGAATGAATTAGAATGGATCATACGAATTAATTAGAATGGATCATACGAATGAATTAGAATGGATCGTACGAATGAATTAGAATGGATCGTACGAGTGAATTAGAATGGATCGTGCGAATGAATTAGAATGGATCGTACGAATGAATTAGAATGGATACATTTGTGTGAATGAATTAGAATGGATCGTACGAATGAATTAGAATGGATCGTATGAATGAATTATAATGGATCGTACGAATGAATTAGAATGGATCATGCGAATGAATTTGAATGGATCGTACGAATGAATTAGAATGGATCGTGTGAAAGAATTAGAATGGATCGTACGAATGAATTAGAATGGATCGTGCGAATGAATTAGAATGGATCGTATGAATGAATTAGAATAGATTTTGTGAATGAATTAGAACTGATCGTACGAATGAATTAGAATGGATCGTATGAATGAATTAGAATGGATACATTTGTGCGAATGAATTAGAATGGATCGTACGAATGAATTAGAATGGATCGTATGAATGAATTAGAATGGATACATTCGTGCGAATGAATTAGAGTGGATCGTGCGAATCCATTAGACTTTATCGTGCGAATGAATAAGAATGGATCATACGAATGAATTAGAATGGATCGTACGAATTAATTAGAATGGATACATTCGTGCGAATAAATTAGAATGGATTGTATGAATGAATTAGAATGGATCGTACGAATGAATTAGAATGGATCATACGAATTAATTAGAATGGATCATACGAATGAATTAGAATGGATCATACAATGAATTAGAATGGATCGTACGAATGAACTAAATGGATCGTACGAATGAAATAGAATAGATTGTACGAATGAATTAGAATGGATTCGTACGAATGAATTAGAATGGATACATTCGTGCGAATGAATTAGAATAGATACATTCGTGCGAAAGAATTAGAATAGATCGTATGAATGAATTAGAATGGATCCTATGAATGAATTAGAATGGATCGTGCGAATGAATTAGAATGGATCGTACGAATGAATTAGAATGGATCGTGCTAATGAATTAGAATTGATCGAACGAATGAATTAGCATGGATCGTGCTAATGAATTAGAATGGATCGTATGAATGAATTAGAATGGATCAAATGAATGAATTAGAATGGTTACATTCATGTGAATGAATTAGAATGGATCGTACGAATGGATTAGAATGGATCGTACAAATGGATTAGAATGGATACATTCGAGCGAAAGAATTAGAATGGATCATACGGAATGAATTAGAATGGATGGTATGAATGAATTAGAATGGATCGTGCGAATGAATTAGAATGGATCGTACGAAAGAATTAGAATGGATCTTACGAATGAATTAGAATGGATCATATGAATGAGTAAGAATGGATCATACTAATGAAATAGAATGGATTGTACGAATGAATTAGAATGAATTCGTACGAATGAATTAGAATGGATACATTCGTGCGAATGAAATAGAATAGATTGTACGAATGAATTAGAATGGATCATACGAATGAATTAGAATGGATCGTGTGAAAGAATTAGAATGGATTGTATGAATGAATTAGAATGGATCGTACGAATGAATTAGAATGGATCGTACGAATGAATTAGAATGGATACATTCGTGCGAATGAATTAGAATTGATCGTACGAATGAACTAGAATGGATCGTGCGAATGAATTAGAATGGATCGTACGAATGAATTAAAATGGATCGTACGAATGAACTAGAATGGATACATTCGTGTGAATGAATTAGAATGGATCGTACGAATGAATTAGAATGGATTGTACGAATGAATTAGAATGGATCTTACGAATGAATTAGAATGGATCATACGAATGAATTAGAATGGATCGTATGAATGAATTAGAATGGATACATTCGTGCGAATGAATTAGAATGGATCGGACGAATGAATTAGAATGGATCCTACGAATGAATTAGAATGGATCGTACAAATGAATTAGAATGGATCGTACGAATAAATTAGAATGGATACATTAGTCCAAATGAATTAGAATGGATCATACGAATGAGTAAGAATGGATCGTACGAATGAAATAGAATGGATCGTACGAATGAAATAGAATGGATCGTACGAATGAATTAGAATGGATCGTGCGAATGAATTAGAATGGATCGTACGAATGAATTACAATGGATCTTACGAATGAATTAGAATGGATCGTACGAATAAGTAAGAATGGATCGTACGAATGAAATAGAATGGATTGTACGAATGAATTAGAATGGATTCGTACGAATGAATTAGAATGGATACATTCGTGCGAATGAATTAGAATGGATCATACGAATGAGTAAGAATGGATCGTACGAATGAAATAGAATAGATTGTACGAATGAATTAGAATGGATCCTACGAATGAATTAGAATGGATCGTGTGAAAGAATTAGAATGGATTATATGAATGAATTAGAATGGATCGTACGAATGAATTAGAATTGATCGTACGAACGAATTAGAATGGATACATTCGTGCGAATGAATTAGAATGGATCGGACGAATGAATTAGAATGGATCGTACGAATGAATTAGAATGGATCGTACGAATGAATTAGAATGGATCGTATGAATAAATTAGAATGGATACATTCGTGCGAATGAATTAGAATTGATCGTACGAATGAATTAGAATGGATCGTGCGAATGAATTAGAATGGATCGTACGAATGAATTAGAATGGATCGTACGAATGAACTAGAATGGATACATTCGTGCGAATGAATTAGAATGGATCGTACGAATGAATTAGAATGGATCGTACGAATGAATTAGAATGGATCTTACGAATAAATTAGAATGGATCGTACGAATGAATTAGAATGGATCGTACGAATGAATTAGAATGGATACATTCGTGCGAATGAATTAGAATGGATCGGACGAATGAATTAGAATGGATCGTATGAATGAATTAGAATGGATCAAATGAATGGATTAGAATGGTTACATTCATGCGAATGAATTAGAATGGATCTTACGAATGGATTAGAATGAATCGTATGAATGGATTAGAATGGATACATTCGAGCGAATAAATTAGAATGGATCGTACGAATGAATTAGAATGGATCGTACGAATGGATTAGAATGGATCCTACGAATGGATTAGAATGGATACCTTTGTGCATATGAATTAGAATGGATCGTACGAATGAATTAGAATGGATCATATTAATGAATTAAAATGGATCGTACGAATGAGTTATAATGGATACATTCGTCCACGATCCATTCTAATTCATTCGCACGAATGTATCCATTCTAATTCATTCGTGCGATCCATTCTAATTCATTAATATGATCCATTCTAATTCATTCGTATGATCCATTCTAATTCATTCGTACAATCTATTCTATTTCATTCGTACGATCCATTCTTACTCATTCGTATGATCCATTCTAATTCATTCGGACGAATGTATCCATTCTAATTTATTCGTACGATCCATTCTAATTCATTCGTACAATCCATTCTAATTCATTCGTAAGATCTATTCTAATTCATTCGTACGATCCATTCTAATTCATTCGTACGATCCATTCTAATTCATTCGTACGATCCATTCTAATTCATTCATACGATCTATTCTAATTCATTCATACAATCCATTCTAATTCTTTCACATGATCCATTCTAATTCATTCGTACGATCCATTCTAGTTCATTCGTACGATCCATTCTAATTCATTCGTACAATCCATTCTTATTCTTTCACACGATCCATTCTAATTCATTCGTAGTATCCATTCTAATTCATTCGTACAATGAGTAAGAATGGATCGTACGAATGAAATAGAATGGATTGTACGAATGATTTAGAATGGATACATTCGTGCGAATGAATTAGAATGTATTGTGCGAATGAATTAGAATGGATCGTACGAATGAATTAGAATGGATCGTGTGAAAGAATTAGAATGTATTGTATGAATGAATTAGAATAGATTGTATGAATGAGTTAGAATGGATCGTACGAAGGAATTAGAATGGATCGTACGAATGAATTAGAATGGATCGTACAAATGAATTAGAATAGATCGTACGAATGAATTAGAATGGATCGTACGAATGAATTAGAATGGATCGTGTGAAAGAATTAGAATGGATCGTACGAATAAATTATAATGGATCGTGCGAATGAATTAGAATGGATCGTACGAATGAATTAGAATGGATCGTGCTAATGAATTAGAATGGATCGTACCAATGAGTAAGAATGGATCGTACGAATGAAATAGAATGGATTGTGTGAATGAATTAGAATGGATCGTACGAATGAATTAGAATGGATCGTGTGAAAGAATTAGAATGGATTGTATGAATGAATTAGAATAGATCGTATGAATGAATTAGAATGGATCGTACGAATGAATTAGAATGGGTCGTGCGAATGAATTAGAATGGATCGTACGAATGAATTAGAATGGATACATTCGTGCGAATGAATTAGAATGGATCGGACGAATGAATTAGAATGGATCGTACGAATGAATTAGAATGGATTAAATGAATGAATTAGAATGGATCGTACGAATGAATTAGAATGCATCGTACGAAAGAATTAGAATGGATATATTCGTGCGAATGAATTAGAATGGATCGTATGAATGAATTAGAATGGATCGTATGAGTGAATTAGAACGGATAGTACGAATGAAGTAGAATGGATCGTATGAATGAATTAGAATGGATACATTCGTGCGAATGAATTAGAATGGATCATATGAATGAATTAGAATAGATTGTGCGAATGAATTAGAATGGATCGTACGAATGAATTAGAATGGATACATTCGTGCGAATTAATTAGAATGGATTGTATGAATGAATTAGAATGGATCGTATGAATGAATTAGAATGGATCGTACGAATGAATTAGAATAGATTGCGCGAATGAATTAGAGTGGATCGTGAGAATGAAATAGAATGGATACAAATGAATTAGAATGGATTATACGAATGAATTAGAATGCCGATCCATTCTTACTCATTCGTATGATCCATTTTAATTTATTCGCACGAATGTATCCATTCTAATTCATTCGTACGTCTAATTCATTCGTACGGTCCATTCTAATTCATTCGCACGATCCATTCTAATTCATTCGTACGATCCATTCTAATTCATTCATACGATCCATTCTAATTCATTCGTACGATCCATTCTAATTCATTTCCACAAATGTATCCATTCTAATTCATTCGTACGATCCATTCTAATTCATTCGCACGATCCATTCTAATTCATTCATACGATCCATTCTAATTCATTCATACGATCCATTTTAATTCTTTCACACGATCCATTCTAATTCATTCGTACGATCCATTCTAATTCATTCGCACGATCCATTCTAATTCATTTGTACGATCCATTCTAATTCATTCATACGATCCATTGTAATTCATTTGTACGATCCATTCTAATTCATTCGCACAAATGTATCCATTCTAATTCATTCGTACGATCCATTCTAATTCATTTGCACGATCCATTCTAATTCATTCATACAATCCATTCTAATTCTTTCACACGATCTATTCTAATTCATTCGTAGGATCCATTCTAATTCATTCGTACAATCTATTCTATTTCATTCGTACGATCCAATCTTACTCATTCGTATGATCCATTCTACTTCATTCGGACGAATGTATCCATTCTAATTTATTCGTACGATCCATTCTAATTCATTCGTACGATCCATTCTAATTCATTCATATGATCCATTCTAATTCATTCGTATGATCTATTCTTATTAATTCGCACGATCCAGTCTAATTGATTCGCACGATCCATTCTAATTCATTCGCACGAATGTATCCATTCTAATTCATTTGTACGATCCATTCTAATTCATTAATATGATCCATTCTAATTCATTTGTACGATCCATTCGAATTCATTCGTAGGATCCATTCTAATTCATTCGTACAATCTATTCTATTTCATACGTACGATCCATTCTTACTCATTCGTATGATCCATTCTAATTCATTCGGACGAATGTATCCATTCTAATTTATTCGTACGATCCATTCTAATTCATTCGTACGATCCATTCTAATTTATTCGTAAGATCCATTCAAATTCATTCGTACGATCCATTCTAATTCATTCGTACGATCCATTCTAATTCATTCATACGATCCATTCTAATTCATTCATACAATCCATTCTAATTCTTTCACATGATCCATTCTAATTCATTCGTACGATAAATTCTAATTCATTCGTACGATCCATTCTAATTCATTCGTATAATCCATTCTAATTCTTTCTCACGATCCATTCTAATTCATTCGTAGTATCCATTCTAATTCATTCGTACAATGAGTAAGAATGGATCATACGAAAGAAATAGAATGGATTGTACGAATGATTTAGAATGGATACATTCGTGCGAATGAATTAGAATGGATTGTGCGAATGAATTAGAATGGATCGTACGAATGAATTAGAATGGATCGTGTGAAAGAATTAGAATGGATTGTATGAATGAATTAGAATAGATTGTAGGAATGAATTATAATGGATCGTACGAAGGAATTAGAATGGATCGTACGAATGAATTAGCATGGATCGTACGAATGAATTAGAATAGATTGTACGAATGATTAGAATGGATCGTACGAATGAATTAGAATGGATCGTGTGAAAGAATTAGAATGGATCGTACGAATGAATTAGAATGGATCGTGCGAATGAATTAGAATGGATCGTACGAATGAATTAGAATGGATCGTGCTAATGAATTAGAATGGATCGTACCAATGAGTAAGAATGGATCGTACGAATGAAATAGAATGGATTGTGCGAATGAATTAGAATGGATCGTACGAATGAATTAGAATGGATCATGTGAAAGAATTAGAATGGATTGTATGAATGAATTAGAATAGATCGTATGAATGAATTAGAACGGATCGTACGAATGAATTAGAATGGATAGTGCGAATGAATTAGAATGGATCGTACGAATGAATTAGAATGGATACATTCGTGCGAATGAATTAGAATGGATCGGACGAATGAATTAGAATGGATCGTACGAATGAATTAGAATGGATCAAATGAATGAATTAGAATGGATCGTACGAATGAATTAGAATGCATCGTACGAAAGAATTAGAATGGATATATTCGTGCGAATGAATTAGAATGGATCGTATGAATGAATTAGAATGGATCGTATGAGTGAATTAGAACGGATAGTACGAATGAAGTAGAATGGATCGTATGAATGAATTAGAATGGATACATTCGTGCGAATGAATTAGAATGGATCATATGAATGAATTAGAATAGATTGTGCGAATGAATTAGAATGGATCGTACGAATGAATTAGAATGGATACATTCGTGCGAATAAATTAGAATGGATTGTATGAATGAATTAGAATGGATCGTACGAATGAATTAGAATGGATCGTACGAATAAATTAGAATAGATTGCATGAATGAATTAGAATGGATCGTGCGAATGAAATAGAATGGATACAAATGAATTAGAATGGATCACACGAATGAATTAGAATGACGATCCATTCTTACTCATTCGTATGATCCATTCTAATTTATTCGCACGAATGTATCCATTCTAATTCATTCGTACGTCTAATTCATTCGTACGGTCCATTCTAATTCATTCGCACAATCCATTCTATTTCATTCGTACGATCCATTCTTACTCATTCGTATGATCCATTATGGATACCTTCGTGCGAATGAATTAGAATGGATCATACGAATGAGTAAGAATGGATCGTACGAATGAAATAGAATGGATTGTGCGAATGAATTAGAATGGATCGTACGAATGAATTAGAATGGATCGTGTGAAAGAATTAGAATGGATTGTATGAATGAATTAGAATAGATCGTATGAATGAATTAGAATGAATCGTACGAATGAATTAGAATGGATCGTACGAATGAATTAGAATGGATCGTACGAATAAATTAGAATGGATACATTCGTGCGAATGAATTAGAATGGATTAATTCGTGCGAAAGAAGTAGAATAGATTGTATGAATGAATTAGAACGGATCCTATGAATGAATTAGAATGGATCGTGCGAATGAATCAGAATGGATCGTACGAATGAATTAGAATGGATCGTGCTAATGAATTAGAATTGATCGAACGAATGAATTAGCATGGATCGTGCTAATGAATTAGAATGGAACGTACGAATGAATTAGAATGGATCGTGTGAAAGAATTAGATTGGATTGTATGAATGAATTAGAATGAATTCGTACGATCCATTCGAATTCATTCGCACGATCCATTCTAATTAATTAATACGATCCATTCTAATTCATTCATACAATCCATTCTAATTCTTTCACACGATCCATTCTAATTCATTCGTAGGATCCATTCTAATTCATTCGTACAATCTATTCTATTTCATTCGTACGATCCATTCTTACTCATTCGTATGATCCATTCTAATTCATTCGGACGAATGTATCCATTCTAATTTATTCGTACGATCCATTCTAATTCATTCGTACGATCCATTCTAATTCATTCGTACGATCCATTCTTACTCATTCGTATGATCCATTCTAATTCATTCGTACGATCCATTCTAATTCATTCGTACGATCGATTCTAATTCATTCGCACTATTCATTCTAATTCATTCGTACGATCCATTCTAATTCATTCGTATGATCCATTCTAATTTATTCGTTCAAATATATCCATTCTAATTCATTCGTACGATCCATTCTAATTCATTCGCACGATCCATTCTAATTCATTTGCACGAATGTATTCATTCTAATTCATTTGCACGATCCATTCTAATTCATTCCTATAATCTATTCTAATTCATTCGTACGATCCATTCTAATTCATTCTAATTCATTCGTACGATCCATTCTACGATCCATTCTAATTCATTCGTATATTCCATTCTAATTCATTAGCACGATCCATGCTAATGAATTAAAATGGATCGTACGACCCAATCTAATTCATTCATACGATCCATTCTTACTCATTCGTATGATCCATTCTAATTCAATCGTATGATCCATTCTAATTCATTCGTACGATCCATTCTAATTCCTTCGTACGATCCATTCTAATTCATTCGTACGATCCATTCTAATTCCTTCGTACGATGCATTCTAATTCATTCGTAAAATCTATTCTAATTCATTCGTACGAATGGATACATTCGTGTGAATGAATTAGAATGGATCGTACGAATGAGTAAGAATGGATCGTACGAATGAAATAGAATGGATTGCATGAATGAATTAGAATTGATCGTACGAATGAATTAGAATGGATCGTGCGAATGAATTAGAATGGATCGTACGAATGAACTAGAATGGATACATTCGTGCGAATGAATTAGAATGGATCGTACGAATGAATTAGAATGGATCGTACGACTGAATTAGAATGGATCTTACGAATGAATTAGAATGGATCATACGAATGAATTAGAATGGATCGTACAAATGAATTAGAATGGATACATTCGTGCGAATGAATTAGAATGGATCGGACGAATGAATTAGAATGGATCGTACAAATGGATCATACGAATGGATCATACGAATGAATTAGAATGGATCGCGCGAATGAATTAGAATGGATCGAATGAATGAATTAGAATGGATCGTACGAATGAGTAAGAATGGATCGTACAAATGAATTAGAATGGATTAGAATGGATCGTACGAATGAAATAGAATAGATTGTACGAATGAATTAGAATGGATTCATACGAATGAATTAGAATGGATACATTCGTGCGATTGAATTAGAATGGATCGTACCAATGAGTAAGAATGGATCGTACGAATGAATTAGAATGGATCGTACGAAGGAATTAGAATGGATCGTACGAATGAATTAGAATGGATCGTACGATTGAATTAGAATGGATCATACGAATGAGTAAGAATGGATCGTATGAATGAATTAGATTGGATCGTACGATCCATTCTAATTCATTAGCATGGATCGTGCTAATGAATTAGAATGGAATATACGAATGAATTAGAATGGATCGTACAATGTATCGTACGAATGAATTTGAATGGATACATTTGTACGAATGAATCCAAATGGATTGTATGAATAAATTAGATTGGATCGTACGAATGAATTAGAATGGATCATACGAATTAATTAGAATGGATCGTACGAATGAATTAGAATGGTTACATTCGTGTGAATGAATTAGAATGGATCGTACGAATGAATTAGAATGGATATATTCGTGCAAATGAATTAGAATGGATCGTACGAATGAATTAGAATGGATCATACGAATTAATTAGAATGGATCTTACGAATGAATTAGAATGGATCGTACGAATGAATTAGAATGGATCGTACGAATGAATTAGAATGGATCGTGCGAATGAATTAGAATGGATCGTACGAATGAATTAGAATAGATCGTACGAATGAATTAGAATGGATCGTACGAATGGATTAGAATGGATACATTCGAGCGAATGAATTAGAATGGATCGTACGAATGAATTAGAATGGATCATACGAATGAGTAAGAATGGATCGTACGAATGAATTAGAATGGATCGTACAAATGAATTAGAATGGATCGTACGAATAAATTAGAATGGATACATTCGTCCGAATGAATTAGAATGGATCATACGAATGAGTAAGAATGGATCGTACGAATGAAATAGAATAGATCGTACGAATGAATTAGAATGGAATATACGAATGAATTAGAATGGATCGTACGAATGAATTAGAATGGATCGTACGAATGAATTAGAATGGATCGTGTGAATGAATTCGAATGGATCGTACGATCCATTCTAATTCATTCATACAATCCATTCTAATTCATTCGCATGAATGTATCCATTCTAATCCATTCGTACGATCCATTCTAATCCATTCTTACGATCCATTCTAATTTATTCGCACAAATGTATCCATTCTAATTCATTCGTACGATCCATTCTAATTCATTCGTACGATCTATTCTAATTCATTCGTACGATCCATTCTAATTCATTCGTACGATCCATTCTAATTCATTCGTACGATCCATTCTAATTCATTCGTATGATCCATTCTAATTCATTCGTACGATCCATTTTAATTCATTCGTACGATCCTTTCTAATTCATTCGCACAATCCATTCTATTTCATTCGTACGATCCATTCTTACTCATTGGTACGATCCATTCTAATTCATTCACACGAATGTATCCATTCTAATTCATTTGTACTAATCCATTCTAATTCATTTGTACTAATCCATTCTAATTCATTCTTACAATCCATTCTATTTCATTCGTACGATCCATTCTTACTCATTCGTCTGATCCATTCTAATTCATTCGCACGAATGTATCCATTCTAAATCATTCGTACGATCCATTCTAATTCATTCGTACGATCCATTCTAAATCATTCGTATAATCCATTCTATTTCATTCGTACGATCAATTCTAATTCATTCTATTTCATTCGTACGATCCGTTCTAATTCACTCATACGATCCATTCTAATTCATTCATACGATCCATTCTAATTCATTTGCACGAATATATCCATTCTAATTCATTCGTACGATCAATTCTAATTCATTCGCACGAATGTATCCATTCTAATTCATTCGTACTATCCATTCTAGTTCATTCGTACGATCCATTCTAATTCATTCATACAATCCATTCTAATTCTTTCACACGATCCATTCTAATTCATTCGTAGGATCCATTCTAATTCATTCGTACAATCTATTCTATTTCATTCGTACGATCCATTCTTACTCATTCGTATGAACCATTCTAATTCATTCGCACGAATGTATCCATTTTAATTCATTCATACGAATCCATTCTAATTCATTCGTACAATCCATTCTATTTCATTCGTACGATCCATTCTTACTCATTCGTACGATCCATTCTAATTCATTCGTACGATCCATTCTAATTCATTCGCACGATCCATTCCAATTCATTCGCACGATCCATTCTTACTCATTCGTATGATCCATTCTAATTTATTCGCACGAATGTATCCATTCTAATTCATTCGTACGTCTAATTCATTCGTACGGTCCATTCTAATTCATTCGCACAATCCATTCTATTTCATTCGTATGATCCATTCTTACTCATTCGTATGATCCATTATGGATACATTCGTGCGAATGAATTAGAATGGATCATACGAATGAGTAAGAATGGATCGTACGAATGAAATAGAATGGATTGTGCGAATGAATTAGAATGGATCGTACGAATGAATTAGAATGGATCGTGTGAAAGAATTAGAATGGATTGTATGAATGAATTAGAATAGATCTTATGAATGAATTAGAATGGATCGTACGAATGAATTAGAATGGATCGTACGAATGAATTAGAATGGATACATTCGCGAATGAATTAGAATGGATCGTACGAATGAATTAGAATGGATCGTACGAATGAATTAGAATGGATCTTACGAATGAATTAGAATGGATCGTACGAATGAATTTGAATGGATACATTTGTGCGAATGAATTAGAATGGATCGTACGAATGAATTAGAATGGATCGTATGAATGAATTAGAATGGATCGTACGAATGAATTAGAATGGATCGTACGAAGGAATTAGAATGGATCGTACGAATGAATTAGAATGGATATATTCGTGCAAATGAATTAGAATGGATCGTATGAATGTATTAGAATGGATCGTATGAGTGAATTAGAATGGATCGTGCGAATGAATTAGAATGGATTGTATGAATGAATTAGAATGGATCATACGAATGAATTAGAATGGATCGTACGAATGAATTATAATGGATACATTCGTGCGAATGAATTAGAATGGATCGTACGAATGAATTAGAATGGATCATGCGAATGAATTAGAATGGATCGTACGAATGAACTAGAATGGATACATTCGTGCGAATGAATTAGAATGGATCGTACGAATGAATTAGAATGGATCATACGAATGAATTAGAATGGATCTTACGAATGAATTAGAATGGATCGTACGAATGAATTAGAATGGATCGTAGGAATGAATTAGAATGGATACATTCGTACGAATGAATTAGAATGGATCGGACGAATGAATTAGAATGGATCGTACGAATGAATTAGAATGGATCGTACGAATGAACTAGAATGGATACATTCTTGCGAATGAATTAGAATGGATCGTACGAATGAATTAGAATGGATCGTACGAATGAATTAGAATGGATCTTACGAATGAATTAGAATGGATCGTACGAATGAATTAGAATGGATCGTACGAATGAATTAGACTGGATACATTCGTGCGAATAAATTAGAATGGATCGGACGAATGAATTAGAATGGATCATACGAATGAATTAGAATGGATCTTACGAATGGATTAGAATGGATACATTCGTGCGAATGAATTAGAATGGATCGGACAAATGAATTAGAATGGATCAAATGAATGAATTAGAACGGTTACATTCATGCGAATGAATTAGAATGGATCGTACGAATGGATTAGAATGGATCGTACGAATGGATTAGAATTGATACATTCGAGCGAATGATTTAGAATGGATCGTACGAATGAAATTAGAATGGATCGTACGAATGAATTAGAATAGATCGTACGAATGAATTAGAATGGATCGTACGAATGAATTAGAATGGATCGTGTGAAAGAATTAGAATGGATCGTACGAATGAATTAGAATGGATCGTGCGAATGAATTAGAATGGATCGTACGAATAAATTAGAATGGATCGTGCTAATGAATTAGAACTGATCGAACGAATGAATTAGCATGGATCGTGCATTCGTACGATCCATTCAAATTCATTCGTAAGATCCATTCTAATTCATTCGTACGATCCATTCTAATTCATTCGCATGAATGTATCGATTCTAGTTCATTCGTACGATCCATTCTAATTCATTCGTACGATCCATTTTAATTCATTCATACGATCTATTCTAATTCATTCATACAATCCATTCTAATTCTTTCACACGATCCATTCTAATTCATTCGTACGATCCATTCTAATTCATTCGCACAATCCATTCTATTTCATTCGTATGATCCATTCTTACTCATTCGTGTGATCCATTCTAATTCATTCGCACGAATGTATCCATAATGGATCATACGAATGAGTAAGAATGGATCGTACGAATGAAATAGAATGGATTGTGCGAATGAATTAGAATGGACCGTACGAATGAATTAGAATGGATACATTCGTACGAATGAATTAGAATGGATCATACGAATGAGTAAGAATGGATCGTACGAATGAAATAGAATAGATTGTACGAATGAATTAGAATGGATCGTGCGAATGAATTAGAATGGATCGTACGAATGAATTATAATGGATCGTACGAATGAATTAGAATGGATCGTGCGAATGAATTAGAATGGATCATATTAATGAATTAGAATGGATCGTACAAATGAATTAGAAAGGATACATTCGTGCGAATGAATTAGAATTGATCGTGCGAATCCATTAGACTGGATCGTGCGAATGAATAAGAATGGATCATACGAATGAATTAGAATGGATCGTACGAATGAATTAGAATGGATATATTCGTGCAAATGAATTAGAATGGATCGTATGAATGTATTAGAATGGATCGTATGAGTGAATTAGAATGGATCGTGTGAATGAATTAGAATGGATTGTATGAATGAATTAGAATGGATCGTACGAATGAATTAGAATGGATCGTACGAATGAATTATAATGGATACATTCGTGCGAATGAATTAGAATGGATCGTACGAATGAATTAGAATGGATCATGCGAATGAATTAGAATGGATCGTACGAATGAACTAGAATGGATACATTCGGGCGAATGAATTAGAATGGATCGTACGAATGAATTAGAATGGATCGTACGAATGAATTAGAATGGATCTTACGAATGAATTAGAATGGATCGTACGAATGAATTAGAATGGATCGTAGGAATGAATTAGAATGGATACATTCGTGCGAATGAATTAGAATGGATCGGACGAATGAATTAGAATGGATCGTACGAATGAATTAGAATGGATCGTACGAATGAACTAGAATGGATACATTCGTGCGAATGAATTAGAATGGATCGTACGAATGAATTAGAATGGATCGTACGAATGAATTAGAATGGATCTTACGAATGAATTAGAATGGATCGTACGAATGAATTAGAATGGATCGTACGAATGAATTAGACTGGATACATTCGTGCGAATAAATTAGAATGGATCGGACGAATGAATTAGAATGGATCGTACGAATGAATTAGAATGGATCTTACGAATGGATTAGAATGGATACATTCGTGCGAATGAATTAGAATGGATCGGACGAATGAATTAGAATGGATCGTACGAATGAATTAGAATGGATCAGATGAATGAATTAGAATGGTTACATTCATGCGAATGAATTAGAATGGATCGTACGAATGGATTAGAATGGATCGTACGAATGGATTAGAATTGATACATTCGAGCGAATGATTTAGAATGGATCGTACGAATGAAATTAGAATGGATCGTACGAATGAATTAGAATAGATCGTACGAATGAATTAGAATGGATCGTACGAATGAATTAGAATGGATCGTGTGAAAGAATTAGAATGGATCGTACGAATGAATTAGAATGGATCGTGCGAATGAATTAGAATGGATCGTACGAATGAATTAGAATGGATCGTGCTAATGAATTAGAACTGATCGAACGAATGAATTAGCATGGATCGTGCATTCGTACGATCCATTCAAATTCATTCGTAAGATCCATTCTAATTCATTCGTATGATCCATTCTAATTCATTCGTACGATCCATTCTAATTCATTCGCATGAATGTATCGATTCTAGTTCATTCGTACGATCCATTCTAATTCATTCGTACGATCCATTTTAATTCATTCATACGATCTATTCTAATTCATTCATACAATCCATTCTAATTCTTTCACACGATCCATTCTAATTCATTCGTACGATCCATTCTAATTCATTCGCACAATCCATTCTATTTCATTCGTATGATCCATTCTTACTCATTCGTGTGATCCATTCTAATTCATTCGCAAGAATGTATCCATAATGGATCATACGAATGAGTAAGAATGGATCGTACGAATGAAATAGAATGGATTGTGCGAATGAATTAGAATGGACCGTACGAATGAATTAGAATGGATACATTCGTGCGAATGAATTAGTATGGATCGGACGAATGAATTAGAATGGATCGTACGAATGAATTAGAATGGATCGTACGAATGAATTAGAATGGATCGTACAAATAAATTAGAATGGATACATTCGTCCGAATGAATTAGAATGGATCATACGAATGAGTAAGAATGGATCGTACGAATGAAATAGAATAGATTGTACGAATGAATTAGAATGGATCGTGCGAATGAATTAGAATGGATCGTACGAATGAATTATAATGGATCGTACGAATGAATTAGAATGGATCGTGCGAATGAATTAGAATGGATCATATTAATGAATTAGAATGGATCGTACAAATGAATTAGAATGGATACATTCGTGCGAATGAATTAGAATTGATCGTGCGAATCCATTAGACTGGATCGTGCGAATGAATAAGAATGGATCATACGAATGAATTAGAATGGATTGTACGAATTAATTAGAATGGATACATTCGTGCGAATGAATTAGAATGGATTGTATGAATGAATTAGAATGGATCGTACGAATGAATTAGAAAGGATCATACGAATTAATTAGAATGGATCATACGACTGAATTAGAATGGATCGTACGAATGAATTAGAATGGATCGTACGTATGAACTAGAATGGATCGTACGAATCAACTAGAATGGATACATTCGTGCGAATGAATTAGAATGGATCATACGAATGAATTAGAATGGATCGTACGATTCATTCTAATTCATTCGTACGATCCATTCTAATACATTCGTACGATTCATGCTAATTCATTCGCACGATCCATTCTAATTCATTGGTACGATCCATTCTTATTCATTCATACGATCCATTCTATTCATTCGTATATTCCATTCTAATTCATTCATATGATCCATTCTAACTCATTCGGTGGATCCATCCTAATTCATTCGTATGATCCATTCTAATTCATTCCCACGATCCATTCTAATTCATTCCCACGATCCATTCTAATTCATTCGTACGATCTATTCAAATTCATTCGTACGATCTATTCAAATTCAAATTCATTCATATAATCCATTTAGATTCATTCGCACAAATGTATCCATTCAAATTCATTCGTACGATCCAATCTAATTCATTCGTACGATCCATTCTAATTCATTCGCATGAATATATCCATTCTAATTCTTTCGTACGATGCATTCTAATTCATTCGTACGATCCATTCTAATTCATTCGTACGATCCATTCTAATTCATTCATACGATCCATTCTAATTCATTCGCATGAATGTATCCATTCTAATTCATTCGTACAATCCATTCTATTTCATTCGTACGATCCATTCTTCCTCATTCGTATGATCCATTCTAATTCATTCGTATGATCCATTCTAATTCATTCGTACGATCCATTCTAATTCATTCGTACGATCCATTCTAATTCATTCGCACGATCCATTCTAATTCATTCATACGGTCCATTCTAATTCATTCATACGATCCATTCTATTCGAATGGATCATGCGATCCATTCGAATTCATTCGCACGATCCATTCTAATTCATTCATACGATCCATTCTAATTCATTCATACAATGCATTCTAATTCTTTCACACGATCCATTCTAATTCATTCGTACGATCCATTCTAATTCATTCGTACAATCCATTCTATTTCATTTGTACTATCCATTCTTACTCATTCGTATGATCCATTCTAATTCATTCGCACGAATGTATCCATTCTAATTCATTCATACAATCTATTCTAATTCATTCCGTACGATCCATTCTAATTCATTCGTACGATCGTACGAATGAATTAGAATGGATCGTACCAATGAATTAGAATAGATTGTGCGAATGAATTAGAATGGATCGTACGAATGAATTAGAATGGATCGTACGAATGAATTAGAATGGATCTTACAAATGAATTAGAATGGATCGTACGAATGAATTAGAATGGATCGTACGAATGAATTATAATGGATACATTCGTGCGAATGAATTAGAATGGATCGGACGAATGAATTGGAATGGATCGTACGAATGAATTAGAATGGATCGTACGAATGAATTAGAATGGATACATTCGTCCGAATGAATTAGAATGGATCATATGAATGAGTAAGAATGGATCGTACGAATGAATTAGAATGGATCGTATGAATGAATTAGAATGGATCGTGCGAATGAATTCGAATGGATCGTATGAATTCATTCTAATTCATTCATACAATCCATTCTAATTCTTTCACACGATCTATTCTAATTCATTCGTAGGATCCATTCTATTTCATTCGTACGATCCATTCTTACTCATTCGTATGATCCATTCTAATTCATTCGCACGAATGTATCCATTCTAATTCATTCATACAATCCATTCTAATTTATTCCGTACGATCCATTCTAATTCATTCGTACGATCGTACGAATGAATTAGAATAGATCGTAAGAATTAGAATGGATTGTATGAATGAATTAGAATGAATTCGTACGATCCATTCGAATTCATTCGCACGATCAATTCTAATTCATTCATACGATCCATTCTAATTCAGTCATACAATCCATTCTAATTCTTTCACACGATCCATTCTAATTCATTCATAGGATCCATTCTAATTCATTCGTACAATCTATTCTAATACATTCGTACGATCCATTCTAATTCTTTCGCATGAATGTAACCATTCTAATTCATTCATTTGATCCATTCTAATTTATTCGTACGATCCATTCTAATTCATTCGTCCGATCCATTCTAATTCATTCGCACGAATGTATCCATTCTAATTCATTCGTACGATCTATTCTAATTCATTCGTACGATCCATTCTAATTCATTCGTAAGATCCATTCTAATTCATTCATACGATCCATTCTAATTCATTCGTACGATCCATTCTAATTCATTCGCACGAATGTATCCATTCTAGTTCATTCGTACGATCCATTCTAATTCATTCGTACGATCCATTCTAATTCATTCGCACGATCCATTCTAATTCATTCGTACGATCAATTCTAATTCATTCGCACGAATGTATCCATTCTAATTCATTCGTATGATCCTGTATTAGAATGGATCGTACGAATGAATTAGAATGGATACCTTTGTGCATATGAATTAGAATGGATCGTACGAATGAATTAGAATGGATCATATTAATGAATTAGAATGGATCGTACGAATGAATTAGAATGGATACATTCGTGCGAATGAATTAGAATGGATCGTGCACGAATGTATCCATTCTAATTCATTCGTACGATTCATTCTAATTCATTAGCATGATCCATTCTAATTCATTCGTACGATCCATTCTAATCCATATGCACAAAGGTATCCATTCTAATCCATTCGTAGGATCCATTCTAATCCATTCGTACGATCCATTCTAATTCATTCGTACGATCCATTCTAATTCATTCGCTCGAATGTATCCATTCTAATCCATTCGTACGATCCATTCTAATCCATTCGTACGATCCATTCTAATTCATTCGCATGAATGTAACCATTCTAATTCATTCATTTGATCCATTCTAATTCATTCGTACGATCCATTCTAATTCATTCGTCCAATCCATTCTAATTCATTCGCACGGATGTATCAATTCTAATTCATACGTACGATCCATTCTAATTCATTCGCACGATCTATTCTAATCCATTCGTACGATCCATTCTAATTTATTCGCACGAATGTATCCATTATAATTCATTCGTACGATCCATTCTAATTCACTCGCACAATCTATTCTAATTCATTCATACGATCCATTCTAATTCATTCGCACGAATGTATCCATTCTAATTCATTCATACGATCCATTCTACTTCATTCGTACTATCCGTTCTAATTCACTCATACGATCCATTCTAATTCATTCATACGATCCATTCTAATTCATTTGCACGAATAAATCCATTCTAATTCATTCGTACGATCCATTCTAATTCATTCGTACGATCCATTCTAATTCCTTCGTACGATCCATTCTAATTCATTCGTACGATCCATTCTAATTCATTCGTACAATCTATTCTAATTCATTCGTACGAATGGATACATTCGTGTAAATGAATTAGAATGGATCGTACGAATGAGTAAGAATGGATCGTACGAATGAAATAGAATAGATTGCAAGAATGAATTAGAATGGATCGTACGAATGAATTAGAATGGATCGTGTGAAAGAATTAGAATGGATTATATGAATGAATTAGAATGGATCGTATGAAGGAATTAGAATGGATACATTTGTGCGAATGAATTAGAATGGATCGTACGAATAAATTAGAATGGATCGTATGAATGAATTAGAATGGATCGTACAAATGAATTAGAATGGATCGTGCGAATGAGTTAGAATGGATCGTACGAATGAATTAGAATGGATCGTACGAATGAACTAGAATGGATACATTCGTGCGAATGAATTAGAATGGATTGTATGAATGAATAAGAATGGATCGTACGAATGAATTAGAATGGATCGTATGAGTGAATTAGAATGGATACGAAGGAATTAGAATGGATCGTACGAAGGAATTAGAATGGATCATACGAATGAAATAGAATGGATCGTACGAAGGAATTAGAATGGATCGTACGAAGGAATTAGAATGGATCGTACGAAGGAATTAGAATGGATTTATTCGTGCAAATGAATTTGAATGGATCGTATGAATGAATTAGAATGGATCGTATGAGTGAATTAGAACGGATAGTACGAATGAAGTAGAATGGATCGTATGAATGAATTAGAATGGATACATTCGTGCGAATGAATTAGAATGGATCGTATGAATGAATTAGATTAATAGATTGTCCGAGTGAATTAGAATGGATCGTACGAATGAATTATAATGGATACATTCGTGCGAATAAATTAGAATGGATCGGACGAATGAATTAGAATGGATCGTACGAATGAATTAGAATGGATCGTACGAATGAATTAGAATGGATACATTCGTCCGAATGAATTAGAATGGATTATACGAATGAGTAAGAATGGATCGTATGAATGAAATAGAATAGATTGTACGAATGAATTAGAATGGATCCTACGAATGAATTAGAATTGATCGTGTAGAAGAATTAGAATGGATTGTATGAATGAATTAGAATGGATCGTATGAATGAATTAGAATGGATCGTGCGAATGAATTCGAATGGATCGTACGAATTCTTTCTAATTCATTCATTCAATCCATTCTAATTCTTTCACACGATCTATTCTAATTCATTTGTAGGATCCATTCTAATTCATTCGTACAATCTATTCTATTTCATTCGTACGATCCATTCTTACTCATTCGTATGATCCATTCTAATTCATTCGGACGAATGTATCCATTCTAATTCATTCGTACGATCCATTCTAATTAATTCGCACGAATGTATCCATTCTAATTCATTCGTACGGTCCATTCTAATTCATTCGCACAATCCATTCTAATTCTTTCACACGATCCATTCTAATTCATTCGCACGAATGTATCCATTCTAGTTCATTCGTACGATCCATTCTAATTCATTCGTACGATCCATTCTAATCCATTCGTACGATCCATTCTAATTCATTCATACGATCCATTCTAATTCATTCATACAATCCATTCTAATTCTTTCACACGATCCATTCTAATTCATTCGTAGGATCCATTCTAATTCATTCGTACAATCTATTCTATTTTATTCGTACGATCCATTCTTACTCATTCGTATGATCCATTCTAATTCATTCGGACGAATGTATCCATTCTAATTTATTCGTACGATCCATTCTAATTCATTCGTACGATCCATTCTAATTCATTCGTACGATCCATTCTTACTTATTCGTATGATCCATTCTAATTCATTCGTACGATCCATTCTAATTCATTCGTACGATCGATTCTAAATCATTCGCACTATCCATTCTAACTCATTCGTACGATCCATTCTAATTCATTCATATGATCCATTCTAATTTATTCGTTCAAATATATCCATTCTAATTCATTCCGTATGATCCATTCTAATTCATTCGTACGATCCATTCTAATTCATTCGTACGAATATATCCATTCTAATTCATTCATACGATCCATTCTAATTCATTCGTACGATCCATTCTAATTCATTCGTAAGATTCATTCTAATTCATTCGTACGATCCATTCTAATTCATTCGTACGATCCATTCTAATTCATTCGCACGAATGTATCCATTCTATTTCATTCGTACGATACAATCTAATTCATTCGTACGATCTATTCTAATTCATTCGCACGATCCATTCTAATTCATTCGTACGATCAATTCTAATTCATTCGCATGAATGTATCCATTCTAATTCATTCGTACGATCCATTCTAATTCATTCATACCATCCATTCTAATTCATTCATACAATCCATTCTAATTCTTTCACACGATCCATTCTAATTCATTCGTAGGATCCATTCTAATTCATTCGTACAATCTATTCTATTTCATTCGTACGATCTATTCTTACTCATTCGTATGATCCATTCTAATTCATTCAGTCGAATGTATCCATTCTAATTTATTCGTACGATCCATTCTAATTCATTCGTACGATCCATTCTAATTCATTTGTACGATCCATTCTAATTCATTTGTCCGATCCATTCTAATTCATTAGCACGAATGTATCCATTCTAATTCATTCGTACGATCCATTCTAATTCATTCGTACGATCCATTCTAATTCATTCGTAAGATCCATTCTAATTCATTCGTACGATCCATTCTAATTCATTCGTACGATCCATTCGTCCGATCCATTCTAATTCATTCGCACGATCTATTCTAATTCAATCACTCATTTAATCCATTCTAATTCATTCGTACGATCCATTCTAATTCATTCGTCCGATCCATTCTTACTCATTCGTATGATCAATTCTAATTCATTCCCACGAATGTATCCATTCTAATTCATTCGTACGGTCCGGAATTAGAATGGATCGTACGAATGAATTAGAATGGATACCTTTGTGCATATGAATTAGAATGGATCGTACGAATGAATTAGAATGGATACATTCGTGCGAATGAATTAGAATGGATTGTGCGAATGAATATGAACAGATCGTGTGAATGAATTAGAATGGATCGTTCGAATGAATTAGAATGGATCGTATGTACGAATGAATTAGAATGGATACATTCGTGTGAATGAATTAGAATGGATCGTACGAATGAATTAGAATGGATCGTGCGAATGAATTAGAATGGATCGTACGAATGAATTAGAATGGATCGTACGAATGAACTAGAATGGATATATTCGTGGGAATGTATTAGAATGGATCGTACGAATGAATTAGAATGGATCGTACGAATGAATTAGAATGGATCAAATGAATGAATTAGAATGGTTACATTCATGCGAATGAATTAGAATGGATCGTACGAATGGATTAGAATGGATCGTACAAATGGATTAGAATGGATACATTCGTGCGAATGAATTAGAATGGATCATACGAATGAGTAAGAATGGATCGTACGAATGAAATAGAATGGATTGTACGAATGAATTAGAATGGATCGTGCGAATGAATTTGAATGGATCGTACGAATGAATTAGAATGGATCGTGCTAATGAATTAGAATTGATCGTACGAATGAAATAGAATGGATTGTATGAATGATTTAGAATGGATCGTACGAATGAATTAGAATGAATCGTATGAATGAATTAGAAAGTTTACATTCATGCGATTGAATTAGAATTAGAATGGATCATACGAATGAGTAAGAATGGATCGTATGAATGAAATAGAATGGATTGTACGAATTAATTAGAATGGATTCGTACGAATGAATTAGAATGGATATATTCGTGTGAATGAATTAGAATGGATACATTCGTGCGAATGAATTAGAATGGATCATACGAATGAGTAAGAATGGATCGTATGAATGAAATAGAATGGATTGTACGAATTAATTAGAATGGATTCGTACGAATGAATTAGAATGGATATATTCGTGTGAATGAATTAGAATGGATCGTACCAATGAGTAAGAATGGATCGTACGAATGAAATCGAATGGATTGTGCGAATGAATTAGAATGGATCGTACGAATGAATTAGATTGGATCGTGTGAAAGAATTAGAATGGATTGTATGAATGAATTAGAATAGATCGTATGAATGAATTAGAATGGATCGTACGAATGAATTAGAATGGATCGTACGAATGAATTAGAATGGATACATTCGTGCGAATGAATTAGAATGGATACATTCGTGCGAAAGAATTAGAATAGATCGTATGAATGAATTAGAATGGATCCTATGAATGAATTAGAATGGATCGTGAGAATGAATTAGAATGGATCGTACGAATGAATTAGAATGGATCGTGCTAATGAATTAGAATTGATCGAACGAATGAAATACCATGGATCGTGCTAATGAATTAGAATGGAACGTACGAATGAATTAGAATGGATCGTGTGAAAGAATTAAAATGGATTGTATGAATGAATTAGAATGAATTCATACGATCCATTCGAATTCATTCGCACGATCCATTCTAATTCATTCATACGATCCATTCTAATTCATTCATACAATCCATTCTAATTCTTTCACACGATCCATTCTAATTCATTCGTAGGATCCATTCTAATTTATTCGTACAATCTATTCTATTTCATTCGTACGATCCATTCTTACTCATTCGTATGATCCATTCTAATTCATTCGGACGAATGTATCCATTCTAATTTATTCATACGATCAATTCTAATTCATTCGTACGATCCATTCGAATTCATTCGTCCGATCCATTCTAATTCATTCGCACGAATGTATCCATTCTAATTCATTCGTACGATCCATTCTAATTCATTCGTACGATCCATTCTAATTCATTCGTACGATCCATTCTAATTCATTCGTACGATCCATTCTAATTCATTCACACGAATGTATCCATTCTAGTTCATTCGTACGATCCATTCTAATTCATTCATACAATCCATTCTAATTCATTCGCACGAATGTAACCATTCTAATTCATTCGTACGGTCAGTTCTAATTCATTCACAAAATCTATTCTAATTCATTCATACGATCCATTCTAATTCATTCACACGAATGTATCCATTCTAATTCATTCATACGATCCATTCTAATTCATTCGTACGATCCATTCTAATTCACTCATACGATCCATTCTAATACATTCATACGATCCATTCTAATTCATTTGCACGAATATATCCATTCTAATTCATTCGTACGATCCATTCTAATTCCTTCGTACGATCCATTCTAATTCATTCGTACGATCTATTCTAATTCATTCGTACGATCCATTCTAATTCATTCGTACGATCCATTCTAATTCCTTCGTACGATCCATTCTAATTCATTCGTACGATCCATTCTATTTCATTCATACAATCCATTCTAATTCTTTCACACGATCCATTCTAATTCATTCGTACGATCCATTCTAATTCATTCATGCAATCCATTCTATTTCATTCGTACGATCTATTCTTACTCATTCGTACGATCCATTCTAATTCATTCACAGAAATGTATCCATTCGTACGAATGAATTAGAATAGATTGTAAGAATGAATTAGAATGGATCGTACGAATGAATTAGAATGGATCGTACGAAGGAATTAGAATGGATCGTACGAATGAATTAGAATGGATCCTACGAATGAATTAGAATAGATCCTACGAATGAATTAGAATGGATCGTACGAAGGAATTAGAATGGATCGTACGAATGAATTAGACTGGATCGTACGAATGAATTTGAATGGATACATTTGTGCGAATGAATCTAAATGGATTGTATGAATGAATTACAATGGATCGTACGAATGAATTAGAATGGATCGTACGAATGAATTAGAATAGCTCATACGAATGAATTCGAATGAATCGTATGAATGAATTAGAATGGTTACATTCGTGCGAATGAATTAGAATAGATCGTATGAATAAATTAGAATGGATCGTACGAATAAATTAGAATGGATCGTGGGAATGAATTTGAATGGATCGTACGAATGAATTAGAATGGATCCACCGAATGAGTTAGAATGGATCATACGAATGAATTAGAATGGATTGTACGAATGAATTAGAATGGATTGTGCGAATGAATTAGAATGGATCGTATGAATGAATAAGAATGGATCGTATGAATGAATTAGAATGGATCGTGCGAATGAATTAGCATGAATCGTACGAATGTGTTAGAATGGATCGTACGAATGAATTAAAATGAATCGTACGATCCATTCTAATTCAATCGTCCGATCCATTCTAATTCATTCGCATGAATGTATCCATTCGAATTCATTCGTACAATCCATTCTATTTCATTCGTACGATCCATTCTTACTCATTCGTATGATCCATTGTAATTCATTCGTACGATCCATTCTAATTCATTCGTACGATCCATTCTAATTCATTCGTACGATCCATTCTAATTCATTCATACGATCCATTCTAATTCATTCATACGATCCATTCTAATTCATTCGCCTGATCCATTCTAATTCATTCATACGATCCATTCTATTCGAATGGATCATGCGATCCATTCGAATTCATTCGCACGATCCATTCTAATTCATTCATACGATCCATTCTAATTCATTCATACAATGCATTCTAATTCTTTCGCACGATCCATTCTAATTCATTCATACGATCCATTCTAATTCATTCGTACGATCCATTCTAATTCACTCATACGATCCATTCTAATACATTCATACGATCCATTCTAATTCATTTGCTTGAATATATCCATTCTAATTCATTCGTACGATCCATTCTAATTCCTTCGTACGATCCATTATAATTCATTCGTACGATCTATTCTAATTCATTCGTACGATCCATTCTAATTCATTCGTACGATCCATTCTAATTCCTTCGTACGATCCATTCTAATTCATTCGTACGATCCATTCTAATTCATTCATACAATCCATTCTAATTCTTTCACACGATCCATTCTAATTCATTCGTACGATCCATTCTAATTCATTCGTGCAATCCATTCTATTTCATTCGTACGATCCATTCTTCCTCATTCGTACGATCTATTCTAATTTATTTGTACGATCCATTCTAATTCATTCATACGATCTATTCTAATTCATTCATACAATCCATTCTAATTCTTTCACATGATCCATTCTAATTCATTCGTACGATCCATTCTAATTCATTCGCACAATCCATTCTATTTCATTCGTACGATCCATTCTTACTCATTGGTACGATCCATTCTAATTCATTCGCACGAATGTATCCATTCTAATTCATTCGTACGAATCCATTCTAATTCATTCGTACAATCTATTCTATTTCATTCGTACGATCCATTCTTACTCATTCGTATGATCCGTTCTAATTCATTCGGATGAATGTATCCATTCTAATTCATTCGTACGATCCATTCTAATTCATTCGTATGATCCATTCTAATTCATTCGCACGAATGTATCCATTCTAATTCATTCGTACGATCCATTCTAATTCATTCGTACGATCCATTCTAATTCATTCGCACGAATGTATCCATTCTAGTTCATTCGTACGATCCATTCTAAATCATTCGTACGATCCATTCTAATTCATTCGCACGATCCATTCTAATTCATTCGTACGATCCATTCTAATTCATTCATACGATCCATTCTAATTCATTCGTACGATCCATTCTAATTCATTCGCAAAAATGTATCCATTCTAATTCATTCGTACGATCCATTCTAATTCATTCGCACGATCCATTCTAATTTATTCGTACGATCCATTCTAATTCTTTCACACGATCCATTCTAATTCATTCGTGCGATCCATTCTAATTCATTCGCACGATCCATTCTAATTCATTCGTACGATCCATTCTAATTCATTCATACGATCCATTCTAATTCATTCGTATGATCCATTCTAATTCATTCGCATAAATGTATCCATTCTAATTCATTCGTACGATCCATTCTAATTCATTCGCACGATCTATTCTAATTCATTCGCACGATCCATTCTAATTCATTCGCACGATCCATTCTAATTCAGTCGTACGATCCATTCTAATTCATTCGTATGATCCATTCTAATTAATTCGTATGATCCATTCTAATTCATTCGTACGATCCATTCTAATTCATTCATACAATCCATTCCAATTCATTCGCACGAATGTATCCATTCTAATTAATTCGTACGATCCATTCTAATTCATTCGTATGATCTATTCTTATTCATTCGCACGATCCAGTCTAATTGATTCGCACGATCCATTCTAATTCATTCGCACGAATGTATCCATTCTAATTCATTCGTACGATCCATTCTAATTCATTAATATGATCCATTCTAGTTCAATCGTACGATCCATTCTAATTCATATGCACAAAGGTATCCATTCTAATTCATTCGCACGAAAGAATTAGAATGGATTGTATGAAAGAATTAGAATGGATCGTGCGAATGAATTAGAATGGATCATACGAAGGAATTAGAATGGATCGTACGAATGAGTAAGAATGGATCGTACGAATGAATTAGAATGGATCATACGAATGAATTAGAATGGATCGTACGAATTAATTAGAATGGATCGTACGAATGAATTAGAATGGATCATACGAATGAATTAGAATGGATACATTCGTGCGAATGAATTAGAATGGATCGTACGAATGAATTAGAATGGATACATTTGTGCGAATGAATTAGAATGGATCGTACGAATGAATTAGAATGGATCGTATGAATGAATTAGAATGGATCGTACGAATGAATTAGAATGGATCATGCGAATGAATTAGAATGGATCGTACGAATGAATTAGAATGGATCGTACGAATGAACTAGAATGGATACATTCGTATCAATGAATTTGAATGGATCGTACGAATGAATTAGAATGGATCGTACGAATGAATTAGAATGGATCTTACGAATGAATTAGAATGGATCGTACAAATGAATTAGAATGGATCGTACGAATGAATTAGAATGGATACATTCGTGCGAATGAATTAGAATGGATCGGACGAATGAATTAGAATGGATCGTACGAATGAATTAGAATGGATCGTACGAATAAATTAGAATGGATACATTCGTCCGAATGAATTAGAATGGATCATATGAATGAGTAAGAATGGATCGTACGAATGAAATAGAATAGATTGTACGAATGAATTAGAATGGATCCTACGATTGAATTAGAATGGATCGTGTGAAAGAATTAGAATGGATTGTATGAATGAATTAGAATGGATCGTATGAATGAATTAGAATGGATCGTGCGAATGAATTCGAATGGATCGTATGAATTCATTCTAATTCATTCATACAATCCATTCTAATTCTTTCACACGATCTATTCTAATTCATTCGTAGGATCCATTCTAATTCATTCGTACAATCCATTCTATTTCATTCGTACGATCCATTCTTACTCATTCGTATGATCCATTCTAATTCATTCGCACGAATGTATCCATTCTAATTCATTCATACAATCCATCTAATTCATTCCGTACGATCCATTCTAATTCATTCGTACGATCATATGAATGAATTAGAATGGATCGTAAGAATTAGAATGGATTGTATGAATGAATTAGAATGAATTCGTACGATCCATTCGAATTCATTCGCACGATCAATTCTAATTCATTCATACGATCCATTGTAATTCATTCATACAATCCATTCTAATTCTTTCACACGATCCATTCTAATTCATTCGTAGGATCCATTCTAATTCATTCGTACAATCTATTCTAATACATTCGTACAATCCATTCTAATTCATTCGCATGAATGTAACCATCCTAATTCATTCATTTGATCCATTCTAATTTATTCGTACGATCCATTCTAATTCATTCGTCCGATCCATTCTAATTCATTCGCACGAATGTATCCATTCTAATTCATTCGTACGATCCATTCTAATTCATTCGTACGATCCATTCTAATTCATTCGTAAGATCCATTCTAATTCATTCATACGATCCATTCTAATTCATTCGTACGATCCATTCTAATTCATTCGCACGAATGTATCCATTCTAGTTCATTCGTACGATCCATTCTAATTCATTCGTACGATCCATTCTAATTCATTCGCACGATCCATTCTAATTCATTCGTACGATCATTTCTAATTCATTCGCACGAATGTATCCATTCTAATTCATTCGTACGATCCTGAATTAAAATGGATCGTACGAATGAATTAGAATGGGTACCTTTGTGCATATGATTTAGAATGGATCGTACGAATGAATTAGAATGAATCATATTAATGAATTAGAATGGATCGTACGAATGAATTAGAATGGATATATTCGTGCGAATGAATTAGAATGGATCGTGCACGAATGTATCCATTCTAATTCATTCGTACGATCCATTCTAATTCATTAATATGATCCATTCTAATTCATTCGTACGATCCATTCTAATTCATATGCACAAAGGTATCCATTCTAATCCATTCGTAGGATCCATTCTAATCCATTCGTACGATCGATTCTAATTCATTCGTACGATCCATTCTAATTCATTCGCTCGAATGTATCCATTCTAATCCATTCGTACGATCCATTCTAATCCATTCGTACGATCCATTCTAATTCATTCGCATGACTGTAACCATTCTAATTCATTCATTTGATCCATTCTAATTCATTCGTACGATCCATTCTAATTCATTCGTCCGATCCATTCTAATTCATTCGCACAAATGTATCAATTCTAATTCATTCGTACGATCCATTCTAATTCATTCGCATGATCCATTCTCATCCATTCGTACGATCCATTCTAATTCATTCGTACGATCCATTCTAATTCATTCACTCGAATGTATCCATTCTAATCCATTCGTACGATCCATTCTAATCCATTCGTACGCTCCATTCTAATTCATTCGCATGAATGTAACCATTCTAATTCATTCATTTGATCCATTCTAATTCATTCGTACGATCCTTTCTAATTCATTCGTCCGATCCATTCTAATTCATTCGCACGAATGTATCCATTCTAATTCATTTGCACGATCCATTCTAATTCATTCGTACGATCCATTCTAATTCATTCGTACGATCCATTCTAATTCATTCGTAGGATCCATTCTAATTCATTCGTACAATCTATTCTATTTCATTCGTAAGATCCATTCTTACTCATTCGTATGATCCATTCTAATTCATTCGGACGAATGTATCCATTCTAATTTATTCGTACAATCCATTCTAATTCATTCGTACGATCCATTCTTACTCATTCGTACGATCCATTCTAATTCCTTCGTACGATCCATTCTAATTCCTTCGTACGATCCATTCTAATTCATTCGCACGATCCATTCTAATTCTTTCATACAATCCATTCTAATTCTTTTGTGCGAATGAATTAGAATGGATATCTTTGTGCATATGAATTAGAATGGATCGTACGAATGAATTAGAATGGATCATATTAATGAATTAGAATGGATCGTACGAATGAATTAGAATGGATACATTCGTGCGAATGAATTAGAATGGATCGTGCGAATCAATTAGACTGGATCGTGCGAATGAATAAGAATAGATCATACGAATGAATTAGAATGGATCGTACGAATTAATTAGAATGGATACATTCGTGCGAATGAATTAGAATAGATTGTATGAATGAATTAGAATGGATCGTACGAATGAATTAGAATGGATCATACGAATGAATTAGAATGGATCATACGAATGAATTAGAATGGATCGTATGAAAGAATTAGAATGGATCGTGCGAATGAATTAGAAGGGATCGTACGAATGAATTAGAATGGATACATTTGTGCGAATGAATTAGAATGGATCGTTCGAATGAATTAGAATGGATCGTATGAATGAATTAGAACGGATCGTACGAATGAATTAGAATGGATCGTGCGAATGAATTAGAATGGATCGTACAAATGAATTAGAATGGATCGTGTGAAAGAATTAGAATGGATCGTATGAATGAATTAGAATGGATCGTGCGAATGAATTAGAATGGATCGTACGAATGAATTAGAATGGATACATTTGTGCGAATGAATTAGAATGGATCGTACGAATGAATTAGAATGGATCGTATTAATAAATTAGAATGGATCGTACGAATGAATTAGAATGGATCGTGCGATTGAATTAGAATGGATCGTACGAATGAATTAGAATGGATCGCACGAATGAACTAGAATGGATACATTCGTGCGAATGAATTAGAATGGATCGTACGAATGAATTAGAATGGATCGTACGAATGAATTAGAATGGATCTTACGAATGAATTAGAATGTATCGTACGAATGAATTAGAATGGATATATTCGTGCGAATGAATTAGAATGGATCGGACGAATGAATTAGAATAGATCGTATGAATAAATTAGAATGGATACATTCGTCCGAATGAATTAGAATGGATCATACGAATGAGTAAGAATGGATCGTACGAATGAAATAGAATAGATTGTACGAATGAATTAGAATGGATTCATACGAATGAATTAGAATAGATCGTACGAATGAATTAGAATGGATCGTACGAATAAATTAGAATGGATACATTCGTCCGAATGAATTAGAATGGATCATACGAATGAGTAAGAATGGATCGTACGAATGAAATAGAATAGATTGTACGAATGAATTAGAATGGATTCGTACGAATGAATTAGAATGGATACATTCATGCGAATGAATTAGAATGGATCGTACCAATGCGTAAGAATGGATCGTACGAATGAAATAGAATGGATTGTGCGAATGAATTAGAATGGATCATACGTATGAATTAGAATGGATCGTGTGAAAGAATTAGAATGGATTGTATGAATGAATTAGAATAGATCGTATGAATGAATTAGAATGGATCGTACAAATGAATTAGAATGGATCGTACGTATGAATTAGAATGGATACATTCATGCGAATGAATTAGAATGGATACATTCGTGCGAAAGAATTAGAATAGATCGTATGAATGAATTAGAATGGATCCTATGAATGAATTAGAATGGATCGTGCGAATGAATTAGAATGGATCGTACGAATGAATTAGAATAGATCGTACGAATGAATTAGAATGGATCGTACGAATGAATTAGAATGGATCAAATGAATGAATTAGAATAGTTACATTCATGCGAATGAATTAGAATGGATCGTACGAATGGATTAGAATGGATCGTATGAGTGAATTAGAATGGATCGTATGAAATATGAATGGATTAGAATGGATCGTATGAGTGAATTAGAATGGATCGTACGAATGAAATAGAATGGATCGTACGAAGGAATTAGAATGGATCGTACGAAGGAATTAGAATGCATTCGTATGATCCATTCTAATTCATTCGGACGAATGTATCCATTCTAATTTATTCGTACGATCCATTCTAATTCATTCGTACAATCCATTCTTACTCATTCGTATGATCCATTCTAATTCATTCGAACAATCCATTCTAATTCATTCGCACGAATGTATCCATTCCATTCGTACGATCCATTCATACGATCCATTCTAATTCATTAGCACGATCCATTCTAATTCATTCGTACGTTCCATTCTAATTCATTCGCACGATCCATTCTAATTCATTCATAGGATCCATTCTAATTCATTCATACGATCTATTCTAATTCTTTCGCACGAATGTATCCATTCTAATTCATTCGCACGAATGTATCCATTCTAATTCATTGATATGATCCATTCTAATTCTTTCACACAATCCATTCTAATTCATTCGGAGGATCCATTCTAATTCATTCGTACAATGTGTAAGAATGGATCGTACGAATGAAATAGAATGGATTGTACGAATGATTTAGAATGGATACATTCATGCGAATGAATTAGAATGGATTGTGCGAATGAATTAGAATGGATCGAACGAATGAATTAGAATGGATCGTGTGAAAGAATTAGAATGGATTATATGAATGAATTAGAATAGATCGTATGAATGAATTAGAATGGATCGTATGAGTGAATTAGAATGGATACGAAGGAATTAGAATGGATCGTACGAAGGAATTAGAATGGATCATACGAATGAATTAGAATGGATCGTGCTAATGAATTAGAATTGATCGAACGAATTCATTCTAATTCATTCATACAATCCATTCTAATTCTTTCACACGATCCATTCTAATTCATTCGTACGATCCATTCTTACTCATTGGTACGATCCATTCTAATTCATTCGCACGAATGTATCCATTCTAATTCATTCGTACGAATCCATTCTAATTCATTCGTACGATCCATTCTAATACATTCATACGATCCATTCTAATTCATTTGCACGTATATATTCATTCTAATTCATTCGTACGATCCATTCTAATTCTTTCGTACGATCCATTCTAATTCATTCGTACGATCCATTCTAATTCATTCGTACGATCCATTCTAATTCATTCGCACGAATGTATCCATTCTAGTTCATTCGTACGATCCATTCTAATTCATTCGTACGATCCATTCTAATTCATTCATACGATCTATTCTAATTCATTCATACAATCCATTCTAATTCTTTATTCGTACGATCCATTCTAATTCATTCATACGATCCATTCTAATTCATTCGCACGAATGTATCCATTCTAATTCATTCGTACGATCCATTCTAATTCATTCACACGTGCAAATGAATTAGAATGGATCGTATGAATGTATTAGAATGGATCGTGCGAATGAATTAGAATGGATCGTACGAATGAATTAGAATGGATTGTACGAATGAATTAGAATGGATCTTACGAATGAATTAGAATGGATCGTGCGAATGAATTAGCATGAATCGTAAGAATGTATTAGAATGGATCGTACGAATGAATGAATTAGAATAGATCGTATGAATGAATTAGAATGGATCGTACCAATGAATTAGAATGGATTGTACGAATGAATTAGACTGGATCGTACGAATGAATTAGAATGGATCGTACGAATGAATTTGAATGGATCTTACGAATGAATTAGAATGGATCGTACGAATGAATTAGAATGGATCGTACGAATAAATTAGAATGGATACATTCGTCCGAATGAATTAGAGTGGATCATACGAATGAGTAAGAATGGATCGTGCAAATGAATTAGAATGGATCTTACGAATGAATTAGAATAGATCGTACGAATGAATTAGAATGGATCGTACGAATGAATTAGAATGGATCTTACGAATGAATTAGAATGGATCGTACGAATAAATTAGAATAGATCGTATGAATGGTTTAGAATGGATACATCCGTGCGAATGAATTAGAATGGATCGGACGAATGAATTAAAATGGATCGTACGAGTGAATTAGAATGGATCAAATGAATGAATTAGAATGGTTACATTGATGCGAATGAATTAGAATGGATCATACGAATGGATTAGAATGGATCGTACGAATGGATTAGAATTAATACATTCGTGCGAATGAATTAGAATGGATCATTCGAATGAGTAAGAATGGATCGTACGAATGAAATAGAATGGATTGTACGAATGAATTAGAATGGATCGTGCGAATGAATTTGAATGGATCGTACGAATGAATTAGAATGGATCGTACGAATGAATTAGAATGGATCGTACGAATGAATTAGAATGGATACATTCGTGCGAATGAATTAGAATGGATACATTCGTGCGAAAGAATTAGAATAGATCGTATGAATGAGTTAGAATGGTTCCTATGAATGAATTAGAATGGATCGTGCGAATGAATTAGAATGGATCGTACGAATGAATTAGAATGGATCGTACGAATGAATTAGAATGGATCATACGAATGAATTAGAATGGATCATACGAATGAGTAAGAATGGATCGTACGAATGAAATAGAATGGATTGTACGAATGAATTAGAATGGATCGTACGAATGAATTAGAATGGATCATGTGAAAGAATTAGAATGGATTGTATGAATGAATTAGAATAGATCATATGAATGAATTAGAATGGATCGCGCGAATGAATTAGAATGGATCGTACGAATGAATTAGAATGGATCGTACGAATGAATTAGAATGGATCATATGAATGAATTAGAATGGATCATACGAATGAGTAAGAATGGATCGTACGAATGAAATAGAATGGATTGTACGAATGAATTAGAATGGATACATTCGTGCGAATGAAATAGAATGGATCGTATGAATGAATTAGAATAGATTTTGTGAATGAATTAGAACTGATCGTACAAATGAATTAGAATGGATACATTCGTGCGAATGAATTAGAATGGATTGTATGAATGAATTAGAATGGATCCTATGAATGAATTAGAATGGATCGTACGAATGAATTAGAATGGATACATTCGTGTGAATGAATTAGAATTGATCGTACGAATGAATTAGAATGGATCGTACGTACGAATGAATTAGAATGGATCGTACGTACGAATGAATTAGAATGGATCAAATGAATGAATTAGAATGGTTACATTCATGCGAATGAATTAGAATGGATCGTACGAATGGATTAGAATGGATCGTACGAATGGATTAGAATGGATACATTCGAGCGTACGATCCATTCTAATTCATTCATCCGATCCATTCTAATTCATTCGCACGAATGTATCCATTCTAATTCATTCGTACGATCCATTCTTATTCATTCGTACGATCCATTCTAATTCATTCGTAAGATCCATTCTAATTCATTCGTACGATCCATTCTAATTCATTCGTACGATCAATTCTAATTCATTCGCACGAATGTATCCATTCTAGTTCATTCGTACGATCCATTCTAATTCATTCGTACGATCCATTCTAATTCATTCGCACTATCCATTCTAATTCATTCGTACGATCCATTCTAAGTCATTCATACGATCCATTCTAATTCATTCGTACGATCCATTCTAATTCATTCGCACAAATGTATCCATTCTAATTCATTCGTACGATCCATTCTAATTCATTCGCACGATCCATTCTAATTAGTTCGTACGATCCATTCTAATTCTTTCACACGATCCATTCTAATTCATTCGTACAATCCATTCTAATTCATTCGCACGATCCATTCTAATTCATTCGTACGATCCATTCTAATTCATTCATACGATCCTTTCCAATTCATTCGTACGATCCATTCTAATTCATTCGCACAAATGTATTCATTCTAATTCATTCGTACGATCCATTCTAATTCATTCGCACGATCCATTCTAATTCATTCGTACGATCCATTCTAATTCATTCGTAGGATCCATTCTAATTCATTCGTATGATCCATTCTATTTAATTCGTATGATCCATTCTAATTCATTCGTACGATCCATTCTAATTCATTCATACAATCCATTTTAATTCATTTGCACGAATGTATCCATTCTAATTAATTCGTACGATCCATTCTAATTCATTCGTATGATCTATTCTTATTCATTCGCACGATCCAGTCTAATTGATTCGCACGATCCATTCTAATTCATTCGCACAAATGTATCCATTCTAATTCATTCGTACGATCCATTCTAATTCATTAATATGATCCATTCTAATTCATTCGTACGATCCATTCTAATTCATATGCACAAAGGTATCCATTCTAATTCATTCACACGAAAGAATTAGAATGGATTGTATGAAAGAATTAGAATGGATCGTGCGAATGAATTAGAATGGATCGTACGAAGGAATTAGAATGGATCGTACGAATGAGTAAGAATGGATCGTACGAATGAATTAGAATGGATCGTACGAATAAATTAGAATGGATACATTCGTCCGAATGAATTAGAATGGATCATACGAATGAGTAAGAATGGATCGTACGAATGAAATAGAATAGATTGCACGAATGAATTAGAATGGATCGTACGAATGAATTAGAATGGATCGTGTGAAAGAATTAGAATGGATTGTATGAATGAATTAGAATGGATCGTACGAATGAATTAGAATGGATCGTACGAAGGAATTAGAATGGATCGTACGAATGAATTAGAATGGATCGTAGGAACGAATTAGAATAGATCGTACGAATAAATTAGAATGGATCGTACGAAGGAATTAGAATGGATCGTACGAATGAATTAGAATGGATATATTCATGCAAATGAATTAGAATGGATCGTATGAATGTATTAGAATGGATCGTATGAGTGAATTAGAATGGATCGTACGAATGAATTAGAATTGAATTAGAATGGATCGTACGAATGAACTAGAATGGATACATTCGTGCGAATGAATTAGAATGGATCGTACGAATGAATTAGAATGGATCGTACAAATGAACTAGAATGGATACATTCGTGCGAATGAATTAGAATAGATCGTACGAATGAATTAGAATGGATCGTACGAATGAATTAGAATGGATCGGACGAATGAATTAGAATGGATCGTACGAATAAATTAGAATGGATCGTACGAATGAATTAGAATGGATCGTATGAATGAATTAGAATGGATACATTCGTGCGAATGAATTAGAATTGATCGTACGAATGAATTAGAATGGATCGTGCGAATGAATTAGAATGGATACATTTGTGCGAATGAATTAGAATGGATCGGACGAATGAATTAGAATGGATCGGACGAATGAATTAGAATTGATCGTACGAATGAATTAGAATGGATCGTATGAATGAATTAGAATGGATACATTTGTGCGAATGAATTAGAATTGATCGTACGAATGAATTAGAATGGATCATGCGAATGAATTAGAATGGATCGTACGAATGAATTAGAATGGATCGTACGAATGAACTAGAATGGATACATTCGTGCGAATGAATTAGAATGGATCGTACGAATGAATTAGAATGGATCGTACGAATGAATTAGAATGGATACATTCGTGCGAATGAATTAGAATGGATCGGACGAATGAATTAGAATTGATCGTACGAATGAATTAGAATGGATCAAATGAATGAATTAGAATGGTTACATTCATGCGAATGAATTAGAATGGATCGTACGAATGGATTAGCATGGATCGTACGAATGGATTAGAATGGATACATTCGAGCGAATGAATTAGAATGGATCGTACGAATGAATTAGAATGGATCGTACGAATGGATTAGAATGGATCCTACGAATGGATTAGAATGGATACCTTTGTGCATATGAATTAGAATGGATCGTACGAATGATTAGAATGGATCATATTAATGAATTAGAATGGATCATACGAATGAATTAGAATGGATACATTCGTGCACGATCCATTCTAATTCATTCGCACGAATGTATCCATTCTAATTCATTCGTACGATCCATTCTAGTTCATTAATATGATCCATTCTAATTCATTCGTACGATCCATTCTAATTCATATGCACAAAGGTATCCATTCTAATTCATTCGTACGATCTATTCTAATTCAGGATCGTACGAATGAATTAGAATAGATACATTCATGCGAATGAATTAGAATTGATCGTACGAATGAATTAGAATGGATCGTATGAATGAATTAGAATGGATCGTATGAATGATCCATTCTATTTCATTCGCACGAATGTATCCATTCTAATTCATTCGTACGATCCATTCTAATTCATTCGCACGATCCATTCTAATTCATTCGTACGATCAATTCTAATTCATTCGCACGAATGTATCTATTCTAATTCATTCGTACGATCCTGAATTAGAATAGATCGTACGAATGAATTAGAATGGATACCTTTGTGCATATGAATTAGAATGGATCGTACGAATGAATTAGAATGGATCATATTAATGAACTAGAATGGATCGTACGAATGAATTAGAATGGATACATTCGTGCGAATGAATTAGAATGGATCGTGCACGAATGTATCCATTCTAATTCATTCGTACGATCCATTCTAATTCATTAATATGATCCATTCTAATCATTCGTACGATCCATTCTAATTCATATGCACAAAGGTATCCATTCTAATCCATTCGTAGGATCCATTCTAATCCATTCGTACGATCCATTCTAATTCATTCGTACGATCCATTCTAATTCATTCGCTCGAATGTATCCATTCTAATCCATTCGTACGATCCATGCTAATCCATTCGTACGATCCATTCTAATTCATTCGCATGAATGTAACCATTCTAATTCATTCATTTGATCCATTCTAATTCATTCGTACGATCCATTCTAATTCATTCGTCCGATCCATTCTAATTCATTCGCACGAATGTATCCATTCTAATTCATTCGTACGATCCATTCTAATTCATTCGTACGATCCATTCTAATTCATTCGCACGAATGTATCCATTCTAGTTCATTCGTACGATCCATTCTAATTCATTCGTACGATCCATTCTAATTCATTCGCATGATCCATTCTAATTCATTCGTACGATCAATTCTAATTCATTCGCACAAATGTATCCATTCTAATTCATTCATACGATCCATTCTAATCATTCGTACGATCAATTCTAATTCATTCGTCCGATCCATTCTAATTCATTCGTCCGATCCATTCTAATTCATTTGCACAAATGTATCCATTCTAATTCATTCGCACGATCCATTCTAATTCATTCGTACGATCAATTCTAATTCATTCGCACGAATGTATCCATTCTAATTCATTCATACGATCCATTCTAATTCATTCGTACGATCCATTCTAATTTATTCGTACGATCCATTCTAATTCATTCGTCCGATCCATTCTAATTCATTCGCACGAATGTATCCATTCTAATTCATTCGTACGATCCATTCTAATTCATTCGTACGATCTATTCTAATTCATTCGCACGAATATATCCATTCTAGTTCATTCGTACGATCCATTCTAATTCATTCGTACGATCCATTCTAATTCATTCGCACGAATGTATCCATTCTAGTTCATTCGTACGATCCATTCTAATTCAATTCTAATTCATTCGTACGATCCATTCTAATTCACTCATACGATCCATTCTAATACATTCATACGCTCCATTCTAATTCATTTGCATGAATATATCCATTCTAATTCATTCGTACGATCCATTCTAATTCCTTCGTACGATCCATTCTAATTCATTCGTACGATCTATTCTAATTCGTTCCTACGATCCATTCTAATTCATTCGTACGATCCATTCTAATTCCTTCGTATGATCCATTCTAATTCATTCGTACGATCCATTCTAATTCATTCATACAATCCATTCTAATTCTTTCACACGATCCATTCTAATTCATTCGTACGATCCATTCTAATTCATTCGTGCAATCTATTCTATTTCATTCGTACGATCCATTCTTACTCATTCATATGATCCATTCTAATTCATTCGGACGAATGTATCCATTCTAATTTATTCGTACGATCCATTCTTACTCATTCGTACGATCCATTCTAATTCCTTCGTACGATCCATTCTAATTCCTTCGTACGATCCATTCTAATTCATTCGCACGATCCATTCTAATTCTTTCATACAATCCATTCTAATTCTTTCGTGTGAATAAATTAGAATGGATACCTTTGTGCATATGAATTAGAATGGATCGTACGAATGAATTAGAATGGATCATATTAATGAATTAGAATGGATCGTACGAATAAATTAGAATGGATACATTCGTGCGAATGAATTAGAATGGATCGTGCGAATCAATTAGACTGGATCGTGCGAATGAATAAGAATAGATCATACGAATGAATTAGAATGGATCGTACGAATTAATTAGAATGGATACATTCGTGCAAATGAATTAGAATGGATTGTATGAATGAATTAGAATGGATCGTACGAATGAATTAGAATGGATCATACGAATTAAATAGAATGGATCATACGAATGAATTAGAATGGATCCTACGAATGAATTAGAATGGATCGTACGAATGAATTAGAATGGATCGTGCGAATGAATTAGAATGGATCGTACGAATGAATTAGAATGGATACATTTGTGCGAATGAATTAGAATGGATCGTACGAATGAATTGGAAAGGATCGTATGAATGAATTAGAATGGATCGTACGAATGAATTAGAATGGATCGTGCGAATGAATTAGAATGGATTGTACGAATGAATTAGAATGGATCGTGTGAAAGAATTAGAATGGATCGTACGAACTAATTAGAATGGATCGTACGAATGAATTAGAATGGATACATTTGTGCGAATGAATTAGAATGGATCGTACGAATGAATTAGAATGGATCGTATGAATGACTTAGAATGGATCGTACGAATGAATTAGAATGGATCGTGTGAATGAATTAGAATGGATCGTACGAATGAATTAGAATGGATCGTACGAATGAACTAGAATGGATACATTCGTGCGAATGAATTAGAATTGATCGTACGAATGAATTAGAATGGATCGTACGAATGAATTAGAATGGATCTTACGAATGAATTAGAATGGATCGTACGAATGAATAAGAATGGATCGTACGAATGAATTAGAATGGATACATTCGTGCGAATGAATTAGAATGGATCGGATGAATGAATTAGAATGGATCGTACGCTCGAATGTATCCATTCTAATCCATTCGTACGATCCATTCTAATCCATTCGTACGATCCATTCTAATTCATTCGCATGAATGTAACCATTCTAATTCATTCATTTGATCCATTCTAATTCATTCGTACGCACGATCCATTCTAATTCATTCGTACGTACGATCCATTCTAATTCATTCGTACGATCAATTCTAATTCATTCACACGAATGTATCCATTCTAATTCATTCGTACGATCCATTCTAATTCATTCATAGGATCCAATCTAATTCATTCATACAATCCATTCTAATTCATTCGCACGAATGTATCCATTCTAATTCATTTGTACAATCAGTTCTAATTCATTCACAAAATCTATTCTAATTCATTCATACGATCCATTCTAATTCATTCGCACGAATGTATCCATTCTAATTCATTCGTACAATCCATTCTATTTCATTCGTACGATCCATTCTTACTCATTCGTATGATCCATTCTAATTCATTCGTATGATCCATTCTAATTCATTCGTACAATCCATTCTAATTCATTCGTACGATCCATTCTAATTCATTCGCGCGATCCATTCTAATTCATTCATATGATCCATTCTAATTTATTCATACAATCCATTCTAATTCTTTCACACGATCCATTCTAATTCATTCGTACGATCCATTCTAATTCATTCGTACAATCCATTCTATTTCATTCGTACGATCCATTCTTACTCATTCGTATGATCCATTCTAATTCATTCGTATGATCCATTCTAATTCATTCGTACGATCCATTCTAATTCATTCGTACGATCCATTCTAATTCATTCGCACGATCCATTCTAATTCATTCATAGGATCCATTCTAATTCATTCATACGATCTATTCTAATTCTTTCGCACGAATGTATCCATTCTAATTCATTCGCACGAATGTATCCATTCTAATTCATTCGTACGATCCATTCTAATTCATTCGTACGATCCATTCTAATTCATTCGTACGATCCATTCAAATTCATTCGCACGATCCATTCTAATTCATTCGTACAATCCATTCTATTTCATTCGTACGATCCATTCTTACTCATTCGAATGATCCATTCTAATTCATTCGCACGAATGTATTAATTCTAATCCATTCGTACGATCCATTCTAATCCATTTGTATGATCCATTCTAATTCATTCGCATGAATGTAACCATTCTAATTCATTCATTTGATCCATTCTAATTCATTCGTACGATCCATTTTAATTCATTCGTCCGATCCATTCTAATTCATTCGCACGGATGTATCCATTCTAAACCATTCATACGATCTATTCTAATTTATTCGTACAATCCATTCTAATTCATTCGTAAGATCCATTCTAATTCATTCGTACGATCCATTCTAATTCATTCGTATGATCTATTCTAATTCATTCGTAAGATCCATTCTAATTCATTCGCACGATCCATTCTTACTCATTCGTATGATCCATTCTAATTCATTCGGACGAATGTATCCATTCTAATTTATTCGTACGATCCATTCTAATTCATTCGTACGATCCATTCTAATTCATTCGTAAGATCCATTCAAATTCATTCGTACGATCCATTCTAATTCATTCGTACGATCCAGTCTAATTCATTCGTACAATCCATTCTAATTCATTCGTACGATCCAATCGAATTCATTCATACGATCTATTCTAATTCATTCATTCGTACGATCCATTCTAATACATTCTTACGATTCATGCTAATTCATTCGCACGATCCATTCTAATTCATTCGTAAGATCCATTCTAATTCATTCGTACAATCCATTCTAATTCATTCGTACGATCCATTCTAATTCATTCGCACGATCCATTCTAATACATTCATACGATCCATTCTAATTCATTTGCACGTGTGAATGAATTAGAATGGATCGTACGAATGAATTAGAATGGATACATTCGTACGAATGAATTAGAATGGATCGTATGAAAGAATTAGAATGGATCGTACGAATAAAGAATTAGAATGGATTGTATGAATGAATTAGAATAGATCGTATGAATGAATTAGAATGGATCGTACGAATGAATTAGAATGGATCGTACGAATGAACTAGAATGGATACATTCGTGCGAATGAATTAGAATGGATCGTACGAATGAATTAGAATGGATCGTACGAATGAATTAGAATGGATCGTACGAAAGAATTAGAATGGATCGTACGAATGAATTAGAATGAATATATACGTGCAAATGAATTAGAATGGATCGTATGAATGTATTAGAATGGATCGTACGAATGAATTAGAATGGATTCGTACGAATGAATTAGAATGGATACATTCGTGCGAATGAATTAGAATGGATCGTACCAATGAGTAAGAATGGATCGTACGAATGAATTAGAATGGATCGTGTGAAAGAATTAGAATGGATTGTTTTAATGAATTAGAATTCATTCGTTCGATCAATTCTAATTCATTAGCACGATCCATTCTAATTCATTCGTATGATCCATTCTAATTCCTTCGTACGATCCATTCTAATTCCTTCGTATCCATTCTAATTCACTCATACGATCCATTCTAATTCATTCATACGATCTATTCTAATTCATTCATACAATCCATTCTAATTCTTTCACAGGATCCATTCTAATTCATTCGTTCGATCCATTCTAATTCATTCGCACAATCCATTCTAATTCATTCGCACGAATGTATCCATTCTAAATCATTCGTACAATCCATTCTATTTCATTCGTACGATCCATTCTTACTCATTGTACGAATGAATTAGAATGGATCCTCCGAATGAATTAGAATGGATTGTGTGAAAGAATTAGAATGGATCGTATGAATGAATTAGAATGGATACATTCGTGCGAATGAATTAGAATGGATACATTCGTGCGAAAGAATTAGAATAGATCGTATGAATGAATTAGAATGGATCCTATGAATGAATTAGAATGGATCGTGCGAATGAATTAGAATGGAACGTACGAATGAATTAGAATGGATCGTGCTAATGAATTAGAATGGATCGTATGAATGGATCGTAGGAATGGAATGGATACATTCGTGCGAATGAATTAGAATGGATTGTTCGAATGAATTAGAATGGATCATACGAATGAGTAAGAATGGATTGTACGAATGAATTAGAATGGATCGTACGAATAAATTAGAATGGATACATTCGTCCGAATGAATTAGAATGGATCATACGAACACATTCTAATTCCTTCGTACGATCCATTCTAATTCCTTCGTACGATCCATTCTATTTCATTCGTATGATCCATTCTAATTCCTTCGTACGATCCATTCTAATTCCTTCGTATCCATTCTAATTCACTCATACGATCCATTCTAATCCATTCGTACGATCCATTCTAATTCATTCGCATGAATGTAACTATTCTAATTCATTCATTTGATCCATTCTAATTCATTCGTACGATCTATTCTAATTCATTCGTACGATCTATTCTAATTCATTCGTACGATCCATTCTAATTCATTCGCACGATCCATTCTAATTCATTCATAGGATCCATTCTAATTCATTCATACGATCTATTCTAATTCTTTCGCACGAATGTATCCATTCTAATTCATTCGCATGAATGTATCCATTCTAATTCATTCATACGATCCATTCTAATTCATTCGTACGATCCATTCTAATTCATTCATACGATCTATTCTAATTCATTCATACAATCCATTCTAATTCTTTCACACGATCCATTCTAATTCATACGTATGATCCATTCTAATTCATTCGCACAATCCATTCTATTTCATTCGTACGATCCATTCTTACTCATTGGTACGATCCATTCTAATTCATTCGCATGAATGTATCCATTCTAATTCATTCGTACGAATCCATTCTAATTCATTCGTACAATCTATTCTATTTCATTCGTACGATCCATTCTTACTCATTCGTATGATCCATTCTAATTCATTCGGACGAATGTATCCATTCTAATTTATTCGTACGATCCATTCTAATTCATTCGTACGATCTATTCTAATTCATTCGTATGAATCCATTCTAATTCATTCGTACAATCTATTCTATTTCATTCGTACGATCCATTCTTACTCATTCGTATGATCCATTCTAATTCATTCGGACGAATGTATCCATTCTAATTTATTCATACGATCCATTCTAATTCATTCGTCCGATCCATTCTAATTCATTCGCACGAATATATCCATTCTAATTCATTCGTACGATACATTCTAATTCATTCGTAAGATCCATTCTAATTCATTCGTATGATCCATTCTAATTCATTCGTACGATCCATTCTAATTCATTCGCACGATCCATTCTAATTCATTCGCACGAATGTATCCATTCTAGTTCATTCGTACGATCCATTCTAATTCATTCGTACGATCCATTCTAATTCAATCGCACGATCCATTCAAATTCATTCGTACGATCCATTCTAATTTATTAATACGATCCATTCTAATTCATTCGTACGATCCATTCTAATTCATTCGCACAAATGTATCCATTCTAATTCATTCGTACAATCCATTCTAATTCATTCGCACGATCCATTCTAATTCATTCGTACGATCCATTCTAATTCTTTCACACGATCCATTCTAATTCATTTGTACGATCCATTCTAATTCATTCGCACGATCCATTCTAATTCATTCGTACGATCCATTCTAATTCATTCATACGATCCATTCTAATTCATTCGTACGATCCATTCTAATTCATTCGCACAAATGTATCTATTCTAATTCATTCGTACGATCCATTCAAATTCATTCGCACGATCCATTCTAATTCATTCGTACGATCCATTCTAATTCATTCGTATGATCCATTCTAATTCATTCGTACGATCCATTCTAATTCATTCATACAATCTATTCTAATTCATTCGCACGAATGTATCCATTCTAATTAATTCGTACGATCCATTCTAATTCTTTCGTATGATCTATTCTTATTCATTCGCACGATCCAGTCTAATTGATTCGCACGATCCATTCTAATTCATTCGCACGAATGTATCCATTCTAATTCATTCGTACGATCCATTCTAATTCATTAATATGATCCATTCTAATTCATTCGTACGATCCATTCTAATTCATATGCACAAAGATATCCATTCTAATTCATTCGCACAAAAGAATTAGAATGGATTGTATGAAAGAATTAGAATGGATCGTGCGAATGAATTAGAATGGATCGTACGAAGGAATTAGAATGGATCGTACGAATGAGTAAGAATGGATCGTACGAATGAATTAGAATGGATCGTACGAATAAATTAGAATGGATACATTCGTCCGAATGAATTAGAATGGATCATACGAATGAGTAAGAATGGATCGTACGAATGAAATAGAATAGATTGTACGAATGAATTAGAATGGATCCTACGAATGAATTAGAATGGATCGTACGAAAGAATTAGAATGGATCGTACGAATGAATTAGAATGGATCGTGCAAATGAATTAGAATGGATACATTCGTGCGAATGAATTAGAATGGATCGGACGAATGAATTAGAAAGGATCGTACGAATGAATTAGAATGGATCAAATGAATGAATTAGAATGGTTACATTCATGCGAATGAATTAGAATGGAGCGTACGAATGGATTAGAATGGATCGTACGAATGGTTTAGAATGGATACATTCGAGTGAATGAATTAGAATGGATCGTACGAATGAATTAGAATGGATCGTACGAATGGATTAGAATGGATCATGCGAATGAATTAGAATGGATCGTACGAATGAATTAGAATTGATACATTTGTGCGAATGAATTAGAATGGATCGGACGAATGAATTAGAATGGATCGTACGAATGAATTAGAATGGATCAAATGAATGAATTAGAATGGTTACATTCATGCGAATGAATTAGAATGGATCGTACGAATGGATTAGAATGGATCGTACGAATGGATTAGAATGGATACATTCGAGCGAATGAATTAGAATGGATCATACGAATGAATTAGAATCGATCGTACGAATGGATTAGAATGGATCCTACGAATGGATTAGAATGGATACGTTTGTGCATATGAATTAGAATGGATCGTACGAATGAATTAGAATGGATCATATTAATGAATTAGAATGGATCGTACGAATGAATTAGAATGGATACATTCGTGCACGATCCATTCTAATTCATTCGCACGAATGTATCCATTCTAATTTATTCGTACGATCCATTCTAATTCATTAATATGATCCATTCTAATTCATTCGTACGATCCATTCTAATTCATATGCACAAAGGTACCCATTCTAATTCATTCGTACGATCCATTCTAATTCAGGATCGTATGAATGAATTAGAATGGATACATTCGTGCGAATGAATTAGAAATGATCGTACGAATGAATTAGAATGGATCGTGCGAATGAATTAGAATGGATCGTACGAATGAATTAGAATGGATCGTACGAATGAACTAGAATGGATACATTCGTGCGAATGAATTAGAATGGATCGTACGAATGAATTAGAATGGATCGTATGAATGAATTAGAATGGATCTTACGAATGAATTAGAATGGATCGTACGAATGAATTAGAATGGATCGTACGAATGAATTAGAATGGATACATTCGTGCGAATGAATTAGAATGGATCGGACGAATGAATTAGAATGGATCGTACGAATAAATTAGAATGGATCAAATGAATGAATTAGGATGGTTACATTCATGCGAATGATTTAGAATGGATTGTACGAATGTATTAGAATAGATTGTACGAATGAATTAGAATGGATCCTACGAATGAATTAGAATGGATCGTGTGAAAGAATTAGAATGGATTGTATGAATGAATTAGAATGGATCGTATGAATGAATTAGAATTGATCGTGCGAATGAATTCGAATGGATCGTACGAATTCATTCTAATTCATTCATACAATCCATTCTAATTCTTACGATCCATTCTAATTCATTCATACGATCGTACGAATGAATTAGAATGGATCGTACGGAATGAATTAGATGGATTGTATGAATGAATTAGAATGGATACATTCGTGCGAATGAATTAGAATGGATCATACGAATGAGTAAGAATAGATTGTACGAATGAAATAGAATGGATTGTACGAATGAATTAGAATGGATCCTACGAATGAATTAGAATAGATCGTGTGAAAGAATTAGAATGGATTGTATGAATGAATTAGAATGAATTCATACGATCCATTCGAATTCATTCGCACGATCCATTCTAATTCATTCATACGATCCATTCTAATTCATTCATACAATCCATTCTAATTCTTTCACACGATCCATTCTAATTCATTCGTAGGATCCATTCTAATTCATTCGTACAATCTATTCTATTTCATTCGTACGATCCATTCTTACTCATTCATATGATCCATTCTAATTCATTCGGACGAATGTATCCATTCTAATTTATTCGTACGATCCATTCTAATTCATTCGTATGATCCATTCTAATTCATTCGTACGATCCATTCTAATTCATTCGTCCGATCCATTCTAATTCATTCGCACGAATGTATCCATTCTAATTCATTCGTACGATCAATTCTAATTCATTCGTACGATCCATTCTAATTCATTCGTAAGATCCATTCTAATTCATTCGTACGATCCATTCTAATTCATTCGTACGATCCATTCTAATTCATTGATACGAATGTATCCATTCTAGTTCATTCGTACGATCCATTCTAATTCATTCGTACGATCCATTCTAATTCATTCGCATGATCCATTCTAATTCATTCGTACGATCCATTCTAATTCATTCATACGATCCATTCTAATTCATTCGTACGATCCATTCTAATTCATTCGCACAAATGTATCCATTCTAATTCATTCGTACGATCCATTCTAATTCATTCGCACGAATGTATCCATTCTAATTCATTCGTATGATCCATTCTAATTCATTCGTACGATCCATTCTAATTAATTCGTACGATCCATTCTAATTCATTCGTATGATCCATTCTAATTCATTCGTACGATCCATTCTTACTCATTCGTACGATCCATTCTAATTCCTTCGTATGATCCATTCTAATTCATTCGCACGATCCATTCTAATTCTTTCATACAATCCATTCTAATTCTTTCGTGCGAATGAATTAGAATGGATACCTTAGTGCATATGAATTAGAATGGATCGTACGAATGAATTAGAATGGATCATATTAATGAATTAGAATGGATCGTACGAATGAATTAGAATGGATACATTCGTGCGAATGAATTAGAATGGATCGTGCGAATCAATTAGACTGGATCGTGCGAATGAATAAGAATAGATCATACGAATGAATTAGAATGGATCGTACGAATTAATTAGAATGGATACATTCGTGCGAATGAATTAGAATGGATTGTATGAATGAATTAGAATGGATCATACGAATGAATTAGAATGGATCATACGAATGAATTAGAATGGATCATACGAATGAATTAGAATGGATCGTACGACTGAATTAGAATGGATCGTGCGAATGAATTAGAATGGATCGTGCGAATGAATTAGAATGGATCGTGCGAATGAATTAGAATGGATCGTACGAATGAATTAGAATGGATACATTTGTGCGAATGAATTAGAATGGATCGTACGAATGAATTAGAATGGATCGTATGAATGAATTAGAATGGATCGTACGAATGAATTAGAATGGATCGTGCGAATGAATTAGAATGGATCGCACGAATGAATTAGAATGGATCGTGTGAAAGAATTAGAATGGATCGTACGAATAAATTAGAATGGATCGTGCGAATGAATTAGAATGGATCGTACGAATGAATTAGAATGGATACATTTTTGCGAATGAATTAGAATGGATCGTACGAATGAATTAGAATGGATCGTATGAATGAATTAGAATGGATCGTACGAATGAATTAGAATGGATCGTGCGAATGAATTAAAATGGATCGTACGAATGAATTAGAATGGATCGTACGAATGAACTAGAATGGATACATTCGTGCGAATGAATTAGAATGGATCGTACGAATGAATTAGAATGGATCGTACGAATGAATTAGAATGGATACATTCGTGCGAATGAATTAGAATGGATCGTACGAATGATTTAGAATGGATCGTACGAATGAATTAGAATGGATCGTATGAATAAATAAGAATGGATACATTCATCCGAATGAATTAGAACGGATCATACGAATGAGTAAGAATGGATCGTACGAATGAAATAGAATAGATTGTACGAATGAATTAGAATGGATTCGTACGAATGAATTAGAATGGATACATTCGTGCGAATGAATTAGAATGGATCGTACCAATGAGTAAGAATGGATCGTACGAATGAAATAGAATGGATTGTGCGAATGAATTAGAATGGATCGTACGAATGAATTAGAATGGATCGTGTGAAAGAATTAGAATGGATTGTATGAATGAATTAGAATAGATCGTATGAATGAATTAGAATGGATCGTACAAATAAATTAGAATGGATCGTACGAATGAGGAAGAATGGATCGTACGAATGAAATAGAATGGATTGCACGAATGAATTAGAATGGATCGTACGAATGAATTAGAATGGATCGTGTGAAAGAATTAGAATGGATTGTATGAATGAATTAGAATGGATCGTACGAATGAATTAGAATGGATCGTACGAAGGAATTAGAATGGATCGTACGAATGAATTAGAATGGATCGTACGAATGAATTAGAATAGATCGTACGAATGAATTATAATGGATCATACGAAGGAATTAGAATGGATCGTACGAATGAATTAGAATGGATATATTCAAGCAAATGAATTAGAATGGATCGTATGAATGTATTAGAATGGATCGTATGAGTGAATTAGAATGGATCGTACGAATGAATTAGAATGGATCGTATGAATGAATTAGAATGGATCGTGCGAAAGAATTAGAATGCATTGTATGAATGAATTAGAATGGATCGTATGAATGAATTAGAATGGATCGTGCGAATGAATTCGAATGGATCGCATGATCCATTCGAATAGAATGGATCGTATGAATGAATTAGAATGGATCGGGCGAATGAATTAGAATGGATCGTATGAATGAATTAGAATGGATCGTATGAATGAATTAGAATGGATCGTACGAATGAATTAGAATGGATCGTACGAATGAATTAGAATGGATCGTACGAATGAATTAGAATGGATCATACGAATGAGTAAGAATGGATCGTACGAATGAAATAGAATGGATTGTACGAATGAATTAGAATGGATACATTCATGCGAATGAATTAAAATGGATCGGACGATTGAATTAGAATGGATCGTACGATTCATTCTAATTCATTCGTACGATCCATTCTAACACATTCGTACGATTCATGCTAATTCATTCGCACGATCCATTCTAACTCATTCATACGATCCATTCTTATTCATTCATACGATCCATTCTAATTCATTCGCACAATCCATTCTAATTCATTCGTACAATCCATTCTAATTCATTCGTATGATCCATTCTAATTTATTCATACGATCTATTCTAATTCATTCGCACGAATGTAACCATTCTAATTCATTCAAACAATTCATTCTAATTCATTCGTATGAGCTATTCTAATTCATTCGTACGATCCATTCTAATTCATTCGTACGATCCATTGTAATTGATTCATACAATCCATTTAGATTCATTCGCACAAATGTATCCATTCAAATTCATTCGTACGATCCAGTCTAATTCATTGGTACGATCCATTCTAATTCCTTCGTACGATCTATTCTAATTCATTCATAGGATCTATTCTAATTCATTCGTAGGATCCATTCTAATTCATTCGTATGATCCATTCTAATTCCTTCGTACGATCCATTCTAATTCATTCGTACGATCCATTCTAATTCATTCGTACAATCTATTCTAATTCATTCGTACGAATGGATACATTTGTGTGAGTGAATTAGAATGGATCGTACGAATGAGTAAGAATAGATCGTACGAATGAAATAGAATGGATTGCATGAATGAATTAGAATGGATCGTACGAATGAATTAGAATGGATCGTGTGAAAGAATTAGAATGGATTGTATGAATGAAATAGAATGGATCGTACGAATGAATTAGAATGGATCGTACGAAGGAATTAGAATTGATCGTACGAATGAATTAGAATGGATCGTACGAATGAATTAGAATAGATCATACGAAGGAATTAGAATGGATCGTACGAATGAATTAGAATGGATATATTCGTGCAAATGAATTAGAATGGATCGTATGAATGTATTAGAATGGATCGTATGAGTGAATTAGAATGGATCGTACGAATGAATTAGAATGGATCGTATGAATGAATTAGAATGGATACATTCGTGTGAATGAATTAGAATGGATCGTATGAATGAATTAGAATAGATTTTGTGAATGAATTAGAACTGACCGTACGAATGAATTAGAATGGTTACATTCGTGCGAATGAATTAGAATGGATTGTATGAATGAATTAGAATGGATCGTACGAATGAACTAGAATGGATACATTCGTGTGAATGAATTAGAATGGATCGTACGAATGAATTAGAATGGATCGTACGAATGAATTAGAATGGATACATTCGTGCGAATGAATTAGAATGGATCGGACGAATGAATTCGAATGGATCGTACGAATGAATTAGAATGGATCGTACGAATAAATTAGAATGGATACATTCGTCCGAATGAATCAAAATGGATCATACGAATGAGTAAGAATGGATCGTACGAATGAAATAGAATAGATTGTACGAATGAATTAGAATGGATCCTACGAATGAATTAGAATAGATCGTGTGAAAGAATTAGAATGGATTGTATGAATGAATTAGAATGGATTGTATGAATGAATTAGAATGGATCGTGCGAATGAATTCGAATGGATCGTATGAATTCATTCTAATTCATTCATACAATCCATTTTAATTCTTTCACACGATCCATTCTAATTCATTCGTACGTTCCATTCTAATTCATTAGCACGATCCATGGTAATTCATTCGTTCGATCAATTCTAATTCATTAGCACGATCCATTCTAATTCATTCGTACGATCCATTATAATTCATTCGCACGATCCATTCTAATTCATTCATAGGATCCATTCTAATTCATTCATACGATCTATTCTAATTCTTTCGCACGAATGTATCCATTCTAATTCATTCGCACGAATGTATCCATTCTAATTCATTCGTACGATCCATTCTAATTCATTCGTACGATCCATTCTAATTCATTCATACGATCTATTCTAATTCATTCATACAATCCATTCTAATTCTTTCACACGATCCAATCTAATTCATTCGTACGATCCATTCTAATTCATTCGCACAATCCATTCGATTTCATTCGTACGATCCATTCTTACTCATTGGTACGATCCATTCTAATTCATTCACACGAATATATCCATTCTAATTCATTCGTACGAATCCATCCTAATTAATTCGTACAATCCATTCTATTTCATTCATACGATACATTCTTACTCATTCGTATGATCCATTCTAATTCATTCGCACGAATGTATCCATTCTAAATCATTCGTACGATCCATTCTAATTCATTCGTACGATCCATTCTAAATCATTCATACAATCCATTCTATTTCATTCGTACGATCAATTCTAATTCATTAGCACGATCCATTCTAATTCATTCGTACGATCCATTCAAATTCATTCGCACGATCCATTCTAATTCATTCGTACAATCCATTCTATTTCATTCGTACGATCCATTCTTACTCATTCGTATGATCCATTCTAATTCATTCGCACGAATGTATCCATTCTAATCCATTTGTACGATCCATTCTAATCCATTCGTACGATCCGTTCTAATTCATTCGCATGAATGTAACCATTCTAATTCATTCATTTGATCCATTCTAATTCATTCGTACGATCCATTCTAATTCATTCGTACGATCCATTCTAATACATTCCCACGAATATATCCATTCTAGTTCATTCATACGATCCATTCTAATTCATTCGTACAATCCATTCTAATTCATTCGCACGATCCATTCTAATTCATTCGTACGATCCATTCTAATTCATTCACACGAATGTATCCATTCTAATTCATTCGTATATACGATCCATTCTAATTCATTCGAACGATCCATTCTAATTCATTCACACGATCTGTTCATATTCATTCGCACAATCCATTCTAATTCATTCGCACGAATGTATCCATTCTAATTCATTCGTACGATCCATTCTAATTCATATGCACAAAGGTATCCATTCTAATTCATTCGTACGATCCATTCTAATTCAGGATCGTACGAATGAATTAGAATGGATACATTCGTGCGAATGAATTAGAATTGATCATACGAATGAGTAAGAATGGATCGGACGAATGAATTAGAATGGATCGTACGAATGAATTAGAATGGATCAAATGAGTGATTGAATTAGAATAGATCGTGCGAATGAATTAGAATGGATCGGACGAATGGATCGTACGAATGAATTAGAATGGATCGTACGAATGAATTAGAATGGATCTTACAAATGAATTAGAATGGATCGTACGAATGAATTAGAATGGATCGTACGAATGAATTAGAATGGATACATTCGTGCGAATGAATTAGAATGGATCGGATGAATGAATTAGAATGGATCGTACGAATGAATTAGAATGGATCGTACAAATGAATTAGAATGGATCGTACGAATAAATTAGAATGGATACATTCGACTGAATGAATTAGAATGGATCATACGAATGAGTAAGAATAGATCGTACGAATGAAATAGAATAGATTGTACGAATGAATTAGAATGGATCCTACGAATGAATTAGAATGGATCGTGTGAAAGAATTAGAATGGATTGTATGAATGAATTAGAATGGATGGTATGAATGAATTAGAATGGATCGTACGAATGAATTAGAATGGATACATTCATGCGAATGAATTAGAATTGATCGTACGAATGAATTAGAATGGATCGTGCGAATGAATTAGAATAGATCGTACGAATGAATTAGATTGTATCGTACGAATGAAATAGAATGGATACATTCGTGCGAATGAATTAGAATGGATCGTACGAATGAATTAGAATGGATCGTACGAACGAATTAGAATGAATCTTACGAATGAATTAGAATGGATCGTACGAATGAATTAGAATGGATCGTACGAATGAATTAGAATGGATACATTCGTACGAATGAATTAGAATGGATCGTACGAATGAATTAGAATGGATCATACGGAATGAATTAGAATGGATATATTTGAACGAATAAATTAGAATGGATCATATGAATGAATTAGAATGGATCGTACGAATGAGTTAGAATGGATAGTGCGAATGATTTAGAATCGATCGTACGAATGAATTAGAATGGATCGTACGAATGAATTAGAATGGATCATACGAATAAGTAAGAATGGATCGTACGAATGAATTAGAATGGATCGTACGAATGAATTAGAATGGATTGTACGAATAAATTAGAATGGATACATTCGTCCGAATGAATTAGAATGGATCATACGAATGAGGAAGAATGGATCGTACGAATAAAATAGAATAGATTGTACGAATGAATTAGAATGGATCCTACGAATGAATTAGAATGGATCGTGTGAAAGAATTAGAATGGATTGTATGAATGAATTAGAATGGATCGTATGAATGAATTAGAATGGATCGTACGAATGGATTAGAATAGATCGTACGAATGAATTAGAATGGATCGTACGAATGAACTAGAATGGATACATTCGTGCGAATGAATTAGAATGGATCGTGTGAAAGAATTAGAATGGATTGTGCGAATGAATTAGAATGGACCGTACGAATGAATTAGAATGGATACATTCGTGCGAATTAATTAGAATGGATCGTACGAATGAATTAGAATGGATCGTACGAATGAATTAGAATGGATACATTCGTCCGAATGAATTAGAATGGATCATACGAATGAGTAAGAATGGATCGTACGAATGAAATAGAATAGATTGTACGAATGAATTAGAATGGATCCTACAAATGAATTAGAATAGATCGTGTGAAAGAATTAGAATGGATTGAATGAATGAATTAGAAGGAATTCGTACGATCCATTCGAATTCATTCGCACGATCCATTCTAATTCATTCATACGATCCATTCTAATTCATTCATACAATCCATTCTAATTCTTCCACACGATCAATTCTAATTCATTCGTAGGATCCATTCTAATTCATTCGTACAATCTATTCTATTTCATTCGTACGATCCATTCTTACTCATTCGTATAATCCATTCTAATTCATTCGGACGAATGTATCCATTCTAATTCATTCGTACGATCCATTCTAATTCATTCGTACGATCCATTCTAATTCATTCGTCCGATCCATTCTAATTTATTCGCACGAATGTATCCATTATAATTCATTCGTACGATCCATTCTAATTCACTCGGACAATCTATTAATCTAATTCATTCATACGATCCATTCTAATTCATTCGCACGAATGTATCCATTCTAATTCATTCATACGATCCATTCTACTTCATTCGTACTATCCGTTCTAATTCACTCATACGATCCATTCTAATTCATTCATACGATCCATTCAAATTCATTTGCACGAATAAATCCATTCTAATTCCTTCATACGATCCATTCTAATTCCTTCGTACGATCCATTCTATTTCATTCGTATGATCCATTCTAATTCCTTCGTACGATCCATTCTAATTCCTTCGTATCCATTCTAATTCACTCATACGATCCATTCTAATTCATTCGTACGATCCATTCTAATTCATTCATACAATCCATTCTAATTCATTCGCACGAATGTATCTATTCTAGTTCATTCGTACGATCCATTCTAATTCATTCGTACGATCCATTCTAACTCATTCGCACGATCCATTCTAATTCATTTGTACGATCCATTCTAATTCATTCATACGATCCATTCTAATTCATTCGTACGATCCATTCTGATTCATTCGCACAAATGTATCCATTCTAATTCCTTCATACGATCCATTCTAATTCATTCATACAATCCATTCTAATTCTTTCACACGATCCATTCTAATTCATTCGTACGATCCATTCTAATTCATTCGTGCAATCTATTCTATTTCATTCGTACGATCCATTCTTACTCATTCGTACGATCCATTCTAATTCATTTACAAGAATGTATCCATTCGTACGAATGAATTAGAATAGATTGTACGAATGAATTAGAATGGATCGTACGAATGAATTAGAATGGATCGTACGAAGGAATTAGAATGGATCGTACGAATGAATTAGAATGGATCGTACGAATGAATTAGAATGGATTTATTCGTGCAAATGAATTAGAATGGATCGTATGAATGAATTAGAATGGATCGTATGAGTGAATTAGAACGGATAGTACGAATGAAGTAGAATGGATCGTATGAATGAATTAGAATGGATACATTCGTGCGAATGAATTAGAATGGATCGTATGAATGAATTAGAATAGATTGTGCGAGTGAATTAGAATGGATCGTACGAATGAATTATAATGGATACATTCGTGCGAATAAATTAGAATGGATCGTACGAATGGATTAGAATAGATCGTGCGAATGAATTAGAATGGATCGTACGAATGAATTAGAATTGATACATCCGTGCGAATGAATTAGAATGGATTGGACGAATGAATTAGAATGGATCGTACGAATGAATTAGAATGGATCAAATGAATGAATTAGAATGGTTACATTCATGCGAATGAATTAGAATGGATCGTACGAATGGATTAGAATGGATCGTACGAATGGATTAGAATGGATACATTCGAGCGAATGAATTAGAATGGATCGTACGAATGAATTAGAATGGATCGTACGAATGGATTAGAATGGATCCTACGAATGGATTAGAATGGATACCTTTGTGCATATGAATTAGAATGGATCGTACGAATGAATTAGAATGGATCATGTTAATGAATTAGAATGGATCGTACGAATGAATTAGAATGGATACATTCGTGCACGATCCATTCTAATTCATTCTCACGAATGTATCCATTCTAATTCATTCGTACGATCCATTCTAATTCATTAATATGATCCATTCTAATTCATTCGTACGATCCATTCTAATTCATATGCACAAAGGTATCCATTTTAATTCATTCGTACGATCCATTCTAATACAGGATCGTACGAATGAATTAGAATGGATACATTCGTGCGAATGAATTAGAATTGATCGTACGAATGAATTAGAATGGATCGTGCGAATGAATTAGAATGGATCGTACGAATGAATTAGAATGGATCGTACGAATGAACTAGAATGGATACATTCGTGCGAATGAATTAGAATGGATCGTACGAATGAACTAGAATGGATACATTCGTGCGAATGAATTAGAATGGATCGTACGAATGAATTAGAATGGATCGTATGAATGAATTAGAATGGATCTTACGAATGAATTAGAATGGATCGTACGAATGAATTAGAATAGATCGTACGAATGAATTAGAATGGATACATTCGTGCGAATGAATTAGAATGGATCGGACGAATGAATTAGAATGGATCGTACGAATAAATTAGAATGGATCAAATGAATGAATTAGAATGGTTACATTCATGCGAATGAATTAGAATGGATCGTACGAATGTATTAGAATAGATTGTACGAATGAATTAGAATGGATCCTATGAATGAATTAGAATGGATCGTGTGAAAGAATTAGAATGGATTGTATGACTGAATTAGAATGGATCGTATGAATGAATTAGAATTGATCGTGCGAATGAATTCGAATGGATCGTACGAATTCATTCTAATTCATTCATACAATCCATTCTAATTCTTACGATCTATTCTAATTCATTCGTACGATCGTACGAATGAATTAGAATGGATCGTACGGATTAAATTAGAATGGATTGTATGAATGAATTAGAATGGATACATTCGTGCGAATGAATTAGAATGGATCATACGAATAAGTAAGAATGGATCGTACGAATGAAATAGAATGGATCCTACGAATGAATTAGAATAGATCGTGTGAAAGAATTAGAATGGATTGTATGAATGAATTAGAATGAATTCATACGATCCATTCGAATTCATTCGCACGATCCATTCTAATTCATTCATACGATCCATTCTAATTCATTCGTACGATCCATTCTTACTCATTCATATGATTCATTCTAATTCATTCGGACGAATGTATCCATTCTAATTTATTCGTACGATCCATTCTAATTCATTCGTACGATCCATTCTAATTCATTCGTACGATCCATTCTAATTCATTCGTCCGATCCATTCTAATTCATTCGTCCGATCCATTCTAATTCATTCGCACGAATGTATCCATTATAATTCATTCGTACGATCCATTCTAATTCATTCGTAAGATCCATTCTAATTCATTCGTACGATCCATTCTAATTCATTCGTACGATCCATTCTAATTCATTCGCACAATCTATTCTAATTCATTGGTACGATCCATTCTAATTCATTCGTACGATCGTACGAATGAATTAGAATGGATCGTACGGAATGAATTAGAATAGATTGTATGAATGAATTAGAATGGATACATTCGTGCGAATGAATTAGAATGGATCATACGAATGAGTAAGAATGGATAGTACAAATGAAATAGAATGGATTGTACGAATGAATTAGAATGGATTGTACGAATGAATTAGAATGGATCGTGTGAAAGAATTAGAATGCATTGTATGAATGAATTAGAATGGATCGTATGAATGAATTAGAATGGATCGTGCGAATGAATTCGAATGGATCGCATGATCCATTCGAATAGAATGGATCGTATGAATGAATTAGAATGGATCGGGCGAATGAATTAGAATGGATTGTAGGAATGAATTAGAATGGATCGTATGAATGAATTAGAATGGACCGTATGAATGAATTAGAATGGATCGTGCGAATGAATTAGAATGGATCGTACGAATGAATTAGAATGGATCGTACGAATGAATTAGAATGGATCATACGAATGAATTAGAATGGATCATACGAATGAGGAAGAATGGATCGTACGAATGAAATAGAATGGATTGTACGAATGAATTAGAATGGATACATTCGTGCGAATGAATTAGAATGGATCGTATGAATGAATTAGAATGGATCGTACGAATGAATTAGAATGGATCGTACGAATGAATTAGAATGCATCGTACGAAAGAATTAGAATGGATATATTTGTGCGAATGAATTAGAATGGATCGTACGAATGAATTAGATTGGATCGTACGAATGAATTTGAATGGATACATTTGTGCGAATGAATCTAAATAGATTATATGAATGAATTTGAATTTGAATAGATCGTACGAATGAATTTGAATAGATCGTACGAATGAATTAGAATGGATCGTGGGAATGAATTAGAATGGATCGTGGGAATGAATTAGAATGGATCGTACGAATGAATTAGGATGGATCCACCGAATGAGTTAGAATGGATCATACGAATGAATTAGAATGGAATATACGAATGAATTAGAATGGATCGTATGAATGAATAAGAATGGATCGTACCAATGAATTAGAATGGATCGTGCGAATGAATTAGCATGAATCGTACGAATGTATTAGAATGGATCGTACGAATGAATTAGAATGAATCGTACGATCCATTCTAATTCATTCGTATGATCCATTCTAATTCATTCGCAAGAATGTATCCATTCTAGTTCATTCGTACGATCCATTCTAGTTCATACGTACGATCCATTCTAATTCATTCGTACGATCCATTCGAATTCAGTCGTTTGATCCATTCTAATTAATTCGTATGATCCATTCTAATTCATTCGTACGATCCATTCTAATTCATTCATACAATCGATTCTAATTCATTCGCACGAATGTATCCATTCTAATTAATTCGTACGATCCATTCTAATTCATTCGTATGATCCATTCTTATTCATTCGCACGATCCAGTCTAATGGATTCGCACGATCAATTCTAATTCATTCGCACGAATGTATCCATTCTAATTCATTTGTACGATCCATTCTAATTCATTAATATGATCCATTCTAATTCATTCGCACGATCCATTCTAATTCATTCGTACGATCCATTATAATTCATTCGTACGATCCATTCTAATTCATTCGCACGATCTATTCTAATTCATTCGTACAATCTATTCTATTTCATTCGTACGATCCATTCTTACTCATTCGTATGATCCATTCTAATTCATTCGGACGAATGTATCCATTCTAATTTATTTGTACGATCCATTCTAATTCATTCGTACGATCCATTCTAATTCATTCATACGATCCATTCTAATTCATTCGTCCAATCCATACTAATTCATTCGCACGAATGTATCCATTCTAATTCATTCGTACGGTCCATTCTAATTCATTCGCACAATCCATTCTATTTCATTCGTACGATCCATTCTTACTCATTCGTATGATCCATTATGGATACATTCGTGCGAATGAATTAGAATGGATCACACGAATGAGTAAGAATGGATCATACGAATGAAATAGAATGGATTGTGCGAATGAATTAGAATGGATCGTACGAATGAATTAGAATGGATCGTGTGAAAGAATTAGAATAGATTGTATGAATGAATTAGAATAGATCGTATGAATAAATTAAAATGGATCGTACGAATGAATTAGAATGGATCGTACGAATGAACTAGAATCGATATATTCATGCGAATGAATTAGAATGGATCGTACGAATGAATTAGAATGGATCATACGAATGAATTAGAATGGATCTTACGAATGAATTTGAATGGATCGTACGAATGCACGATCCATGCTAATTCATTCGTTCGATCAGTTCTAATTCATTAGCACGATCCATTCTAATTCATTCGTACGATCCATTCTAATTCATTCGCACGATCCATTCTAATTCATTCGTACGATCCATTCTAATTCTTTCACACGATCCATTCTAATTCATTCGTACGATCCATTCTAATTCATTCGTACGATCTATTCTAATTCATTCGTATGATCCATTCTAATTTCATTCGTACGATCCATTCTAAATCATTCGCTCGAATGTATCAATTCTAATCCATTCGTATGATCCATTCTAATCCATTCGTACGATCCATTCTAATTCATTCGCATGAATGTAACCATTCTAATTCATTCATTTGATCCATTCTAATTCATTCGTACGATCCATTCTAATTCATTCGTCCGATCCATTCTAATTCATTCGCACGAATGTATCCATTCTAATCCATTCGTAAGATCCATTCTAATTCATTCGTACGATCCATTCTAATTCATTCGTCCGATCCATTCTAATTTATTCGCACGAATGTATCCAGTCTAATTCATTCGTACGATCCATTCTAATTCATTCGTACGATCCATTCTAATTCATTCGTAAGATCCATTCTAATTCATTCGTACGATCCATTCTAATTCATTCGTATGATCCATTCTAATTCATTCGCATGAATGTATCCATTCTAGTTCATTCGTAGGATCCATTCTAATTCATTCGTACGATCCATTCTAATTCATTCGTCCGATCCATTCTAATTCATTCGCACGAATGTATCCATTCTAATTCATTCCTACGATCCATTCTAATTCATTCGTACGATCCATTCTAATTCATTCGTAAGATCCATTCTAATTCATTCGTACGATCCATTCTAATTCATTCGTACGATCCATTCTAATTCATTCGCACGAATGTATCCATTCTAGTTCATTCGTACGATCCATTCTAATTCATTCGCATGATCCATTCTAATTCATTCGTACGATCCATTCTAATTCATTCGCACGAATGTATCCATTATAATTCATTCGTACGATCCATTCTAATTCATTCGTACGATCCATTCTAATTCATTCATATAATCCATTCTAATTCATTCGCACGATCCATTCTAATTCACTCATACGATCCATTCTAATACATTCATACGATCCATTCTAATTCATTTGCACGAATATATCCATTCTAATTCATTCGTACGATCCATTCTAATTCCTTCGTACGATCCATTCTAATTCATTCGTACGATCCATTCTAATTCATTCATACGATCCATTCTAATTCATTCGTACGATCCATTCTAATTCATTCGCACAAATGTATCCATTCAAATTCATTCGTACGATCCATTCTAATTCATTCGTAAGATCCATTCTAATTCATTCGTACGATCCATTCTAATTCATTCGTACGATCCATTCTAATTCATTCGCGAATGTATCCATTCTAATTCATTCGTACGATCCATTCTAATTCATTCATAAGATATATTCTAATTCATTCATACAATCCATTCTAATTCTTTCACACGATCCATTCTAATTCATTCGTACGATCCATTCTAATTCATTCGCACAATCCATTCTATTTCATTCGTACGATCCATTCTTACTCATTCGTATGATCCATTCTAATTCATTCGCACGAATGTATCCATAATGGATCATACGAATGAGTAAGAATGGATCATACGAATGAAATAGAATGGATTGTGCGAATGAATTAAAATGGACCGTACGAATGAATTAGACGTACGAATGAATTAGAATGGATACATTCGTGCGAATAAATTAGAATGGATCATACGAATGAGTAAGAATGGATCGTGCGAATGAATTGGAATGGATCGTGCGAATGAATTAGAATGGATCGTACGAATGAATTAGAATGGATCGTACGAATGAGTAAGAATGGATCGTACGAATGAAATAGAATGGATTGTACGAATGAATTAGAATGGATTCGTATGAATGAATTAGAATGGATACATTCGTACGAATGAATTAGAATGGTTCATACGAATGAGTAAGAATGGATCGTACGAATGAAATAGAATAGATTGTACGAATGAATTAGAATGGATCCTACGAATGAATTAGAATGGATCGTGTGAAAGAATTAGAACGGATTGTATGAATGAATTAGAATGGATCGTACGAATGAATTAGAATGGATAGTACGAATGAATTAGAATGGATACATTCGTGCGAATGAATTAGAATTGATCGTACGAATGAATTAGAATGGATATATTCGTGCAAATGAATTAGAATGGATAGTATGAATGAATTAGAATGGATCGTATGAGTGAATTAGAACGGATCGTACGAATGAAATAGAATGAATTAGAATGAATTAGAATTGATCGTACGAATGAAATAGAATGGATTATACGAATGATTTAGAATGGATCGTACGAATGAATTAGAATGGATCGTACGAATGATTTAGAATGGATACATTCGTGCGAATGAATTAGAATGGATCATACGAATGAGTAAGAATGGATCGTACGAATGAAATAGAATGGATTGTAAGAATGAATTAGAATGGATTCGTACAAATGAATTAGAATGGATAGATTCGTGCGAATGAATTAGAATGGATCGTACCAATGAGTAAGAATGGATTGTACGAATGAAATAGAATGGATTGTGCGAATGAATTAGAAAGGATCGTACGAATGAATTAGAATGGATCGTACGAATGAATTAGAATGGATCATACGAATGAATTAGAATGGATCGTACGAATGAATTAGAATGGATCGTACGAATGAATTAGAATGGATCGTACGAATGAATTAGAATAGATCGTACGAATGAATTAGAATGGATCGTACGAATGAATTAGAATGGATACATTTGTGCGAATAAATTAGAATGGATCGTACGAATGGATTAGAATGGATCGTACGAATGGATTAGAATGGATACATTCATGCGAATGAAATAGAATGGATTGTATGAATGAATTAGAATGGATCGTACGATCCATTCGAATTCATTCACACGATCCATTCTAATTCATTCGTACGATCCATTCTAATTCATTCGTACGATCCATTCTAATTCATTCGTATATTCCATTCTAATTCATTCGTACGATCTATTCTATTTCATTCGTACGATCCATTCTTACTCATTCGTATGATCCATTCTAATTCATTCGGACGAATGTATCCATTCTAATTTATTCGTACGATCCATTCTAATTCATTTGTATGATCCATTCTAATTCATTCGTACGATCCATTCTTACTCATTCGTATGATCCATTCTAATTCATTCGTACGATCCATTCTAATTCATTCGCTCGAATGTATCCATTCTAATCCATTCGTACGATCCATTCTAATTCATTCGTACGATCTATTCTAATTCATTCGTACGATCCATTCTAATTCATTCGCACGATCCATTCTAATTCATTCGTACAATCCATTCTAATTCATTCGTACGATCCATTCTAATTCATTCGTAAGATCCATTCTAATTAATTCGTATGATCCATTCTAATTCATTCGTACGATCCATTCTAATTCATTTGCACGAATATATCCATTCTAATTCATTCGTACGATCCATTCTAATTCATTCGCACGAATGTAACCATTCTAATTCATTCGTACGATCCATTCTAATTAATTCGTATGATCCATTCTAATTCATTCGTACGATCCAATCTAATTTATTCATACAATCCATTTGGATTCATTCGCACAAATGTATCCATTCAAATTCATTCGTACGATCCATTGTACGACCCATTCTAATTCATTCGTATATTCCATTCTAATTCATTAGCACGATCCATGCTAATGAATTAGAATGGATCGTACGATCCAATCTAATTCATTCATACGATCCATTCTTACTCATTCGTATGATCCATTCTAATTCAATCGTACGATCCATTCTAATTCATTCGTACGATCCATTCTAATTCCTTCGTACGATCCATTCTAATTCATTCGTACGATCCATTCTTACTCATTGGTACGATCCATTCTAATTCAATCGCACGAATGTATCCATTCTAATTCATTCGTACGAATCCATTCTAATTCATTCGTACAATCTATTCTATTTCATTCGTACGATCCATTCTAATCCATTCTAATTCATTTGTACGATCCATTCTTACTCATTCGTACGATCCATTCTAATTCATTCATTCGATCCATTCTAATTCATTCGCACGATCCATTCTAATTCATTCGTATGATCCATTCGTATGATCCATTTGTACGATCCATTCTAATTCATTCGTACGATCCATTCTAATTCATTCGTCCGATCCATTCTAATTCATTCGCACGAATGTATCCATTCTAATTCATTCGTACGATCCATTCTAATTCATTCGTATGATCCATTCTAATTCATTCGTAAGATCCATTCTAATTCATTCGTACGATCCATTCTAATTCATTCGTACGATCCATTCTAATTCATTCGTACGATCCATTCTAATTCATTCGCACGATCCATTCTAATTCATTCGTACGATCAATTCTAATTCATTCATGCAATCCATTCTATTTCATTCGTACGATCCATTCTTACTCATTCGTACGATCCATTCTAATTCATTCACACGAATGTATCCATTCGTACGAATGAATTAGAATAGATTTTACGAATGAATTAGAATGCATCGTACGAAGGAATTAGAATGGATCGTACGAATGAATTAGAATGGATCGTACGAATGAATTAGAATGGATCGTACGAAGGAATTAGAATGGATCGTATGAATGAATTAGAATGGATCGTACGATTGAATTAGAATGGATCATACGAATGAGTAAGAATGGATCGTATGAATGAATTAGATTGGGTCGTACGATCCATTCTAATTCATTAGCATGGATCGTGCTAATGAATTAGAATGGAATATACGAATGAATTAGAATGGATCGTAGAATGGATCGTACGAATGAATTAGAATGAATTAGAATGGATCGTACGAATGAATTAGAATAGATTATAGGAATGAATTAGAATGGATCGTGCAAATGAATTAGAATAAATACATTCGTGCGAATGAATTAGAATGGATCGTGCGAATGAATTAGAATGGATCGTACGAATGAATTAGAATGGATATATTTGAACGAATAAATTAGAATGGATCATACGAATGAATTAGAATGGATCGTACGAATGAATTAGAATGAATAGTGCGAATGAATTAGAATCGATCGTACGAATGAATTAGAATGGATCGTACGAATGAATTAGATTGGATCATACGAATGAGTAAGAATGGATCGTACGAATGAATTAGAATGGATCGTACGAATGAATTAGAATGGATCGTACGAATAAATTAGAATGGATACATTCGTCCGAATGAATTAGAATGGATCATACGAATGAGTAAGAATGGATCATACGAATGAAATAGAATAGATTGTACGAATGAACTAGAAGTGATCCTACGAATGAATTAGAATGGATCGTGTGAAAGAATTAGAATGGATTGTATGAATGAATTAGAATGGATCGTATGAATTAATTAGAATGGATCGTGCGAATGAATTCGAATGGATCGTACGAATTCATTCTAATTCATTCATACAATCCAATCTAATTCTTTCACACGATCCATTCTAATTCATTCGTACGTTCCATTCTAATTCATTAGCACGATCCATGCTAATTCATTCGTTCGATCAATTCTAATTCATTAGCACGATCCATTCTAATTCATTCGTACGATCCATTCTGATTCATTCGCACGATCCATTCTAATTCATTCATAGGATCCATTCTAATTCATTCATACAATCTATTCTACTTCTTTCGCACGAATGTATCCATTCTAATTCATTCGCACGATCCATTCTAATTCATTCGTACGATCTATTCTAATTCATTCGTACGATTCATTCTAATTCATTCATATGATCTATTCTAATTCATTCATACAATCCATTCTAATTCTTTCACACGATCCATTCTAATTCATTCGTACGATCCATTCTAATTCATTCGCACAATCCATTCTATTTCATTCGTACGATCCATTCTTACTCATTCGTATGATCCATTCTAATTCATTCGCACGAAGGTATCCATAATGGATCATACGAATGAGTAAGAATGGATCGTACGAATGAAATAGAATGGATTGTGCGAATGAATTAGAATGGACCGTACGAATGAATTAGACGTACGAATGAATTAGAATGGATACATTCGTGCGAATAAATTAGAATGGATCATACGAATGAGTAAGAATGGATCGTCATTCTAATTCATTCGTGTGATCCATTCTAATTCATTTGTATCCATTCTATTTCATTCGCACGATCCATTCTAATTCATTCGTTCAATCTATTCTAATTCATTCGTACGATCCATTCTAATTCATTCGTACGATCCATTCTAATTCATTCATACAATCCATTCTAATTTATTCGCACGAATGTATCCATTCTAATTCATTCGTACGATCCATTCTAATTCATTCGCACAATCTATTCTAATTCATTCATATGATCTATTCTAATTCATTCGCACGAATGTATCCATTCTAATTCATTCATACGATCCATTCTACTTCATTCGTACTATCCGTTCTAATTCACTCATACGATCCATTCTAATTCATTCATACGATCCATTCTAATTCATTCGCACGAATATATCCATTCTAATTCTTTCGTACGATGCATTCTAATTCATTCGTACGATCCATTCTAATTCATTCATTTGATCCATTCTAATTCATTCGTACGATCCATTCTAATTCATTCGTCCGATCCATTCTAATTCATTCGCACGAATGTATCCATTCTAATTCATTCGTACGATCCATTCTAATTCATTCGCACGATCCATTCTAATTCATTCGTACGATCCGTTCTAATTCATTCATACGATCTATTCTAATTCTTTCACACGATCCATTCTAATTCTTTCACACGATCCATTCTAATTCATTCGTACGATCCATTCTAATTCATTCACACAATCCATTCTATTTCATTCGTACGATCCATTCTTACTCATTGGTACGATCCATTCTAATTCATTAGCACGATCCATTCTAATTCATTCGTACGATCCATTCTAATTCATTCGCACGATCCATTATAATTTATTCGTACGATCCATTCTAATTCTTTCACACGATCCATTCTAATTCATTCGTACGATCCATTCTAATTCATTCGTACGATCTATTCTAATTCATTTGTACGATCCATTCTAATTCATTCGTACGATCCATTCTAATTCCTTCGTACGATCCATTCTAATTCATTCATACAATCTATTCTAATTCATTCATACAATACATTCTAATTCTTTCACACGATCCATTCTAATTCATTCGTACGATCCATTCTAATTCATTCGCACAATCCATTCTAATTCATTCGCACGAATGTATCCATTCTAAATCATTCGTACAATCCATTCTATTTCATTCGTACGATCCATTCTTACTCATTGTACGAATGAATTAGAATGGATAGTACGAATGAATTAGAATGGATCGTGTGAAAGAATAAGAATGGATTGTACGAATGAATTAGAATGGATCGTACGAATGAATTAGAATGGATCGTACGAATGAATTAGAATGGATCATGTGAAAGAATTAGAATAGATTGTATGAATGAATTAGAATAGATCGTATGAATGAATTAGAATGGATCGTACGAATGAATTAGAATGGATCGTACGAATGAATTAGAATGGATCGTACGAATGAATTAGAATGGATCGTACGAATGAATTAGAATAGATCTTACGAATGAATTAGAATGGATCGTACGAATGAATTAGAATGGATCGTACGAATAAATTAGAATGGATACATTCGTCCGAATGAATTAGAATGGATCATACGAATGAGTAAGAATGGATCGTATGAATGAAATAGAATAGATTGTACGAATGAATTAGAATGGATCATACGAATGAATTAGAATGGATCATATTAATGAATTAGAATGGATCACACGAATGAATTAGAATGGATACATTCGTGCGAATGAATTAGAATGGATCGTGCACGAATGTATCCATTATAATTCATTCGTACGATCCATTTTAATTCATTAATATGATCCATTCTAATTCATTCGTACGATCCATTCTAATTCATATGCACAAAGGTATCCATTCTAATCCATTCGTAGGATCCATTCTAATCCATTCATACGATCCATTCTAATTCATTCGTACGATCCATTCTAATTTATTCGCTCGAATGTATCCATTCTAATCCATTCGTACGATTCATTCTAATCCATTCGTAAGATCCATTCTAATTCTTTCGCATAAATGTAACCATTCTAATTCATTCATTTGATCCATTCTAATTCATTCATACGATCCATTCTAATTCATTCGTCCGATCCATTCTAATTCATTCGCACGAATGTATCCATTCTAATTCATTCGTACGATCCATTCTAATTCATTCGTACGATCCATTCTAATTCATTCGTAAGATCCATTCTAATTCATTCGTACGATCCATTCTAATTCATTCGTACGATCCATTCTAATTCATTCGTAAGATCCATTCTAATTCATTCGTACGATCCATTCTAATTCATTCGTACGATCCATTCTAATTCATTCGCACGAATGTATTCATTCTAGTTCATTCGTACGATCCATTCTAATTCATTCGTACGATCCATTCTAATTCATTCGCACGATCCATTCAAATTCATTCGTACGATCAATTCTAATTCATTCGCACGAATGTATCCATTCTAATTTATTCATACGATCCATTCTAATTCATTCGTATGATCCATTCTAATTCATTCGTACGATCCATTCTAATTCATTCGCCCGATCCATTCTAATTCATTCGCACGAATGTATCCATTCTAATTCGTTCGTACGATCAATTCTAATTCATTCGTACGATCCATTCTAATTCATTCATATAATCCATTCTAATTCTTTCACACGATCCATTCTAATTCATTCGTAGGATCCATTCTAATCATTCGTACAATCTATTCTATTTCATTCGTACGATCCATTCTTCCTCATTCGTATGATCCATTCTAATTCATTCGCACGAATGTATCCATTCTAATTCATTCGTACGAATCCATTCTAATTCATTCGTACAATCCATTCTATTTCATTCGTACGATCCATTCTTACTCATTCGTACGATCCATTCTAATTCATTCGTAAGATCCATTCTAATTCATTCGTACGATCCATTCTAATTCATTCGTACGATCCATTCTAATTCATTCGTACGATCCATTCTATTTCATTCGTACGATCCATTCTATTTCATTCGTACGATCCATTCTTACTCATTCGTATGATCCATTCTAATTCATTCGGACGAATGTATCCATTCTAATTTATTCGTACGATCCATTCTAATTCATTTGTACGATCCATTCTAATTCATTCGTAGGATCCATTCTAATTCATTCGTCCGATCCATTCTAATTCATTCGCACGAATGTATCCATTCTAATTCATTCATACGATCCATTCTAATTCATTCGTATGATCCATTCTAATTCATTCGTAAGATCCATTCTAATTCATTCGTACAATCCATTCTAATTCATTCGTACGATCCATTCTAATTCATTCACACGAATGTATCCATTCTAGTTCATTTGTACGATCCATTCTAATTCATTCGTACGATCCATTCTAATTCATTCGCACGATCCATTCTAGTTCATTCGTACGATCAATTCTAATTCATTCGCACGAATGTATCCATTCTAATTCATTCGTACGATCCATTCTAATTCATTTGTACGATCAATTCTAATTCATTCATACAATCCATTCTAATTCTTTCACACGATCCATTCTAATTCATTCATATGATCCATTCTAATTCATTCGTACAATCTATAATATTTCATTCGTACGATCCATTCTTACTCATTCGTATGATCAATTCTAATTCATTCGCACGAATGTATCCATTCTAATTCATTCGTACGAATTCATTCTAATTCATTCGTACAATCCATTCTATTTCATTAGTACGATCCATTCTTACTCATTCATATGATCCATTCTAATTCATTCGTAAGATCCATTCTAATTCATTCGTACGATCCATTCTAATTCATTCGCACGATCCATTCTAATTCATTCATACAATCCATTCTAATTCATTCCGTATGATCCATTCTAATTCATTCGCTCGAATGTATCCATTCTAATCCATTTGTACGATCCATTCTAATCCATTCGTACGATCCATTCTAATTCATTCACATGAATGTAACCATTCTAATTCATTCATTTGATCCATTCTAATTCATTCATACGATCCATTCTAATTCATTAGCACGATCCATGCTAATTCATTCGTTCGATCAATTCTAATTCATTAGCACGATCCATTCTAATTCATTCGTACGATCCATTCTAATTCATTCGCACGATCCATTCTAATTCATTCATAGGATCCACTCTAATTTATTCATACGATCTATTCTAATTCTTTCGCACGAATATATCCATTCTAATTCATTCGCACGAATGTATCCATTCTAATTCATTCGTACGAATCCATTCTAATTCATTCGTACAATCTATTCTATTTCATTCGTACGATCCATTCTAGTTCATTCGTACGATCCATTCTAATTCATTCGTATGATCCATTCTAATTCATTCGTATGATCCATTCTAATTAATTCTTATGATCCATTCTAATTCATTCGTACGATCCATTCTAATTCATTCATACAATCCATTCTAATTTATTCGCACGAATGTATCCATTCTAATTAATTCGTACGATCCATTCTAATTCATTCGTATGATCCATTCTTATTCATTCGCACGATAAAGTCTAATGGATTCGCACGATCCACTCTAATTCATTCGCACGAATGTATCCATTCTAATTCATTCATACGATCCATTCTAATTCATTCGTACGATCCATTCTAATTCATTCGCACAAATGTATCCATTCTAATTCATTCATACGATCCATTCTAATTCATTCGTACGATCAGTTCTAATTCATTCACAAAATCTTTTCTAATTCATTCATACGATCCATTCTAATTCATTCGCACGATCCATTCTAATTCATTCGTACGATCCATTCTAATTCTTTCACACGATCCATTCTAATTCATTCGTACGATCCATTCTAATTCATTCGCACGATCCATTCTAATTCATTCGTACGATCCATTATAATTCATTCATACGATCCATTCTAATTCATTCGTACGATCCATTCTAATTCATTCACACAAATGTATCCATTCTAATTCATTCGTACGATCCATTCTAATTCATTCGCACGATCCATTCTAATTCACTCGTACGATCCATTCTAATTCATTCGTACGATCCATTCTAATTCATTCGTATGATCCATTCTAATTAATTCGTATGATCCATTCTAATTCATTCGTACGATCCATTCTAATTCATTCATACAATCCATTCTAATTCATTCGCACGAATGTATCCATTCTAATTAATTCGTACGATCCATTCTAATTCATTCGTATGATTTATTCTTATTCATTCGCACGATCCAGTCTAATTGATTCGCACGATCCATTCTAATTCATTCGCACGACTGTATCCATTCTGATTCATTCGTACGATCCATTCTAATTCATTAATATGATCCATTCTAATTCATTCGTACGATCCATACTAATTCATATGCACAAAGGTATCCATTCTAATTCATTCGTCCGAAAGAATTAGAATGGATTGTATGAAAGAATTAGAATGAATTGTATGAATGAATTAGAATGGATCGTACGAATGAATTAGAATGGATCGTACGAATAAATTAGAATGGATACATTCGTCCGAATGAATTAGAATGGATCATACGAATGAGTAAGAATGGCTCGTACGAATGAAATAGAATGGATTGTGCGAATGAATTAGAATGGACCGTACGAATGAATTAGAATGGATACATTCGTGCGAATGAATTAGAATGGATCGGACGAATGAATTAGAATGGATCGTACGAATGAATTAGAATGGATCGTACGAATGAATTAGAATGGATACATTCGTCCGAATGAATTAGAATGGATCATACGAATGAGTAAGAATGGATCGTACGAATGAAATAAAATAGATTGTACGAATGAATTAGAATGGATCCTACGAATGAATTAGAATGGATCGTGTGAAAGAATTAGAATGGATTGTATGAATGAATTAGAATGGATCGTATGAATGAATTAGAATGGATCGTGCGAATGAATTAGAAAAGATCGTACGAATGAATTAGAATGGATATATTCGTGCGAAAGAATTAGAATGGATCATACAAATGAGTAAGAATGGATCGTACGAATGAAATAGAATGGATTATACAAATGAATTAGAATGGATACATTCGTGCGACTGAATTAAAATGGATCGTATGTACGAATGAATTAGAATGGATACATCCGTGCGAATGAATTAGAATGGATCGTTCGAATGAATTAGAATGGATCGTGCGAATGAATTAGAATGGATCGTACAAATGAATTAGAATGGATCGTACGAATGAACTAGAATGGATACATTCGTGCGAATGAATTAGAATGGATCGTACGAATGAATTAGAATGGATCGTACGTACGATCCATTCTAATGGATACATTTGTGCGAATGAATCTAAATAGATTGTATGAATAAATTACAATGGATCGTACGAAGGAATTAGAATGGATCATACGAATGAATTAGAATGGATCGTGCTAATGAATTAGAATTGATCGAACGAATTCATTCTAATTCATTCATACAATCCATTCTAATTCTTTCACACGATCCATTCTAATTCATTCGTACGATCCATTCTTACTCATTGGTACGATCCATTCTAATTCATTCACACGAATGTATCCATTGTAATTCATTCGTACGAATCCATTCTAATTCATTCGTACAATCTATTCTTTTCCATTCTAATTCATTCGTATGATCCATTCTAATTCATTCGTACGATCCATTCTATTCTAGTTCATTCGCACGATCCATTCTAATTCATTCGTACGATCCATTCTTATTCATTCTTACTCATTCGTATGATCCATTCTAATTCATTCGGACGAATGTATCCATTCTAATTTATTCGTACGATCCATTCTAATTCATTCGTACGATCCATTCTAATTCATTCGTAAGATCCATTCTAATTCATTCGTACGATCCATTCTAATTCATTCGTACGATCCATTCTAATTCATTCGTACGATCCATTCTAATTCATTCATTCGTACGATCCATTCTAATACATTCGTACGATTCATGCTAATTCATTCGCACGATCCATTCTAATTCATTCGTACGATCCATTCTTATTCATTCATACGATCCATTCTAATACTTTCACACGATCCATTCTAATTCATTCGTACGATCCATTCAAATTCATTCGTACGATCTATTCTAATTCATTCGTATGATCCATTCTAATTCATTCGTACGATCCATTCTAATTCCTTTGTACGATCCATTCTAATTCATTCATACAATCCATTCTAATTCTTTCGTACGATCCATTCTAATTCATTCGCACGAATGTATCCATTCTAGTTCATTCGCACGATCTATTCTAATTCATTCATACAATCCATTCTAATTCTTTCACACGATCTATTCTAATTCATTCGTACGATCCATTCTAATTCATTCGCACAATCCATTCTAATTCATTCGTACGATCAATTCTTACTCATTCGTACGATCCATTCTAATTCATTCATACAATCCGTTCTAATTCATTCCGTACGATCCATTCTAATTCACTCATATAATCCATTCTAATTCATTCATAGGATCCATTCTAATTCATTCATACGACCTATTCTAATTCTTTCGCACGAATGTATCCATTCTAATTCATTTGTACGATCCATTCTAATTCATTCACACGATCCATTCTAATTCATTCGTATGATCAATTCTAATTCATTCGCACGAATGTATCCATTCTAATTCATTCGTACGATCCATTCTAATTCATTCATAGGATCCATTCTAATTCATTCATACAATCCATTCTAATTCATTCGCTCGAATGTATCCATTCTAATCCATTCGTACGATCCATTCTAATCCATTCGTACGATCCATTCTAATTCAATCGCATGAATGTAAACATTCTAATTCATTCATACGATCCATTCTAATTCATTCGTACGATCCATTCTAATTCATTCATACGATCCATTCTAATTCATTCGTACGATCCATTCTAATTCATTCGCACAAATGTATCCATTCTAATTCATTCGTACGATCCATTCTAATTCATTCGCACGATCCATTCTAATTCACTCGTACGATCCATTCTAATTCATTCGTACGATCCATTCTAATTCATTCGTATGATCCATTCTAATTAATTCGTATGATCCATTTTAATTCATTCGTACGATCCATTCTAATTCATTCATACAATCCATTCTAATTCATTCACACGAATGTATCCATTCTAATTAATTCGTACGATCCATTCTAATTCATTCGTATGATTTATTCTTATTCATTCGCACGATCCAGTCTAATTGATTCGCACGATCCATTCTAATTTATTCGCACGAATGTATCCATTCTTATTCATTCGTACGATCCATTCTAATTCATTAATATGATCCATTCTAATTCATTCGTACGATCCATACTAATTCATATGCACAAAGGTATCCATTCTAATTCATTCGCCCGAAAGAATTTGAATGGATTGTAGGAAAGAATTAGAATGGATTGGATGAATGAATTAGAATGGATCGTACGAATGAATTAGAATGGATCGTACGAATAAATTAGAATGAATACATTCGTCCGAATGAATTAGAATGGATCATACAAATGAGTAAGAATGGATTGTACGAATGAAATAGAATGGATTGTGCGAATGAATTAGAATGGACCGTACGAATGAATTAGAATGGATACATTCGTGCGAATGAATTAGAATGGATCAGACGAATGAATTAGAATGGATCGTACGAATGAATTAGAATGGATCGTACGAATGAATTAGAATGGATCGTACGAATAAATTAGAATGGATACATTCGTCCGAATGAATTAGAATGGATCATACGAATGAGTAAGAATGGATCGTACGAATGAAATAAAATAGATTGTACGAATGAATTAGAATGGATCCTACGAATGAATTAGAATGGATCGTGTGAAAGAATTAGAATGGATTGTATGAATGAATTAGAAAGGATCGTATGAATGAATTAGAATGGATCGTGCGAATGAATTAGAAAGGATCGTACGAATGAATTAGAATGGATACATTCGTGCGAATGAATTAGAATGGATCATACAAATGAGTAAGAATGGATCGTACGAATGAAATAGAATGGATTATACAAATGAATTAGAATGGATACATTCGTGCGACTGAATTAGAATGGATCGTATGTACGAATGAATTAGAATGGATACATCCGTGCGAATGAATTAGAATGGATCGTACGAATGAATTAGAATGGATCGTGCGAATGAATTAGAATGGATTGTACGAATGAATTAGAATGGATCGTACGAATGAACTAGAATGGATACATTCGTGCGAATGAATTAGAATGGATCGTACGAATGAATTAGAATGGATCGTACGTACGATCCATTCTAATAGATACATTTGTGTGAATGAATCTAAATGGATTGTATGAATGAATTACAATGGATCGTACGAAGGAATTAGAATGGATCATAAAAATGAATTAGAATGGATCATGCTAATGAATTAAAATTGATCGAACGAATTCATTCTAATTCATTCATACAATCCATTCTAATTCTTTCACATGATCCATTCTAATTCATTCGTACGATCCATTCTTACTCATTGGTACGATCCATTCTAATTCATTCGCACGAATGTATCCATTGTAATTCATTCGTACGAATCTATTCTAATTCATTCATACAATCTATTCTATTCCATTCTAATTCATTCGTACGATCCATTCTAATTCATTCGTACGATCCATTCTATTCTAGTTCATTCGTACGATCCATTCTAATTCATTCGTACGATCCATTCTTATTCATTCTCATTCGTATGATCCATTCTAATTCATTCGGATGAATGTATCCATTCTAATTTATTCATAAGATCCATTCTAATTCATTCGTGCGATCCATTCTAATTCAATCGTACGATCCATTCTAATTCATTCGTACGATCCATTCTAATTCATTCGTACGATCCATTCTAATTCATTCATACAATCTATTCTAATTCATTCATTCGTACGATCCATTCTAATACATTCGTACGATTCATGCTAATTCATTCGCACGATCCATTCTAATTCATTCGTACGATCCATTCTTATTCATTCATACAATCCATTCAAATTCTTTCACACGATCCATTCTAATTCATTCGTACGATCCATTCTAATTCATTCGTACGATTTATTCTAATTCATTCGTACGATCCATTCTAATTCATTCGTACGATCCATTCTATTTCATTCGGACGAATGTATCCATTCTAATTTATTCGTAAGATCCATTCTATTTATTCGTACGATCCATTCTAATTCATTCGTACGATCCATTCTAATTCATTCGTACGATCCATTCTAATTCATTCATACGATCTATTCTAATTCATTCATTCATACGATCTATTCTAATTCATTCGTACGATCCATTCTAATACATTCGCACGATTCATTCTAATTCATTCGCACGATCCATTCTAATTCATTCGTACGATCCATTCTTATTCATTCATACGATCCATTCTAATTCTTTCACACGATCCATTCTAATTCATTCGTACGATCCATTCTAATTCATTCGTATGATCTATTCTAATTCATTCGTACGATCCAATCTAATTCATTCGTACGATCCATTCTAATTCCTTCGTACGATCCATTCTAATTCATTCATACAATCCATTCTAATTCTTTCGTACGATCCATTCTAATTCATTCGCACGAATGTATCCATTCTAGTTCATTCGCACGATCTATTCTAATTCATTCATACAATCCATTCTAATTCTTTCACACGATCCATTCTAATTCATTCGTACGATCCATTCTAATTCATTCGCACAATCCATTCTAATTCATTCGTACGATCCATTCTTACTCATTCGTACGATCCATTCTAATTCATTCATACAATCCGTTCTAATTCATTCCGTACGATCCATTCTAATTCACTCATATAATCCATTCTAATTCATTCATACAATCTATTCTAATTCTTTTGCACGAATGTATCCATTCTAATTCATTCGTACGATCCATTCTAATTCATTCGCACGATCCATTCTAATTTATTCGTACGATCAATTCTAATTCATTCGCACGAATGTATCCATTCTAATACATTCGTACGATCCATTCTAATTCATTCATAGGATCCATTCTAATTCATTCATACAATCCATTCTAATTCATTCGCTCGAATGTGTCCATTCTAATCCATTCGTACGATCCATTCTAATCCATTCGTACGATCCATTCTAATTCAATCGCATGAATGTAAACATTCTAATTCATTCATACGATCCATTCTAATTCATTCGTACGATCCATTCTAACTCATTCGTACGATCCATTCTAATTCATTCGTACGATCCATTCTAATTCATTCGCACGAATGTATCCATTCTAGTTCATTCGTACGATCCATTCTAATTCATTCGTACGATCCATTCTAATTCATTCATACAATCCATTCTAATTCTTTCACACGATCCATTCTAATTCATTCGTAGGATCCATTCTAATTCATTTGTACAATCCATTCTAATTCATTCGTACGATCCATTCTAATTCATTCGTACAATCCATTCTAATTCATTCGTACGATCCATTCTAATTCATTCGTACGATCCATTCTAATTCATTCGCACGAATGTATCCGTTCTAGTTCATTCGTACGATCCATCCTAATTCATTCATACGATCCATTCTAATTCATTCGCACGATCCATTCTAATTCATTCGCACGATCCATTCTATTTCATTCGTACGATCCATTCTTACTCATTCGTATGATCCATTATGGATATATTCGTGCGAATGAATTAGAATGGATCATACGAATGAGTAAGAATGGATCGTACGAATGAAATAGAATGGATTGTGCGAATGAATTAGAATGGATCGTAGAATGGATCAGAATAGATCGTGTGAAAGAATTAGAATGGATCGTATGAATGAATTAGAATGGATCGTGCGAATGAATTCGAATGGATCGTACGAATTCATTCTAATTCATTCATACAATCCATTCTAATTCTTTAACACGATCTATTCTGATCCATTCTACGATCCATTCTAAATCATTCGCACAATCCATTCTATTTCATTCGTACGATCCATTCTTACTCATTCGTATGATCCATTCTAATTCATTAGCACGAATGTATCCATAATGGATCATGCGAATGAGTAAGAATGGATCATACGAATAAAATACGTACGAATGAATTAGAATGGATCGTATGAATGAACTAGAATGGATCGTACGAATGAAATAGAATAGATTGTACGAATGAATTAGAATGGATTCGTACGAATGAATTAGAATGGATACATTCGTGCGAATGAATTAGAATGGATACATTCGTGCGAAAGAATTAGAATAGATCGTATGAATGAATTAGAATGGATCCTATGAATGAATTAGAATGGATCGTGCGAATGAATTAAAATGGATCGTACGAATGAATTATAATAGATCGTACGAATGAATTAGAATGGATCGTACGAAGGAATTAGAATGGATCGTACGAATGAATTGGAATGGATATATTCGTGCAAATGAATTAGAATGGATCGTGCGAATGAATTAGAATGGATCGTACGAATGAATTAGAATGGATCGTACGAATGAATTAGAATGGATCTTACGAATGAATTAGAATGGATCGTACGAATGAATTAGAATGGATCGTACGAATGAATTAGAATGGATCGTACGAATGAATTAGAATGGATACATTCGTGCGAATGAATTAGAATGGATCGGACGAATGAATTAGAATGGATCGTACGAATGAATTAGAATGGATCAAATGAATGAATTAGAATGGTTACATTCATGTGAATGAATTAGAATGGATCGTACGAATGAATTAGAATGGATCGTATGAATGAATTAGAATGGATCGTACGAATGAATTAGAATGGATCAAATGAATGAATTAGAATGGTTACATTCATGCGAATGAATTAGAATGGATCGTATGAATGGATTAGAATGGATCGTACGAATGGATTAGAATGGATCGTGCGAACGAATTAGAATGGATCGTACGAATGAATTAGAATGGATACATTTGTGCGAATGAATTAGAATGGATCGTACGAATGAATTAGAATGGATACATTTGTGCGAATGAATTAGAATGGATCGTACGAATGAATTAGAATGGATCGTACGAATGAATTAGAATGGATCGTGCGAATGAATTAGAATGGATCGTACGAATGAATTAGAATGGATACATTTGTGCGAATGAATTAGAATGGATCGTATGAATGAATTAGAATGGATCGTATGAATGAATTAGAATGGATCGTACGAAAGAATTAGAATGGATCGTGCGAATGAATTAGAATGGATCGTACGAATGAATTAGAATGGATCATGTGAAAGAATTAGAATGGATCGTACGAATGAATTAGAATGGATCGTGCGAATGAATTAGAATCGATCATACGAATGAATTAGAATGGATACATTTGTGCGAATGAATTAGAATGGATCGTACGAATGAATTAGAATGGATCATATGAATGAATTAGAATGGATCGTACGAATGAATTAGAATGGATCGTGCGAATGAATTAGAATGGATCGTACGAATGAATTAGAATGGATCGTACGAATGAACTAGAATGGATACATTCGTGCGAATGAATTAGAATGGATCGTACGAATGAATTAGAATGGATCGTACGAATGAATTAGAATGGATCTTACGAATGAATTAGAATGGATCGTACGAATGAATTAGAATGGATCGTACGAATGAATTAGAATGGATACATTCGTGCGAATGAATTAGAATGGATCGGACGAATGAATTAGAATGGATCGTGCGAATGAATTCGAATGGATCATACGAATTCATTCTAATTCATTCATACAATCCATTCTAATTCTTTCACACGATCTATTCTGATCCATTCTAATCCATTCTAATTCATTTTTAAGATCCATTCTAATTCATTCGTACGATCCATTCTAATTCATTCATACAATCCATTCTAATTCTTTCACACAATCCATTCTAATTCATTCGTACGATCCATTCTAAATCATTCGTGCAATCCATTCTATTTCATTCTACGATCAATTCTAATTCTTTTGAATAGATCGTACGAATGAATTAGAATGGATCATATTAATGAATTAGAATGGATCGTACGAATGAATTAGAATGGATCGTACGAACGAATTAGAATGGATCGTACGAAGGAATTAGAATGGATTGTACGAATGAATTAGAATGGATATATTCATGCAAATGAATTAGAATGGATCGTATGAATGAATTATAATGGATCGTACGAATGAATTAGAATTGATATATTCGTGCAAATGAATTAGAATGGATCGTATGAATGTATTAGAATGGATCGTATGAGTGAATTAGAATGGATCGTACGAATGAATTAGAATGGATTGTACGAATGAATTAGAATGGATCGTGTGAAAGAATTAGAATGGATTGTATGAATGAATTTGAATAGATCGTATGAATGAATTAGAATGGATCGTACGAATGAATTAGAATGGATCGTACGAATGAATTTGAATGGATACATTTGTGCGAATGAATCTAAATGGATTGTATGAATGAATTACAATGGATCGTACGAATAAATTAGAATGGATCGTACGAATGAATTAGAATAGCTCATACGAATGAATTAGAATGAATCGTATGAATAAATTAGAATGGTTACTTTCGTGCGAATGAATTAGAATAGATCGTACGAATGAATTAGAATGGATCGCACGAATAAATTAGAATGGATCGTGGGAATGAATTAGATTGGATCGTACGAATGAATGAGAATGGATCCACCGAATGAGTTAGAATGGATCATACAAATGAATTAGAATCGATTGTACGAATGAATTAGAATGGATTGTGCGAATGAATTAGAATGGATCGTATGAATGCATAAGAATGGATCGTACGAATGAATTAGAATGGATCGTGCGAATGAATTAGCATGAATCGTACGAATGTATTAGAATAGATCGTACGAATGAATTAGAATGAATCGTACAATCCATTCTAATTCAATCGTCCGATCCATTCTAATTCATTCGCATGAATGTATCCATTCTAATTCATTCGTATAATCCATTCTATTTCATTCGTACGATCCATTCTTACTCATTCGTATGATCCATTCTAATTCATTCGTATGATCCATTCTAATTCATTCGTACGATCCATTCTAATTCATTCGTACGATCTATTCTAATTCATTCGCACGATCCATTCTAATTCATTCATACGATCCATTCTAATTCATTCTTACGATCCATTCTAATTCATTCCTATAATCCACTCTAATTCATTCGCCCGATCCATTCTAATTCATTCATACGATCCATTCTATTCGAAAGGATCATGCGATCCATTCTAATCCATTCTAATTCATTTTTAAGATCCATTCTAATTCATTCGTACGATCCATTCTAATTTATTCATACAATCCATTCTAATTCTTTCACACAATCCATTCTAATTCATTCGTACGATCCATTCTAAATCATTCGTGCAATCCATTCTATTTCATTCGTACGATCAATTCTAATTCATTAGAATGGATCGTACGAATGAATTAGAATGGATCATATTAATGAATTAGAATGGATCGTACGAATGAATTAGAATGGATCGTACGAACGAATTAGAATGGATCGTATGAAGGAATTAGAATGGATTGTGCGAATGAATTAGAATGGATATATTCGTGCAAATGAATTAGAATGGATCGTATGAATGAATTATAATGGATCATACGAATGAATTAGAATGGATATATTCGTGCAAATGAATTAGAATGGATCGTATGAATGTATTAGAATGGATCGTATGAGTGAATTAGAATGGATCGTACGAATGAATTAGAATGGATTGTACGAATGAATTAGAATGGATCGTGTGAAAGAATTAGAATGGATTGTATGAATGAATTAGAATAGATCGTATGAATGAATTAGAATGGATCGTACGAATGAATTAGAATGGATCGTACGAATGAATTTGAATGGATACATTTGTGCGAATGAATCTAAATGGATTGTATGAATGAATTACAATGGATCGTACGAATAAATTAGAATGGATCGTACGAATGAATTAGAATAGCTCATACGAATGAATTAGAATGAATCGTATGAATGAATTAGAATGGTTACATTCGTGCGAATGAATTAGAATAGATCGTACGAATGAATTAGAATGGATCGTACGAATAAATTAGAATGGATCGTGGGAATGAATTAGATTGGATCGTACGAATGAATGAGAATGGATCCACCGAATGAGTTAGAATGGATCATACGAATGAATTAGAATGGATTGTACGAATGAATTAGAATGGATTGTGCGAATGAATTAGAATGGATCGTATGAATGAATAAGAATGGATCGTACGAATGAATTAGAATGGATCGTGCGAATGAATTAGCATGAATCGTACGAATGTATTAGAATAGATCGTACGAATGAATTAGAATGAATCGTACGATCCATTCTAATTCAATCGTCCGATCCATTCTAATTCATTCGCATGAATGTATCCATTCTAATTCATTCGTATAATCCATTCTATTTCATTCGTACGATCCATTCTTACTCATTCGTATGATCCAGTCTAATTCATTCGTATGATCCATTCTAATTCATTCGTACGATCCATTCTAATTCATTCGTACGATCCATTCTAATTCATTCGCATGATCCATTCTAATTCATTCATACGATCCATTCTAATTCATTCATACGATCCATTCTAATTCATTCCTACAATCCACTCTAATTCATTCGCCCGATCCATTCTAATTCATTCATACGATCCATTCTATTCGAATGGATCATGCGATCCATTCGAATTCATTCGCACGATCCATTCTAATTCATTCATACGATCCATTCTAATTCATTCATACAATGCATTCTAATTCTTTCGCACAATCCATTCTAATTCATTCATACGATCCATTCTAATTCATTCGTACGATCCATTCTAATTCACTCATACGATCCATTCTAATTCATTCGTACGATCCATTCTAATTCATTCGTCCGATCTATTCTAATTCATTCGCACGAATGTGTCCATTCTAATTCATTCGTACGATCCATTCTAATTCATTCGTACGATCCATTCTAATTCATTCGTAAGATCCATTCTAATTCATTCGTACGATCCCTTCTAATTCATTCGTACGATCCATTCTAATTCATTCGCACGAATGTATCCATTCTAGTTCATTCGTACGATCCATTCTAATTCATTCGTACGATCCATTCTAATTCATTCATACGATCTATTCTAATTCATTCATACAATCCATTCTAATTCTTTCACACGATCCATTCTAATTCATTCGTACGATCCATTCTAATTCATTCGCACAATCCATTCTAATTCATTCGTACGATCTATTCTAATTACTTCGTACGATCCATTCTAATTCATTCATACGATCTATTCTAATTCATTCGTACGATCCATTCTAATTCATTCGTACGATCCATTCTAATTCCTTCGTACGATCCATTCTAATTCTAATTCTATTCTAATTCATTCATACAATCCATTCTAATTCATTCGCACGAATGTATCCGTGCCTCCACCACCTCCTCACCCGGACGCCGGCCCAGGTCAGCCACCTGCCCCACTTCCCATTGTTCGCCACAAGATTCAAATGTATCGTATGAATGAATTAGAATGGATCGTACGAATGAATTAGAATGGATACATTCGTGCGAATGAATTAGAATGGATACATTCGTGCGATAGAATTAGAATAGATCGTATGAATGAATTGGAATGGATCCTATGAATGAATTAGAATGGATCGTGCGAATGAATTAGAATGGATCGTACGAATGAATTAGAATGGATCGTGCTAATGACTTAGAATTGATCGAACGAATGAATTAGCATGGATCGTGCTAATGACTTAGAATGGAACGTACGAATGAATTAGAATGGATCGTGTGAAAGAATTAGAATGGATTGTATGAATGAATTAGAATGAATTTGTACGATCCATTCGAATTCATTCGTACGATCCATTCTAATTCTTTCACACGATCCATTCTAATTCATTCGTAAGATCCATTCTAATTCATTCGCACGATCCATTCTAATTCATTCATAGGATCCATTCTAATTCATTCATACGACCTATTCTAATTCTTTCGCACGAATGTATCCATTCTAATTCATTCGCACGAATGTATCCATTCTAATTCATTCGTACGATCTATTCTAATTCATTCGTACGATCCATTCTAATTCATTCATACGATCTATTCTAATTTATTCATACAATCCATTCTAATTCTTTCACACGATCCATTCTAATTCATTCGTAGGGTCCATTCTAATTCATTCGTACAATCTATTCTATTTCATTCGTACGATCCATTCTTACTCATTCGTATGATCCATTCTAATTCATTCGGATGAATGTATCCATTCTAATTTATTCGTACGATCCATTCTAATTCATTCGTACGATCCATTCTAATTCATTCGTCCGATCCATTCTAATTCATTCGCACGAATGTATCCATTCTAATTCATTCGTACGATCCATTCTAATTCATTCGTACGATCCATTCTAATTCATTCGTATTATCCATTCTAATTCATTCGCACGAATGTATCCATTCTAGTTCATTCGTACGATCCACCGAATGAGTTAGAATAGATCATACGAATGAATTAGAATGGATTGTACGAATGAATTAGAATGGATTGTGCGAATGAATTAGAATGGATCGTATGAATGAATAAGAATGGATCGTACGAATGAATTAGAATGGATCGTGCGAATGAATTAGCATGAATCGTACGAATGTATTAGAATAGATCGTACGAATGAATTAGAATGAATCGTACGATCCATTCTAATTCAATCGTCCGATCCATTCTAATTCATTCGCATGAATGTATCCATTCTAATTCATTCGTATAATCCATTCTATTTCATTCGTACGATCCATTCTTACTCATTCGTATGATTCATTCTAATTCATTCGTATGATCCATTCTAATTCATTCGTACGATCCATTCTAATTCATTCGTACGATCCATTCTAATTCATTCGCACGATCCATTCTAATTCATTCATACGATCCATTCTAATTCATTCATACGATCCATTCTAATTCATTCCTACAATCCACTCTAGTTCATTCGCCCGATCCATTCTAATTCATTCATACGATCCATTCTATTCGAATGGATCATGCGATCCATTCGAATTCATTCGCACGATCCATTCTAATTCATTCATACGATCCATTCTAATTCATTCATACAATGCATTCTAATTCTTTCGCACAATCCATTCTAATTCATTCATACGATCCATTCTAATTCATTCGTACGATCCATTCTAATTCACTCATACGATCCATTCTAATTCATTCGTACGATCCATTCTAATTCATTCGTCCGATCTATTCTAATTCATTCGCACGAATGTATCCATTCTAATTCATTCGTACGATCCATTCTAATTCATTCGTACGATCCATTCTAATTCATTCGTACGATCCATTCTAATTCATTCGTAAGATCCATTCTAATTCATTCGTACGATCCCTTCTAATTCATTCGTACGATCCATTCTAATTCATTCGCACGAATGTATCCATTCTAGTTCATTCGTACGATCCATTCTAATTCATTCGTACGATCCATTCTAATTCATTCATATGATCTATTCTAATTCATTCATACAATCCATTCTAATTCTTTCACACGATCCATTCTAATTCATTCGTACGATCCATTCTAATTCATTCGCACAATCCATTCTAATTCATTCGTACGATCTATTCTAATTCCTTCATACGATCCATTCTAATTCATTCATACGATCTATTCTAATTCATTCGTACGATCCATTCTAATTCATTCGTACGATCCATTCTAATTCCTTCGTACGATCCATTCTAATTCTAATTCTATTCTAATTCATTCATACAAATCATTCTAATTCATTCGCACGAATGTATCCACGCCTCCACCACCTCCTCGCCCGGACGCCGGCCCAGGTTAGCCACCTGCCCCACTTCCCATTGTTCGCCACAAGATTCAAATGTATCGTATGAATGAATTAGAATGGATCGTACGAATGAATTAGAATGGATACATTCGTGCGAATGAATTAGAATGGATACATTCGTGCGATAGAATTAGAATAGATCGTATGAATGAATTAGAATGGATCCTATGAATGAATTAGAATGGATCGTGCGAATGAATTATAATGGATCGTACGAATGAATTAGAATGGATCGTGCTAATGACTTAGAATTGATCGAACGAATGAATTAGCATGGATCGTGCTAATGAATTAGAATGGAACGTACGAATGAATTAGAATGGATCGTGTGAAAGAATTAGAATGGATTGTATGAATGAATTAGAATGAATTTGTACGATCCATTCGAATTCATTCGTACGATCCATTCTAATTCTTTCACACGATCCATTCTAATTCATTCGTACGATCCATTCTAATTCATTCGCACGATCCATTCTAATTCATTCATAGGATCCATTCTAATTCATTCATACGACCTATTCTAATTCTTTCGCACGAATGTATCCATTCTAATTCATTCGCACGAATGTATCCATTCTAATTCATTCGTACGATCCATTCTAATTTATTCGTACGATCCATTCTAATTCATTCATACGATCTATTCTAATTCATTCATACAATCCATTCTAATTCTTTCACACGATCCATTCTAATTCATTCGTAGGGTCCTTTCTAATTCATTCGTACAATCTATTCTATTTCATTCGTACGATCCATTCTTACTCATTCGTATGATCCATTCTAATTCATTCGGATGAATGTATCCATTCTAATTTATTCGTACGATCCATTCTAATTCATTCGTACGATCCATTCTAATTCATTCGTCCGATCCATTCTAATTCATTCGCACGAATGTATCCATTCTAATTCATTCGTACGATCCATTCTAATTCATTCGTACGATCCATTCTAATTCATTCGTATTATCCATTCTAATTCATTCGCACGAATGTATCCATTCTAGTTCATTCGTACGATCCATTCTAATTCATTCGCACGATCCATTCTAATTCATTCGTACGATCCATTCTTATTCATTCATAAGATCCATTCTAATTCATTCGTACGATCCATTCTAATTCATTCGCACAAATGTATCCATTCTAATTCATTCGTACGATCCATTCTAATTCATTCGCACAAATGTATCCATTCTAATTCATTCGTACGATCCATTCTAATTCGTTCGCACGATCTATTCTAATTCATTCGTACGATCCATTCTAATTCTTTCACATGATCCATTCTAATTCATTCATACGATCCATTCTAATTCATTCGCACGATCCATTCTAATTCATTCGTACGATCCATTCTAATTCATTCATACGATCCATTCTAATTCATTCGTACGATCCATTCTAATTCATTCGCACAAATGTATCCATTCTAATTCATTCGTACGATCCATTCTAATTCATTCGCACGATCCATTCTAATTCATTCGTACGATCCATTCTAATTCATTCGCACGATCTGTTCTTATTCATTCGCACAATCCATTCTAATGCATTCGCACGAATGTATCCATTCTAATTCATTCGTACGATCCATTCTAATTCATTCGTACGATCCATTCTAATTCATTCGTATGATCCATTCTAATTAATTCGTATGATCCATTCTAATTCATTCGTACGATCCATTCTAATTCATTCATACAATCCATTCTAATTCATTCGTACGATCCATTCTAATTTACTCATACGATCCATTCTAACACATTCATACGATCTATTCTAATTCAATTGCATGAATATATCCATTCAAATTCATTCGTACGATCCATTCTAATTCCTTCGTACGATCCATTCTAATTCATTCGTACGATCTATTCTTATTCATTCGTACGATCCATTCTAATTCATTCGTACGATCCATTCTAATTCCTTCGTACGATCCATTCTAATTCATTCGTACAATCCATTCTAATTCATTCGTACAATCTATTCTAATTCATTCGTACGAATGGATACATTCGTGTGAATGAATTAGAATGGATCGTACGAATGAGTAAGAATGGATCGTACGAATGAAATAGAATGGATTGCACGAATGAATTAGAATGGATCGTACGAATGAATTAGAATGGATCGTGTGAAAAAATTAGAATGGATTGTATGAATGAATTAGAATGGATCGTATGAATAAATTAGAATGGATCGTACGAAGGAATTAGAATGGATCGTACGAATGAATTAGAATGGATCGTACGAATGAATTAGAATAGATCGTACGAATGAATTAGAATGGATCGTACGAAGGAATTAGAATGGATCGTATTAATGTATTAGAATGGATCGTATAAGTGAATTAGAATGGATCGTACGAATGAATTAGAATGGATCGTATGAATGAATTAGAATGGATACATTCGTGTGAATGAATTAGAATGGATCGTATGAATGAATTAGAATAAATTTTGTGAAGGAATTAGAACTGATCGTATGAATGAATTAGAATGGATACATTCGTGCGAATGAATTAGAATGGATTGTATGAATGAATTAGAATGGATCGTACGAATAAATTTGAATGGATCGTATGAGTGAATTAGAATGGATACGAAGGAATTAGAATGGATCGTACGAAGGAATTAGAATGGATCATACGAATGAAATAGAATGGATCGTACGAAGGAATTAGACTGGATCGTACGAAGAAATTAGAATGGATCGTACGAATGAATTAGAATGGATATATTCGTGCAAATGAATTAGAATGGATCATATGAATGAATTAGAATGGATCGTATGAGTGAATTAGAACGGATAGTACGAATGAAGTAGAATGGATCGTATGAATGAATTAGAATGGATACATTCGTGCGAATGAATTAGAATGGATCGTATGAATGAATTAGAATAGATTGTGCGAATGAATTAGAATGGATCGTACGAATGAATTAGAATGGATACATTCGTGCGAATAAATTAGAATGGATTGTATGAATGAATTAGAATGGATCGTACGAATGAATTAGAATGGATCGTACGAATGAATTGAAATAGATTGCGCGAATGAATTAGAATGGATCGTACGAATGAATTAGAATGGATCGTACGATAGAATTAGAATGGATCGTACGAATGAATTAGAATGGATCGTACGAATGAATTAGAATGGATCGTACGAAGGAATTAGAATGGATCGTATGATTGAATTAGAATGGATCATACGAATGAGTAAGAATGGATCGTATGAATGAATTTGATTGGATCGTATGATCCATTCTAATTCATTAGCACGAATGTATCCATAATGGATCGGACGAATGAATGGATCATACGAATTAATTAGAATGGATCATACGAATGAATTAGAATGGATCGTACGAATGAATTAGAATGGATCATACGAATGAATTAGAATGGATACATTCACGAGCGAATGAATTAGAATAGATTGTGCGAATGAATAAGAACAGATCGTGCGAATGAATTAGAATGGATCGTACGAATGAATTAAAATGGATCGTGCGAATGAATTAAAATGGATCGTACGAATGAATTAGAATAGATATATTTGTGCGAATGAATTAGAATGGATCGTACGAATGAATTAGAATGGATCGTATGAATGAATTAGAATGGATCGTACGAATGAATTAGAATGGATCGTGCGAATGAATTAGAATGGATCGTACGAATGAATTAGAATGGATCGTGTGAAAGAATTAGAATGGATCGTACGAATGAATTAGAATGGATCGTGCGAATGAATTAGAATGGATCGTACGAATGAATTAGAATGGATACATTTGTGCGAATGAATTAGAATGGATCATACGAATGAATTAGAATGGATCGTATGAATGAATTAGAATGGATCGTACGAATGAATTAGAATGGATCGTGCGAATGAATTAGAATGGATTGTACGAATGAATTAGAATGGATCGTACGAATGAACTAGAATGGATACATTCGTGCGAATGAATTAGAATGGATCGTACGAATGAATTAGAATGGATCGTACGAATGAATTAGAATGGATCTTACGAATGAATTAGAATGGATCGTACGAATGAATTAGAATGGATATATTCGTGCGAATGAATTAGAATGGATCGGACTAATGAATTAGAATGGATCGTACGAATGAATTAGAATGGATCGTACGAATGAATTAGAATGGATCGTACGAATAAATTAGAATGGATACATTCGTCCGAATGAATTAGAATGGATCATACGAATGAGTAAGAATGGATCGTACGAATGAAATAGAATAGATTGTACGAATGAATTAGAATGGATCCTACGAATGAATTAGAATGGATCGTGTGAAAGAATTAGAATGGATTGTATGAATGAATTAGAATGGATCGTATGAATGAATTAGAATGGATCGTGCGAATGAATTCGAATGGATCGTACGAATTCATTCTAATTCATTCATACAATCCATTCTAATTCTTTCACACGATCCATTCTAATTCATTCGTACGTTCCATTCTAATTCATTAGCACGATCCATGCTAATTCATTCGTTCGATCAATTCTAATTCATTAGCACGATCCATTCTAATTCATTCATACGATCCATTCTAATTCATTCGCACGATCCATTCTAATTCATTCATAGGATCCATTCTAATTCATTCATACGATCTATTCTAATTCTTTCGCACGAATGTATCCATTCTAATTCATTCGCACGAATGTATCCATTCTAATTCATTCGTACGATCCATTCTAATTCATTCGTACGATCCATTCTAATTCATTCATACGATCTATTCTAATTAATTCATACAATCCATTCTAATTCTTTCACACGATCCATTCTAATTCATTCGTACGATCCATTCTAATTCATTCGCACAATCCATTCTATTTCATTCGTACGATCCATTCTTACTTATTGGTACGATCCATTCTAATTCATTCGCACGAATGTATGCATTCTAATTCATTCGTAGGAATCCATTCTAATTCATTGTACAATCTATTCTATTTCATTTGTACGATCCATTCTTACTCATTCGTATGATCCATTCTAATTCATTCGGACGAATGTATCCATTCTAATTTATTCGTACGATCCATTCTAATTCATTCGTACGATCCATTCTAATTCATTCGTGCGATCCATTCTAATTCATTCGTCCGATCCACTCTAATTCATTCGCACGAATATATCCATTCTAATTCATTCGTACCGTCCATTCTAATTCATTCGCACAATCCATTCTATTTCATTCGTACGATCCATTCTTACTCATTCGTATGATCCATTATGGATACATTCATGCGAATGAATTAGAATGGATCATACGAATGAGTAAGAATGGATCGTACGAATGAAATAGAATGGATTGTGCGAATGAATTAGAATGGATCGTACGAATGAATTAGAATGGATCGTGTGAAAGAATTAGAATGGATTGTATGAATGAATTAGAATGGATCGTATGAATGAATTAGAATGGATCTTATGAGTGAATTAGAATGGATACGAAGGAATTAGAATGGATCGTACGAAGGAATTAGAATGGATCATACGAATGAAATAGAATGGATCGTACGAATGAATTAGAATGGATCGTACGAAGGAATTAGAATGGATCGTACGAATGAATTAGAATGGATATATTCGTGCAAATGAATTAGAATGGATCGTTTGAATGAATTAGAATGGATCGTATGAGTGAATCAGAACGGATAGTACGAATGAAGCAGAATGGATCGTATGGATGAATTAGAATGGATACATTCGTGCGAATGAATTAGAATGGATCGTATGAATGAATTAGAATAGATTGTGCGAATGAATTAGAATGGATCGTACGAATGAATTAGAATGGATACATTCGTGCGAATAAATTAGAATGGATCGTACGAATGAATTAGAATGGATCGTACGAATGAATTAGAATGGATACATTTGTGCGAATAAATTAGAATGGATCGTACGAATGAATTAGAATGGATCGTACAAAGGAATTAGAATGGATCGTACGAATGAATTAGAATGGATCGTACGAATGAATTAGAATGGATCGTATAAAGGAATTAGAATGGATCGTACGAATGAATTTGAATGGATCGTATGATTGAATTAGAATGGATCATACGAATGAGTAAGAATGTATCGTATGAATGAATTAGATTGGATCGTACGATCCATTCTAATTCATTAGCATGGATCGTGCTAATGAATTAGAATGGAATATACGAATAAATTTGAATGGATCGTAGAATGGATCGTACGAATGAATTAGAATGAATTAGAATGGATCGTACGAATGAATTAGAATAGATCATAGGAATGAATTAGAATGGATCGTGCAAATGAATTAGAATGGATACATTCGTACGAATGAATTAGAATAGATCGTGCGAATGAATTAGAATGGATCGTACGAATGAATTAGAATGGATATATTTGAACGAATAAATTAGAATAGATCATACGAATGAATTAGAATGGATCGTACGAATGAGTTAGAATGGATCATACGAATGAGTAAGAATGGATCGTACGAATGAATTAGAATGGATCGTACGAATGAATTAGAATGGATCGTACGAATAAATTAGAATGGATACATTCGTCCGAATGAATTAGAATGGATCATACGAATGAGTAAGAATGGATCGTACAAATGAAATAGAATAGATTGTACGAATGAATTAGAATGGATCCTACGAATGAATTAGAATGGATTGTGTGAAAGAATTAGAATGGACTGTATGAATGAATTAGAATGGATCGTATGAATGAATTAGAATTGATCGTGCGAATGAATTCGAATGGATCGTATGAATTCATTCTAATTCATTCATACAATCCATTCTAATTCTTTCACACAATCCATTCTAATTCTTTCGTACGTTCCATTCTAATTCATTAGCACGATCCATGCTAATTCATTCGTTCGATCAATTCTAATTCATTAGCACGATCCATTCTAATTCATTCGTATGATCCATTCTAATTCATTCGCACGATCCATTCTAATTCATTTATAGGATCCATTCTAATTCATTCATACGATCTATTCTAATTCTTTCGCACAAATGTATCCATTCTAATTCATTCGCACGAATGTATCCATTCTAATTCATTCGTACGATCCATTCTAATTCATTCGTACGATCCATTCTAATTCATTCGTACGATCCATTCTAATTCATTCATACGATCTATTCTAATTCATTCATACAATCCATTCTAATTCTTTCACACGATCCATTCTAATTCATTCGTACGATCCATTCTAATTCATTCGCACAATCCATTCTATTTCATTCGTACGATCCATTCTTACTCATTGGTACGATCCATTCTAATTCATTCGCACGAATGTATCCATTCTAATTCATTCGTACGAAACCATTCTAATTCATTCGTACAATCCATTCTATTTCATTCGTACGATCCATTCTTACTCATTCGTATGATCCATTCTAATTCATTTGCACGAATGTATCCATTCTAAATCATTCGTACGATCCATTCTAAATCATTCGTACAATCCATTCTATTTCATTCATACGATCAATTCTAATTCATTAGCACGATCCATTCTAATTCATTCGTACGATCCATTCAAATTCATTCGCACGATCCATTCTAATTTATTCGTACAATCCATTCTATTTCATTCGTACGATCCATTCTTACTCATTCGTATGATCCATTCTAATTCATTCGCACGAATGTATCCATTCTAATCCATTCGTACGATCCATTCTAATTCATTCGCATGAATGTAACCATTCTAATTCATTCATTTGATCCATTCTAATTCATTCATACGATCCATTCTAATTCATTCGTCCGATCCATTCTAATTCATTCGCACGAATGTATCCATTCTAAACCATTCATACGATCCATTCTAATTTATTCGTACGATCCATTCTAATTCATTCGTAAGATCCATTCTAATTCATTCGTACGATCCATTCTAATTCATTCGTACGATCCATTTAATTCATTCGTACGATCCATTCTTATTCATTCGCACGAATGTATCCATTCTAGTTCATTCGTACGATCCATTCTAATTCTTTCGTACTATCCATTCTAATTCATTCGCACGATCCATTCTAATTCATTCGTACGATCCATTCTAATTCATTCATACGATCCATTCTAATTCATTCGTACGATCCATTCTAATTCATTCGCACAAATGTATCCATTCTAATACATTCGTACGATCCATTCTAATTCATTCGCACGATCCATTCTAATTCATTCGCACGATCCATTCTAATTCATTCGCACGATCCATTCTAATTCATTCATACGATCCATTCTAATTCATTCGTACGATCCATTCTAATTCATTCGCACAAATGTATCCATTCTAATTCATTCGTACGATCCATTCTAATTCATTCGCACGATCCATTCTAATTTATTCGTACAATCCATTCTAATTCATTCGCACGATCTGTTCTTATTCATTCGCACAATCCATTCTAATTCATTCGCACGAATGTATCCATTCTAATTCATTCGTACGATCCATTCTAATTCATTCGTACGATCCATTCTAATTAATTCGTATGATCCATTCTAATTCATTCGTACGATCCATTCAAATTCATTCATACAATCCAATCTAATTCATTCGTACGATCCATTCTAATTCACTCATACGATCCATTCTAATACATTCATACGATCCATTCTAATTCATTTGCACGAATATATCCATTCTAATTCATTCGTACGATCCATTCTAATTCCTTCGTACGATCCATTCTAATTCATTCGTACAATCTATTCTAATTCATTCGTACGATCCATTCTAATTCATTCGTACGATCCATTCTAATTCATTCGTACGATCCATTCTAATTCATTCGTACAATCTATTCTAATTCATTCGTACGAATGGATACATTCGTGTGAATGAATTAGAATGGATCGTACGAATGAGTAATAATGGATTGTACGAATGAAATAGAATGGATTGCACGAATGAATTAGAATGGATCATACGAATGAATTAGAATGGATCGTGTGAAAGAATTAGAATGGATTGTATGAATGAATTAGAATGGATCGTACGAATGAATTAGAATGGATCGTACGAAGGAATTAGAATGGATCGTACGAATGAATTAGAATAGATCGTACGAATGAATTAGAATGGATCGTACGAAGGAATTAGAATGGATCATACGAATGAATTAGAATGGATATATTCGTGCAAATGAATTAGAATGGATCGTATGAATGTATTAGAATGGATCGTATGAGTGAATTAGAATGGATCGTACGAATGAATTAGAATGGATCGTATGAACGAATTAGAATGGATACATTCGTGTGAATGAATTAGAATGGATCGTATGAATGAATTAGAATAGATTTTGTGAATGAATTAGAACTGATCGTACGAATGAATTAGAATGCATACATTCGTGCGAATGAATTAGAATGGATTGTATGAATGAATTAGAATGGATCGTACGAATGAATTTTAATGGATCGTATGAGTGAATTAGAATGGATACGAAGGAATTAGAATGGATCGTACAAAGGAATTAGAATGGATCATACGAATGAAATAGAATGGATCGTACGAAGGAATTTGAATGGATCGTACGAAGGAATTAGAATGGATCGTACGAAGGAATTAGAATGGATCGTACGAATGAATTAGAATGGATATATTCGTGCAAATGAATTAGAATGGATCGTATGAATGAATTAGAATGGATCATATGAGTGAATTAGAACGGATAGTACGAATGAAGTAGAATGGATCGTATGAATGAATTAGAATGGATACATTCGTGCGAATGAATTAGAATGGATCGTATGAATGAATTAGAATAGATTGTGGGAATGAATTAGAATGGATCGTACGAATGAATTAGAATGGATACATTCGTGCGAATAAATTAGAATGGATTGTATGAATGAATAACAATGGATCGTACGAATGAATTAGAATGGATCATATGAATGAATTAGAATAGATTGCGTGAATGAATTAGAATGGATCGTACGAATGAATTAAAATTGATCGTACGAAGGAATTAGAATGGATCGTACGAATGAATTAGAGTGGATCGTACGAATGAATTAGAATGGATCGTACGAAGGAATTAGAATGGATCGTATAAATGAATTAGAATGGATCGTACGATTGAATTAGAATGGATCATACGAATGAGTAAGAATGGATCGTATGAATGAATCAGATTGGACCGTACGATCCATTCTAATTCATTAACATGGATCGTGCTAATGAATTAGAATGGAATATACGAATGAATTAGAATGGATCGTAGAATGAATCGTACGAATGAATTAGAATGAATTAGAATGGATCGTACGAATGAATTAGAATAGATCATAGGAATGAATTAGAATGGATCGTGCAAATGAATTAGAATGGATACATTCGTGGGAATGAATTAGAATGGATCGTGCGAATGAATTAGAATGGATCGTACGAATGAATTAGAATGGATATATTTGAACGAATAAATTAGAATGGATCATACGAATGAATTAGAATGGATCGTACGAATGAATTAGAATGGATAGTGCGAACGAGTTAGAATCGATCGTACGAATGAATTAGAATGGATCGTACGAATGAATTAGAATGGATCATACGAATGAGTAAGAATGGATCGTACGAATGAATTAGAATGGATCGTACGAATAAATTATAATGGATACATTCGTCCGAATGAATTAGAATGGATCATACGAATGAGTAAGAATGGATCGTACGAATGAAATAGAATAGATTGTACGAATGAATTAGAATGGATCCTACGAATGAATTAGAATGGATCGTGTGAAAGAATTAGAATGGATTGTATGAATGAATTAGAATGGATCGTATGAATGAATTAGAATGGATCGTGCGAATGAATTCGAATGGATCGTACGAATTCATTCTAATTCATTCATACAATCCATTCTAATTCTTTCACACGATCCATTCTAATTCATTCGTACGTTCCATTCTAATTCATTAGCACGATCCATTCTAATTTATTCGTTCGATCAATTCTAATTCATTAGCACGATCCATTCTAATTCATTCGTACGATCCATTCTAATTCATTCACACGATCCATTCTAATTCATTCATAGGATCCCTTCTAATTCATTCATACGATCTATTCTAATTCTTTCGCATGAATGTATCCATTCTAATTCATTCGCACGAATGTATCCATTCTAATTCATTCGTACGATCCATTCTAATTCATTCGTACGATCCATTCTAATTCATTCGCACAATCCATTCTATTTCATTCGTACGATCCATTCTTACTCATTCGTATGATCCATTATGGATACATTCGTGCGAATGAATTAGAATGGATCATACGAATGAGTAAGAATGGATCGTACGAATGCAATATAATGGATTGTGCGAATGAATTAGAATGGATCGTACGAATGAATTAGAATGGATCGTGTGAAAGAATTAGAATGGATTGTATGAATGAATTAGAATAGATCGTATGAATGAATTAGAATGGATCGTACGAATGAATTAGAATGGATCGTACAAATGAATTAGAATGGATCGTACGAATGAATTAGAATGGATACATTCGTGCGAATGAATTAGAATGGATACATTCGTGCGAAAGAATAAGAATAGATCATATGAATGAATTAGAATGGATCCTATGAATGAATTAGAATAGATCGTGCGAATGAATCAGACTGGATCATACGAATGAATTAGAATGGATCGTGCTAATGAATTAGAATTGATCGAACGAATGAATTAGAATGGATACATTCGTGCAAATGAATTAGAATGGATAGGACGAATGAATTAGAATGGATCGTACGAATGAGTAAGAATGGATCATACGAATGAAATAGAATAGATCGTACGAATGAATTAGAATGGATCGTACGAAGGAATTAGAATGGATCGTACGAATGAAATAGAATGGATATATTCATGCAAATGAATTAGAATGGATCGTATGAATGTATTAGAATGGATTGTATGAGTGAATTAGAATGGATCGTACGAATGAATTAGAATGGATCGTATGAATGAATTAGAATGGATACATTTGTGTGAATGAATTAGAATGGATCGTATGAATGAATTAGAATAGATTTTGTGAATGAATTAGAACTGATCGTACGAATGAATTAGAATGGATACATTCGTGCGAATGAATTAGAATGGATTGTATGAAAGAATTAGAATAGATCCTATGAATGAATTAGAATGGATCGTGCGAATGAATTAGAATGGATCGTACGAAAGAATTAGAATGGATCGTACGAATGAACTAGAATGGATACATTCTTGCGAATGAATTAGAATGGATCGTAGGAATGAATTAGAATGGATCGTACAAATGAATTAGAATGGATCTTACGAATGAATTAGAATGGATCGTACGAATGAATTAGAATGGATACATTCGTGCGAATGAATTAGAATGGATCGGACGAATGAATTAGAATGGATCGTACGAATGAATTAGAATGGATCAAATGAATGAATTAGAATGGTTACATTCATGCGAATGAATTAGAATGGATCGTACGAATGGATTAGAATGGATACATTCGAGCGAATGAATTAGAATGGATCGTACGAATGAATTAGAATGGATCGTACGAATGGATTAGAATGGATCCTACGAATGGATTAGAATGGATACCTTTGTGCATATGAATTAGAATGGATCGTACGAATGAATTAGAATGGATCATATTAATGAATTAGAATGGATCGTATGAATGAATTAGAATGGATACATTCGTGCGAATGAATTAGAATGGATCGTGCGAATCAATTAGACTGGATCGTGCGAATGAATAAGAATAGATCATACGAATGAATTAGAATGGATCGTACGAATTAATTAGAATGGATAGATTCGTGCGAATGAATTAGAATGGATTGTATGAATGAATTAGAATGGATCGTACGAATGAATTAGAATGGATCATACAAATTAATTAGAATGGATCATAGGATTGAATTAGAATGGATCGTACGAATGAATTAGAATGGATACATTCGTGCGAATGAATTAGAATGGACTGTGTGAATGAATAAGAACAGATCATGCGAATGAATTAGAATGGATCGTACGAATGAATTAGAAGGGATCGTGCGAATGAATTAGAATGGATCGTACGAATGAATTAGAATGAATATATTTGTGCGAATGAATTAGAATGGATCGTACGAATGAATTAGAATGGATCGTATGAATGAATTAGAATGGATCGTACGAATGAATTAGAATGGATCGTGCGAATGAATTAGAATGGATCGTACGAATGAACTAGAATGGATACATTCGTGCGAATGAATTAGAATGGATCGTACGAATGAATTAGAATGGATCGTACGAATGAATTAGAATGGATCTTACGAATGAATTAGAATGGATCGTACGAATGAATTAGAATGGATCGTACGAATGAATTAGAATGGATACATTCGTGCGAATGAATTAGCATGGATCGGACGAATGAATTAGAATGGATCGTACGAATGAATTAGAATGGATCGTACGAATGAATTAGAATGGATCATACGAATAAATTAGAATTGATACTTTCGTCCGAATGAATTAGAATGGATCATACGAATGAGTAAGAATGGATCGTACGAATGAAATAGAATAGATTGTACGAATGAATTAGAATGGATCCTACGAATGAATTAGAATGGATCGTGTGAAAGAATTAGAATGTATCCATTCTAATTCATTCGTACGATCTATTCTAATTCATTCGTACGATCCATTCTAATTCATTCGTACGATCCATTCTAATTCATTCATACGATCTATTCTAATTCATTCATAAAGTACATTCTAATTCTTTCACACGATCCATTCTAATTCATTCGTATGATCCATTCTAATTCATTCGCACAATCCATTCTATTTCATTCGTACGATCCATTCTTACTCATTGGTACGAACCATTCTAATTCATTAGCACGAATGTATCCATTCTAATTCATTCGTATGAATCCATTCTAATTCATTCGTACAATCTATTCTATTTCATTCATACGATCCATTCTTACTCATTCGTATGATCCATTCTAATTCATTCGCACGAATGTGTCCATTCTAAATCATTCGTACGATCCATTCTAATTCATTCGTACGATCCATTCTAAATCATTCGTACAATCCATTCTATTTCATTCGTACGATCAATCCTAATTCATTAGCACGATCCATTCTAATTCATTCGTACGATCCATTCAAATTCATTCGCACGATCCATTCTAATTCATTCGTACAATCCATTCTATTTCATTCGTACGATCCATTCTTACTCATTCGTATGATCCATTCTAATTCATTCGCACGAATGTAATCATTCTAATCCATTCGTACGATCCATTCTAATCCATACGTACGATCCATTCTAATTCATTCGCATGAACGTAACCATTCTAATTCATTCATTTGATCCATTCTAATTCATTCATACGATCCATTCTAATTCATTCGTCCGATCCATTCTAATTCATTCGCACGAATGTATCCATTCTAAACCATTCATACGAACCATTCTAATTTATTCGTACGATCCATTCTAATTCATTCGTAAGATCCATTCTAATTCATTCGTACGATCCATTCTAATTCATTCGTACGATCCATTCTAATTCATTCGCACGAATGTATCCATTCTAGTTCATTCATACGATCCATTCTAATTCATTCGTACGATCCAATCTAATTAATTCGCACGATCCATTCTAATTCATTCGTACGATCCATTCTAATTCATTCACACGATCCATTCTAATTTATTCGTACGATCCATTCTAATTCATTCGTACGATCTATTCTAATTCATTCGCACGAATGTAACCATTCTAATTCATTCATACGATCCATTCTAATTCATTCGTACGATCCATTCTAATTCACTCATACGATCCATTCTAATACATTCATACGATCCATTCTAATTCATTTGCACGAATATATCCATTCTAATTCATTCGTACGATCCATTCTAATTCATTCGTAGGATCCATTCTAATTCATTCGCACGATCCATTCTAATTCATTCGTACGATCCATTCTAATTCATTCATACGATACATTCTAATTCATTCGTACGATCCATTCTAATTCATTCGCACAAATGTATCCATTCTAATACATTCGTACGATCCATTCTAATTCATTCGCACGATCCATTCTAATTCATTCGCACGATCCATTCTAATTCATTCATACGATCCATTCTAATTCATTCGTACGATCCATTCTAATTCATTCGCACAAATGTATCCATTCTAATTCATTCGTACGATCCATTCTAATTCATTCGCACGATCCATTCTAATTTATTCGTACAATCCATTCTAATTCATTCGCACGATCTGTTCTTATTCATTCGCACAATCCATTCTAATTCATTCGCACGAATGTATCCATTCTAATTCATTCGTACGATCCATTCTAATTCATTCGTACGATCCATTCAAATTAATTCGTATGATCCATTCTAATTCATTCGTACGATCCATTCAAATTCATTCATACAATCCAATCTAATTCATTCGTACGATCCATTCTAATTCACTCATACGATCCATTCTAATACATTCATACGATCCATTCTAATTTATTTGCACGAATATATCCATTCTAATTCATTCGTACGATCCATTCTAATTCCTTCGTACGATCCATTCTAATTCATTCGTACAATCTATTCTAATTCATTCGTACGATCCATTCTAATTCATTCGTACGATCCATTCTAATTCATTCGTACGATCCATTCTAATTCATTCGTACAATCTATTCTAATTCATTCGTACGAATGGATACATTCGTGTGAATGAATTAGAATGGATCGTACGAATGAGTAAGAATGGATCGTACGAATAAAATAGAATGGATTGCACGAATGAATTAGAATGGATCGTACGAATGAATTAGAATGGATCGTGTGAAAGAATTAGAATGGATTGTATAAATGAATTAGAATGGATCGTACGAATGAATTAGAATGGATCGTACGAAGGAATTAGAATGGATCGTACGAATGAATTAGAATAGATCGTACGAATGAATTAGAATGGATCGTACGAAGGAATTAGAATGGATCGTACGAATAAATTAGAATGGATCATACGAATAAATTAGAATGGATACATTCGTCCGAATGAATTAGAATGGATCATACGAATGAGTAAGAATGGATCGTACGAATGAAATAGAATAGATTGTACGAATGAATTAGAATCGATCCTTCGAATGAATTAGAATGGATCATGTGAAAGAATTAGAATGGATTGTATGAATGAATTAGAATGGATCGTATGAATGAATTAGAATGGATCGTGCGAATGAATTCAAATGGATCGTACAAATTCATTCTAATTCATTCATACAATCCATTCTAATTCTTTCACACGATCCATTCTAATTAATTCGTACGTTCCATTCTAATTCATTAGCACGATCCATGCTAATTCATTCGTTCGATCAATTCTAATTCATTAGCATGATCCATTCTAATTCATTCGTACGATCGGTTCTAATTCATTCGCACGATCCATTCTAATTCATTCATAGGATCCATTCTAATTCATGCATACGATCTATTCTAATTCTTTCGCACGAATGTATCCATTCTAATTCATTCGCACGAATGTATCCATTCTAATTCATTCGTACGATCCATTCTAATTCATTCATACGATCTATTCTAATCCATTCATACAATCCATTCTAATTCTTTCACACGATCCATTCTAATTCATTCGTACGATCCATTCTAATTCATTCGCACAATCCATTCTATTTCATTCGTACGATACATTCTTACTCATTCGTATGATCCATTCTAATTCATTCACACGATCCATTCTAATTCATTCGTACGATCCATTCTAATTCATTCATACAATCCATTCTAATTCATTCGTACGATCCATTCTAATTCCTTCGTACGATCCATTCTAATTCATTTGTACGATCCATTCTAATTCATTCGTACGATCTATTCTAATTCATTCATACAATCCATTCTAATTCATTCGCACGATCCATTCTAATTCATTCATACGATCCATTCTATTCGAATGGATCATGCGATCCATTCGAATTCATTCGCACGATCCATTCTAATTCATTCATACGATCCATTCTAATTCATTCGTCCGATCCATTCTAATTCATTCGCACGAATGTATCCATTCTAATTCATTCGTACGATCCATTCTAATTCATTCGTAAGATCCATTCTAATTCATTCATACGATCCATTCTAATTCATTAGCACGAATGTATCCATTCTAATTCATTCATACGATCCATTCTACTTCATTCGTACTATCCGTTCTAATTTACTCATACGATCCATTCTAATTCATTCGCATGATCCATTCTAATTCATTCGTACGATCCATTCTAATTCATTCGTACGATCCATTCTAATTCATTCGTATGATCCATTCTAATTAATTCGTATGATCCATTCTAATTCATTCGTACGATCCATTCTAATTCATTCATACAATCCATTCTAATTCATTCGCACGAATGTATCCATTCTAATTAATTCGTACGATCCATTCTAATTCATTCGTATGATCTATTCTTATTCATTCGCACGATCCAGTCTAATTGATTCGCACGATCCATTCTAATTCATTCGCACGAATGTATCCATTCTAATTCATTTGTACGATCCATTCTATTTCATTAATATGATCCATTATAATTCATTCGTACGATCCATTCTAATTCATATGCACAAAGATATCCATTCTAATTCATTCGCACGAAAGAATTAGAATGGATTGTATGAAAGAATTAGAATGGATCGTGCGAAAGAATTAGAATGGATCGTACGAAGGAATTAGAATGGATTGTACGAAGGAATTAGAATGGATCGTACGAATGAGTAAGAATGGATCGTACGAATGAATTAGAATGGATCGTACGAATAAATTAGAATGGATACATTCGTCCGAATGAATTAGAATGGATCATACGAATGAGTAAAAATGGATCGTACGAATGAAATAGAATAGATTGTACGAATGAATTAGAATGGATCGTGCGAATGAATTAGAATGGATCGTATGAATGAATTAGAATGGATCGTACGAATGAATTAGAATGGATCGTGCGAATGAATTAGAATGGATCATATTAATGAATTAGAATGGATCGTACGAATGAATTAGAATGGATAAATTCGTGCGAATGAATTAGAATGGATCGTGCGAATCCTTTAGACTGGATCGTGCGAATGAATAAGAATGGATCATACGAATGAATTAGAATGGATCGTACGAATTAATTACAATGGTTACATTCATGCGAATGAATTAGAATGGATTGTATGAATGAATTAGAATGGATCGTACGAATGAATTAGAATGGATCATACGAATTAATTAGAATGGATCATACGAATGAATTAGAATGGATCGTACGAATGAATTAGAATGGATCGTACGAATGAACTAGAATGGATCGTACGAATGAACTAGAATGGATACATTCGTGCGAATGAATTAGAATGGATCGTACGAATGAATTAGAATGGATCGTACGATTCATTCTAATTCATTCGTACGATCCATTCTAATACATTCGTACGATTCATGCTAATTCATTCGCACGATCCATTCTAATTCATTTGTACGATCCATTCTTATTCATTCATACGATCCATTCTAAATCATTCGCACAATCCATTCTAATTCATTCGTACAATCCATTCTAATTCATTCGTATGATCCATTCTAACTCATTCGGTGGATCCATTCTAGTTCATTTGTACGATCCATTCTAATTCATTCCCACGATCCATTCTAATTTATTTGTACGATCCATTCTAATTCATTCGTACGATCTATTCTAATTCATTTGCACGAATGTAACCATTCTAATTCATTCATACGATTCATTCTAATTCATTCGTATGAGCTATTCTAATTCATTCGTACGATCCATTCTAATTCATTCATACGATCCATTGTAATTCATTCATACAATCCATTTAGATTCATTCGCACAAATGTATCCATTCAAATTCATTCGTACGATACAATCTAATTCATTCGTACGATCCATTCTAATTCATTCGCATGAATATATCCATTCTAATTCTTTCGTACGGTGCATTCTAATTCATTCGTACGATCCATTCTAATTCATTCGTACGATCCATTCTAATTCATTCGTACGATCCATTCTAATTCATTCGCACGATCTATTCTAATTCATTCATAGGATCCATTCTAATTCATTCATACGATCTATTCTAATTCTTTCGCAGGAATGTATCCATTCTAATTCATTCGCACGAATGTGTCCATTCTAATTCATTCGTACGATCCATTCTAATTCATTCGAACGATCCATTCAATTTCATTCGCACGATCCATTCTACTTCATTCGTACAATCCATTCTATTTCATTCGTACGATCCATTCTTACTTATTCGTATGATCCATTCTAATTCATTCGCACGAATGTATCCATTCTAATCCATTCGTACGATCCATTCTAATCCATTCGTACGATCCATTATAATTCATTCGCATGAATGTAACCATTCTAATTCATTCATTTGATCCATTCTAATTTATTCGTACGATCCATTCTAATTTATTCGTCTGATCCATTCTAATTCATTCGCACGAATGTATCCATTCTAAACCATTCATACGATCCATTCTAATTTATTCGTACGATCCATTCTAATTTATTCGTAAGATCCATTCTAATTCATTCGTACGATCCATTCTAATTCATTCGTACGATCCATTCTAATTCATTCGCACGAATGTATCCATTCTAGTTCATTCGTACGATCCATTCTAATTCATTCGTACGATCCATTCTAATTAATTCGCATGATCCATTCTAATTCATTCATACGATCCATTCTAATTCATTCATACGATCCATTCTAATTCATTCGTATGATCCATTCTAATTCATTCATACGATCCATGCTAATTCATTCGTTCGATCAATTCTAATTCATTAGCACGATCCATTCTAATTCATTCGTACGATCCATTTTAATTCATTCGCACGATCCATTCTAATTCATTCATAGGATCCATTCTAATTCATTCATACGATCTATTCTAATTCTTTCGCACGAATGTATCCATTCTAATTCATTCGCACGAATGTATCCATTCTAATTCATTCGTACGATCCATTCTAATTCATTCGTATGATCCATTCAAATTCATTCGCACAACTATTCTAATTCATTCATACGATCCATTCTAATTCATTCGCACGAACGTATCCATTCTAATTCATTCATACGATCCATTCTACTTCATTCGTACGATCCATTCTAATTCATTCGCATGAATGTAACCATTCTAATTCATTCATTTGAACCATTCTAATTCATTCATACGATCCATTCTAATTCATTCGTCCGATCCATTCTTACTCATTCGTATGATCAATTCTAATTCATTCGTACGAATGTATCCATTCTAATTCATTCGTACGATCCTGAATTAGAATGGATCGTACGAATGAATTAGAATAGATACCTTTGTGCATATGAATTAGAATGGAACGTACGAATGAAATAGAATGAATTCGTACGATCCATTCGAATTCATTCGCACGATCCATTCTAATTCATTCATACGATCCATTCTAATTCATTCATACGATCCATTCTAATTCATTCATACAATCCATTCTAATTCTTTCACACGATCCATTCTAATTCATTCGTAGGATCCATTCTAATTCATTCGTACAATCTATTCTATTTCATTCGTACGATCCATTCTTACTCATTCGTATGATCCATTCTATTTCATTCGGACGAATGTATCCATTCTAATTCATTCGTACGATCCATTCTACTTCATTTGTACGATCCATTCTAATTCAATCGTACGATCCATTCTAATTCATTCGTCCGATCCATTCTAATTCATTCACACGAATGTATCCATTCTAATTCATTCGTACGATCCATTCTAATTCATTCGTATAACCATTCTAATTCATTCGTAAGAACCATTCTAATTCATTCGTACGATCCATTCTAATTCATTCGTACGATCCATTCTAATTCATTTGCACGAATGTATCCATTCTAGTTCATTCGTATGATCCATTCTAATTCATTCGTACGATCCATTCTAATTCATTCGCACGATCCATTCTAATTCATTCGTACGATCCATTCTATTTCATTCATACGATCCATTCTAATTCATTCGTACGATCCATTCTAATTCATTCGTACGATCCATTCTAATTCATTCGCACGAATGTATCCATTCAAATTCATTCGTACGATCCATTCTAATTCATTCGTACGATCCATTCTAATTAATTCGTATGATCCATTCTAATTCATTTGTATGATCAATTCTAGTTCATTCGTACGATCCATTCTAATTCATTCGTACGATCCATTCTAATTCATTCGCACGATCCATTCTAATTCATTCATACAATCCATTATAATTCTTTCACACGATCCATTCTAATTCATTCGTACGATCCATTCTAATTCATTTGTGCAATCCATTCTATTTCATTCGTACGATCCATTCTAATTCATTCACACGAATGTATCCATTCGTACGAATGAATTAGAATAGATTGTACGAATGAATTAGAATGGATTGTACGAATGAATTATAATGGATCATATGAATGAATTAGAATGGATCGTACGAATGAATTAGAATGGATCGTGCGAATGAATTAGAATGGATCGTACGAATGAATTAGAATGGATCGTACGAATGAACTAGAATGGATACATTCATGCGAATGAATTAGAATGGATCGTACGAATGAATTAGAATGGATCGTACGAATGAATTAGAATGGATCATACAAATGAATTAGAATGGATCATACGAATGAGTAAGAATGGATCGTACGAATGAAATAGAATGGATTGTACGAATGAATTAGAATGGATCGTACGAATGAATTAGAATGGATCGTGTGAAAGAATTAGAATGGATTGTTTGAATGAATTAGAATGGATCATATGAATGAATTAGAATGGATTGTGCGAATGAATTTGAATGGATCGTACGAATGAATTAGAATGGATACATTCGTGCGAATGAATTAGAATGGATACATTCGTGCGAAAGAATTAGAATAGATCGTATGAATGAATTAGAATGGATCCTATGAATGAATTAGAATGGATCATGCGAATGAATTAGAATGGATCGTACGAATGAATTAGAATGGATCGTGCTAATGAATTAGAATTGATCGAACGAATGAATTAGCATGGATCGTGCTAATGAATTAGAATGGAACGTACGAATGAATTAGAATGGATCGTGTGAAAGAATTAGAATGGATTTTATGAATGAATTAGAATGAATTCGTACGATCCATTCGAATTCATTCACACGATCCTTTCTAATTCATTCATACGATCCATTCTAATTCATTCATACAATCCATTCTAATTCTTTCACACGATCCATTCTAATTCCTTCGTAGGATCCATTCTAATTCATTCGTACAATCTATTCTATTTCATTCGTACGATCCATTCTTACTCATTCGTATGATCCATTCTAATTCATTCGGACGAATGTATCCATTCTAATTTATTCGTACGATCCATTCTAATTCATTCGTACGATCCATTCTTACTCATTCGTATGATCCATTCTAATTCATTCGTACGATCCATTCTAATTCATTCGTACGATCGTACGAATGAATTAGAATGGATCGTACAGAATGAATTAGAATGGATTGTATGAATGAATTAGAATAGATACATTCGTGCGAATGAATTAGAATGGATCATACGAATGAGTAAGAATGGATCGTACGAATGAAATAGAATGGATTGTACGAATGAATTAGAATGGATCGTACAAATGAATTAGAATGGATCGTACGAATGAATTAGAATGGATCATACGAATGAGTGAGAATGGATCGTACGAATGAAATAGAATAGATTGTACGAATGAATTAGAATGGATCCTACGAATGAATTAGAATGGATCGTGTGAAAGAATTAGAATGGATTGTATGAATGAATTAGAATGGATCGTATGAATGAATTAGAATGGATCGTGCGAATGAATTCGAATGGATCATACGAATTCATTATAATTCATTCATACAATCCATTCTAATTCTTTCACACGATCCATTCTAATTCATTGGTACGTTCCATTCTAATTCATTAGCACGATCCATGCTAATTCATTCGTTCGATCAATTCTAATTCATTAGCACGATCCATTCTAATTCATTCGTACGATCCATTCTAATTCATTCTCACGATCCATTCTAATTCATTCGTATGATACATTCTAATTCCTTCGTACGATCCATTCTAATTCATTCATACAATCCATTCTAATTCTTTCACACGATCCATTCTAATTCATTCGTACGATCCATTCTAATTAATTCATGCAATCCATTCGATTTCATTCGTATGATCCATTCTTACTCATTCGTACGATCCATTCTAATTCATTCACACGAATGTATCCATTCGTACGAATGAATTAGAATAGATTGTACGAATGAATTAGAATGGATCGTACGAATGAATTAGAATTGATCATACGAAGGAATTAGAATGGATCGTACGAATGAATTAGAATGGATCGTACGAATGAATTAGAATAGATCGTACGAATGAATTAGAATGGATAGTACGAAGAAATTAGAATGGATCGTACGAATGAATTAGAATGGATATATTCGTGCAAATGAATTAGAATGGATCGTATGAATGTATTAGAATGGATCGTATGAGTGAATTAGAATGGATCGTACGAATGGATTAGAATGGATTGTATGAATGAATTAGAATGGATCGAACGAATGAATTAGAATGGATCGTATGAATGAATTAGAATGGATCATACGAATGAATTAGAATGGATCGTGCGAATGAATTAGAATGGATCATACGAATGAATTAGAATGGATCGTACGAATGAACTAGAATGGATACATTCGTGCGAATGAATTTGAATGGATCGTACGAATGAATTAGAATGGATCGTACGAATGAATTAGAACGGATCGTACGAATAGATTAGAATGGATCATACGAATGAATTAGAATGGATCATGTGAATGAATTAGAATGGATCGTACGAATGAATTATAATGGATCATATGAACGAATTAGAATGGATCGTACGAGGTTACATTCATGCGAATGAATTAGAATGGATCGTACGAATGGATTAGAATGGATCGTACGAATGGATTACAATGGATACATTCGAGCGAATGAATTAGAATGGATCGTACGAATGAATTAGAATGGATCGTACGAATGGATTAGAATGGATCCTACGAATGGATTAGAATGGATACCTTTGCGCATATGAATTAGAATGGATCGTACGAATGAATTAGAATGGATCATATTAATGAATTAGAATGGATCGTACGAATGAATTAGAATGGATCATATTAATGAATTAGAATGGACCGTACGAATGAATTAGAATGGATACATTCGTGCGAATGAATTAGAATGGATCATGCGAATCAATTAGACTGGATCGTGCGAATGAATAAGAATAGATCATACGAATGAATTAGAATGGATCGTACGAATTAATTAGAATGGATACATTCATGCGAATGAATTAGAATGGATTGTATGAATGAATTTGAATGGATCGTACGAATGAATTAGAATGGATCATACGAATTAATTAGAATGGATCATACGAATGAATTAGAATGGATCGTACGAATGAATTAGAATGGATCGTACGAATGAATTAGAATGGATACATTCGTGTGAATGAATTACAATGGATTGTGCGAATGAATAAGAATAGATCGTGCGAATGAATTAGAATGGATCGTACGAATGAATTAGAATGGATCGTGCGAATGACTTAAAATGGATCATACGAATGAATTAGAATGGATACATTTGTGCGAATGAATTAGAATGGATCGTACGAATGAATTAGAATGGATCGTGCGAATGAATTAGAATGGATCATACGAATGAACTAGAATGGATACATTCGTGCGAATGAATTAGAATGGATCGTACGAATGAATTAGAATGGATAGTACGAATGAATTAGAATGGATCTTACGAATGAATTAGAATGGATCGTACGAATGAATTAGAATGGATCATACGAATGAATTAGAATGGATACATTCGTGCGAATGAATTAGAATGGATCGGACGAATGAATTAGAATGGATCGTACGAATGAATTAGAATGGATCATACGAATGAATTAGAATGGATCGTACGAATAAATTAGAATGGATACATTCGTCCGAATGAATTAGAATGGATCATACGAATGAGTAAGAATGGATCATACGAATGAAATAGAATAGATTGTACGAATGAATTAGAATGGATCCTACGAATGAATTAGAATGGATCGTGTGAAAGAATTAGAATGGATTGTATGAATGAATTAGAATGGATCGTATGAATGAATTAGAATGGATCGTGAAAATGAATTCGAATGGATCGTACGAATTCATTCTAATTCATTCATACAATCCATTCTAATTCTTTCACACGATCTATTCTAATTCATTCGTAGGAACCATTCTAATTCATTCGTACAATCTATTCTATTTCATTCGTACGATCCATTCTTACTCATTCGTATGATCCATTCTAATTCATTCGGACGAATGTATCCATTCTAATTTATTCGTACGATCCATTCTAATTCATTCGTACGATCCATTCTAATTCATTCGTACGATCCATTCTAATTCATTCGTGCGATCCATTCTAATTCATTCGCACGAATGTATCCATTCTAATTCATTCGTACGGTCCATTCTAATTCATTCGCACAATCCATTCTATTTCATTCGTACGATCCATTCTTACTCATTCGTATGATCCATTATGGATACATTCGTGCGAATGAATTAGAATGGATTATACGAATGAGTAAGAATGGATCGTACGAATGAAATAGAATGGATTGTGCGAATGAATTAGAATGGATCGTACGAATGAATTAGAATAGATCGTGTGAAAGAATTACAATGGATTGTATGAATGAATTAGAATAGATCATATGAATGAATTAGAATGGATCGTACGAATGAATTGGAATGGATCGTACGAATGAACTAGAATGGATACATTCGTGCGAATGAATTAGAATGGATCGTACGAATGAATTAGAATGGATCGTACGAATGAATTAGAATGGATCTTACGAATGAATTAGAATGGATCGTACGAATGCACGATCCATGCGAATGAATTAGAATAGATCGTACGAATGAACTAGAATGGATACATTCATGCGAATGAATTAGAATGGATCGTACGAATGCATTCTAATTTATTCGTACGATCCATTCTAATTCATTCGCACGATCCATTCTAATTCATTCATAGGATCCATTCTAATTCATTCATACGATCTATTCTAATTCTTTCACACGAATGTATCCATTCTAATTCATTCGCACGAATGTATCCATTCTAATTCATTCGTACGATCCATTCTAATTCATTTGTACGATCCATTCTAATTAATTCGTATGATCCATTCTAATTCATTCGTACGATACATTCTAATTCATTCATACAATCCATTCTAATTCATTCGTACGATCCATTCTAATTCACTCATACGATCCATTCTAATACATTCATACGATCCATTCTAATTCATTTGCACGAATATAACCATTCTAATTCATTCGTACGATCCATTCTAATTCCATCGTACGATCCATTCTAATTCATTCGTACGATCTATTCTAATTCATTCGTACGATCCATTCTAATTCATTCGTACGAATGAATTAGAATGGATACATTCGTGCGAATGAATTAGAATGGATACATTCGTGTGAAAGAATTAGAATAGATCGTATGAATGAATTAGAATGGATGCTATGAATGAATTAGAATGGATCGTGCGAATGAATTAGAATGGATCGTACGAATGAATTAGAATGGATCGTGCTAATGAATTAGAATTGATCGAACGAATGAATTAGCATGGATCGTGCTAATGAATTATAATGGATCGTACGAATGAATTAGAATGGATCGTGTGAAAGAATTAGAATGGATTTTATGAATGAATTAGAATGGATCGTACGAATGAATTAGAATGGATCGTACGAAGGAATTAGAATGGATCGTATGAATGAATTAGAATGGATCGTACGAATGAATTAGAATGGATCGTACGAAGGAATTAGAATGGATCGTACAAATGAATTAGAATGGATCGTATGAATGAATTAGAATGGATACATTCGTGTGAATGAATTAGAATGGATCGTATGAATGAATTACAATTGATTTTGTGAATGAATTAGAACTGATCGTACGAATGAATTAGAATGGATACATTCGTGCGAATGAATTAGAATTGATTTTATGAATGAATTAGAATGGATCGTATGAATGAATTAGAATGGATCGTACGAATGAATTAGAATGGATACATTCATGCGAATGAATTAGAATTGATCGTACGAATGAATTAGAATGGATCGTGTGAATGAATTAGAATGGATCGTACGAATGAATTAGAATGGATACATTCGTGCGAATGAATTAGAATGGATACATTCGTGCGAAAGAATTAGAATAGATCGTATGAATGAATTAGAATGGATCCTATGAATGAATTAGAATGGATCGTGCGAATGAATTAGAATGGATCGTACGAATGAATTAGAATGGACCGTGCTAATGAATTAGAATTGATGGAACGAATGAATTAGCATGGATCGTGCTAATGAATTAGAATGGAACGTACGAATGAATTAGAATGGATCGTGTGAAAAAATTATAATAGATTGTATGAATGAATTAGAATGAATTCGTACGATCCATTCGAATTCATTCGCACGATCCATTCTAATTCATTCATACGATCCATTCTAATTCATTCATACAATCCATTCTAATTCTTTCACACGATCCATCCTAATTCATTCGTAGGATCCATTCTAATTCATTCGTACAATCTATTCTATTTCATTCGTACGATCCATTCTTACTCATTCGTATGATCCATTCTAATTCATTTGGATGAATGTATCCATTCTAATTTATTTGTACGATCCATTCTAATTCATTCGTACGATCCATTCTAATTCATTCGCTCGAATGTATCCATTCTAATCCATTCGTACGATCCATTCTAATCCATTTTTACGATCCATTCTAATTCATTCGCATGAATGTAACCATTCTAATTCATTCATTTGATCTATTCTAATTTATTCGTACGATCCATTCTAATTCATTCGCATGAATGTAACCATTCTAATTCATTCATTTGATCCATTCTAATTCATTCGTACGATCCATTCTAATTCATTAGCACGATCCAAGCTAATTCATTCGTTCGATCAATTCTAATTCATTAGCACGATCCATTCTAATTCATTCGTACGATCCATTCTAATTCATTCGCACGATCCATTCTAATTCATTCATAGGATCCATTCTAATTCATTCATACGATCTATTCTAATTCTTTCACATGAATGTATCCATTCTAATTGATTCGCACGAATGTATCCATTCTAATTCATTCGTACGATCCATTCAAATTCATTCGCACGATCCATTCGAATTCATTCGTACGATCAATTCTAATTCATTCGCACGAATGTTTCCATTCTAATTCATTCGTACGATCCATTCTAATTCATTCGTAGGATCCATTCTAATTCATTCGTACAATCTATTCTATTTCATTCGTACGATCTATTCTTACTCATTCATATAATCCATTCTAATTCATTCATACAATCCATTCTAATTCATTCGTATGAATGTATCCATTCTAATTCATTCGTATGATCAGTTCTAATTCATTCACAAAATCTATTCTAATTCATTCATACGATCCATTCTAATTCATTCACACGAATGTATCCATTCTAATTCATTCATACGATCCATTCTAATTCCTTCGTACGATCCATTCTAATTCCTTCGTACAATCCATTCTAATTCATTCGTACGATCCATTCTAATTCATTCGTACGATCCATTCTAATTCATTCGTACGATCTATTCTAATTCCTTCGTACGATCCATTCTAATTCATTCGTACGATCCATTCTAATTCATTCGTACGATCCATTCTAATTCATTCGTGCAATCCATTCTATTTCATTCATACGATCCATTCTTACTCATTCGTACGATCCATTCTAATTCATTCACACGAATGTATCCATTCGTACGAATGAATTAGAATAGATTGTACGAATGAATTATAATGGATCGTACAAATGAATTAGAATGGATCGTACGAAGGAATTAGAATGGATCGTACGAATGAATTAGAATGGATCGTACGAATGAATTAGAATAGATCGTACGAATGAATTAGAATGGATCGTACGAAGGAATTAGAATGGATCGTACGAATGAATTAGAATGGATATATTCGTGCAAATGAATTAGAATGGATCGTATGAATGTATTAGAATGGATCGTATGAGTGAATTAAAATGGATCGTACGAATGAATTAGAATGGATCGTATGAATGAATTAGAATGGATACATTCGTGTGAATGAATTAGAATGGATCGTATGAATGAATTAGAATAGATTTTGTGAATGAATTAGAACTGATCGTACGAATGAATTAGAATGGATACATTCGTGCGAATGAATTAGAATGGATTGTATGAATGAATTAGAATGGATCCTATGAATGAATTAGAATGGATCGTACGAATGAATTAGAATGGATACATTCGTGCGAATGAAATAGAATGGATCATACGAATGAGTAAGAATGGATCGTCATTCTAATTCATTCGTATGATCCATTCTAATTCATTGTATCCATTCTATTTCATTCGCACGATCCATTCTAATTCATTCGCGCAATCTATTCTAATTCATTCGTACGATCCATTCTAATTCATTCGTACGATCCATTCTAATTCATTCGCACGAATGTATCCATTCTAATTCATTTGCACGATCCATTCTAATTCATTCCTATGATCTATTCTAATTCATTCGTATGATCCATTCTAATTCATTCTAATTCATTCATACGATCCATTCTACGATCCATTCTAATTCATTCGTATATTCCATTCTAATTCATTAGCAGGATATATGCTTATGAATTAGAATGGATCGTACGATCCAATCTAATTCATTCATACGATCCATTCTTACTCATTCGTATGATCCATTCTAATTCAATCGTACGATCCATTCTAATTCATTCGTACGATCCATTCTAATTCCTTCGTACGATCCATTTTAATTCATTCGTACGATCCATTCTAATTCATTCGTACGATCCATTCTAATTCCTTCGTACAATCCATTCTAATTCATTCGTATGATCCATTCTAATTCATTCGCGCAATCTATTCTAATTCATTCGTACGATTCATTTTAATTCATTCGTACGATCGATTCTAATTCATTCATACAATCCATTCTAATTTATTCGCACGAATGTATCCATTCTAATTCATTCGTACGATTCATTCTAATTCATTAATATGATCTATTCTAATTTATTCGTACGATCCATTCTAATTCATTCGTAGGATCCATTCTAATTCATTCGTACAATCTTTTCTATTTCATTTGTACGATCCATTCTTACTCATTCATATGATCCATTCTAATTCATTCGGACGAATGTATCTATTCTAATTTAGTCGTACGATCCATTCTAATTCATTCGTACGATCCATTCTAATTCATTCGTACGATCCATTCTTACTCATTCGTATGATCCATTCTAATTCATTCGTACGATCCATTCTAATTCATTCGTACGATCGATTCTAATTCATTCGCACTATCCATTTAATTCATTCGTATGATCCTTTCTAATTTATTCGTATGATCCATTCTAATTTATTCGTTCAAATATATCCATTCTAATTCATTCGTACGATCCATTCTAATTCATTCGTACGGTCCATTCTAATTCATTCGCACAATCCATTCTATTTCATTCGTACGATCCATTCTTACTCATTCGTATGATCCATTATGGATACATTCGTGCGAATGAATTAGAATGGATCATACGAATGATTAAGAATGGATCGTACGAATGAAATAGAATGGATTGTGCGAATGAATTAGAATGGATCATACGAATGAATTAGAATGGATCGTGTGAAAGAATTAGAATGGATCGTGCTAATGAATTAGAATGGACTGTACGAATGGATTAGAATGGATACATTCGTGTGAATGAATTAGAATGGATCGTACAAATGAATTAGAATGGATCATACGAATGAGTTAGAATGGATCGTACGAATGAATTAGAATGGATCGTACGAATGAATTAGAATGGATCGTACGAATAAATTAGAATGGATACATTCGTCCGAATGAATTAGAATGGATCATACGAATGAGTAAGAATGGATCGTACGAATGAAATAGAATAGATCGTACGAATGAATTAGAATGGAATATACGAATGAATTAGAATGGATCGTACGAATGAATAAGAATGGATCGTATGAATGAATTAGAATGGATCGTACGAATGAATTAGAATGGATCGTGCGAATGAATTCGATAGATCGTACGATCCATTCTAATTCATTCATACAATCCATTCTAATTCATTCGCACGAATGTATCCATTCTAATCCATTCGTACGATCCATTCTAAACCATTCGTAGGATCTATTCTAATTCATTCGCACAAATGTATCCATTCTAATTCATTCGTACGATCCATTCTAATTCATTTGTACGATCCATTCTAATTCATTCGTACGATCCATTCTAATTAATTCGTATGATCCATTCTAATTAATTCGTATGATCCATTCTAATTCATTCGTACGATCCATTCTAATTCATTCGTACGATCCATTCTAATTCATTCGTACGATCCATTCTATTTCATTCGTATGATCCATTCTAATTAATTCGTATGATCCATTCTAATTCATTGGTACAATCCATTCTAATTCATTCGTACGATCCATTCTAATTCATTTGTACGATCCATTCTTACTCATTGGTACGATCCATTCTAATTCATTCGCACGAATGTGTCCATTCTAATTCATTCGTACGAATCCATTCAAATTCATTCATACAATCCATTCTATTTCATTCGTACGATCCATTCTTACTCATTCGTATGATCCATTCTAATTCATTCGCACGAATGTATCCATTCTAAATCATTCGTACGATCCATTCTAATTCATTCGTACGATTCATTCTAAATCATTCGTACAATCCATTCTATTTCATTCATACGATCAGTTCTAATTCATTCTAATGCATTCTATTACATTCGTACGATCCGTTCTAATTCACTCATACGATCCATTCTAATTCATTCATAATATCCATTCTAATTCATTTGCACGAATATATGCATTCTAATTCCTTGGTACGATCCATTCTAATTCATTCGTACGATCCATTCTATTTCATTTGTATGATCCATTCTAATTCCTTCGTACGATCCATTCTAATTCCTTCGTATCCATTCTAATTCACTCATACGATCCAGTCTAATTCATTCATACGATCTATTCTAATTCATTCATACAATCCATTCTAAATCTTTCACACGATCCATTCTAATTCATTCGTACGATCCATTCTAATTCATTCGCACAATCTGTTCTATTTCATTCGTACGATCCATTCTTACTCATTGGTACGATCCATTCTAATTCATTCACACGAATGTATCCATTCTAATTCATTCGTACGAATCTATTCTAATTCATTCGTACAATCTATTCTATTCCATTCTAATTTATTAGCACGATCCATTCTAATTCATTCGTATGATCCATTCTAATTCATTCGTACGATCCATTCTAATTCATTCGTACGATCCATTCTTACTCATTCGTACGATCCATTCTAATTCATTCGTCCGATCCATTCTAATTCATTCGCACGAATGTATCCATTCTAATTCATTCGTTCGATCAATTGTAATTCATTAGCACGATCCATTCTATTTCATTCGTATGATCAATTCTAACTCATTCGTACGATCCATTCTAATTCATTCACACGAATGTATCCATTCTAATTCATTCGTACGAATCCATTCTAATTCATTCGTACAATCTATTCTATTTCATTCGTACGATCCATTCTTACTCATTCGTATGATCCATTCTAATTCATTCGGACGAATGTATCTATTCTAATTTATTCGTACGATCCATTCTAATTCATTCGTACGATCCATTCTAATTCATTCGTCCGATCCATTCTAATTCATTCGCACGAATGTATCCATTCTAATTCATTCGTACGATCCATTCTAATTCATTCGTATGATCCATTCTAATTCATTCGTAAGATCCATTCTAATTCATTCGTACGATCCATTCTAATTCATTCGTATGATCCATTCTATTTCATTCGTACGATCCATTCTAATTCATTCGCACGAATGTATCCATTATAATTCATTCGTACAATCCATTCTATTTCATTCGTACGATCCATTCTTACTCATTCGTATGATCCATTCTAATTCGTTCGTACGATCCATTCTAATTCATTCGTACGATCCATTCTAATTCATTCGCACGATCCATTCTAATTCATTCATACGATCCATTCTAATACGATCCATTCTAATTCATTCCTACAATCCATTCTAATTCATTCGCCCGATCCATTCTAATTCATTCATATGATCCATTCTATTCGAATGGATCATGCGATCCATTCGAATTCATTCGCACGATCCATTCTAATTCATTCATACGATCCATTCTAATTCATTCATACAATGCATTCTAATTCTTTCACATGATCCATTCTAATTCATTCGTACGATCCATTCTAATTCATTCGTACAATCCATTCTATTTCATTTATACGATCCATTCTTACTCATTCGTATGATCCATTCTAATTCATTCGTACGATCCATTCTAATTCATTTGTACGATCCATTCTTACTCATTCGTATGAATTCGAATGGATCGTACGAATTCATTCTAATTCATTCATACAATCCATTTTAATTCTTTCACACGATCCATTTTAATTCATTCGTACGTTCCATTCTAATTCATTAGCACGATCCATGCTAATTCATTCGTTCGATCAATTCTAATTCATTAGCACGATCCATTCTAATTCATTCGCACGATCCATTCTAATTCATTCGCACGATCCATTCTAATTCATTCATAGGATCCATTCTAATTCATTCATATGATCTATTCTAATTCTTTCGCACGAATGTATCCATTCTAATTCATTCGCATGAATGTATCCTTTCTAATTCATTCGTACGATCCATTCGAATCATTCGCACGATCCATTCTAATTCATTCATATGATCCATTCTAATTCATTCATACAATCCATTCTAATTCTTTCACACGATCCATTCTAATTCATTCGTACGATCCATTCTAATTCATTCGTACAATCCATTCTATTTCATTCGTACGATCCATTCTTACTCATTCGTATGATCCATTCTAATTCATTCGTATGATCCATTCTAATTCATTCGTACGATCCATTCTAATTCATTCGTACGATCCATTCTTATTCATTCGTACGAATGTATCCATTCTAATTCATTTGCACGATCCATTCTAATTCATTCCTATCATCTATTCTAATTCACTCGTACGATCCATTCTAATTCATTCTAATTCATTCGTACGATCTATTCTACGATCCATTCTAATTCATTCGTACGATCCATTCTAATTCATATGCACAAAGGTATCCATTCTAATCCATTCGTAGGATCCATTCTAATCCATTCGTACGATCCATTCTAATTCATTCGTACGATCCATTCTAATTCATTCGCTCGAATGTATCCATTCTAATCCATTCGTACGATCCATTCTAAATCATTCGCATGAATGTAACCATTCTAATGAATTCATATGATCCATTTTAATTCATTCGTACGATCCATTCTAATTCATTCGTCCGATCCATTCTAATTCATTCGCACGAATGTATCCATTCTAATTCATTCGTACGATCCATTCTAATTCATTCGTACGATCCATTCTAATTCATTCGTAAGATCCATTCTAATTCATTCGTACGATCCATTCTAACTCATTCTAATTCATTCGTACGATCGTACGAATGAATTAGAATGGATCGTACGGAATGAATTAGAATGGATCATAGGAATGAATTAGAATGGATCGTACGAATGAACTAGAATGGATACATTCGTGCGAATGAATTAGAATGAATCGTACGAATGAATTAGAATGGATCGTACGAATGAATTAGAATGGATCTTACGAATGAATTAGAATGGATCGTACGAATGAATTAGAATGGATACATTCGTGCGAATGAATTAGAATGGATCGGACGAATGAATTAGAATGGATCGTACGAATGAATTAGAATGGATCAAATGAATGAATTAGAATGGATCGTACAAATGAATTAGAATGCATCGTACAAAAGAATTAGAATGGATATATTCGTGCGAATGAATTAGAATGGATCGTACGAATGAATTAGACTGGATCGTACGACTGTATTTGAATGGATACATTTGTGCGAATGAATCTAAATAGATTGTATGAATGAATTACAATGGATCGTACAAATGAATTAGAATGGATCGTACGAATGAATTAGAATAGCTCATACGAATGAATTAGAATGAATCGTATGAATGAATTAGAATGGTTACATTCGTGCGAATGAATTAGAATAGATCGTACGAATGAATTAGAATGGATCGTACGAATAAATTAGAATGGATCGTGGGAATGAATTAGAATGGATCGTACGAATGAATTAGAATGGATCCACCGAATGAGTTAGAATGGATTATACGAATGAATTAGAATGGATTGTACGAATGAATTAGAATGGATTATGCGAATGAATTAGAATGGATCGTATAAATGAATAAGAATGGATCGTACGAATGAATTAGAATGGATCGTGCGAATGAATTAGCATGAATCGTACGAATGCATTAGAATGGATCGTACGAATGAATTAGAATGAATCGTACGATCCATTCTAATTCATTCGTACGATCCATTCTAATTCATTCGCACGAATGTATCCATTCTAGTTCATTCGTACAATCCATTCTAATTCATTCGTACGATCCATTCTAATTCATTCGTACGATCCATTCTAATTCATTCGTACGATCCATTCTAATTCATTCATTTGATCCATTCTAATTCATTCGTACGATCCATTCTAATTCATTCATACGATCCATTCTAATTCATTCGTAAGATCCATTCTAATTCATTCGTACGATCCATTCTAATTCATTCGTATGATCCATTCTAATTCATTCGCACGAATGTATCCATTCTAGAATGAATTAGAATGGATCGTACGAATGAATTAGAATGGATCGTACGAATGAATTAGAATGGATCGTGTGAATGAATTAGAATGGATCGTACGAATGAATTAGAATGGATCGTACGAATGAACTAGAATGGATACATTCGTGCGAATGAATTAGAATGGATCGTACGAATGAATTAGAATGGATCGTACGAATGAATTAGAAAGGATCGTACGAATGGATTAGAATGGATCATACGAATGAATTAGAATGGATCGTGCGAATGAATTAGAATGGATCGAACGAATGAATTAGAATGGATATATTCGAGCGAATGATTTAGAATAGATCGTAGGAATGAATTAGAATGGATCATACGAATGAATTACAATGGATTGTACGAATGAATTAGAATGGATCGTACGAATGAATTAGAATGGATCGTGTGAAAGAATTAGAATGGATTGTATGAATGAATTAGAATAGATCGTGTGAATGAATTAGAATAGATATATTCGTGCGAATGAATTAGAATGGATCGTACGAATGAATTAGAATGGATCGTATGATTCATTCTAATTCATTCGTACGATCCATTCTAATACATTCGTACGATTCATGCTAATTCATTCGCACGATCCATTCTAATTCATTGGTACGATCCATTCTTATTCATTCATACGATCCATTCTAATTCATTCGCACAATCCATTCTAATTCATTCGTACAATCCCTTCTAATTCATTCGTATGATCCATTCTAACTCATTCGGTGAATCCATTCTAATTCATTCGTACGATCCATTCTAATTCATTCCCACGATCCATTCTAATTTATTCGTACGATCCATTATAATTCATTCGTACGATCTATTCTAATTCATTCGCACGAATGTAACCATTCTAATTCATTCATACGATTCATTCTAATTCATTCGTATGAGCTATTCTAATTCATTCGGACGATCCATTCTAATTCATTCGTACGATCCATTGTAATTCATTCATACAATCCATTTAGATTCATTCGCACAAATGTATCCATTCAAATTCATTCGTACGATCCAGTCTAATTCATTCGTACGATCCATTCTAATTCATTCGCACGAATATATCCATTCTAATTCTTTCGTACGATGCATTCTAATTCATTCGTACGATCCATTCAAATTCATTCGTACGATCCATTCTAATTCATTCGCACGAATGTATCCATTCTAATTAATTCGTACAATCCATTCTATTTCATTCGTACGATCCATTCTTACTCATTCGTATGATCCATTCTAATTCATTCGTATCATCCATTCTAATTCATTCGTACGATCCATTCTAATTCATTCGTACGATCCATTCTAATTCATTCGCACGATCCATTCTAATTCATTCATATGATCCATTCTAATTCATTCATACAGTCCATTCTAATTCTTTCACACGATCCATTCTAATTCATTCGTACGATCCATTCTAATTCATTCGTACAATCCATTCTATTTCATTCGTACGATCCATTCTTACTCATTCGTATAATCTATTCTAATTCATTCGTATGTTCCATTCTAATTCATTCGTACGATCCATTCTAATTCATTCGTACGATCCATTCTAATTCATTCTTGCGATCCATTCTAATTCATTCGTACGATCCATTCTAATTCATTCGCACGATCCATTCTAATTCATTCATAGGATCTATTCTAATTCATTCATACGATCTATTCTAATTCTTTCGCACGAATGTATCCATTCTAATTCATTCGCACGAATGTATCCATTCTAATTCATTCGTACGATCCATTCTAATTCATTCCTACGATCCATTCTAATTCATTCGTTTGATCCATTCAAATTCATTCACACGATCCGTTCTAATTCATTCGTACAATCCATTCTATTTCATTCGTACGATCCATTCTTACTCATTCGTATGATCCATTCTAATTCATTCGCACGAATGTATCCATTCTAATCCATTCGTACGATCCATTCTAATCCATTCGTACGATCCATTCTAATTCATTCGCATGAATGTAACCATTCTAATTCATTCATTTGATCCATTCTAATTAATTCGTACGATCCATTCTAAATCATTCGTCCGATCCATTCTAATTCATTTGCACGAATGTATCCATTCTAAACCATTCATACGATCCATTCTAATTCATTCGTCCGATCCATTCTAATTCATTTGCACGAATGTATCCATTCTAAACCATTCATACAATCCATTCTAATTCATTCGTAAGATCCATTCTAATTCATTCGTACGATCCATTCTAATTCATTCGTACGATCCATTCTAATTCATTCGCACGAATGTATCCATTCTAGTTCATTCGTACGATCCATTCTAATTCATTCGCACGATCCATTCTAATTCATATGCACAAAGGTATCCATTCTAATCCATTCGTACGATTCATTCTAATTCATTCATACAATCCATTCTAATTCTTTCACACGATCCATTCTATTTCATTCGTACGATCCATTCTAATTCATTCGTATGATCCATTCTAATTCATTCGTACGATCCATTCTAATTCATTCTAATTCATTCGTACGATCCATTCTAATTCATTCGTCCGATCCTACGAATGAATTAGAATAGATCGTGTGAAAGAATTAGAATGGATTGTATGAATGAATTAGAATGAATTCGTACGATCCATTCGAATTCATTCGCACGATCCATTCAAATTCATTCATAAGATCCATTCTAAGTCATTCATACAATCCATTCTAATTCTTTCACACGATCCATTCTAATTCATTCGTAGGATCCATTCTAATTCATTCGTACAATCTATTCTATTTCATTCGTACGATCCATTCTTACTCATTTGTATGATCCATTCTAATTCATTCGGACGAAGGTATCCATTCTAATTTATTCGTACGATCCATTCTAATTCATTCGTACGATCCATTATAATTCATTCGTCCTATCCATTCTAATTTATTCGCACGAATGTATCCATTCTAATTCATTCGTACGATCCATTCTAATTCATTCGTACGATCCATTCTATTCTAGTTCATTCGTACGATCCATTCTAATTCATTCGTACGATCCATTCTAATTCATTCGCACGATCCATTCTAATTGATTCGTACGATCAATTCTAATTCATTCGCACGAATGTATCCATTCTAATTCATTCGTACGATCCATTCTAATTCATTAGTATGATCCTTTCTAATTCATTTATACAATCCATTCTAATTCTTTCACACGATCCATTCTAATTCATTCGTACGATCCATTCTAATTCATTCGCGAATGTATCCATTCTAATTCATTCGTATGATCCATTCTAATCCATTCGTACGATCCATTCTAATCCATTCGTACGATCCATTCTAATTCATTAGCACGATCCATGCTAATTCATTCGTTCGATCAATTCTAATTCATTAGCACGATCCATTCTAATTCATTCGTACGATCCATTCTAATTCATTCGCACGATCCATTCTAATTCATTCATAGGATCCATTCTAATTCATTCATACGATCTATTCTAATTCTTTCGCACGAATGTATCCATTCTAATTCATTCGCACGAATGTATCCATTCTAATTCATTCGTATGATCCATTCTAATTCATTCGTACGATCCATTCTAATTCATTCATACGATCTATTCTAATTCATTCATACAATCCATTCTAAATCTTTCACACGATCCATTCTAATTCATTCGTACGATCCATTCTAATTCATTCGCACAATCCATTCTATTTCATTCGTACGATCCATTCTTACTCATTCGTATGATCCATTCTAATTCATTCGCACGAATGTATCCATAATGGATCATACGAATGAGTAAGAATGGATCGTACGAATGAAATAGAAACGATTGTGCAAATGAATTAGAATGGACCGTACGAATGAATTAGACGTACGAATGAATTAGAATGGATACATTCATGCGAATAAATTAGAATGGATCATACGAATGAGTAAGAATGGATCGTCGTTCTAATTCATTCGTATGATCCATTCTAATTCATTTGTATCCATTCTATTTCGTTCGCACGATCCATTCTAATTCATTCGCGCAATCTATTCTAATTCATTCGTACGATCCATTCTAGTTCATTCGTACGATCCATTCTAATTCATTCATACAATCCATTCTAATTTATTCGCACGAATGTATCCATTCTAATTCATTCGTATGATCCATTCTAATTCATTCGCACAATCTATTCTAATTCATTCATATGATCCATTCTAATTCATTCGCACGAATGTATCCATTCTAACTCATTCATACGATCCATTCTACTTCATTTGTACTATCCGTTCTAATTCACTCATACGATCCATTCTAATTCATTCACACGATCCACTCTAATTCATTTGCACGAATATATCCATTCTAATTCATTCGTACGATCCTGAATTAGAATGGATCGTACGAATGAATTAAAATGGATACCTTTGTGCATATGAATTAGAATGGATCGTACAAATGAATTAGAATGGATCGTACGAATGAATTAGAATGGATCGTACGAATGAATTAGAATGGATCATACGAATGAATTAGAATGGATCATACGAATGAGTAAGAATGGATCGTACGAATGAAATAGAATGGATTGTACGAATGAATTAGAATGGATACATTCGTGCGAAAGAATTGGAATGGATCGTACGAATGAATTAGAATGGATCGTGCGAATGAATTAGAATAGATTGTATGAATGAATTACAATGGATCGTACGAATGAATTAGAATGGATCGTACGAATGAATTAGAATGGATCGTACAAATGAAATAGAATGGATTGTACGAATGAATTAGAATGGATCGTGCGAATGAATTTGAATGGATCGTACGAATGAATTAGAATGGATCGTGCTAATGAATTAGAATTGATCGTACGAATGAAATAGAATGGATTGTACGAATGATTTAGAATAGATCGTACGAATGAATTAGAATGGATCGTACGAATGATTTAGAATGGATACATTCGTGCGAATGAATTAGAATGGATCATACGAATGAGTAAGAATGGATCGTACGAATGAAATAGAATGGATTGTACGAATGAATTAGAATGGATTCGTACGAATGAATTAGAATGGATACATTCGTGCGAATGAATTAGAATGGATCGTACCAATGAGTAAGAATGGATCGTACGAATGAAATAGAATGGATTGTGCGAATGAATTAGAATGGATCGTACGAATGAATTAGAATGGATCGTGTGAAAGAATTAGAATGGATTGTATGAATGAATTAGAATAGATCATATGAATGAATTAGAATGGATCGTACGAATGAATTAGAATGGATCGTACGAATGAATTAGAATGGATACATTCGTGCGAATGAATTAGAATAGATCGTACGAATGAATTAGAATGGATCGTATGAATGAATTAGAATGGATCTTACGAATGAATTAGAATGGATCGTACAAATGAATTAGAATGGATCGTACGAATGAACTAGAATGGATACATTCGTGCGAATGAATTAGAATGGATCGTACGATTGAATTAGAATGGGTCGTACGAATGAATTAGAATGGATCTTACGAATGAATTAGAATGGATCGTACGAATGAGTTAGAATGGATCGTACGAACGAATTAGAATGGATACATTCATGATCGTACGAATGAATTAGAATGGATCGTACGAATAAATTAGAATGGATCGTGGGAATGAATTAGAATGGATCGTACGAATGAATTAGAATGGATCCACCGAATGAGTTAGAATGGATCATACGAATGAATTAGAATGGATTGTATGAATGAATTAGAATGGATTGTGCGAATGAATTAGAATAGATCGTACGAATGAATTAGAATGGATCGTACGAATGAATTAGAATGGATCAAATGAATGAATTAGAATGGTTACATTCATGCGAATGAATTAGAATGGATCGTACGAATGGATTAGAATGGATCGTACGAATGAATTAGAATGGATCGTACGAAGGAATTAGAATGGATCGTACGAATGAATTAGAATGGATCGTACGAATGAATTAGAATGGATCGTATGAAGGAATTAGAATGGATCGTACGAATGAATTAGAATGGATCGTACGATTGAATTAGAATGGATCATACGAATGAGTAAGAATGGATCGTATGAATGAATTAGATTGGATCGTACGATCCATTCTAATTCATTAGCATGGATCGTGCTAATGAATTAGAATGGAATATACGAATGAATTAGAATGGATCGTAGAATGGATCGTACGAATGAATTAGAATGAATTAGAATGGATCGTACGAATGAATTAGAATAGATCATAGGAATGAATTAGAATGGATCGTGCATCATTCTAATTCATTCGTACGATCCATTCTAATTCATTCGTACGATCGATTCTAATTCATTCGTACGATCCATTCTAATTCATTCGCACGAATGTATCCATTCTAGTTCATTCGTACGATCCATTCTAATTTATTCGTACGATCCATTCTAATTCATTCGCACGATCCATTCTAATTCATTCATACGATCCATTCTAATTCATTCTTACGATCCATTCTAATTCATTCGTACGATCCATTCTAATTCATTCGCACAAATGTATCCATTCTAATTCATTCGTACGATCCATTCTAATTCATTCGCACGATCCATTCTAATTCATTCGTACGATCCATTCTAATTCTTTCACACGATCCATTCTAATTCATTCGTACGATCCATTCTAATTCATTCGCACGATCCATTCTAATTCATTCGTACGATCCATTCTAATTCATTCATACGATCCATTCTAATTCATTCGCACAAATGTATCCATTCTAATTCATTCGTACGATCCATTCTAATTCATTCGTACGATCCATTCTAATTCATTCGCACGATCCATTCTAATTCATTCATACGATCCATTCTAATTCATTCATACGATCCATTCTAATTCATTCGCACAAATGTATCCATTCTAATTCATTTGTACGATCCATTCTAATTCATTCGTACGAACCATTCTAATTCATTCGCACGATCCATTCTAATTCATTCGTACGATCCATTCTAATTCATTCGTACGATCCATTCTAATTCATTCGTATGATCCATTCTAATTAATTCGTATGATCTATTCTAATTCATTCGTACGATCCATTCTAATTCATTCATACAATCCATTCTAATTCATTCGCACGAATGTATCCATTCTAATTAATTCGTACGATCCATTCTAATTCATTCGTATGATCTATTCTTATTCATTCGCACGATCCAGTCTAATTGATTCGCACGATCCATTCTAATTCATTCGCACGAATGTATCCATTCCAATTTATTCGTACGATCCATTCTAATTCATTAATATGATCCATTCTAATTCATTTGTACGATCCATTCTAATTCATATGCACAAAGGTATCCATTCTAATTCATTCGCACGAAAGAATTAGAATGGATTGTATGAAAGAATAGATCGTATGAATGAATTAGAATGGATCGTACGGAATGAATTTGAATGGATTGTATGAATGAATTAGAATGGATCGTACGAATGAGTAAGAATGGATCGTACGAATGAATTAGAATGGATCATACGAAGGAATTAGAATGGATCGTACGAATTAATTAGAATGGATCATACGAGTGAAATAGAATGGATCGTACGAAGGAATTAGAATGGATCGTACGAAGGAATTAGAATGGATCGTACGAATGAATTAGAATGGATATATTCGTGCAAATGAATTAGAATGGATCGTATGAATGAATTAGAATGGATCGTATGAGTGAATTAGAACGGATAGTATGAATGAAGTATAATGGATCGTATGAATGAATTAGAATGGATACATTCGTGCGAATGAATTAGAATGGATCGTATGAATGAATTAGAATGGATCGTACGAATGAATTAGAATGGATCGTGCGAATGAATTAGAATGGATCGTACGAATGAATTAGAATGGATCGTACGAATGAACTAGAATGGATACATTCGTGCGAATGAATTAGAATGGATCGTACGAATGAATTAGAATGGATCTTACGAATGAATTAGAATGGATCGTACGAATGAATTAGAATGGATCGTACGAATGAATTAGAATGGATACATTCGTGCGAATGAATTAGAATGGATCGGACGAATGAATTAGAATGGATTGTACGAATGAATTAGAATGGATCAAATGAATGAATTAGAATGGATCGTACGAATAAATTAGAATGGATACATTCGTCCGAATGAATTAGAATGGATCTTACGAATGAATTATAATGGATCGTACGAATGAATTAGAAGGGATCGTACGAATGAATTAGAATGGATACATTCGTAAGAATGAATTAGAATGGATCGTACGAATGAATTAGAATGGATCGTACGGAATGAATTAGAATGGATATATTTGAACGAATAAATTAGAATGGATCATACGAATGAATTAGAATGGGTCGTACGAATGAATTAGAATGGACAGTGCGAATGAATTAGAATCGATCGTACGAATGAATTAGAATGGATCGTACGAATGAATTAGAATGGATCATACGAATGAGTAAGAATGGATCATACGAATGAATTAGAATGGATTGTATGAATGAATTAGAATGGATACATTCGTGCGAATGAATTAGAATGGATCGTACGAATGAATTAGAATGGATCATGCGAATGAATTAGAATGGATTGTATAAATGAATTACAATGGATCGTACAAATGAATTAGAATGGATCGTACGAATGAATTAGAATGAATCGTACGAATGAAATAGAATGAATTGTACGAATGAATTAGAATAGATCGTGCGAATGAATTTGAATGGATCGTACGAATGAATTAGAATGGATCGGGCTAATGAATTAGAATTGATCGTACGAATGAAATAGAATGGAGTGTACGAATGATTTAGAATGGATCGTACGAATGATTTAGAATGGATACATTCGTGCGAATGAATTAGAATGGATCATACGAATGAGTAAGAATGGATCGTACGAATGAAATAGAATGGATTGTACGAATGAATTAGAATGGATTCGTACGAATGAATTAGAATGGATACATTCGTGCGAATGAATTAGAATGGATCGTACCAATGAGTAAGAATGGATCGTATGAATGAAATAGAATGGATTGTGCGAATGAATTAGAATGGATCGTACGAATGAATTAGAATGGATCGTGTGAAAGAATTAGAATGGATTGTATGAATGAATTAGAATGGATCGTACGAATGAATTAGAATGGATCGTACGAATGAATTAGAATGGATACATTCGTGCGAATGAATTAGAATGGATCGTACGAATGAATTAGAATGGATCGTACGAATGAATTAGAATGGATCTTACGAATGAATTAGAATGGATCGTACGAATGAATTAGAATGGATCGTACGAATGAACTAGAATGGATACATTCGTGCGAATGAATTAGAATGGATCGTACGAAGGAATTAGAATGGATCGTACGAATGAATTAGAATGGATCTTACGAATGAATTAGAATGGATCGTACAAATGAATTAGAATGGATCGTACGAATGAATTAGAATGGATACATTCGTGATCGTACGAATGAATTAGAATGGATCGTACGAATAAATTAGAATTCATCGTGGGAATGAATTAAAATGGATCGTACGAATGAATTAGAATGGATCCACCGAATGAGTTAGAATGGATCATACGAATGAATTAGAATGGATTGTACGAATGAATTAGAATGGATTGTGCGAATGAATTAGAATAGATCGTACGAATGAATTAGAATGGATCGTACGAATGAATTAGAATGGATCAAATGAATGAATTAGAATGGTTACATTCATGCGAATGAATTAGAATGGATCGTATGAATGGATTAGAATGGATCGTACGAATGGATTAGAATGGATACATTCGTGCGAATGAATTAGAATGGATCGTACGAATGAATTAGAATAGATTGTGCGAATGAATTAGAATAGATCATACGAATAAATTAGAATGGATACATTCGTGCGAATAAATTAGAATGGATTGTATGAATGAATTAGAATGGATCGTACGACTGAATTAGAATGGATCGTACGAATGAATTAGAATAGATTGCGCGAATGAATTAGAATGGATCGTACGAATGAATTAGAATGGATCGTACGAAGGAATTAGAATGGATCATACGAATGAATTAGAATGGATCGTACGAAGGAATTAGAATGGATCATATGAATGAATTAGAATGGATCGTACGATTGAATTAGAATGGATCATACGAATGAGTAAGAATGGATCGTATGAATGAATTAGATTGGATCGTACGATCCATTCTAATTCATTAGCATGGATCGTGCTAATGAATTAGAATGGAATATACGAATGAATTAGAATGGATCGTAGAATGGATCGTACGAATGAATTAGAATGGATCGTACGAATGAATTAGAATAGATCATAGGAATGAATTAGAATGGATCGTGCAAATGAATTAGAATGGATACATTCGTGCGAATGAATTAGAATGGATCGTGCGAATGAATTAGAATGGATCATACGAATGAATTAGAATGGATTTATTTGAACGAATAAATTAGAATGGATCATACGAATGAATTCGAATGGATCGTACGAATGAATTAGAATGGATAGTACGAATGAATTAGAATCGATCGTACGAATGAATTAGAATGGATCGTACGAATGAATTAGAATGGATCATACGAATGAGTAAGAATGGATCGTACGAATGAATTAGAATGGATCGTACGAATGAATTAGAATGGATCGTACGAATAAATTAGAATAGATACATTCGCCCGAATGAATTAGAATGGATCATATGAATGAGTAAGAATGGATCGTACGAATGAAATAGAATAGATTGTACAAATGAATTAGAATGGATCCTATGAATGAATTAGAATGGATCGTGTGAAAGAATTTGAATGGATTGTATGAATGAATTAGAATGGATCGTACGAATGAATTAGAATGGATCGTACGAATGAATTAGAATGGATATATTCGTGCAAATGAATTAGAATGGATCGTATGAGTGTATTAGAATGGATCGTATGAGTAAATTAGAATGGATCGTACAAATGAATTAGAATGGATTGTATGAATGAATTAGAATGGATCGTACGAATGAATTAGAATGGATCGTATGAATGAATGGATCATACGAATGAATTAGAATGGATCGTACGAATGAATTAGAATGGATAGTGCGAATGAATTAGAATCGATCTTACGAATGAATTAGAATGGATCGTACGAATGAATTAGAATGGATTGTATGAATGAATTACAATGGATCGTACGAATGAATTAGAATGGATCGTACGAATGAATTAGAATGGATCAAATGAATGAATTAGAATGGTTACATTCATGCGAATGAATTAGAATGGATCGTGCGAATGGATTAGAATGGATCGTATGAGTGAATTAGAATGGATACGAAGGAATTAGAATGGATCGTACGAAGGAATTAGTATGGATCATACGAATGAAATAGAATGGATCGTACGAATGAAATAGAATGGATCGTACGAAGGAATTAGAATGCATTCGTATGATCCATTTTAATTCATTCGGACGATCCATTCTAATTCATTCATACGATCCATTCTAATTCATTCGCACGAATATATCCATTCTAATTCTTTCGTACGATGCATTCTAATTCATTCGTTCGATCAATTCTAATTCATTAGCACGGTCCATTCTAATTCATTCGTACGATCCATTCTAATTCATTCGCACGATCCATTCTAATTCATTCATAGGATCCATTCTAATTCATTCATACGATCTATTCTAATTCTTTCGCACGAATGTATCTATTCTAATTCATTCGCACGAATGTATCCATTCTAATTCATTCGTACGAATCCATTCTAATTCATTCGTACAATCTATTCTATTTCATTCGTACGATCCATTCTAGTTCATTCGTACGATCCATTCTAATTCATTCGTACGATCCATTCTAATTCATTCGTATGATCCATTCTAATTAATTCGTATGATCCATTCTAATTCATTCGTACGATCCATTCTAATTCATTCATACCATCCATTCTAATTCATTCGCACGAATGTATCCATTCTAATTAATTCGTACGATCCATTCTAATTCATTTGTATGATCCATTCTTATTCATTCGCACGATCCATTCTAATTCATTCGCACGAATGTATCCATTCTAATTCATTCATACGATCCATTCTAATTCATTCGTAGGATCCATTCTAATTCATTCACACAAATGTATCCATTCTAATTTATTCGTACGATCCATTCTAATTCATTCGTACGATCAGTTCTAATTCAATCACAAAATCTATTCTAATTCATTCATACGATCTATTCTAATTCATTCGCACGATCCATTCTAATTCATTCGTACGATCCATTCTAATTCTTTCACACGATCCATTCTAATTCATTCGTACGATCCATTCTAATTCATTCGCACGATCCATTCTAATTCATTCGTACGATCCATTCTAATTCATTCATACGATCCATTCTAATTCATTCATACGATCCATTCTAATTCATTCGCACAAATGTATCCATTCTAATTCATTCGTACGATCCATTCTAATTCATTCGCACGATCCATTCTAATTCATTCGTACGATCCATTCTAATTCATTCGTATGATCCATTCTAATTAATTCGTATGATCCATTCTAATTCATTCGTACGATCCATTCTAATTCATTCATACAATCCATTCTAATTCATTCGCACGAATGTATCCATTCTAATTAATTCGTACGATCCATTCTAATTCATTCGTATGATCTATTCTTATTCATTCGCACGATCCAGTCTAATTGATTCGCACGATCCATTCTAATTCATTCGCACGAATGTATCCATTCTAATTCATTCGTACGATTCATTCTAATTTATTAATATGATCCATTCTAATTCATTCGTACGATCCATTCTAATTCATATGCACAAAGGTATCCATTCTAATTCATTCGCACGAAAGAATTAGAATGGATTGTATGAAAGAATTAGAATGGATCGTGCGAATGAATTAGAATGGATCGTACGAAGGAATTAGAATGGATCGTACGAAGGAATTAGAATGGATCATACGAATGAGTAAGAATGGATCGTACGAATGAATTAGAATGGATCGTACGAATAAATTAGAATGGATCGTACGAATGAAATAGAATAGATTGTACGAATGAATTAGAATGAATTAGAATGGATCGTATGAATGAATTAGAATGGATCGTATGAGTGAATTAGAACGGATAGTACGAATGAAGTAGAATGGATCATATGAATGAATTAGAATGGATACATTCGTGCGAATGAATTAGAATGGATCGTATGAATGAATTAGAATAGATTGTGCGAATGAATTAGAATGGATCGTACGAATGAATTAGAATGGATACATTCGTGCGAATAAATTAGAATGGATCTTACAAATGAATTAGAATGGATCGTACGCATGAATTAGAATGGATCATACGAATGAGTAAGAATGGATCGTACAAATCAAATAGAATGGATTGTACGAATGAATTAGAATGGATCCTACGAATGAATTAGAATAGATCGTGTGAAAGAATTAGAATGGATTGTATGAATGAATTAGAATGAATTCGTACGATCCATTCGAATTCATTCGCACGATCCATTCTAATTCATTCGTACGATCCATTCTAATTCATTCGTACGATCCATTCTAATTCATTCGTAAGATCCATTCTAATTCATTCGTACGATCCATTCTAATTCATTCATACGATCCATTCTAATTTATTCGCACGAATGTATCCATTCTAATTCATTCATACGATCCATTCTACTTCATTTGTACTATCCGTTCTAATTCACTCATACGATCCATTCTAATTTATTCATACGATCCATTCTAATTCATTTGCACGAATATGAATGAATTAGAATGGATCGTACGAATGAATTAGAATGGATCATACGAATGAATTAGAATGGATCGTACGAATGAATAAGAATGGATCGTACGAATGAAATAGAATAGATTGTACGAATGAATTAGAATGGATCCTACGAATGAATTAGAATGGATCGTACGAATGAATTAGAATGGATCATATTAATGAATTAGAATGGGTCATACGAATGAATTAGAATGGATACATTCGTGCGAATAAATTAGAATGGATTGTGTGAATGAATTAGAATGGATCGTACGAATGATTTAGAATGGATTGTACGAATGAATTAGAATAGATTGCGCGAATGAATTAGAATGGATCGTACGAATGAATTAGAATGGATCGTACGAAGGAATTAGAATGGATCGTACGAATGAATTAGAATGGATCGTACGAATGAATTAGAATGGATCGTACGAAGGAATTAGAATGGATCGTACGAATGGATTAGAATGGATCGTACGATTGAATTAGAATGGATCATACTAATGAGTAAGAATGGATCGTATGAATGAATTAGATTGGATCGTACGATCCATTCTAATTCATTAGCATGGATCGTGCTAATGAATTAGAATGGAATATACGAATGAATTAGAATGGATCGTAGAATAGATCGTACGAATGAATTAGAATGAATTAGAATGGATCGTACGAATGAATTAGAATAGATCATAGGAATGAATTAGAATGGATCGTGCAAATGAATTAGAATGGATACATTCGTGCGAATAAATTAGAGTGGATTGTATGAATGAATTAGAATGGATCGTATGAATGAATTAGAATGGATCGTACGAAAGAATTAGAATAGATTGCGCGAATGAATTAGAATGGATCGTGCGAATGAAATAGAATGGATACAAATGAATTAGAATGGATCGTGTGAATGAATGGATCGTGCGAATGAATTAGAATGGATCGTACGAATGAATTAGAATGGATCATATGAATAAATTAGAATGGATCGTACGAATGAATTAGAATGGATCGTATGAATGAATTAGAATGGATCGTACGAATGAATTAGAATGGATCGTGCGAATGAATTAGAATGGATCGTACGAATGAATTAGAATGGATCGTGCGAATCAATTAGACTGGATCGTGCGAATGAAAAAGAATAGATCATACGAATGAATTAGAATGGATCGTACGAATTAATTAGAATGGATACATTCGTGCGAATGAATTAGAATGGATTGTATGAATGAATTAGAATGGATCGTACGAATGAATTAGAATGGATCATACGAATTAATTAGAATGGATCATACGAATGAATTAGAATGGATCGTACGAATGAATTAGATTGGATCGTATGAATGAATTAGAATGGATCGTGTGAATGAATTAGAATGGATCGTACGAATGAATTAGAATGGATACATTTGTGCGAATGAATTAGAATGGATCGTACGAATGAATTAGAATGGATCGTATGAATGAATTAGAATGGATCGTACGAATGAATTAGAATGGATCGTGCGAATGAATTAGAATGGATCGTACGAATGAATTAGAATGGATCGTGTGAAAGAATTAGAATGGATCATACGAATGAATTAGAATGGATCGTGCGAATGAATTAGAATGGATCGTATGAATGAATTAGAATAGATTTTGTGAATGAATTAGAACTGATCATACGAATGAATTAGAATGGATCGTACGAATGAATTAGAATGGATCGTATGAATGAATTAGAATGGATACATTCGTGCGAATGAATTAGAATGGATCGTGTGAATCCATTAGACTGGATCGTGCAAATGAATAAGAATGGATCATACGAATGAATTAGAATGGATCGTACGAATTAATTAGAATGGATACATTCGTGCGAATGAATTAGAATGGATTGTATGAATGAATTAGAATGGATTGTACGAATGAATTAGAATGGATCATACGAATTAATTAGAATGGATCATACGAATGAATTAGAATGGATCGTACGAATGAACTAGAATCGATACATTCGTGCGAATGAATTAGAATGGATCGTACGAATGAATTAGAATGGACCGTACGAATAAATTAGAATGGATCGTACGGAATGAATTAGAATGGATCGTATGAATGAATTAGAATGGATCGTACGGAATGAATTAGAATGGATTGTATAAATGAATTAGAATGGATCGTACGAATGAGTAAGAATGGATCGTACGAATGAATTAGAATGGATCATACGAATGAATTAGAATGGATCGTACGAATTAATTAGAATGGATCATACGAATGAAATAGAATGGATCGTACGAAGGAATTAGAATGGATCGTACGAAGGAATTAGAATGATATATTCGTGCAAATGAATTAGAATGGATCGTATGAATGAATTAGAATGGATCGTATGAGTGAATTAGAACGGATAGTACGAATGAAGTAGAATGGATCATATGAATGAATTAGAATGGATACATTCATGCGAATGAATTAGAATGGATCATACGAATGAATTAGAATGGATCGTGCAAATGAATTAGAATGGATCGTACGAATGAATTAGAATGGATCGTACGAATGAACTAGAATGGATACATTCGTGCGAATGAATTAGAATGGATCGTACGAATGAATTAGAATGGATCGTACGAATGAATTAGAATGGATCGTACGAATGAATTAGAATGGATCGTACGAATGAATTAGAATGGATACATTCGTGCGAATGAATTAGAATGGATCGGACGAATGAATTAGAATGGATCGTACGAATGAATTAGAATGGATCAAATGAATGAATTAGAATGGATCGTACGAATGAATTAGAATGGATACATTCGTCCGAATGAATTAGAATGGATCGTACGAATGAATTAGAATGGATCGTACGAATGAATTAGAATGGATACATTCGTACGAATGAATTAGAATGGATCATACGAATGAATTAGAATGGATCGTACGGAATGAATTAGAATGGATATATTTGAACGAATAAATTAGAATGGATCATACGAATGAATTAGAATGGATCGTACGAATAAATTAAAATGGATAGTGCGAATGAATTAGAATCGATCGTACTAATGAATTAGAATGGATCGTACGAATGAATTAGACTGGATCATACGAATGAGTAAGAATGGATCGTACGAATGAATTAGAATGGATCGTACGAATGAATTAGAATAGATCGTACGAATAAATTAGAATGGATACATTCGTCCGAATGAATTAGAATGGATCATACGAATGAGTAAGAATGGATCGTACGAATGAAATAGAATAGATTGTACGAATGAATTAGAATGGATCCTACGAATGAATTAGAATGGATCGTGTGAAAGAATTAGAATGGATTGTATGAATGAATTAGAATGGATCATTTGAATGAATAAGAATGGATCGTACGAATGGATTAGAATGGATCGTACGAATGAATTAGAATGGATCGTACGAATGAACTAGAATGGATACATTCGTGCGAATGAATTAGAATGGATCGTACGAATGAATTAGAATGGATCGTACGAATGAATTAGAATGGATCGTATGAATGAATTAGAATGGATCGTACGAATGAATTAGAATAGATCGTACGAATGAATTAGAATGGATCGTACGAAGGAATTAGAATGGATCGTACGAATGAATTAGAATGGATCGTATGAATGAATTAGAATGGATACATTCGTGCGAATGAATTAGAATGGATTGTACGAATGAATTAGAATAGATCGTATGAATAAATTAGAATGGATCGTGTGAAAGAATTAGAATGGATTGTATGAATAAATTAGAATGGATCATATGAATGAATTAGAATGGATATATTCGTGCGAATGAATTAGAATGGATCGTACGAATGAATTAGAATGGATCGTACGAATGAATTAGAATGGATCGTACGAATGAATTAGAATGGATCGTATGAATGAATTAGAATGGTTACATTCATGCGAATGAATTAGAATGGATCGTACGAATGGATTAGAATGGATCGTACGAATGGATTAGAATGGATACATTCGAGCGAATGAATTAGAATGGATCGTACGAATGAATTAGAATGGATCGTACGAATGGATTAGAATGGATCCTACGAATGGATTAGAATGGATACCTTTGTGCATATGAATTTGAGTGGATCGTACGAATGAATTAGAATGGATCATATGAATGAATTAGAATGGATCGTGTGAAAGAATTAGAATGGATTGTATGAATGAATTAGAATGGATCGTACGAATGAATTAGAATGGATCGTACGAATGAATTAGAATGGATCGTACGAATGAATTAGAATGGATACATTCGTGCGAAAGAATTAGAATAGATCGTATGAATGAATTAGAATGGATCCTATGAATGAATTAGAATGGATCGTGCGAATGAATTAGAATGGATCGTACGAATGAATTAGAAAAGATCGTACGAATGAATTAGAATGGATCGTACGAATGGATCGTACGAATGGATTAGAATGGATCGTACAAATGGATTAGAATGGATACATTCGAGTGAATGAATTAGAATGGATCGTACGACTGAATTAGAATGGATCGTACGAATAAATTAGAATGGATACATTCGTCCGAATGAATTAGAATGGATCATACGAATGAGTAAGAATGGATCGTACGAATGAAATAGAATAGATTGTACGAATGAATTAGAATGGATCCTACGAATGAATTAGAATGGATCGTGTGAAAGAATTAGAATGGATTGTATGAATGAATTAGAATGGATCGTATGAATGAATTAGAATGGATCGTGCGAATGAATTCGAATGGATCATACGAATTCATTCTAATTCATTCATACAATCCATTCTAATTCTTTCACACGATCCATTCTAATTCATTCGTACGTTCCATTCTAATTCATTAGCACGATCCATGCTAATTCATTCGTTCGATCAATTCTAATTCATTAGCACGATCCATTCTAATTCATTCGTACGATCCATTCTAATTCATTCGCACGATCCATTCTAATTAGTTCATAGGATCCATTCTAATTCATTCATACGATCTAATCTAATTCTTTCGCACGAATGTATCAATTCTAATTCATTCGCACGAATGTATCTATTCTAATTCATTCGTACGATCCATTCTAATTCATTCATACGATCCATTCTAATTCATTCGTACGATCCATTCTAATTCATTCATACGATCTATTCTAATTCATTTATACAATCCATTCTAATTCTTTCACACGATCCATTCTAATTCATTCGTACGATCCATTCTAATTCATTCGCACAATCCATTCTATTTCATTCGTACGATCCATTCTTACTCATTGGTACGATCCATTCTAATTCATTCGCACGAATGTATCCATTCTAATTCATTCGTATGAATCCATTCTAATTCATTCGTACAATCCATTCTATTTCATTCGTACGATCCATTCTTACTCATTCGTATGATCCATTCTAATTCATTCGCACGAATGTATCCATTCTAAATCATTCGTACGATCCATTCTAATTCATTCGTACGATCCATTCTAAATCATTCGTACAATCTGTTCGGGGGATTTTTTCGCTGGTCCGTGCAGCCTGCAAGACAAAGAAAAAGCGTTAGAACGGATGGCTCCCATAGGAGCGCAGACCCTCCGACGCTCAAGTCAGTCTCAGGTGCACAACGGCGAACTGTGGTAGACGAAAGGGGAAGGGAATAGGGTTTCCAACCTGTACTATGGAGCCTGGGGGTGAGCATTTATAGCAATCGGCGGCCTACCGTGGCCCGACACGTGGAGATTCTTCCAGAGCCTTCTAGACCCCCATGATCCGGCTCGCGTGGGTCTCTGACAGTCCTTGGTACTCACACCCTGACATTCTGTCGTCAAGCCTGCCAGGCGGTTTGAGTGGGGGAGAGCATCTTTCTTGTTACTGCCAGGTGGCTATTCTGGAATATTCAAGTCTGGGAGATCTTCGTGCACTGTGGGCGACCTCCGGTGGGAAGCCAGGGCGAGCTTGCCCTCCATTGCTCCGCCTTCTCTTCCATATCTATCAAGAGTCGGACTTCGCGGGAGCAACCTCTTCGATAAACTAGGGAGTTCTTGCGAGCTTGGGCGAGCTCCTGAGCGAGCTTGGGCTAATTCCTGAGCGAGCTTGGGCGAGCTCCTGAGCGAGCTTGATCGAGCTCCTGAGCGAACTTGGGCGAGCTCCTGAGCAAGCTTGGGCGAGCTCCTGAGCGAGCTTGGGCGAGCTCCTGAGCGAGTTTGGGCAAACTCCTGAGCGAGCTTGGGCGAGCTCCTGAGCGAGCTTGGGCGAGCTCCTGAGCGAGCTTGATCGAGCTCCTGAGCGAACTTGGGCGAGCTCCTGAGCGAGCTTGGGCGAGCTCCTGAGCGAGCTTGTGCGAACTCCTGAGCGAGCTTGGGCGAGCTCCTGCATGAGCTAGGGGCGTTTGTGGTGCCGGTATCTTTATATGCATGACGGTCTAACTCCCGCTGCCATCTCCAGCGAACTCCTGTGCGAGATTGGGCGAGCTCCCGAGCGAGCTTTTAGCCTAAGGCCCCTTCAGCCCAATGTGGATCTTGCTCCCTGTCAAGGTGATTTGGTGAGCGCGGAGGGGGGGTGCGAACTCCAGGGCAGATTTCAGCTACCCCCAACATTACCCCCTCCTGAGGGAGCGACCAAGGAGACTTTGGCGCTTGCTCAGGAGTCTTATTGCACACGATGGTTGAATTGGGAGTTCTAGTCATTTGCGACCTCCACCTGGGGAGATTCGGGCACCAACCGTGGGTGGTCTGCGCCGAGAGCTTTGACTGTCAGTATTTCACAAACGCTGGGCAGGCCACGAGCATCAGCCACGAGCGATCTCCTTCCGGTGCGAGCTTGTCACATGCGGTCAGGGTCTGCTTCGGGCGAGCTTGGGCACCAGCCGTGGGCGATCTGCGTCGAGAGTTTTGACTCCCAGTATTTCACAAATGCTGGGCGGGCCGCGAGCATTAGCCACGAGCGATCTCCTTCCGGTGCGAGCTTGTCGCACGCGGCCAGGGTCTGCTTCGGGCGAGCTTGGGCACCAGCCGTGGGCGATCTGCGTCGAGAGTTTTGACTCCCAGTTTCGCAAACGCTAGGAGGGCCGGGAGCGTCAGCCATGAGCGATCTCCTTTCGGTGCGAGCTTGCCACACGCGGTCAGGGTCTGCGTCGGGCGAGCTGCGAGCACCAGCCGTGGGCGATCTTGTGACTTTGGTATCGCACCAAATCTCCAACGGTCGCTTCATCTTAAATACGGCGCGAGGCTCGATATTGATACAATGAATCTCATCATGAGATCCCGATTGGCACGAGACACGTGTCTCCTCCTCATTTGTTCCTTTTCCTGTCAATAAAGGACAGCGTCGGCACCGGCACAGCCTTTTCCCACGCGTGGTCCACGTGGCACTGCCTAATTGGAGAAAGGCGAGCTGTCGCTTCAACCGTCGGCGTGTCGCCTCGTTGGGCGCGCTCGAGTACTAACTGCGGCATGATTCACCTACCTCTCACTTTCCTATAAATAGGAGACGGGGGGCGATTTTTTTATCGCTGCGTGAAAAAAAGCTCTCCCTTCCTTCTTTGCTTTCAGCTCGCAGCTCGCTAGCGCCCTCTCGCTCATGGCTTCCTCTGCTGCTGCTGCTTCTTCAGCTGCTGCTGCTGCTGTGTCCTCCCGAGAGGGGCCTCTCAATGTCGCCCCTATCTCGGTGCGGGCTCCGGGCTCAGGGGAAGAGGCACCTCCGAAGGAGCCCGCCGTCGTTTGGTTCAATGACATCGGGGGTGCGCCCATCCCCGATAGTCTGCGAACCGCGGTGGGCATTCCCCAAGAGCTCGCCATTCTTCCTCTTCCGAGCTCCGGGAGGCCGCTCTTGGGGACCGTGGTCTCCGTGGGGCAGATATGGTCAGGGCTCCGGCTGCCCCTGAACCATCTGGCCAGCGAGCTCTTGGAACTGGCGGGCTTATGCCCCGCCCAGCTTCCGGGAAACTCGTGGGGGATCCTCTATGGGCTTGCTCGCATTGAGGAAGCCCTAAACGTGAGGATCCCCCTAGCCTACCTCCTAAAGAAGTGGTTCCTCAAACCGGGACCCGTCTTCAACGAGGTAGACTGTGGTCAGTTCTACCTCACGGGCTACTCCGACGAGGTGCTTCCGTTCGCCGCCGTTGAGAACAAGAACCGGTACTGGAAAGCGTACCCGTTCGTGATCGACGGCGAGTGGCGAGGTCCTCGAGCCAGCGTCCCCTCTCTTCCCGACAGACCGCCTCTCCCTGTCTTCAAGGAGATCGCGGAATATCGGGCAAAGGGGAAGAAGTGCATCACCGCAGCCCGCGAGAGATCGCTCGATGAGGCGATTCTGGACTTCCTCGAGGGTCGAACCCTCGAGAAGGTCCTCCCGCCGGACTTCTCCTTCTTCTGGAAGGATCTCCGGACCGGAACCATCACCACCCGGCAGAAGGTGATGCGGAAGAAGGTCGCGGTCTCCCGGCGCGCTGCCGCGACCTCCACGGCGGCTCCCGCGACCTCTGCTGTGGGGACCTCGACGAAGAAGGGGAAGAAGCGGGCTTCCCCCATTCAGGTCGCCGACAAGGACACCCTCGAGATGCTCCACGAGGAAGATGTCGCGCCACCACCGCCACCAGCCCGCGAAGCAGCCCCAGGTCAGGCGACCACCCTTTCTGTCATTTCTCCGAGGGCCCCAGTCCCGGAGCCTCGGCGACGTCGCATTTCCTTCGTCGAGCCCGAGGATCCGCGCATCGAGCTTCTTCTCAGCATGGCGGAAGTGGAGTCCCCAATGGCTGAAGTGCTGATGTGCGGATTCCCAGGTGACCTGACTAAAACTTTGTTTGTTGCGGTGATGAATCCAGAGGAGGGCGCCTCGCAGAAGAAGGCGAGGAAGAAGAAGACCCCTTCAGCCCGCCCATCGGGAGAGGACAACACTGTTCGGGAGGCTCGCGAAGCCTTCCAACAGGTCCTCGAGGAGCGGAGGAAGGCCGCCCTCGCGGAGGCGGGCTTGGGATCAGCCGATGATCTCAGCACGACCTCCAGCTCCGACGACGAGGAGCGGGCTTCGGGAGATGAGCCCGCGACTGCAACTGCGGGGCCTCCCCCGCCCTTCGAGGGACCGGCTCCGCCGAGCTCAACCCTTCCGCCTGCTCCGAGCAAAACACCAGCACCGGCCGTGCCTGCTCCCAACACGCCCACGCCCGCACCTGCACCTGCCGATCTCAGTGCGCCCGCGCCCGCGCCCGCTGCTGCCAGCGCGCCCGCGCCCGAGCCCGCGCCTACTGCCCCCAGCGCGCCTGCGCTCGAGCCCGCGCCTACTGCCCCCAGCGCGCCTGCGCCCTCTGCTGCCAGCGCGCTCGCGCCCGTGCCCGCTGATTCCAGTGCGCCCACGCCCACACCCGCACCTATGGCTCCCAGCGTGCCTGCACCCGAGCCCGCACCGGCCGCTTCCAATGCGCCCGCGCCCGCACCCGCGCTTATGGCTCCCAACGCGCCCACACCCGAGCCCGCGCCGGCCGCTTCCAGTGCGCCCGCGCCCACACCCGCGCCTATGGCTCCCAGCGCGCCCGCACCCGAGCTCGCGCCGGTCGCTTCCAGTGCGCCCGTGCCCACACCCGTGCCTATGGCTCCCAGCGCGCCCACGCCCGAGCCCGCGCCGGCCGCTTCCAGTGCGCCCGTGCCTGCACCCGCGCCCGCGCCTGCTGCTGCCAGCGCGCTTTCGCCCTCTGCTGCCAGTGCGCCCTCTGCTCTCGAGGCTCCTATCCTCCCGGAGCTGGACGGGTTGGTCTACTGGTCTCCGGACCTGGGGGCCATCTTGGACGACCTTCCGAGCTCCAGCTCGGAAGCCTCGGACCCAGACTTGCTCGGGCAAGGGGGAGCCGCCGTGCCTCCCCTTACCAAGGAAGGGGGTGCCGGAGCTCAAGGGGGCGAGCCCGCCGCTACTGCCGTCGATGCGCCTTCCCCGGCTGCCCCAACCGAGGTGAGCCAGGCGGGCTCCTCCTCAGGCGACCCCGAGCGCGCCCCCTACTTCACGCGGGAAATCCTGGAGCGCAACATTTTTGCCCGGACTCCCTACATCGCCCTCATCAACCGGCTCCTCGAGGTAAGATTACCTTCACACTTCTCCGCCTTAAATCCTTCTCTGTTCTAAATTTCTCCTAAGACTTTCTCTAACTGTTTCACCTTGGCGTAGGTGGAGCGGGTCAGCCGGGCCCTCGCCGATGAGGTCGCCGGCGTTGCGGGGGACACGGTTGCTCTCTACGATGACACTCTCCATAGCTCGGAGAGGAGAGTAGACAAGCACATCCACCAGCTTCACCAGGCGGACCGATCCGGCGAGCTCCGAGCTGAGGTGGACCGGCTGCGCCAGCAGGCCGCCTCTGTTGATACAGAGGTTGCCCAACTGCGCCAGCGGGCTACCACTCTCACCACGGGGCTAGCCTCGGTCGAGGACGCTCGTGCTCGCGCCCTCGCTGACCTACAAGAGGCGACCAAAGCCAAAGAGGCCGCCCAGAAAGAGATCCTCGAGCTCCGCAGCCAGGTGGCGGCCTCCCGGGACGAGATCGCGGTGCTGAAGGAGGCCCATCTCCGCGACCTCAACTCCCAGCGAGAGCGCCTCCAGTCGCAGCTGGGCGAGCTCCTCCAGAAGGGCGTGCTGGATGCCATGAGAAGTACAAGACCGAAAGGTCAAAGAAGAGGAAGCGCGGCGACGACAACGGCGCGGGTGCTGGCCCTGCTTAGGCTCCATCCTTTTGTAACCCTTCTGATGTATCTTTAAACAATGAATAAAATGAATGATACTTTTTGAGCTCACCTCTACGTTTCTTTCCCTCTCTGTATTGCTCATGAGTCCGCTTTAGGAGTTTCGCAGCGATCTCGAGAGTGATACCCCGGGTGAGGCAGCTAATTCGATTCAATCTTTTTATTTTTAAAGTATATGCAAACGAAAAACTCGGCATGCTCGCTAAAACTCAATTAGTCTCTAAGCTCGAAAAACGATAAGCGAACCAAAAGACTTCAAAAACTTCCCTACACTCAGAGACTTAAACCATTTTTCTTTTTGAAAGAAACTAATAAATGCTAGCTGCCCCCTGCCCGGTTAATTTTCCCTCGATGATCCTGTTCAGCGGACTTGCCCTTTGAGGGGTACGCTCACGCCAGGATGCTTCCGTTCATGGCAGGTGAACGCGAAGGATCCCGGTTAGGTTTAGAGTCCACTAGGCAGCGGACTTCCCCGGGAATCTCAAGGTCGCCCACTGGCTGCCTCTGAGGATCCCAGTCTTGCTTTAAGTCCGCACAACGGCGGACTGCCCCGGGAATCTCAAGGTCACCCACTGGCTGCCTCTGAGGATCCCGATCTTGCTTTAAGTCCGTACAACGGCGGACTGCCCCGGGAATCTCAAGGTCGCCCACTGGCTGCCTCTGAGGATCCCGGTCTTGCTTTAAGTCCGCACGACGGCGGACTGCCCCGGGAAGCTCAAGGTCGCCCACTAGCTGCCTCTGAGGATCCCGGTCTTGCTTTAAGTCCGCACAACGGCGGACTGCCCCGGGAAGCTCAAGGTCGCCCACTGGCTGCCTCTGAGGATCCCGGTCTTGCTTTAAGTCCGCACAACGGCGGACTGCCCCGGAAAGCTCAAGGTCGCCCGCTGGCTGCCTCTTAGGATCCCGATTTTGTTTTAAGTCCGCACAACGGCGGACTGCACACTATAGATCATGCGGGCTCTTTCTGCACCGAGCTTCCTAGTTAAATTGTTTGTTGAAACCTCCATCGTACATTCATAACTTCTTCAGAAGATGATTTACAAAAATCCCCTTAGGCATAAAACTTGCGAAGGTGCAAAGCGTTCCAAGGTCGCTCTAACAGGTCGCCTCTAGCGGTCATCAACCGGTATGCCCCCGAGCTTCCTGCTTCGTGTACTATGTAGGGGCCTTCCCAGTTCACCGCGAGCTTTCCTGCATTAGGCTCTTGCGTGTTTGCGAACACCTTTCTCATCACCAGATCGCCAGCCTTGAATGCCCGGCGGCGGACTCTTTTATCATATGCGCGCTTCATTTCTTGTCTATATCCGGCGAGGTGCAGGTTGGCACGCTCTCGTCTTTCTTCGAGCTGATCGAGGGAGTCGGCGAGCAGTTTGTCGTTGTCGACCTCCTCCGATGCAAGCCTTCTTTCAGTGGGCAGCTCGGCTTCTACTGGCAGCACGGCCTCGCAACCAAAAGTGAGACTGAAAGGGGACTCGTTAGTTGAGCAACGTGGAGTAGTGCGATAGGCCCACAAGACTCCATCGAGCTCCTGCTCCCACAATCCTTTTTTCCCTTCCAGCCTTTTCTTGTGGTTGTCTATGATCACGCGATTCGTTGCTTCGGCCTGCCCGTTGCTTTGAGGGTACCTTGGGGACGAGAACCTTAGGTCGACTCCATATTCAGCACAAAAGCTTCTGATCAAGCGATTGTCGAACTGGCGACCATTGTCGGTGATAAGTACCCGAGGCAGACCGAACCGGCAGAAAATATTCTTCCAAAGGAAGTCTTTCACTTGCTTCTCACCTATCTTAGCTAGCGGGACCGCTTCCACCCATTTGGTGAAGTAGTCCGTAGCCACTACGATGAATTTCTTTTGCCGGGCTGACACGGGGAAAGGTCCCATAATGTCCAGTCCCCATTGCTGGAAAGGCCAGGGGCTCGCCAGAGGATGCAGTTCTTCTGCAGGCATATGATTTGTCGTGGCGTGCTTCTGGCATTGGATGCAGCTTTGTGCGACCTTCAAGGCATCTTGCTCCAGAGTGGGCCACCAGTATCCTTGCCTCCGTACCTTCGCAGCTAGAGACCGCCCACCAGCGTGGTTTCCCAACTCGCCTGAGTGAATGCAATTCAAAACTTCTTCGGTCTCCGGGCTCTCGACGCAACGAAGATTTGGCCCGCCAAAGGATCTTCGAAAAAGGCGATCCCAGCGAATGAGGTAGCGCCCAGCGCATTTCTCCACTCGCCGGGCTTCCTCTCTATCCTCTGGAAGCTCGCCCTTCTAGAGAAAACGAAGAATGGGGGCGGTCCACCCGCCAGGTGGTACGTCGGCGGAGACTTGGTTAACAGCGGGCTCTATCAGTCGGAGCCGAGACTGATTTTGGACCTCGATGAGGATTTGTCGAGCTTCTGATGTTCCCAGTAGGGAGGCAGCATTTGCCAAAGCATCAGCTCGCCTATTATCGGCTCGAGGGATTTGCTCAAAAGAGATCTTCTCGAATTCTGCGGCCTTTCCCTTTACCAGATCAACGTAGCCCGCCATTCGCGCATCCCGGGAGGCAAAATCCCCGTTAATTTGACAAATGATCAACTGGGAATCGCTGAAAACCTTTAACCGTTTGGCGCCTACTTCTTGAGCGAGCTCTAGCCCGGCAAGCAGTGCCTCATACTCGGCCTCATTGTTGGTTGCCGCGAAATCCAACCAGACTGATTTCTTAAGGATTATCGATTGAGCGATCAGTGCAACCCCGATCCCGGCCCCCAAAGCATTGGAGGATCCATCGATGAATAATTCCCAGCCCGCCATCTCTGAATGCTTAGTTGGAGGAAGCTCGCCTAGGTTGTCCAAGAACCTTGCCTTCCCAAGGTGTGCCTCAGTTGGCTCATCCTCCTGGTACTGGACCGGTTCTTCTATGGGGAAGTCCGCCAAGAAATCGGCGAGCGCCTGCCCTTTGACAGCAACTCGAGGGACATACTCCAAACCATAAGCGGCGAGCTCGGCGGACCATCGGTAGAGCCTGCCGGCTACCGAGGGTCTGGAGAGCGCGCTCTTTAGAGGGTGCTCCATGATGACCTTGACAAGGTGCGCCGAGAAGTAGGGGTGAAGCTTTCTCGCGGTAAGGACCAAGGCTAATGCGACCTTCTCGATTGGTCGATACCGGAGCTCGGCGGGAAGCATTGTGTGGCTTACAAAGTATACAAGCCGCTCGACCTTTGCTTCTTCTACCACAAGGACCCCGCTTACCGTATTCTCTGTGACCGCGAGATACACGCCAAGCTCGGCGCCAACTTTTGGTGCCGCTAGGATTGGCAGGCTCGCCAGATAATCCTTGATCTTTTGAAAGGCGCGCTCGCACTTTTCATCCCAACAAATGGTCGCTCCTTTTCGTAGTAGCTCGAAAAGAGGTCAGCAATTGTCTGAGGATTTGGAGATGAATCGATTGAGCACGGCGATTCGCCCGCTCAACCTCTGGACTTCCTGCCGGGTTCTTGGTGCGGGCATCTCGACAAGTGCTCGGATTTGCCCAGGGTCCGCCTCGATCCCCCTGTGGGTGACCAGGTACCCTAGGAGTTTCCCAGAAGTCACCCCGAATGCGCACTTTGCCGGGTTCAGCCTCATTTGGTACTTTCTCAACACTTCGAAGGTTTCGCGGAGGTCGGCAACATGCCATTCTCGCACTCGACTCTTTACCAGAAGGTCGTCTACATAAACTTCGACATTTCTGCCGATCTGACCCTTGAACATCTGAGTGACTAACCTTTGGTAGGTTGCTCCAGCGTTCTTAAGTCCAAAAGGCATCACTCGATAGCAGAATAGCTTCTGGTAGCCCGCCCCAGAATAGAAGGCGGTCTTCTCTTGATCGTCGACATGGAGAGGTATCTGGTTATACCCAGAATATCCATCCATGAAGGATAGGGCCTGGAACCCGACAGCTCCATCGACCAGCGTGCCTATTCGTGGAAGAGGAAAACCATCCTTCGGGCACGCTATATTGAGGTCGGAGAAGTCAATGCACACTCTGACCGCCCCGCTCTTCTTGGGCACCGCCACGATGTTGGAGATCCACTCGGGAAAGTGCGCCTCACGAATAAAGCCAGCTCGCTCTAGTTTGTCTATCTCCGCCGCCACTACGATGGACTTCGCAGCCGGTATGTGCCGAGCTTTTTGCTTGATCGGCGGGAACTCTTTTATGGTGTGCAGACGATGACAGGCGACCTTCGGGTCAATCCCTGGCAATTCCGTGAAGTTCCAGGCGAATACGTCACGATATTCCCTGAGTATGTCGGTCAAGGCCAGGACCTCGCCCTTGGTTAGCGAGGTCCCGAGACTAACCATCCTCGGTCCGTCCTCACTTCCGATGTTGACTTCTTGTAGTGGCTCGGCTATGGGAAAACTTCCTCTCTGGGACCCCGGTAGGCGGCATTTCTCCTCGAGCTCAAAATCCACGCCGCTCCCACCCGGGGGTGGAGTGGGTGATCTAAGCGAGGCGACCTCTCTCGGGCTTTGAGGGAGCCCGCTTGAGGTGGGCGTTAATTGCTAGGAGGGCGTGGGCCACTTGGCCTCAGCGACCTCCACGTCTGCGAGGTGAAAGACGTCCTGCTCGCACCTGGTAGCAGCGACCTGGTCTCCTCGAATTACCACGACCCCTCCGTTTGTGGGAAACTTGAGGGCCTGGTGATTAGGCGAGGACACTACTTTCATCTGCCTCAACCAGGGTCGCCCTAGGATGGCATTGAAAGCGGACTGCCCGTCCACTACCGCGAAACGGACATGACGTACCTCCGGGCCCGCCGTTACGGTGAGGGTTATCTCCCCTACCACCTTAGCGACCTCGCCAGTGAAACCGGTGAGCGAGCCCGTTGAGGGGGACAGATCAATTTGTCTCAGTCCCATTCGCTGGAAGGCCGACAAGAACAGGATGTCTATGGCACTTCCTGGGTCAACCAGGACCCGCCTTACTTCGATGTTTGCCATCATTAGGCGTATGACGAGGGGGTCATTATGGGGGGTAACGACCCCGGCCATGTCCTCCTCCGAGAACCAAATAAAGTCTCGGGCTTCTACCCTCGGCGTTTGGTGCAGTACAGGAGTTAGAGAAACGGAGAATACCTTCTGAGCCCGATCCATCTCTCTAACTTGTCGCCGAACCTCGTTGCTGGATCTTGGGCCGTTCAGGCACCCGCTGATGGTGTGACAGACCGCCGGCCCTCCCGGGGGAGGTGGAGGCAGGGCGGGCTCAGCGGGCCCCGGGCGATCTCCCTCCCGAGGAGCCCGTGCCGGTATCACCTCGAACCTCCTTGGAGGCGAAATAAACTGATTCAAATGGCCCTGGGTGACCAAGTCCTCGAGGTGGTTCTTCAGAGCCCGGTATCTGTTGGTGTGATACCCAGGGCTATGATGAAAGGCACACCACCGTGAATTGTCGATTGAGGCGGGCTCCCCGACCTGCAGGGGGGTGGATACTGAAAGAAAGGTTCGTTCCGAATCTGGTGAAAGATTTGCCCTGGCAAGTGGGTTAACACGGTGAAATCCCGCTCCCCGGGTCCCGGAGGCAGGCGCCAGTTCGCCGGCCTTCCAGCGACCACTTGGGGGGCTTCCGCGGGCTGTACGGCAGGAGCTGCGGGCGGTCCGGGTAAAGGCGCCACCTGTGGGACCTCCCGCCTCTCCACGGCCTTACGATGAGAGGTCGCAGAGCCGGAGGAGGTCGCTGCTCGACTGCCTTTCCCTTCCGGTCTAATATCGCATCTTCGAGCTTAATGTACTGCTGGACAAGGGCGAATAGCTCGACGATCGTGCGGGGATCCTTGATTACCAGGGCATCATGAAGCTTGCTTCCCTCGGGGAGGGCGTTCCGGAACGCGCTCACCGTCGTGCGATCTTGGCCGACAGCGTCCTCCAGAGCGAGGTAGGCGCTTCGGAAGCACGTCGCGAAGCTTCGAAGAGTTTTGCGGGCTCCCATGGACAAAGTGAAGAGGGACTCGATCCTCTTAGGGGGCTGTCTGTTGCACCGGTACTGCTCCAGAAACAACCTGGAGAGAGTTGGGAAGTCTGGAATGGTGCCCGACGGCAACTTGTGGAACCAATTTAACGCCGAGCCCGTCAAGCTACTAGGGAAAGCTCGGCACAAAACATGATCTTGGTCCCGGAAGAATAACAGCTTCCGGTAAGCCAATAGGTGGTCGACTGGATCTATCGATCCATCGAACAGTACAAACTTAGGCGGGGTCCAATGGTGAGGGAAACCTCCTTGGTGCACCTCGCTTGTGAAGGGCGAGCTACCCCCGTGGGCGGCGAGGTCCTCCAGCAGGTCTACCGTCGCGTTAGGTCGCTGCCAGTGCCTGGGGAAAACTCCCAGAGGCTGCTGCGCAGGTCCTAGGCGGCCGTGCACGCTCCCTCGAGGGAGGTTCGGATCCACCCCGCGGCGACCCTCGGGGGCTACCGCTCGGCGGCCTCCTCGCTGTTCCCCCGCAGATTCCTTCAGCGTGGCGGTTGGTCTGTGGGAGGCCGTTGCCTCTCGAGCTTCGAAAGGTATAGCCACCGTGAGCTCTTTCCCTCATCGCCGATGGCGTGGGTCGCGATCCCGCTCTAGAGACCTTGCCTCCGACTCGTTAGAATCGGCGCTCCGGCTACGGCGGCGAGGGATGGTCGCCCGCGAGGTCGCCTGGTTGCTAGACCGTTGGGTTACTAGCTTCTGCAACCTCGTAAGTGGGGTTTTCGGCACCCCGCGCATGACCGCTCTCTCGACCGGGGGTTCCGGATGGGAAACCTGCCGAGCCGGAATGGTCGTGGGTGGGCGCGATGTTGAAGCTAGTGGTCGCACCGGAGGTGCCGTATTCGCCGGCCCGGAGCGTCGGCTGGCCGCCGGAACCTGACGCATTCGCGTCAGTTCCTCCATCATGGCCCGCTGGGTGGCCAACATCTCCAACAGGAGCTGGTCACTGAGCGGGACATGGGGCTGGGGGGTCTCAACAGGAGGTTCGCTGCGCGCAGACCTCGCACGGGTCCTCGGTCGCCTGCGTCCCCTTATCACCGGAGCCATCTTTGGGTTACGAGAGCCCCCGGCGTTCAACCGCGTGGTCGTGGGCGTTCTCGCAGGAACCAGTCGAAAGATCCCACAGACGGCGCCAAATGTTCAGGGGATTTTTTCGCTGGTCCGTGCGGGCTGCCTGCAAGACAAAGAAAAAGCATTAGAACGGCTGGCTCCCGTAGGAGCACAGACCCTCCGACGCTCAAGTCAGTCTCAGGTGCACAATGGCGAACTATGGTAGATGAAAGAGGAAGGGAATAGGGATTCCGACCTGTACTATGGAGCCTGGGGGTGAGCATTTATAGCAATCGGCGGCCTACCGTGGCCCGACATGTGGAGATTCTTCCAGAGCCTTCTAGACCCCCACGATCCGGCTCGCGTGGGTCTCTGACAGTCTTTGGTACTCACGCCCTGACATTCTGTCGTCAAGCCTGCCAGGCGGTTTGAGTGGGGGAGAGCATCTTTCTTGTTGCTGCCAGGTGGCTATTCTGGAATATTCAAGTCTGGGAGATCTTCGTGCACTGTGGGCGACCTCCGGTGGGAAGCCAGGGCGAGCTTGCCCTCCATTGCTCCGCCTTCTCTTCCATATCTATCAAGAGTCGGACCTCGCGGGAGCGACCTCTTCGATAAACTGGGGAGTTCTGGCGAGCTCCTGAGCGAGCTTGGGCTAATTCCTGAGCGAGCTTGGGCGAGCTCCTGAGCGAGCTTGATCGAGCTCCTGAGCAAACTTGGGCGAGCTCCTGAGCTAGCTTGGGCGAGCTCCTGAGCGAGCTTGGGCGAGCTCCTGAGCGAGTTTGGGCAAACTCCTGAGCGAGCTTGGGCGAGCTCCTGAGCGAGCTTGGGCGAGCTCCTGAGCGAGCTTGGGCGAGCTCCTGAGCGAGCTTGATCGAGCTCCTGAGCGAGCTTGGGCGAGCTCCTGAGCGAGCTTGGGCGAGCTCCTGAGCGAGCTTGGGTGAACTCCTGAGCGAGCTTGGGCGAGCTCCTGCATTAGCTAGGGCCGTTTGTGGTGCCGGTATCTTTATATGCATGACGGTCTAACTCCCGCTGCCATCTCCAGCGAACTCCTGCGCGAGATTGGGCGAGCTCCCGAGCGAGCTTTTAGCCTAAGGCCCCTTCAGCCCAATGTGGATCTCGCTCCCTATCAAGGTGATTTGGTGAGCGCGGAGGGGGGGTGCGAACTCCAGGGTAGATTTCAGCTACCCCCAACACAATCCATTCTATTTCATTCGTACGATCAATTCTAATTCATTAGCACGATCCATTCTAATTCATTCGTACGATCCATTCAAATTCATTCGCACGATCCATTCTAATTCATTCGTACAATCCATTCTATTTCATTCGTACGATCCATTCTTACTCATTCGTATGATCCATTCTAATTCATTTGCACGAATGTATCCATTCTAATCCATTCGTACGATCCATTCTAATCCATTCGTACGATCCATTCTAATTCATTCGCATGAATGTAACCATTCTAATTCATTCATTTGATCCATTCTAATTCATTCCTACGATCCATTCTAATTCATTCGTCTGATCCATTCTAATTCATTCGCACGAATGTATCCATTCTAAACCATTCATACGATCCATTCTAATTTATTCGTACGATCCATTCTAATTCATTCGTAAGATCCATTCTAATTCATTCGTACGATCCATTCTAATTCATTCGTACGATCCATTCTAATTAATTCGCACGAATGTATCCATTCTAGTTCATTCGTACGATCCATTCTAATTCATTCGTACGATCCATTCTAATTCATTCGCATGATCCATTCTAATTCATTCGTACGATCCATTCTAATTCATTCGTACGAATGAATTAGAATGGATACATTCGTGCGAATGAATTAGAATTGATCGTACCAATGAGTAAGAATGGATCGTACGAATGAAATAGAATGTATTGTGCGAATGAATTTGAATGGATCGTACGAATGAATTAGAATGGATCATGTGAAAGAATTAGAATGGATTGTATGAATGAATTAGAATAGATCGTATGAATGAATTAGAATGGATCATATGAGTGAATTAGAATGGATACGAAGGAATTAGAATGGATCGTACGAAGGAATTAGAACGGATCATACGAATGAAATAGAATGGATCGTACGAATGAATTAGAATGGATCGTACGAAGGAATTAGAATGGATCGTACGAATGAATTAGAATGGATATATTCGTGCAAATGAATTAGAATGGATCGTATGAATGAATTAGAATGGATCATTCGTATGATCCATTCTAACTCATTCGGTGGATCCATTCTAATTCATTCGTACGATCCATTCTAATTCATTCCCACGATCCATTCTAATTTATTCGTACGATCCATTCTAATTCATTCGTACGATCTATTCTAATTCATTCGCACGAATGTAACCATTCTAATTCATTCATACGATCCATTCTAATTCATTCGTACGATCCATTCTAATTCACTCATACGATCCATTCTAATACATTCATACGATCCATTCTAATTCATTTGCATGAATATATCCATTCTAATTCATTCGTACGATCTATTCTAATTCATTCGTACGATCCATTCTAATTCATTCGTAAGATCCATTCTAATTCATTCGTACGATCCATTCTAATTCATTCGTACGATCCATTCTAATTCCTTCGTACGAATGAATTAGAATGGATACATTTGTGCGAATGAATTAGAATGGATCGTACGAATGAATTAGAATAGATCGTATGAATGAATTAGAATGGATCGTACGAATGAATTAGAATGGATCGTACGAAGGAATTAGAATGGATCATACGAATGAATTATAATGGATCGTACGAATAAATTAGAATGGATACATTCGTCCGAATGAATTAGAATGGATCATACGAATGAGTAAGAATGGATCGTACGAATGAAATAGAATAGATTGTACTAATGAATTAGAATGGATCCTACGAATGAATTAGAATGGATCGTGTGAAAGAATTAGAATGGATTGTATGAATGAATTAGAATGAATTCGTACGATCTATTCGAATTCATTCGCACGATCCATTCTAATTCATTCATACGATCCATTCTAATTCATTCATACAATCCATTCTAATTCTTTCACACGATCCATTCTAATTCATTCGTCTAAACAATTCTAATTCATTCGTACAATCTATTCTAATACATTCGTATGATCCATTCTTACTCATTCGTATGATCCATTCTAATTCATTCGGACGAATGTATCCATTCTAATTTATTCGTACGATCCATTCTAATTCATTCGTACGTACGATCCATTCTAATTCATTCGTCCGATCCATTCTAATTCATTCGCACGAATGTATCCATTCTAATTCATTCGTACGATCCATTCTAATTCATTCGTACGATCCATTCTAATTCATCGTAAGATCCATTCTAATTCATTCGTACGATCCATTCTAATTCATTCGTACGATCCATTCTAATTCATTCGCACGAATGTATCCATTCTAGTTCATTCGTACGACCCATTCTAATTCATTCATACGATCCATTCTAATTCCTTCGTACGATCTATTCTAATTCATTCGTACGATCTATTCTAATTCATTCGTACGATCCATTCTAATTCATTCGTACGATCCATTCTAATTCCTTTGTACGATCCATTCTAATTCATTCGTACGATCCATTCTAATTCCTTCGTATCCATTCTAATTCACTCATACGATCCATTCTAATTCATTCGTACGATCCATTCTAATTCATTCATACAATCCATTCTAATTCATTCGCACGAATGTATCCATTCTAAATCATTCGTACGATCCATTATAATTCATTCGTACGATCCATTCTAAATCATTCGTACAATCCATTCTATTTCATTCGTATGATCCATTCTTACTCATTCGTATGATCCATTCTAAATCATTCGGACGAATGTATCCATTCTAATTTATTCGTATGATCCATTCTAATTCATTCGTACGATCCATTCTAATTCATTCGTACGATCCATTCTAATTCATTCGTATGATCCATTCTAATTAATTCGTATGATCCATTCTAATTCATTCGTACGATCCATTCTAATTAATTCATACAATCTATTCTAATTCATTCGCACGAATGTATCCATTCTAATTAATTCGTACGATCCATTCTAATTCATTCATACAATCCATTCTAATTCATTCCGTACGATCCATTCTAATTCAATCGCTCGAATGTATCCATTCTAATCCATTCGTACGATCCATTCTAATCCATTCGTACGATCCATTCTAATTCATACGATTCATTCTTACGATCCATTCTATTTTATTCGTACGATCCATTCTTACTCATTTGTACGATCCATTCTAATTCATTCGCACGAATGTATCCATTCTAATTCATTCGTACGAATCCATTCTAATTCATTCGTACGATCCATTCTAATTCATTCGCACGATCCATTCTAATTCATTCGTACGATCCATTGTAATTTATTCGCACGAATGTATCCATTCTAATTCATTCGTTCGATCCATTCTAATTCATTCGTACGATCCATTCTAATTCATTCGTACGATCCATTCTAATTCATTCGCACGAATGTATCCATTCTAGTTCATTCGTACGATCCATTCTAATTCATTCGTACGATCCATTCTAATTCATTCGCACGATCCATTCTAATTCATTAGCACGATCCATGCTAATTCATTCATACAATCTATTCTAATTCATTCATACAATCCATTCTAATTCTTTCACACGATCCATTCTAATTCATTCGTACGATCCATTCTAATTCATTCACACAATCCATTCTAATTCATTCGCACGAATGTATCCATTCTAAATCATTCGTACAATCTATTCTATTTCATTCGTACGATCCATTCTTACTCATTGTACGAATGAATTAAAATGGATCCTACGAATGAATTAGAATGGATCGTGTGAAAGAATTAGAGTGGATCGTACGAATGAATTAGAATGGATACATTCGTGCGAATGAATTAGAATGGATACATTCGTTCGAATGAATTAGAATAGATTGTATGAATGAATTAGAATGGATCCTATGAATGAATTAGAATGGATCGTGCGAATGAATTAGAATGGATCGTACGAATGAATTAGAATGGATCGTGCTAATGAATTAGAATTGATCGAACGAATGAATTAGCATGGATCGTGCTAATGAATTAGAATGGAACGTACGAATGAATTAGAATGGATCGTGTGAAAGAATTAGAATGGATTGTATGAATGAATTAGAATGAATTCGTATGATCCATGCGAATTCATTCGCACGATCCATTCTAATTCATACGAATATATTCGTGCAAATGAATTAGAATGGATCGCATGAATGTATTAGAATGGATCTTATGAGTGAATTAGAATGGATCCTATAAATGAATTAGAATGGATCGTGCGAATGAATTAGAATGGATCGTACGAATGAATTAGAATGGATCGTGCTAATGAATTAGAATGGAATAGAATAGATTGTACGAATGAATTAGAATGGATTCGTACGAATGAATTAGAATGGATACATTCGTACGAATGAATTAGAATGGATCGTGCGAATGAATTAGAATGGATCGTATGAATGAATTAGAATGGATACATTCGTGCGAATGAATTAGAATGGATCATATGAATGAATTAGAATAGATTGTGCGAATGAATTAGAATGGATCGTACGAATGAATTAGAATTGATACATTCGTGCGAATAAATTAGAATGGATTGTATGAATGAATTAGAATAGATCGTACGAATGAATTAGAATGGATCGTACGAATGAATTAGAATAGATTGCGCGAATGAGTTAGAATGGATCGTGCGAATGAAATAGAATGGATACAAATGAATTAGAATGGATCATACGAATGAATTAGAATGACGATCCATTCTTACTCATTCGTATGATCCATTCTAATTTATTCGCACGAATGTATCCATTCTAATTCATTCGTACGTCTAATTCATTCGTACGGTCCATTCTAATTCATTCGCACAATCCATTCTATTTCATTCGTACGATCCATTCTTACTCATTCGTATGATCCATTATGGATACATTCGTGCGAATGAATTAGAATGGATCATACGAATGAGTAAGAATGGATCGTACGAATAAAATAGAATGGATTGTGCGAATGAATTAGAATGGATCGTACGAATGAATTAGAATGGATCGTGTGAAAGAATTAGAATGGATTGTATGAATGAATTAGAATAGATCGTATGAATGAATTAGAATGGATCGTACGAATGAATTAGAATGGATCGTACGAATGAATTAGAATGGATACATTCGTGCGAATGAATTAGAATGGATACATTCGTGCGAAAGAATTCGAATAGATCGTATGAATGAATTAGAATGGATCCTATGAATGAATTAGAATGGATCGGATGAATGAATTAGAATGGATCGTACGAATGAATTAGAATGGATACATTCGTGCGAATGAATTAGAATGGATAAATTCGTGCGAAAGAATTAGAATAGATCGTATGAATGAATTAGAATGGATCCTATGAATGAATTAGAATGGATCGTGCGAATGAAATAGAATGGATCGTGCTAATGAATTAGAATTGATCGAACGAATGAATTAGCATGGATCGTGCTAATGAATTAGAATGGAACGTACGAATGAATTACAATGGATCATGTGAAAGAATTAGAATGGATTGTATGAATGAATTAGAATGGATCGTACGAAGGAATTAGAATGGATCGTACAAATGAATTAGAATGGATCGTACGAATGAATTAGAATAGAAGGATTGTACAAATGAATTAGAATGGATATATTCGTGCTAATGAATTAGAATGGATCGTACGAATGAATTAGAATGGATTCGTACGAATGAATTAGAATGGATACATTCGTGTGAATGAATTAGAATGGATCATACGAATGAGTAAGAATGGATCGTACGAATGAAATAGAATAGATTCTACGAATGAATTAGAATGGATCCTATGAATGAATTAGAATGGATCGTGTGAAAGAATTAGAATGGATTGTATGAATGAATTAGAATGGATCGTACGAATGAATTAGAAAGGATACATTCGTGCGAATGAATTAGAATTGATCATACGAATGAATTAGAATGGATCGTGCGAATGAATTAGAATGGATCGTACGAATGAATTAGAATGGATCGAACGAATGAACTAGAATGGATACATTCGTGCGAATGAATTAGAATGGATCGTACGAATGAATTAGAATGGATCGTACGAATGAATTAGAATGGATCTTACGAATGAATTAGAATGGATCGTACGAATGAATTAGAATGGATATATTCGTGCGAATGAATTAGAATGGATCGGACGAATGGATTAGAATGGATCGTACGAATGAATTAGAATGGATCGTACGAATCAATTAGAATGGATACATTCGTCCGAATGAATTAGAATGGATCATACGAATGAGTAAGAATGGATCGTATGAATGAAATAGAATGGATCGTACGAATGAACTAGAATGGATACATTCGTGCGAATGAATTAGAATGGATCGGACGAATGAATTAGAATGGATCGTACGAATGAATTAGAATGGATCGTACGAATGAATTAGAATGGATCGTATGAATGAATTAGAATGGATACATTCGAGTGAATGAATTAGAATTGATCGTACGAATGAATTAGAATGGATCGTGCGAATGAATTAGAATGGATTGTACGAATGAATTAGAATGGATCGTACGAATGAACTAGAATGGATACATTCGTGTGAATGAGTTAGAATGGATCGTACGAATGAATTAGAATGGATCGTACGAATGAATTAGAATGGATCTTACGAATGAATTAGAATGGATCGTACGAATGAATTTGAATGGATCGTACGAATGAATTAAAATGGATACATTCGTGCGATTGAATTAGAATGGATATGACGAATGAATTAGAATGGATCGTACGAATGAATTAGAATAGATCAAATGAATGAATTAGAATGGTTACATTCATGCGAATGAAATAGAATGGATCGTACGAATGGATTAGAATGGATCATACAAATGGATTAGAATGGATACATTCAAGCGAATGAATTAGAATGGATCGTACGAATGAATTAGAATGGATCGTACGAATGGATTAGAATGGATCCTACGAATGGATTAGAATGGATACCTTTGTGCATATGAATTAGAATGGATCGTACGAATGAATTAGAATGGATCATATTAATGAATTAGAATTGATCATACGAATGAATTAGAATGGATACATTCGTGCACGATCCATTCTAATTCATTCGCACGAATGTATCCATTCTAATTCAATTGTACGATCCATTCTAATTCATTAATATGATCCATTCTAATTCATTCGTACGATCCATTCTAATTCATTCGCACAATCCATTCTAATTCATTCGCACGAATGTATCTATTCTAATTCATTCGTACGATCCATTCTAATTCATTCGTACGATCCATTCTAATTCATTCGTATGATCCATTCTAATTAATTCGTATGATCCATTCTAATTCATTCGTACGATCCATTCTAATTCATTCATACAATCTATTCTAATTCATGCTTACGATCCATTCTAATTCATTCGTACGCACGAATGTATCCATTCTAATTCATTCGTACGAATCCATTCTAATTCATTCGTACGATCCATTCTAATTCATTCGCACGATCCATTCTAATTCATTCGTACGATCCATTCTAATTCATTCGCACGAATGTATCCATTCTAATTCATTCGTACGATCCATTCTAATTCATTCGTACGATCCATTCTAATTCGTTCGCACGAATGCATCCATTCTAGTTCATTCGTACGATCCATTCTAATTCATTCGTACGATCCATTCTAATTCATTCGCACGATCCATTATAATTCATTAGCACGATCCATGCTAATTCATTCGTTCGATCAATTCTAATTCATTGGCACAATCCATTCTAATTCATTCGTACGATCCATTCTAATTCATTCGCACGATCCATTCTAATTCATTCCTAGGATCCATTCTAATACATTCGTACGATCCATTCAAATTCCTTCGTACGATCCATTCTAATTCATTCATACGATCCACTCTAATTCATTCATACAATCCATTCTAATTCTTTCACACGATCCATTCTAATTCATTCGTACGATCCATTCTAAATCATTCGTGCAATCCATTCTATTTCATTCGTACGATCAATTCTAATTCATTCATAGGATCCATTCTAATTCATTCATACGATCTATTCTAATTGTTTCGCACGAATGTATCCATTCTAATTCATTCGTATGATCTATTCTAATTCTTTCACACGATCCATTCTAATTCATTCGTAGGATCCATTCTAATTCATTCGTACAATGAGTAAGAATGGATCGTACGAATGAAATAGAATGGATTGTACGAATGATTTAGAATGGATACATTCGTGCGAATGAATTAGAATGGATTGTGCGAATGAATTAGAATGGATCGTACGAATGAATTAGAATGGATCGTGTGAAAGAATTAGAATGGATTGTATGAATGAATTAGAATAGATCGTATGAATGAATTAGAATGGATCGTATGAGTGAATTAGAATGGATACGAAGGAATTAGAATGGATCGTACGAAGGAATTAGAATGGATCATACGAATGAATTAGAATGGATCGTGCTAATGAATTAGAATGGATACATTCGTGCGAATGAATTAGAATGGATCGTATGAATGAATTAGAATGGATCGTGCGAATGAATTAGAATGGATATATTCGTGCTAATGAATTAGAATGGATCATGCGAATGAATTAGAATGGATCGTATGAATGAATTAGAATGGATACATTCGTGCGAATGAATTAGAATGGATCGTATGAATGAATTAGAATAGATCGTGCTAATGATTTAGAATTAGAATGGATATATTCGTGCAAATGAATTAGAATGGATCGTACGAATGAATTAGAATGGATCATACGAATTAATTAGAATGGATCATACGAATGAATTAGAACGGATCGTACGAATGAATTAGAATGGACCGTACGAATGAATTAGAATGGATCGTGCGAATAAATTTGAATGGATTATACAAATGAATTAGAATGGATACATTCGTGCGAATGAATTAGAATTGATCGTATGTACGAATGAATTAGAATGGATACATTCGTGCAAATGAGTTAGAATGGATCGTACGAATGAATTAGAATGGATCGTGCGAATGAATTAGAATGGATTGTACGAATGAATTAGAATGGATCGTACGAATGAACTAGAATGGATACATTCGTGCGAATGAATTAGAATGGATCGTACGAATGAATTAGAATCGATCTTACGAATGAATTAGAATAGATCATACGAATGAATTAGAATGGATCGTGTGAAAGAATTAGAATGGATCGTACGAATGAATTAGAATGGATCGTACGAATAAATTAGAATGGATCGTACGAATAAATTAGAATGGATACATTCGTGCGAATGAATTAGAATGGATCATACGAATGAGTAAGAATGGATCGTACGAATGAAAAAGAATAGATTGTACGAATGAATTAGAATGGATCCTACGAATGAATTAGAATGGATCGTGTGAAAGAATTAGAATGGATTGTATGAATGAATTAGAATGGATTGTATGAATGAATTAGAATGGATCGTGCGAATGAATTCGAATGGATCGTACGAATTCATTCTAATTCATTCATACATTCCATTCTAATTCTTTCACACGATCCATTTTAATTTATTCGTACGTTCCATTCTAATTCATTAGCACGATCCATGCTAATTCATTCGTTCGATCAATTCTAATTCATTAGCACGATCCATTCTAATTCATTCGCACGATCCATTCTAATTCATTCGCACGATCCATTCTAATTCATTCATAGGATCCATTCTAATTCATTCATACGATCTATTCTAATTCTTTCGCACGAATGTATCCCGAATGAATTAGAATGAATCGTATGAATGAATTAGAATGGTTACATTCGTGCGAATGAATTAGAATAGATTGTACGAATGAATTAGAATGGATCGTACGAATAAATTAGAACGGATCGTGGGAATGAATTAGAATGGATCGTACGAATGAATTAGAATGGATCCACCGAATGAGTTAGAATGGATCATACGAATGAATTAGAATGGATTGTACGAATGAATTAGAATGGATTGTGCGAATGAATTAGAATGGATCCTACGAATGAATTAGAATGGATCGTGTGAAAGAATTAGAATGGATTATATGAATGAATTAGAATGGATCGTATGAATGAATTAGAATGGATCGTACGAATGAATTAGAATGGATCATACGAATGAAATAGAATGGATTATACGAAGGAATTAGAATGGATCGTACGAAAGAATTAGAATGGATCATACGAAGGAATTTGAATGGATCGTACCAATGAATTAGAATGGATATATTCGTGCAAATGAATTAGAATGGATCGTATGAATGAATTAGAATTGATCGTATGAGTGAATTAGAACGGATCGTACGAATGAAATAGAATGAATTAGAATGAATTAGAATTGATCGTACGAATGAAATAGAATGGATTGTACGAATGATTTAGAATGGATCGTACGAATGAATTAGAATGGATCGTACGAATGATTTAGAATGGATACATTCGTGCGAATGAATTAGAATGGATCATACGAATGAGTAAGAATGGATCGTACGAATGAAATAGAATGGATTGTACGAATGAATTAGAATGGATTCGTACGAATGAATTAGAATGGACACATTCGTGCGAATGAATTAGAATGGATCGTACCAATGAGTAAGAATGGATCGTACGAATGAAATAGAATGGATTGTACGAATGAATTAGAATGGATCGTACTAATGAATTAGAATGGATCGTACGAATGAATTAGAATGGATCATACGAATGAATTAGAATGGATCATACGAATGAATTAGAATGGATCGTACGAATGAATTAGAATAGATCGTACGAATGAATTAGAATGGATCGTACGAATGAATTAGAATGGATCATACAAATTAATTAGAATGGATCATACGAATGAATTAGAATGGATCGTACGAATGAATTAGAATGGATCGTACGAATGAATTAGAATGGATACATTTGTGCGAATGAATTAGAATGGATCGTACGAATGGATTAGAATGGATCGTACGAATGGATTAGAATGGATACATTCGTGCGAATGAATTAGAATGGATTGTATGAATGAATTAGAATGGATCGTACGATCCATTCGAATTCATTCGCACGATCCATTCTAATTCATTCGTACGATCCATTCTAATTGATTCATACGATCCATTCTAATTCGTTCGTACGATCCATTCTAATTCATTCGTATATTCCATTCTAATTCATTCGTACGATCTATCCTATTTCATTCGTACGATCCATTCTTACTCATTCCTATGATCCATTCTAATTCATTCGGACGAATGTATCCATTCTAATTTATTCGTACGATCCATTCTAATTCATTCGTACGATCCATTCTTACTCATTCGTATGATCCATTCTAATTCATTCGTACGATCCATTCTAATTCATTCGCTCGAATGTATCCATTCTAATCCATTCGTACGATCCATTCTAATTCATTAGCACGATCCATTCTAATTCTTTCACATGATCCATTCTAATTCATTCGTACGATCCATTCTAATTCATTCGCACAATCCATTCTATTTCATTCGTACGATCCATTCTTACTCATTCGTATGATCGTACGAATGAATTAGAATGGATTGTGTGAATGAATTAGAATGGACCGTACGAATGAATTAGAATGGATCGTACGAATGAATTAGAATGGATATATTTGAGCGAATAAATTAGAATGGATTATACAAATGAATTAGAATGGATCGTACGAATGAATTAGAATGGATAGTGCGAATGAATTAGAATTGATCGTACGAATGAATTAGAATGGATCGTACGAATAAATTAGAATGGATCATACTAATGAGTAAGAATGGATCGTACGAATGAATTAGAATGGATCATATTAATGAATTAGAATGGATCGTACGAATGAATTAGAATAGATCGTACGAAGGAATTAGAATGGATCGTACGAATGAATTAGAATGGATCGTACGAATGAATTAGAATGGATCGTACGAAGGAATTAGAATGGATCGTATGAATGAATTAGAATGGATCGTACGATTGAATTAGAATGGATCATACGAATGAGTAAGAATGGATCGTATGAATGAATTAGATTGGATCGTACGATCCATTCTAATTCATTAGCATGGATCGTGCTAATGAATTAGAATGGAATATACGAATGAATTAGAATGAATCGTAGAATGGATCGTACGAATGAATTAGAATGAATTAGAATGGATCGTACGAATGAATTAGAATAGATCATAGGAATGAATTAGAATGGATCGTTCAAATGAATTAGACTGGATACATTCGTGCGAATAAATTAGAATGGATTGTATGAATGAATTAGAATGGATCGTACGAATGAATTAGAATGGATCGTACGAATGAATTAGAATAGATTGCGTGAATGAATTAGAATGGATCGTGCGAATGAAATAGAATGGATACAAATGAATTAGAATGGATCATACGAATGAATTAGAATGACGATCCATTCTTACCCATTCGTATGATCCATTCTATTTCATTCGCACGAATGTATCCATTCTAATTCATTCGTATGATCCATTCTAATTCATTCATTGGATCCATTCTAATTCATTCATACAATCCATTCTAATTCATTCGCACGAATGTATCCATTCTAATTCATTCGTACGATCAGTTCTAATTCATTCACAAAATCTATTCTAATTCATTCATACGATCCATTCTAATTCATTCACACGAATGTATCCATTCTAATTCATTCTTACGATCCATTCTAATTCATTCGTACGATCCATTCTAATTCACTCATACGATCCATTCTAATACATTCAGACGATCCATTCTAATTCATTTGCACGAATATATCCATTCTAATTCATTCGTACGATCTATTCTAATTCCTTCTTACGATCCATTCTAATTCATTCGTACGATCTATTCTAATTCATTCGTACGATCCGTTCTAATTCATTCGTACGATCCATTCTGATTCATTCGTACGATCCATTCTAATTCATTCGTACAATCTATTCTAATTCATTCGTACGAATGGATACATTCGTGTGAATGAATTAGAATGGATCGTACGAATGAGTAAGAATGGATCGTACGAATGAAATAGAATGGATTGCACGAATGAATTAGAATGGATCGTACGAATGAATTAGAATGGATCGTGTGAAAGAATTAGAATGAATTGTATGAATGAATTAGAATGGATCGTACGAATGAATTAGAATGGATCGTACGAATGAATTAGAATGGATCGTACGAATGAATTAGAATAGATCGTACGAATGAATTAGAATGGATCGTACGAATGAATTAGAATGGATCGTATGAATGAATTAGAATGGATACATTCGTGTGAATGTATTAAAATGGATCGTATGAATGAATTAGAATAGATTTTGTGAATGAATTAGAACTGATCGTACGAATGAATTAGAATGGATACATTCGTGCGAATGAATTAGAATGGATTGTATGAATGAATTAGAATGGATCCTATTAATGAATTAGAATGGATCATACGAATGAATTAGAATGGATCGTACGAATGAATTAGAATGGATATATTCGTGCAAATGAATTAGAATGGATCGTATGAATGTATATTAGAATGGATCGTATGAGTGAATTAGAATGCATCGTGCGAATGAATTAGAATGGATTGTATGAATGAATTAGAATGGATCGTACGAATGAATTAGAATGGATCATACGAATTAATTAGAATGGATTATACGAATGACTTAGAATGGATCGTACGAATGAATTAGAATTAGAATGGATATATTCGTGCGAATGAATTAGAATGGATACATTCGTGCGAAAGAATTAGAATAGATCGTATGAATGAATTAGAATGGATCCTATGAATGAATTAGAATGGATCGTGCGAATGAATTAGAATGGATCGTACGAATGAATTAGAATGGATACATTCGTGCGAATGAATTAGAATGGATCGGACGAATGAATTAGAATGGATCGTACGAATGAATTAGAATGGATCAAATGAATGAATTAGAATGGTTACATTCATGCGAATGAATTAGAATGGATCATATGAATGAATTAGAATAGATCGTACGAATGAATTAGAATGGATCGTACGAATGAATTAGAATGGATACATTCGTGCGAATGAATTAGAATGGATCGGACGAATGAATTAGAATGGATCGTACGAATGAATTAGAATGGATCGTACGAATGAATTAGAATAGCTCATACGAATGAATCAGAATGAATCGTATGAATGAATTAGAATGGTTACATTCGTGCGAATGAATTAGAATAGATCGTACGAATGAATTAGAATGGATCATACGAATAAATTAGAATGGATCGTGGGAATGAATTAGAATGGATCGTACGAATGAATTAGAATGGATCCACCGAATGAGTTAGAATGGATCATACGAATGAATTAGAATGGATTGTACGAATGAATTAGAATGGATTGTGCGAATGAATTAGAATGGATCCTACGAATGAATTAGAATGGATCGTGTGAAAGAAATAGAATGGATTGTATGAATGAATTAGAATGGATATATTCGTGCAAATGAATTAGAATGGATCGTATGAATGTATTAGAATGGATCGTATGAGTGAATTAGAATGGATCGTACGAATGAATTAGAATGGATTGTATGAATGAATTAGAATGGATCGTACGAATGAATTAGAATGGATCGTATGAATGAATTAGAATGGATCGTACGAATGAATTAGAATGGATCAAATGAATGAATTAGAATGGTTACATTCATGCGAATGAATTAGAATGGATCGTACGAATGGATTAGAATGGATCGTACGAATGGATTAGAATGGATACATTCGAGCGTACGATCCATTCTAATTCATTCGTCCGATCCATTCTAATTCATTCGCACGAATGTATCCATTCTAATTCATTCGTACGTACGATCCATTCTAATTCATTCATTTGATCCATTCTAATTCATTCGTACGATCCATTCTAATTCATTCGTCCGATCCATTCTAATTCATTCGCACGAATGTATCCATTCTAATTCATTCGTACGATCCATTCTAATTCATTCGCACGATCCATTCTAATTCATTCGTACGATCCATTCTAATTCATTCATACGATCTATTCTAATTCATTCATACAATCCATTCTAATTCTTTCACACGATCCATTCTAATTCATTCGTACGATCCATTCTAATTCATTCGCACAATCCATTCTATTTCATTCGTACGATCCATTCTTACTCATTGGTACGATCCATTCTAATTCATTAGCACGATCCATTCTAATTCATTCGTACGATCCATTCTAATTCATTCGCACGATCCATTCTAATTCATTCGTACGATCCATTCTAATTCATTCTATGATCCATTCTAATTCATTCATACAATCCATTCTAATTCATTCCGTATGATCCATTCTAATTCATTCGTACGATCCATTCTATTTCATTCGTACGATCCATTCTTACTCATTGGTATGATCCATTCTAATTCATTCGCACGAATGTATCCATTCTTATTCATTCGTACGAATCCATTCTAATTCATTCGTACGATCCATTCTAATACATTCATACGATCCATTCTAATTCATTTGCACGAATATATCCATTCTAATTCATTCGTACGATCCATTCTAATTTCTTCGTACGATCCATTCTAATTCATTCGTACGATCCATTCTAATTCATTCGTACGATCCATTCTAATTCATTCGCACGAATGTATCCATTCTAGTTTATTCGTACGATCCATTCTAATTCATTCGTACGATCCATTCTAATTCATTCGCACGATCCATTCTAATTAATTCGTACGATCAATTCTAATTCATTCGCACGAATGTATCTATTCTAATTCATTCGTACGATCCTGAATTAGAATAGATCGTACGAATGAATTAGAATGGATACCTTTGTGCATATGAATTTGAATGGATCGTACGAATGAATTAGAATGGATCATATTAATGAACTAGAATGGATCGTACGAATGAATTAGAATGGATACATTCGTGCGAATGAATTAGAATGGATCGTGCACGAATGTATCCATTCTAATTCATTCGTACGATCCATTCTAATTCATTAATATGATCCATTCTAATGATTCGTACGATCCATTCTAATTCATATGCACAAAGGTATCCATTCTAATCCATTCGTAGGATCCATTCTAATTCATTCGTACGATCCATTCTAATTCATTCGTACGTTCCATTCTAATTCATTCGCTCGAATGTATCCATTCTAATCCATTCGTACGATCCATTCTAATCCATTCGTACGATCCATTCTAATTCATTCGCATGAATGTAACCATCTTAATTCATTCATTTGATCCATTCTAATTCATTCGTACGATCCATTTTAATTCATTCGTCCGATCCATTCTAATTCATTCGCACGAATGTATCCATTCTAATTCATTCGTACGATCCATTCTAATTCATTCGTACGATCCATTCTAATTCATTCGCACGAATGTATCCATTCTAGTTCATTCGTACGATCCATTCTAATTCATTCGTACGATCCATTCTAATTCATTCGTATGATCCATTCTAATTCATTCGTATGATCAATTCTAATTCATTCGCACGAATATATCCATTCTAATTCATTCATACGATCCATTCTAATTCATTCGTACGATCCATTCTAATTCATTCGTCCGATCCATTCTAATTCATTTGTCCGATCCATTCTAATTCATTCGCACAAATGTATCCATTCTAATTCATTCGCACGATCCATTCTAATTCATTCGTACGATCAATTCTAATTCATTCGCACGAATGTATCCATTCTAATTCATTCATACGATCCATTCTAATTCATTCGTACGATCCATTCTAATTTATTCGTACGATCCATTCTAATTCATTCGTCCGATCCATTCTAATTCATTCGCACGAATGTATCCATTCTAATTCATTCGTACGATCCATTCTAATTCATTCGTACGATCTATTCTAATTCATTCGCACGAATGTATCCATTCTAGTTCATTCGTACGATCCGTTCTAATTCATTCGTACGATCCATTCTAATTCATTCGCACAATCCATTCTAATTCATTCGTACGATCAATTCTAATTCATTCGTACGATCCATTCTAATTCACTCATACGATCCATTCTAATACATTCATACGATCCATTCTAATTCATTTGCATGAATATATCCATTCTAATTCATTCGTACGATCCATTCTAATTCCTTCGTACGATCCATTCTAATTCATTCGTACGATCTATTCTAATTCGTTCCTACGATCCATTCTAATTCATTTGTACGATCCATTCTAATTCCTTCGTACGATCCATTCTAATTCATTCGTACGATCCATTCTAATTCATTCATACAATCCATTCTAATTCTTTCACACGATCCATTCTAATTCATTCGTACGATCCATTCTAATTCATTCGTGCAATCTATTCTATTTCATTTGTACGATCCATTCTTACTCATTCGTATGATCCATTCTAATTCATTCGGACGAATGTATCCATTCTAATTTATTCGTTCGATCCATTCTAATTCATTCGTACGATCCATTCTTACTCATTCGTACGATCCATTCTAATTCCTTCGTACGATCCATTCTAATTCCTTCGTACGATCCATTCTAATTCATTCGCACGATCCATTCTAATTCTTTCATACAATCCATTCTAATTCTTTCGTGTGAATGAATTAGAATGGATACCTTTGTGCATATGAATTAGAATGGATCGTACGAATGAATTAGAATGGATCATATTAATGAATTAGAATGGATCGTACGAATGAATTAGAATGGATATATTCGTGCGAATGAATTAGAATGGATCGTGCGAATCAATTAGACTGGATCGTGCGAATGAATAAGAATAGATCATACGAATGAATTAGAATGGATCGTACGAATTAATTAGAATGGATACATTCGTGCGAATGAATTAGAATGGATTATATGAATGAATTAGAATGGATCGTACGAATGAATTAGAATGGATCATACGAATGAATTAGAATGGATCGTACGAATGAATTAGAATGGATCGTACGAATGAATTAGAATGGATCGTACGAATGAATTAGAATGGATCGTGCGAATGAATTAGAATGGATCGTACGAATGAATTAGAATGGATACATTTGTGCGAATGAATTAGAATGGATCGTACGAATGAATTAGAATGGATCGTATGAATGAATTAGAATGGATCGTACGAATGAATTAGAATGGATCGTGCGAATGAATTAGAATGGATCGTACGAATGAATTAGAATGGATCGTGTGAAAGAATTAGAATGGATCGTACGAATGAATTAGAATGGATCGTGCGAATGAATTAGAATGGATCGTACGAATGAATTAGAATGGATACATTTGTGCGAATGAATTAGAATGGATCGTACGAATGAATTAGAATGGATCGTATTAATGAATTAGAATGGATCGTACGAATGAATTAGAATGGATCGTGCGATTGAATTAGAATGGATCATACGAATTAAATAGAATGGATCATACGAATGAATTAGAATGGATCCTACGAATGAATTAGAATGGATCGTACGAATGAATTAGAATGGATCGTGCGAATGAATTAGAATGGATTGTACGAATGAATTAGAATGGATACATTTGTGCGAATGAATTAGAATGGATCGTACGAATGAATTGGAAAGGATCGTATGAATGAATTAGAATGGATCGTACGAATGAATTAGAATGGATCGTGCGAATGAATTAGAATGGATTGTACAAATGAATTAGAATGGATCGTGTGAAAGAATTAGAATGGATCGTACGAACTAATTAGAATGGATCGTGCGAATGAATTAGAATGGATACATTTGTGCGAATGAATTAGAATGGATCGTACGAATGAATTAGAATGGATCGTATGAATGACTTAGAATGGATCGTACGAATGAATTAGAATGGATCGTGCGAATGAATTAGAATGGATTGTACGAATGAATTAGAATGGATCGTACGAATAAACTAGAATGGATACATTCGTGCGAATGAATTAGAATGGATCGTACGAATGAATTAGAATGGATCGTACGAATGAATTAGAATGGATCTTACGAATGAATTAGAATGGATCGTACGAATGAATAAGAATGGATCGTATGAATGAATTAGAATGGATACATTCGTGCGAATGAATTAGAATGGACCGGATGAATGAATTAGAATGGATCGTACGCTCGAATGTATCCATTCTAATCCATTCGTACGATCCATTCTAATCCATTCGTACGATCCATTCTAATTCATTCGCATGAATGTAACCATTCTAATTCATTCATTTGATCCATTCTAATTCATTCGTACGTACGATCCATTCTAATTCATTCGTACGTACGATCCATTCTAATTCATTCGTACGATCAATTCTAATTCATTCACACGAATGTATCCATTCTAATTCATTCGTACGATCCATTCTAATTCATTCATACAATCCATTCTAATTCATTCGCACGAATGTATCCATTCTAATTCATTTGTACGATCAGTTCTAATTCATTCACAAAATCTATTCTAATTCATTCATACGATCCATTCTAATTAATTCGCACGAATGTATCCATCTAATTCATTCGTACAATCCATTCTATTTCATTCGTACGATCCATTCTTACTCATTCGTATGATCCATTCTAATTCATTCGTATGATCCATTCTAATTCATTCGTACGATCCATTCTAATTCATTCGTACGATCCATTCTAATTCATTCGCACGATCCATTCTAATTCATTCATATGATCCATTCTAATTCATTCATACAATCCATTCTAATTCTTTCACACGATCCATTCTAATTCATTCGTACGATCCATTCTAATTCATTCGTACAATCCATTCTATTTCATTCGTACGATCCATTCTTACTCATTCGTATGATCCATTCTAATTCATTCGTATGATCCATTCTAATTCATTCGTACGATCCATTCTAATTCATTCGTATGATCCATTCTAATTCATTCGCAATTCATTCGCACGATCCATTCTAATTCATTCATAGGATCCATTCTAATTCATTCATACGATCTATTCTAATTCTTTCGCACGAATGTATCCATTCTAATTCATTCGCACGAATGTATCCATTCTAATTCATTCGTACGATCCATTCTAATTCATTCGTACGATCCATTCTAATTCATTCGTACGATCCATTCTAATTCATTCGTATGATCCATTCAAATTCATTCGCACGATCCATTCTAATTCATTCGTACAATCCATTCTTACTCATTCGAATGATCCATTCTAATTCATTCGCACGAATGTATTAATTCTAATCCATTCGTACGATCCATTCTAATCCATTCGTATGATCCATTCTAATTCATTCGCATGAATGTAACCATTCTAATTCATTCATTTGATCCATTCTAATTCATTCGTACGATCCATTTTAATTCATTCGTCCGATCCATTCTAATTCATTCGCACGGATGTATCCATTCTAAACCATTCGTACGATCTATTCTAATTTATTCGTACGATCCATTCTAATTCATTCGTAAGATCCATTCTAATTCATTCGTACGATCCATTCTAATTCATTCGTACGATCTATTCTAATTCATTCGTAAGATCCATTCTAATTCATTCGCACGATCCATTATTACTCATTCGTATGATCCATTCTAATTCATTCGGACGAATGTATCCATTCTAATTTATTCGTACGATCCATTCTAATTCATTCGTACGATCCATTCTAATTCATTCGTAAGATCCATTCTAATTCATTCGTACGATCCATTCTAATTCATTCGTACGATCCATTCTAATTCATTCGTACAATCCATTCTAATTCATTCGTACGATCCATTCTAATTCATTCATACGATCTATTCTAATTCATTCATTCGTACGATCCATTCTAATACATTCGTACGATTCATGCTAATTCATTCGCACGATCCATTCTAATTCATTCGTAAGATCCATTCTAATTCATTCGTACAATCCATTCTAATTCATTCGTACGATCCATTCTAATTCATTCGCACGATCTATTCTAATACATTCATACGATCCATTCTAATTCATTTGCACGTGTGAATGAATTAGAATGGATCGTACGAATGAATTAGAATGGATACATTCGTGCGAATGAATTAGAATGGATCGTATGAATGAATTAGAATGGATCGTACGAATAAAGAATTAGAATGGATTGTATGAATGAATTAGAATAGATCGTATGAATGAATTAGAATGGATCGTACGAATGAATTAGAATGGATCGTACGAATGAACTAGAATGGATACATTCGTGCGAATGAATTAGAATGGATCGTATGAATGAATTAGAATGGATCGTACGAATGAATTAGAATGGATCGTACGAAAGAATTAGAATGGATCGTACGAATGAATTAGAATGAATATATACGTGCAAATGAATTAGAATGGATCGTATGAACGTATTAGAATGGATCGTACGAATGAATTAGAATGGATTCGTACGAATGAATTAGAATGGATACATTCGTGCGAATGAATTAGAATGGATCGTACCAATGAGTAAGAATGGATCGTACGAATGAATTAGAATGGATCGTGTGAAAGAATTAGAATGGATTGTATGAATGAATTAGAATGAATTCGTTCGATCAATTCTAATTCATTAGCACGATCCATTCTAATTCATTTGTATGATCCATTCTAATTCCTTCGTACGATCCATTCTAATTCCTTCGTATCCATTTTAATTCACTCATACGATCCAGTCTAATTCATTCATACGATCTATTCTAATTCATTCATACAATCCATTCTAATTCTTTCACACGATCCATTCTAATTCATTCGTTCGATCCATTCTAATTCATTCGCACAATCCATTCTAATTCATTCGCACGAATGTATCCATTCTAAATCATTCGTACAATCCATTCTATTTCATTCGTACGATCCATTCTTACTCATTGTACGAATGAATTAGAATGGATCCTACGAATGAATTAGAATGGATTGTGTGAAAGAATTAGAATGGATCGTATGAATGAATTAGAATGGATACATTCGTGCGAATGAATTAGAATGGATACATTCGTGCGAAAGAATTAGAATAGATCGTATGAATGAATTAGAATGGATCCTATGAATGAATTAGAATGGATCGTGCGAATGAATTAGAATGGAACGTACGAATGAATTAGAATGGATCGTGCTAATGAATTAGAATGGATCGTATGAATGGATCGTACGAATGGAATGGATACATTCGTGCGAATAAATTAGAATGGATTGTTCGAATGAATTAGAATGGATCATACGAATGAGTAAGAATGGATCGTACGAATGAATTAGAATGGATCTAATGAATAAATTAGAATGGATACATTCGTCCGAATGAATTAGAATGGATCATACGAATGCATTCTAATTCCTTCGTACGATCCATTCTAATTCCTTCGTACGATCCATTCTATTTCATTCGTATGATCCATTCTAATTCCTTCGTACGATCCATTCTAATTCCTTCGTATCCATTCTAATTCACTCATACGATCCATTCTAATCCATTCGTACGATCCATTCTAATTCATTCGCATGAATGTAACCTTTCTAATTCATTCATTTGATCCATTCTAATTCATTCGTACGATCCATTCTAATTCATTCGTACGATCTATTCTAATTCATTCATACGATCCATTCTAATTCATTCGCACGATCCATTCTAATTCATTCATAGGATCCATTCTAATTCATTCATACGATCTATTCTAATTCTTTCGCACGAATGTATCCATTCTAATTCATTCGCATGAATGTATCCATTCTAATTCATTCGTACGATCCATTCTAATTCATTCGTACGATCCATTCTAATTCATTCATACGATCTATTCTAATTCATTCATACAATCCATTCTAATTCTTTCACACGATCCATTCTAATTCATACGTATGATCCATTCTAATTCATTCGCACAATCCATTCTATTTCATTCGTACGATCCATTCTTACTCATTGGTACGATCCATTCTAATTCATTCGCTTGAATGTATCCATTCTAATTCATTCGTACGAATCCATTCTAATTCATTCGTACAATCTATTCTATTTCATTCGTACGATCCATTCTTACTCATTCGTATGATCCATTCTAATTCATTCGGACGAATGTATCCATTCTAATTTATTCGTACGATCCATTCTAATTCATTCGTACGATCCATTCTAATTCATTCGTATGAATCCATTCTAATTCATTCGTACAATCTATTCTATTTCATTCGTACGATCCATTCTTACTCATTCGTATGATCCGTTCTAATTCATTCGAACGAATGTATCCATTCTAATTTATTCGTACGATCCATTCTAATTCATTCGTCCGATCCATTCTAATTCATTCGCACAAATATATCCATTCTAATTCATTCGTACGATACATTCTAATTCATTCGTAAGATCCATTCTAATTCATTCGTACGATCCATTCTAATTCATTCGTACGATCCATTCTAATTCATTCGCACGAATGTATCCATTCTAGTTCATTCGTACGATCCATTCTAATTCATTCATACGATCCATTCTAATTCAATCGCACGATCCATTCTAATTCATTCGTACGATCCATTCAAATTCATTAATACGATCCATTCTAATTCATTCGTACGATCCATTCTAATTCATTCGCACAAATGTATCCATTCTAATTCATTCGTACGATCTATTCTAATTCATTCGCACGATCCATTCTAATTCATTCGTACGATCCATTCTAATTCTTTCACACGATCCATTCTAATTCATTCGTAAGATCCATTCTAATTCATTCGCACGATCCATTCTAATTCATTCGTACGATCCATTCTAATTCATTCATACGATCCATTCTAATTCATTCGTACGATCCATTCTAATTCATTCGCACAAATGTTTCCATTCTAATTCATTCGTACGATCCATTCTAATTCATTCGTATGATCCATTCTAATTCATTCGTACGATCCATTCTAATTCATTCGTACGATCCATTCTAATTCATTCGTACGATCCATTCTAATTCATTCATACAATCCATTCTAATTCATTCGCACGAATGTATCCATTCTAATTAATTCGTACGATCCATTCTAATTCATTCGTATGATCTATTCTTATTCATTCGCACGATCCAGTCTAATTGATTCGCACGATCCATTCTAATTCATTCGCACGAATGTATCCATTCTAATTCATTCGTACGATCCATTCTAATTCATTAATATGATCCATTCTAATTCATTCGTACGATCCATTCTCATTCATATGCACAAAGATATCCATTCTAATTCATTCGCACAAAAGAATTAGAACGGATTGTATGAAAGAATTAGAATGGATCGTGCGAATGAATTAGAATGGATCGTACGAAGGAATTAGAATGGATCGTACGAAGGAATTAGAATGGATCGTACGATGAGTAAGAATGGATCGTACGAATGAATTAGAATGGATCGTACGAATAAATTAGAATGGATACATTCGTCCGAATGAATTAGAATGGATCATACGAATGAGTAAGAATGGATCGTACGAATGAAATAGAATAGATTGTACGAATGAATTAGAATGGATCGTACGAATGAATTAGAATGGATCGTACGAATGAATTAGAATGGATCGTGCAAATGAATTAGAATGGATACATTCGTGCGAATGAATTAGAATGGATCGGACGAATGAATTAGAAAGGATCGTACGAATGAATTAGAATGGATCAAATGAATGAATTAGAATGGTTACATTCATGTGAATGAATTAGAATGGATTGTACGAATGAATTAGAATGGATCGTGCGAATGGATTAGAATGGATCGTGCGAATGAATTAGAATGGATCGTACGAATGAATTAGAATTGATACATTTGTGCGAATGAATTAGAATGGATCGGAGGAATGAATTAGAATGGATCGTACGAATGAATTAGAATTGATCAAATGAATGAATTAGAATGGTTACATTCATGCGAATGAATTAGAATGGATCGTACGAATGGATTAGAATGGATCGTACGAATGGATTAGAATGGATACATTCGAGCGAATGAATTAGAATGGATCGTACGAATGAATTAGAATCGATCGTACGAATGGATTAGAATGGATCCTACGAATGGATTAGAATGGATACCTTTGTGCATATGAATTAGAATGGATCGTACGAATGAATTAGAATGGATCATATTAATGAATTAGAATGGATCGTACGAATGAATTAGAATGGATACATTCGTGCACGATCCATTCTAATTCATTCGCACGAATGTATCCCTTCTAATTCATTCGTACGATCCATTCTAATTCATTAATATGATCCATTCTAATTCATTCGTACGATCCATTCTAATTCATATGCACAAAGGTACCCATTCTAATTCATTCGTACGATCCATTCTAATTCAGGATCGTACGAATGAATTAGAATGGATACATTCATGCGAATGAATTAGAATTGATCGTACGAATGAATTAGAATGGATCGTGCGAATGAATTAGAATGGATCGTACGAATGAATTAGAATGGATCGTACGAATGAACTAGAATGGATACATTCATGCGAATGAATTAGAATGGATCGTACGAATGAATTAGAATGGATCGTATGAATGAATTAGAATGGATCTTACGAATGAATTAGAATGGATCGTACGAATGAATTAGAATGGATACATTCGTGCGAATGAATTAGAATGGATCGGACGAATGAATTAGAATAGATCGTACGAATAAATTAGAATGGATCAAATGAATGAATTAGGATGGTTACATTCATGCGAATGAATTAGAATGGATTGTACGAATGTATTAGAATAGATTGTACGAATGAATTAGAATGGATCCTACGAATGAATTAGAATGGATCGTTTGAAAGAATTAGAATGGATTGTATGAATGAATTAGAATGGATCGTATGAATGAATTAGAATTGATCGTGCGAATGAATTCGAATGGATCGTACGAATTCATTCTAATTCATTCATACAATCCATTCTAATTCTTACGATCCATTTTAATTCATTCATACGATCGTACGAATGAATTAGAATGGATCGTACGGAATGAATTAGATGGATCGTATGAATGAATTAGAATGGATACATTCGTGCAAATGAATTAGAATGGATCATACGAATGAGTAAGAATGGATCATACGAATGAAATAGAATGGATTGTACGAATGAATTAGAATGGATCCTACGTATGAATTAGAATAGATCGTGTGAAAGAATTAGAATGGATTGTATGAATGAATTAGAATGAATTCATACGATCCATTCGAATTCATTCGCACGATCCATTCTAATTCATTCATACGATCCATTCTAATTCATTCATACAATCCATTCTAATTCTTTCACACGATCCATTCTAATTCATTCGTAGGATCCATTCTAATTCATTCGTACAATCTATTCTATTTCATTCGTACGATCCATTCTTACTCATTCATATGATCCATTCTAATTCATTCGGACGAATGTATCCATTCTAATTTATTCGTACGATCCATTCTAATTCATTCGTACGATCCATTCTAATTCATTTTTACGATCCATTCTAATTCATTCGTCCAATCCATTCTAATTCATTCGCAAGAATGTATCCATTCTAATTCATTCGTACGATCCATTCTAATTCATTCGTACGATCCATTCTAATTCATTCGTAAGATCCATTCTAATTCATTCGTACGATCCATTCTAATTCATTCGTACGATCCATTCTAATTCATTGATACGAATGTATCCATTCTAGTTCATTCGTACGATCCATTCTAATTCATTCGTACGATCCATTCTAATTCATTCGCATGATCCATTCTAATTCATTCGTACGATCCATTCTAATTCATTCATACGATCCGTTCTAATTCATTCGTACGATCCATTCTAATTCATTCGCACAAATGTATCCATTCTAATTCATTCGTACGATCCATTCTAATTCATTCGTACGATCCATTCTAATTCATTCGCACGAATGTATCCATTCTAATTCATTCGTATGATCCATTCTAATTCATTAGTACGATCCATTCTAATTAATTCGTACGATCCATTCTAATTAATTCGTACGATCTATTCTAATTCATTCGTATGATCCATTCTAATTCATTCGTACGATCCATTCTTACTCATTCGTACGATCCATTCTAATTCCTTCGTATGATTCATTCTAATTCATTCGCTCGATCCATTCTATTTCTTTCATACAATCCATTCTAATTCTTTCGTGCGAATGAATTAGAATGGATACCTTTGTGCATATGAATTAGAATGGATCGTACGAATGAATTAGAATGGATCATATTAATGAATTAGAATGGATCGTACGAATGAATTAGAATGGATACATTCGTGCGAATGAATTAGAATGGATCGTGCGAATCAATTAGACTGGATCGTGCGAATGAATAAGAATAGATCATACGAATGAATTAGAATGGATCGTACGAATTAATTAGAATGGATACATTCGTGCGAATGAATTAGAATGGATTGTATGAATTAATTAGAATGGATCGTACAAATGAATTAGAATGGATCATACGAATTAATTAGAATGGATGATACGAATGAATTAGAATGGATCGTACGACTGAATTAGAATGGATCGTGCGAATGAATTAGAATGGATCGTGCGAATGAATTAGAATGGATCGTGCGAATGAATTAGAATGGATCGTACGAATGAATTAGAATGGATACATTTGTGCGAATGAATTAGAATGGATCGTACGAATGAATTAGAATGGATCGTATGAATGAATTAGAATGGATCGTACGAATGAATTAGAATGGATCGTGCGAATGAATTAGAATGGATCGCACGAATGAATTAGAATGGATCGTGTGAAAGAATTAGAATGGATCGTACGAATAAATTAGAATGGATCGTGCGAATGAATTAGAATGGATCGTACGAATGAATTAGAATGGATACATTTTTGCGAATTAATTAGAATGGATCGTACGAATGAATTAGAATGGATCGTATGAATGAATTAGAATGGATCGTACGAATGAATTAGAATGGATCGTGCGAATGAATTAGAATGGATCGTACGAATGAATTAGAATGGATCGTACGAATGAACTAGAATGGATACATTCGTGCGAATGAATTAGAATGGATACATTCGTGCGAATGAATTAGAATGGATCGTACGAATGAATTAGAATGGATCGTACGAATGAATTAGAATGGATACATTCGTGCGAATGAATTAGAATGGATCGTACGAATGAATTAGAATGGATCGTACGAATGAATTAGAATGGATCGTATGAATAAATAAGAATGGATACATTCATCCGAATGAATTAGAACGGATCATACGAATGAGTAAGAATGGATCGTACGAATGAAATAGAATAGATTGTACGAATGAATTAGAATGGATTCGTACGAATGAATTAGAATGGATACATTCGTGCGAATGAATTAGAATGGATCGTACCAATGAGTAAGAATGGATCGTACAAATGAAATAGAATGGATTGTGCGAATGAATTAGAATAGATCGTACGAATGAATTAGAATGGATCGTGTGAAAGAATTAGAATGGATTGTATGAATGAATTAGAATAGATCGTATGAATGAATTAGAATGGATCGTACAAATAAATTAGAATGGATCATACGAATGAGGAAGAATGGATCGTACGAATGAAATAGAATGGATTGCACGAATGAATTAGAATGGATCGTACGAATGAATTAGAATGGATCGTGTGAAAGAATTAGAATGGATTGTATGAATGAATTAGAATGGATCGTACGAATGAATTAGAATGGATCGTATGAAGGAATTAGATTGGATCGTATGAATGAATTAGAATGGATCGTACGAATGAATTAGAATAGATCGTACGAATGAATTATAATGGATCGTACGAAGGAATTAGAATGGATCGTACGAATGAATTAGAATGGATATATTCAAGCAAATGAATTAGAATGGATCGTATGAATGTATTAGAATGGATCGTATGAGTGAATTAGAATGGATCGTACGAATGAATTAGAATGGATCGTATGAATGAATTAGAATGGATCGTGCGAAAGAATTAGAATGCATTGTATGAATGAATTAGAATGGATCGTATGAATGAATTAGAATGGATCGTGCGAATGAATTCGAATGGATCGCATGATCCATTCGAATAGAATGGATCGTATGAATGAATTAGAATGGATCGGGCGAATGAATTAGAATGGATCGTATGAATGAATTAGAATAGATCGTACGAATGAATTAGAATGGATCGTACGAATGAATTAGAATGGATCATACGAATGAGTAAGAATGGATCGTACGAATGAAATAGAATGGATTGTACGAATGAATTAGAATGGATACATTCATGCGAATGAATTAGAATGGATCGGACGATTGAATTAGAATGGATCGTACGATTCATTCTAATTCATTCGTACGATCCATTCTAACACATTCGTACGATTCATGCTAATTCATTCGCACGATCCATTCTAATTCATTCATACGATCCATTCTTATTCATTCATACGATCCATTCTAATTCATTCGCACAATCCATTCTAATTCATTCGTACAATCCATTCTAATTCATTCGTATGATCCATTCTAACTCATTCGGTGGATCCATTCTAATTCATTCGTACGATCCATTCTAATTCATTCCCACGATCCATTCTAATTTATTCGTACGATCCATTCTAATTTATTCATACGATCTATTCTAATTCATTCGCACGAATGTAACCATTCTAATTCATTCATACGATTCATTCTAATTCATTCGTATGAGCTATTCTAATTCATTCGTACGATCCATTCTAATTCATTCGTACGATCCATTGTAATTCATTCATACAATCCATTTAGATTCATTCGCACAAATGTATCCATTCAAATTCATTCGTACGATCCAGTCTAATTCATTCGTACGATCCATTCTAATTCCTTCGTACGATCCATTCTAATTCATTCGTACGATCTATTCTAATTCATTCGTAGGATCCATTCTAATTCATTCGTACGATCCATTCTAATTCTTTCGTACGATCCATTCTAATTCATTTGTACGATCCATTCTAATTCATTCGTACAATCTATTCTAATTCATTCGTACGAATGGATACATTTATGTGAATGAATTAGAATGGATCGTACGAATGAGTAAGAATAGATCGTACGAATGAAATAGAATGGATTGCATGAATGAATTAGAATGGATCGTACGAATGAATTAAAATGGATCGTGTGAAAGAATTAGAATGGATTGTATGAATGAATTAGAATGGATCGTACGAATGAATTAGAATGGATCGTACGAAGGAATTAGAATGGATCGTACGAATGAATTAGAATGGATCGTACGAATGAATTAGAATAGATCGTATGAATGAATTAGAATGGATCGTACGAAGGAATTAGAATGGATCGTATGAATGAATTAGAATGGATATATTCGTGCAAATGAATTAGAATGGATCGTATGAATGTATTAGAATGGATCATATGAGTGAATTAGAATGGATCGTACAAATGAATTAGAATGGATCGTATGAATGAATTAGAATGGATACATTCGTGTGAATGAATTAGAATGGATCGTATGAATGAATTAGAATAGATTTTGTGAATGAATTAGAACTGACCGTACGAATGAATTAGAATGGTTACATTCGTGCGAATGAATTAGAATGGATTGTATGAATGAATTAGAATGGATCGTACGAATGAACTAGAATGGATACATTCGTGTGAATGAATTAGAATGGATCGTATGAATGAATTAGAATGGATCGTACGAATGAATTAGAATGGATCTTACGAATGAATTAGAATGGATCGTACGAATGAATTAGAATGGATCGTACGAATGAATTAGAATGGATACATTCGTGCGAATGAATTAGAATGGATCGGACGAATGAATTCGAATGGATCGTACGAATGAATTAGAATGGATCGTACGAATAAATTAGAAGGGATACATTCGTCCGAATGAATTAGAATGGATCATACGAATGAGTAAGAATGGATCGTACGAATGAAATAGAATAGATTGTACGAATGAATTAGAATGGATCCAACGAATGAATTAGAATGGATCGTGTGAAAGAATTAGAATGGATTGTATGAATGAATTAGAATGGATCGTATGAATGAATTAGAATGGATCGTGCGAATGAATTCGAATGGATCGTATGAATTCATTCTAATTCATTCATACAATCCATTTTAATTCTTTCACACGATCCATTCTAATTCATTCGTACGTTCCATTCTAATTCATTAGCACGATCCATGGTAATTCATTCGTTCGATCAATTCTAATTCATTAGCACGATCCATTCTAATTCATTCGTACGATCCATTCTAATTCATTCGCACGATCCATTCTAATTCATTCATAGGATCCATTCTAATTCATTCATACGATCTATTCTAATTCTTTCGCACGAATGTATCCATTCTAATTCATTCACACGAATGTATCCATTCTAATTCATTCGTACGATCCATTCTAATTCATTCATACGATCTATTCTAATTCATTCATACAATCCATTCTAATTCTTTCACACGATCCAATCTAATTCATTCGTACGATCCATTCTAATTCATTCGCACAATCCATTCGATTTCATTCGTACGATCCATTCTTACTTATTGGTACGATCCATTCTAATTCATTCACACGAATATATCCATTCTAATTCATTCGTACGAATCCATTCTAATTAATTCATACAATCCATTCTATTTCATTCGTACGATCCATTCTTACTCATTCGTATGATCCATTCTAATTCATTCGCACGAATGTATCCATTCTAAATCATTCGTACGATCCATTCTAATTCATTCGTACGATCCATTCTAAATCATTCATACAATCCATTCTATTTCATTCGTACGATCAATTCTAATTCATTAGCACGATCCATTCTAATTCATTCGTACGATCCATTCAAATTCATTCGCACGATCCATTCTAATTCATTCGTACAATCCATTCTATTTCATTCGTACGATCCATTCTTACTCATTCGTATGATCCATTCTAATTCATTCGCACGAATGTATCCATTCTAATCCATTTGTATGATCCATTCTAATCCATTCGTACGATCCATTCTAATTCATTCGCATGAATATAACCATTCTAATTCATTCATTTGATCCATTCTAATTCATTCGTACGATCCATTCTAATTCATTCGTATGATCCATTCTAATTCATTCGTACGATCCATTCTAATTCATTCCCACGAATATATCCATTCTAGTTCATTCGTACGATCCATTCTAATTCATTCGTACGATCCATTCTAATTCATTCGCACGATCCATTCTAATTCATTCGTACGATCCATTCTAATTCATTCGCACGAATGTATCCATTCTAATTCATTCGTACATACGATCCATTCTAATTCATTCGAACGATCCATTCTAATTCATTCACACGATCTGTTCATATTCATTCGCACAATCCATTCTAATTCATTCGCACGAATGTATCCTTTCTAATTCATTCGTACAATCCATTCTAATTCATATGCACAAAGGTATCCATTCTAATTCATTCGTACGATCCATTCTAATTCAGGACCGTACGAATGAATTAGAATGGATACATTCGTGCGAATGAATTAGAATTGATCATACGAATGAGTAAGAATGGATCGGACGAATGAATTAGAATGGATCGTACGAATGAATTAGAATGGATCAAATGAGTGATTGAATTAGAATAGATCGTGCGAATGAATTAGAATGGATCGGACGAATGGATCGTACGAATGAATTAGAATGGATCGTACGAATGAATTAGAATGGATCTTACGAATGAATTAGAATGGATCGTACGAATGAATTAGAATGGATCGTACGAATGAATTAGAATGGATACATTCGTGCGAATGAATTAGAATGGATCGGACGAATGAATTAGAATGGATCGTACGAATGAATTAGAATGGATCGTACGAATGAATTAGAATGGATCGTACGAATAAATTAGAATGGATACATTCGACTGAATGAATTAGAATGGATCATACAAATGAGTAAGAATAGATCGTATGAATAAAATAGAATAGATTGTACGAATGAATTAGAATGGATCCTACGAATGAATTAGAATGGATCGTGTGAAAGAATTAGAATGGATTGTATGAATGAATTAGAATGGATGGTATGAATGAATTAGAATGGATCGTACGAATGAATTAGAATGGATACATTCATGCGAATGAATTAGAATTGATCGTACGAATGAATTAGAATGGATCGTGCGAATGAATTAGATTGGATCGTACGAATGAAATAGAATGGATACATTCGTGCGAATGAATTAGAATAGATCGTACGAATGAATTAGAATGGATCGTACGAATGAATTAGAATGGATCGTACGAATGAATTAGAATGGATACATTCGTACGAATGAATTAGAATGGATCGTACGAATGAATTAGAATGGATCATACGGAATGAATTAGAATGGATATATTTGAACGAATAAATTAGAATGGATCATATGAATGAATTAGAATGGATCGTACGAATGAGTTAGAATGGATAGTGCGAATGATTTAGAATCGATCGTACGAATGAATTAGAATGGATCGTACGAATGAATTAGAATGGATCATACGAATAAGTAAGAATGGATCGTACGAATGAATTAGAATGGATCGTACGAATGAATTAGAATGGATCGTACGAATAAATTAGAATGGATACATTCGTCCGAATGAATTAGAATGGATCATACGAATGAGTAAGAATGGATCGTACGAATAAAATAGAATAGATTGTACGAATGAATTAGAATGGATCCTACGAATGAATTAGAATGGATCGTGTGAAAGAATTAGAATGGATTGTATGAATGAATTAGAATGGATCGTATGAATGAAATAGAATGGATCGTACGAATGGATTAGAATGGATCGTACGAATGAATTAGAATGGATCGTACGAATGAACTAGAATGGATACATTCGTGCGAATGAATTAGAATGGATCGTGTGAAAGAATTAGAATGGATTGTGCGAATGAATTAGAATGGACCGTACGAATGAATTAGAATGGATACATTCGAGCGAATTAATTAGAATGGATCGTACAAATGAATTAGAATGGATCGTACGAATGAATTAGAATCGATACATTTGTCCGAATGAATTAGAATGGATCATATGAATGAGTAAGAATGGATCGTACGAATGAAATAGAATAGATTGTATGAATGAATTAGAATGGATCCTACAAATGAATTAGAATAGATCGTGTGAAAGAATTAGAATAGATTGAATGAATGAATTAGAAAGAATTCGTACGATCCATTCGAATTCATTCGCACGATCCATTCTAATTCATTCATACGATCCATTCTAATTCATTCATACAATCCATTCTAATTCTTCCACACGATCAATTCTAATTCATTCGTAGGATCCATTCTAATTCATTCGTACAATCTATTCTATTTCATTCGTACGATCCATTCTTACTCATTCGTATAATCCATTCTAATTCATTCGGACGAATGGATCCATTCTAATTTATTCGTACGATCCATTCTAATTCATTCGTACGATCCATTCTAATTCATTCGTACGATCCATTCTAATTCATTCGTCCGATCCATTCTAATTTATTCGCACGAATGTATCCATTATAATTCATTCGTACGATCCATTCTAATTCACTCGCACAATCTATTAATCTAATTCATTCATACGATCCATTCTAATTCATTCGCACGAATGTATCCATTCTAATTCATTCATACGATCCATTCTACTTCATTCGTACTATCCGTTCTAATTCACTCATACGATCCATTCTAATTCATTCATACGATCCATTCTAATTCATTTGCACGAATAAATCCATTCTAATTCCTTCGTACGATCCATTCTAATTCCTTCGTACGATCCATTCTAATTCCTTCGTACGATCGGTTCTATTTCATTCGTATGATCCATTCTAATTCCTTCGTACGATCCATTCTAATTCCTTCGTATCCATTCTAATTCACTCATACGATCCATTCTAATTCATTCGTACGATCCATTCTAATTCATTCATACAATCCATTCTAATTCATTCGCACGAATGTATCCATTCTAGTTCATTCGTACGATCCATTCTAATTCATTCGTACGATCCATTCTAACTCATTCGCACGATCCATTCTAATTCATTTGTACGATCCATTCTAATTCATTCATACGATCCATTCTAATTCATTCGTACGATCCATTCTAATTCATTCGCACAAATGTATCCATTCTAATTCCTTCATACGATCCATTCTAATTCATTCATACAATCCATTCTAATTCTTTCACACGATCCATTCTAATTCATTCGTACGATCCATTCTAATTCATTCGTGCAATCTATTCTATTTCATTCGTACGATCCATTCTTACTCATTCGTACGATCCATTCTAATTCATTTACACAAATGTATCCATTCGTACGAATGAATTAGAATAGATTGTACGAATGAATTAGAATGGATCGTACGAATGAATTAGAATGGATCGTACGAAGGAATTAGAATGGATCGTACGAATGAATTAGAATGGATCGTACGAATGAATTAGAATGGATTTATTCGTGCAAATGAATTAGAATGGATCGTATGAATGAATTAGAATGGATCGTATGAGTGAATTAGAACGGATAGTACGAATGAAGTAGAATGGATCGTATGAATGAATTAGAATGGATACATTCGTGCGAATGAATTAGAATGGATCGTATGAATGAATTAGAATAGATTGTGCGAGTGAATTAGAATGGATCGTACGAATGAATTATAATGGATACATTCGTGCGAATAAATTAGAATGGATCGTACGAATGGATTAGAATGGATCGTGCGAATGAATTAGAATGGATCGTACGAATGAATTAGAATTGATACATCCGGGCGAATGAATTAGAATGGATTGGACGAATGAATTAGAATGGATCGTACGAATGAATTAGAATGGATCAAATGAATGAATTAGAATGGTTACATTCATGCGAATGAATTAGAATGGATCGTACGAATGGATTAGAATGGATACATTCGAGCGAATGAATTAGAATGGATCGTACGAATGAATTAGAATGGATCGTACGAATGGATTAGAATGGATCCTACGAATGGATTAGAATGGATACCTTTGTGCATATGAATTAGAATGGATCGTACGAATTAATTAGAATGGATCATGTTAATGAATTAGAATGAATCGTACGAATGAATTAGAATGGATACATTCGTGCACGATCCATTCTAATTCATTCGCACGAATGTATCCATTCTAATTCATTCGTACGATCCATTCTAATTCATTAATATGATCCATTCTACTTCATTCGTACGATCTATTCTAATTCATATGCACAAAGGTATCCATTCTAATTCATTCGTACGATCCATTCTAATACAGGATCGTACGAATGAATTAAAATGGATACATTCGTGCGAATGAATTAGAATTGATCGTACGAATGAATTAGAATGGATCGTGCGAATGAATTAGAATGGATCGTACGAATGAATTAGAATGGATCGTACGAATGAACTAGAATGGATACATTCGTGCGAATGAATTAGAATGGATCGTACGAATGAATTAGAATGGATCGTATGAATGAATTAGAATGGATCTTACGAATGAATTAGAATGGATCGTACGAATGAATTAGAATAGATCGTACGAATGATTAGAATGGATACATTCGTGCGAATGAATTAGAATGGATCGGACGAATGAATTAGAATGGATCGTACGAATAAATTAGAATGGATCAAATGAATGAATTAGAATGGTTACATTCATGCGAATGAATTAAAATGGATCGTACGAATGTATTAGAATAGATTGTACGAATGAATTAGAATGGATCTTATGAATGAATTAGAATGGATCGTGTGAAAGAATTAGAATGGATTGTATGAATGAATTAGAATGGATCGTATGAATGAATTAGAATTGATCGTGCGAATGAATTCGAATGGATCGTACGAATTCATTCTAATTCATTCATACAATCCATTCTAATTCTTACGATCTATTCTAATTCATTCGTACGATCGTACGAATGAATTAGAATGGATCGTACGGAATGAATTAGAATGGATTGTATGAATGAATTAGAATGGATACATTCGTGCGAATGAATTAGAATGGATCATACGAATGAGTAAGAATGGATCGTACGAATGAAATAGAATGGATCCTACGAATGAATTAGAATAGATCGTGTGAAAGAATTAGAATGGATTGTATGAATGAATTAGAATAAATTCATACGATCCATTCGAATTCATTCGCACGATCCATTCTAATTCATTCATACGATCCATTCTAATTCATTCGTACGATCCATTCTTACTCATTCATATGATCCATTCTAATTCATTCGGACGAATGTATCCATTCTAATTCATTCGTACGATCCATTCTAATTCATTCGTACGATCCATTCTAATTCTTTCGTCCGATCCATTCTAATTCATTCGCACGAATGTATCCATTATAATTCATTCGTACGATCCATTCTAATTCATTCGTACGATCCATTCTAATTCATTCGTAAGATCCATTCTAATTTATTCGTACGATCCATTCTAATTCATTCGTACGATCCATTCTAATTCATTCGCACAATCTATTCTAATTCATTGGTACAATCCATTCTAATTCATTCGTACGATCGTACGAATGAATTAGAATGGATCGTACGGAATGAATTAGAATAGATTGTATGAATGAATTAGAATGGATACATTCGTGCGAATGAATTAGAATGGATCATACGAATGAGTAAGAATGGATAGTACAAATGAAATAGAATGGATTGTACGAATGAATTAGAATGGATCGTACGAATGAATTAGAATGGATCGTGTGAAAGAATTAGAATGCATTGTATGAATGAATTAGAATGGATCGTATGAATGAATTAGAATGGATCGTGCGAATGAATTCGAATGGATCGCATGATCCATTCGAATAGAATGGATCGTATGAATGAATTAGAATGGATCGGGCGAATGAATTAGAATGGATTGTAGGAATGAATTAGAATGGATCGTATGAATGAATTAGAATGGACCGTATGAATGAATTAGAATGGATCGTGCGAATGAATTAGAATGGATCGTACGAATGAATTAGAATGGATCGTACGAATGAATTAGAATGGATCATACGAATGAATTAGAATGGATCATACGAATGAGGAAGAATGGATCGTACGAATGAAATAGAATGGATTGTACGAATGAATTAGAATGGATACATTCGTGCGAATGAATTAGAATGGATCGTATGAATGAATTAGAATGGATCGTACGAATGAATTAGAATGGATCGTACGAATGAATTAGAATGCATCGTACGAAAGAATTAGAATGGATATATTCGTGCGAATGAATTAGAATGGATCGTACGAATGAATTAGATTGGATCGTACGAATGAATTTGAATGGATACATTTGTGCGAATGAATCTAAATGGATTATATGAATGAATTTGAATTTGAATAGATCGTACGAATGAATTTGAATAGATCGTACGAATGAATTAGAATGGATCGTGGGAATGAATTAGAATGGATCGTACGAATGAATTAGAATGGATCGTGGGAATGAATTAGAATGGATCGTACGAATGAATTAGAATGGATCTACCGAATGAGTTAGAATGGATCATACGAATGAATTAGAATGGAATATACGAATGAATTAGAATGGATCGTATGAATGAATAAGAATGGATCGTACCAATGAATTAGAATGGATCGTGCGAATGAATTAGCATGAATCGTACGAATGTTTTAGAATGGATCGTACGAATGAATTAGAATGAATCGTACGATCCATTCTAATTCATTCGTATGATCCATTCTAATTCATTCGCACGAATGTATCCAGTCTAGTTCATTCGTACGATCCATTCTAGCTCATACGTACGATCCATTCTAATTCATTCGTACGATCCATTCTAATTCAGTCGTATGATCCATTCTAATTAATTCGTATGATCCATTCTAATTCATTCATACAATCCATTCTAATTCATTCGCACGAATGTATCCATTCTAATTAATTCGTACGATCCATTCTAATCCATTCGTATGATCCATTCTTATTCATTCGCACGATCCAGTCTAATGGATTCGCACGATCAATTCTAATTCATTCGCACGAATGTATCCATTCTAATTCATTAATATGATCCATTCTAATTCATTCGCACGATCCATTCTAATTCATTCGTACGATCCATTCTAATTCATTCGTACGATCCATTCTAATTCATTCGCACGATCCATTCTAATTCATTCGTACAATCTATTCTATTTCATTCGTACGATCCATTCTTACTCATTCGTATGATCCATTCTAATTCATTCGGACGAATGTATCCATTCTAATTTATTTGTACGATCCATTCTAATTCATTCGTACGATCCATTCTAATTCATTCGTACGATCCATTCTAATTCATTCGTCCGATCCATACTAATTCATTCGCACGAATGTATCCATTCTAATTCATTCGTACGGTCCATTCTAATTCATTCGCACAATCCATTCTATTTCATTCGTACGATCCATTCTTACTCATTCGTATGATCCATTATGGATACATTCGTGCGAATGAATTAGAATGGATCACACGAATGAGTAAGAATGGATCATACGAATGAAATAGAATGGATTGTGCGAATGAATTAGAATGGATCGTACGAATGAATTAGAATGGATCGTGTGAAAGAATTAGAATGGATTGTATGAATGAATTAGAATAGATCGTATGAATGAATTAAAATGGATCGTACGAATGAATTAGATTGGATCGTACGAATGAACTAGAATCGATACATTCATGCGAATGAATTAGAATGGATCGTACGAATGAATTAGAATGGATCATACGAATGAATTAGAATGGATCTTACGAATGAATTTGAATGGATCGTACGAATGCACGATCCATGCTAATTCATTCGTTCGATCAGTTCTAATTCATTAGCACGATCCATTCTAATTCATTCGTACGATCCATTCTAATTCATTCGCACGATCCATTCTAATTCATTCGTACGATCCATTCTAATTCTTTCACACGATCCATTCTAATTCATTCGTACGATCCATTCTAATTCATTCGTACGATCTATTCTAATTCATTTGTACGATCCATTCTAATTTCATTCGTACGATCCATTCTAAATCATTCGCTCGAATGTATCAATTCTAATCCATTCGTACGATCCATTCTAATCCATTCGTACGATCCATTCTAATTCATTCGCATGAATGTAACCATTCTAATTCATTCATTTGATTCATTCTAATTCATTCGTACGATCCATTCTAATTCATTCGTCCGATCCATTCTAATTCATTCGCACGAATGTATCCATTCTAATCCATTCGTAAGATCCATTCTAATTCATTCGTACGATCCATTCTAATTCATTCGTCCGATCCATTCTAATTTATTCGCACGAATGTATCCAGTCTAATTCATTCGTACGATCCATTCTAATTCATTCGTATGATCCATTCTAATTCATTCGTAAGATCCATTCTAATTCATTCGTACGATCCATTCTAATTCATTCGTACGATCCATTCTAATTCATTCGCACGAATGTATCCATTCTAGTTCATTCGTACGATCCATTCTAATTCATTCGTACGATCCATTCAAATTCATTCGTCCGATCCATTCTAATTCATTCGCACGAATGTATCCATTCTAATTCATTCCTACGATCCATTCTAATTCATTCGTACGATCCATTCTAATTCATTCGTAAGATCCATTCTAATTCATTCGTACGATCCATTCTAATTCATTCGTACGATCCATTCTAATTCATTCGCACGAATGTATCCATTCTAGTTCATTCGTACGATCCATTCTAATTCATTCGCATGATCCATTCTAATTCATTCGTACGATCCATTCTAATTCATTCGCACGAATGTATCCATTATAATTCATTCGTACGATCCATTCTAATTCATTCGTACGATCCATTCTAATTCATTCATACAATCCATTCTAATTCATTCGCACGATCCATTCTAATTCACTCATACGATCCATTCTAATACATTCATACGATCCATTCTAATTCATTTGCACGAATATATCCATTCTAATTCATTCGTACGATCCATTCTAATTCCTTCGTACGATCCATTCTAATTCATTCGTACGATCCATTCTAATTCATTCATACGATCCATTCTAATTCATTCGTACGATCCATTCTAATTCATTCGCACAAATGTATCCATTCTAATTCATTCGTACGATCCATTCTAATTCATTCGTACGATCCATTCTAATTCATTCGTAAGATCCATTCTAATTCATTCGTACGATCCATTCTAATTCATTCGTAAGATCCATTCTAATTCATTCGCGAATGTATCCATTCTAATTCATTCGTACGATCCATTCTAATTCATTCGTACGATCCATTCTAATTCATTCGTACGATCCATTCTAATTCATTCATACGATCTATTCTAATTCATTCATACAATCCATTCTAATTCTTTCACACGATCCATTCTAATTCTTTCGTACGATCCATTCTAATTCATTCGCACAATCCATTCTATTTCATTCGTACGATCCATTCTTACTCATTCGTATGATCCATTCTAATTCATTCGCACGAATGTATCCATAATGGATCATACGAATGAGTAAGAATGGATCATACGAATGAAATATAATGGATTGTGCGAATGAATTATAATGGACCGTACGAATGAATTAGACGTACGAATGAATTAGAATGGATACATTCGTGCGAATAAATTAGAATGGATCATACGAATGAGTAAGAATGGATCGTGCGAATGAATTGGAATGGATCGTGGGAATGAATTAGAATGGATCGTACGAATGAATTAGAATGGATCGTACGAATGAGTAAGAATGGATCGTACGAATGAAATAGAATGGATTGTACGAATGAATTAGAATGGATTCGTATGAATGAATTAGAATGGATATATTCGTGCGAATGAATTAGAATGGTTCATACGAATGAGTAAGAATGGATCGTACGAATGAAATAGAATAGATTGTACGAATGAATTAGAATGGATCCTACGAATGAATTAGAATGGATCGTGTGAAAGAATTAGAATGGATTGTATGAATGAATTAGAATGGATCGTACGAATGAATTAGAATGGATAGTATGAATGAATTAGAATGGATACATTCGTGCGAATGAATTAGAATTGATCGTACGAATGAATTAGAATGGATATATTCGTGCAAATGAATTAGAATGGATTGTATGAATGAATTAGAATGGATCGTATGAGTGAATTAGAACGGATCGTACGAATGAAATAGAATGAATTAGAATGAATTAGAATTGATCGTACGAATGAAATAGAATGGATTATACGAATGATTTAGAATGGATCGTACGAATGAATTAGAATGGATCGTACGAATGATTTAGAATGGATACATTCGTGCGAATGAATTAGAATGGATCATACGAATGAGTAAGAATGGATCGTACGAATGAAATAGAATGGATTGTACGAATGAATTAGAATGGATTCGTACAAATGAATTAGAATGGATACATTCGTGCGAATGAATTAGAATGGATCGTACCAATGAGTAAGAATAGATCGTACGAATGAAATAGAATGGATTGTGCGAATGAATTAGAAAGGATCGTACGAATGAATTAGAATGGATCGTACGAATGAATTAGAATGGATCATATGAATGAATTAGAATGGATCGTACGAATGAATTAGAATGGATCGTACGAATGAATTAGAATGGATCGTACGAATGAATTAGAATAGATCGTACGAATGAATTAGAATGGATACATTTGTGCGAATAAATTAGAATGGATCGTACGAATGGATTAGAATGGATCGTACGAATGGATTAGAATGGATACATTCATGCGAAGGAATTAGAATGGATTGTATGAATGAATTAGAATGGATCGTACGATCCATTCGAATTCATTCACACGATCCATTCTAATTCTTTCGTACGATCCATTCTAATTCATTCGTACGATCCATTCTAATTTATTCGGATATTCCATTCTAATTCATTCGTACGATCTATTCTATTTCATTCGTACGATCCATTCTTACTCATTCGTATGATCCATTCTAATTCATTCGGACGAATGTATCCATTCTAATTTATTCGTACGATCCATTCTAATTCATTTGTACGATCCATTCTAATTCATTCGTACGATCCATTCTTACTCATTCGTATGATCCATTCTAATTCATTCGTACGATCCATTCTAATTCATTCACTCGAATGTATCCATTCTAATCCATTCGTACGATCCATTCTAATTCATTCGTACGATCTATTCTAATTCATTCGTACGATCCATTCTAATTCATTCGCACGATCCATTCTAATTCATTCGTACGATCAATTCAAATTCATTCGTACGATCCATTCTAATTCATTCGTAAGATCAATTCTAATTAATTCGTATGATCCATTCTAATTCATTCGTACGATCCATTCTAATTCATTTGCACGAATATATCCATTCTAATTCATTCGTACGATCCATTCTAATTCATTCGCACGAATGTAACCATTCTAATTCATTCGTACGATCCATTCTAATTAATTCGTATGATCCATTCTAATTCATTCGTACGATCCAATCTAATTTATTCATACAATCCATTTGGATTCATTCGCACAATTGTATCCATTCAAATTCATTCGTACGATCCATTGTACGATCCATTCTAATTCATTCGTATATTCCATTCTAATTCATTAGCACGATCCATGCTAATGAATTAGAATGGATCGTACGATCCAATCTAATTCATTCATACGATCCATTCTTACTCATTCGTATGATCCATTCTAATTCAATCGTACGATCCATTCTAATTCATTCGTACGATCCATTCTAGTTCCTTCGTACGATCCATTCTGATTCATTCGTACGATCCATTCTTACTCATTGGTACGATCCATTCTAATTCAACCGCACGAATGTATCCATTCTAATTCATTCGTACGAATCCATTCTAATTCATTCGTACAATCTATTCTATTTCATTCGTACGATCCATTCTAATCCATTCTAATTCATTTGTACGATCCATTCTTACTCATTCGTACGATCCATTCTAATTCATTCATTCGATCCATTCTAATTCATTCGCACGATCCATTCTAATTCATTCGTATGATCCATTCGTATGATCCATTCGTACGATCCATTCTAATTCATTCGTACGATCCATTCTAATTCATTCGTCCGATCCATTCTAATTCATTCGCACGAATGTATCCATTCTAATTCATTCGTACGATTCATTCTAATTCATTCGTATGATCCATTCTAATTCATTCGTAAGATCCATTCTAATTCATTCGTACGATCTATTCTAATTCATTCGTACGATCCATTCTAATTCATTCGCACGAATGTATCCATTCTAGTTCATTCGTACGATCCATTCTAATTCATTCGTACGATCCATTCTAATTCATTCGCACGATCCATTCTAATTCATTCGTACGATCAACTCTAATTCATTCATGCAATCCATTCTATTTCATTCGTACGATCCATTCTTACTCATTCGTATGATCCATTCTAATTCATTCACACGAATGTATCCATTCGTACGAATGAATTAGAATAGATTTTACGAATGAATTAGAATGCATCGTACGAAGGAATTAGAATGGATCGTACGAATGAATTAGAATGGATCGTACGAATAAATTAGAATGGATCGTACGAAGGAATTAGAATGGATCGTACGAATGAATTAGAATGGATCGTACGATTGAATTAGAATGGATCATACGAATGAGTAAGAATGGATCGTATGAATGAATTAGATTGGGTCGTACGATCCATTCTAATTCATTAGCATGGATCGTGCTAATGAATTAGAATGGAATATACGAATGAATTAGAATGGATCGTACGAATGAATTAGAATGAATTAGAATGGATCGTACGAATGAATTAGAATAGATTATAGGAATGAATTAGAATGGATCGTACGAATGAATTAGAATAAATAGTGCGAATGAATTAGAATCGATCGTACGAATGAATTAGAATGGATCGTACGAATGAATTAGAATGGATCATACGAATGAGTAGGAATGGATCGTACGAATGAATTAGAATGGATCGTACGAATGAATTAGAATGGATCGTACGAATAAATTAGAATGGATACATTCGTCCGAATGAATTAGAATGGATCATACGAATGAGTAAGAATGGATCGTACGAATGAAATAGAATAGATTGTACGAATGAATTAGAATGGATCCTACGAATGAATTAAAATGGATCGTGTGAAAGAATTAGAATGGATTGTATGAATGAATTAGAATGGATCGTATGAATTAATTAGAATGGATCGTGCGAATGAATTCGAATGGATCGTACGAATTCATTCTAATTCATTCATACAATCCAATCTAATTCTTTCACACGATCCATTCTAATTCATTCGTACGTTCCATTCTAATTCATTAGCACGATCCATGCTAATTCATTCGTTCGATCAATTCTAATTCATTAGCACGATCCATTCTAATTCATTCGTACGATCCATTCTAATTCATTCGCACGATCCATTCTAATTCATTCATAGGATCCATTCTAATTCATTCATACAATCTATTCTACTTCTTTCGCACGAATGTATCTATTCTAATTCATTCGCACGAATGTATCCATTCTAATTCATTCGTACGATCCATTCTAATTCATTCGTACGATCCATTCTAATTCATTCGTACGATCCATTCTAATTCATTCATATGATCTATTCTAATTCATTCATACAATCCATTCTAATTCTTTCACACGATCCATTCTAATTCATTCGTACGATCCATTCTAATTCATTCGCACAATCCATTCTATTTCATTCGTACGATCCATTCTTACTCATTCGTATGATCCATTCTAATTCATTCGTACGAAGGTATCCATAATGGATCATACGAATGAGTAAGAATGGATCGTACGAATGAAATAGAATGGATTGTGCGAATGAATTAGAATGGACCGTACGAATGAATTAGACGTACGAATGAATTAGAATGGATACATTCGTGCGAATAAATTAGAATGGATCATACGAATGAGTAAGAATGGATCGTCATTCTAATTCATTCGTGTGATCCATTCTAATTCATTTGTATCCATTCAATTTCATTCGCACGATCCATTCTAATTCATTCGTGCAATCTATTCTAATTCATTCGTACGATCCATTCTAATTCATTCATACGATCCATTCTAATTCATTCATACAATCCATTCTAATTTATTCGCACGAATGTATCCATTCTAATTCATTCGTACGATCCATTCTAATTCATTCGCACAATCTATTCTAATTCATTCATATGATCCATTCTAATTCATTCGCACGAATGTATCCATTCTAATTCATTCATACGATCCATTCTACTTCATTCGTACTATCCGTTCTAATTCACTCATACGATCCATTCTAATTCATTCATACGATCCATTCTAATTCATTCGCACGAATATATCTATTCTAATTCTTTTGTACGATGCATTCTAATTCATTCGTACGATCCATTCTAATTCATTCATTTGATCCATTCTAATTCATTCGTACGATCCATTCTAATTCATTCGTCCGATCCATTCTAATTCATTCGCACGAATGTATCCATTCTAATTCATTCGTACGATCCATTCTAATTCATTCGCACGATCCATTCTAATTCATTCGTACGATCCATTCTAATTCATTCATACGATCTATTCTAATTCATTCATACAATCCATTCTAATTCTTTCACACGATCCATTCTAATTCATTCGTACGATCCATTCTAATTCATTCGCACAATCCATTCTAATTCATTCGCACGATCCATTCTAATTCATTAGCACGATCCATTGTAATTCATTCGTACGATCCATTCTAATTCATTCGCACGATCCATTCTAATTCATTCGTACGATCCATTCTAATTCTTTCACACGATCCATTCTAATTCATTCGTACGATCCATTCTAATTCATTCGTACGATCTATTCTAATTCATTCGTACAATCCATGCTAATTCATTCGTATGATCCATTCTAATTCCTTCGTACGATCCATTATAATTCATTCCTACAATCTATTCTAATTCATTCATACAATCCATTCTAATTCTTTCACACGTTCCATTCTAATTCATTCGTACGATCCATTCTAATTCATTCGCACAATCCATTCTAATTCATTCGCACGAATGTATCCATTCTAAATCATTCGTACAATCCATTCTATTTCTTTCGTACGATCCATTCTTACTCATTGTACGAATGAATTCGAATGGATACTACGAATGAATTAGAATGGATCGTGTGAAAGAATTAGAATGGATTGTACAAATGAATTAGAATGGATCGTACGAATGAATTAGAATTTATCGTACGAATGAATTAGAATGGATCATGTGAAAGAATTAGAATGGATTGTATGAATGAATTAGAATGGATCGTATGAATGAATTAGAATGGATCGTACGAATGAATTAGAATGGATCGTACGAATGAATTTGAATGGATCTTACGAATGAATTAGAATGGATCGTACGAATGAAATAGAATGGATCGTACGAATAAATTAGAATGGATACATTCGTCCGAATGAATTAGAATGGATCATACGAATGAGTAAGAATGGATCGTACGTATGAAATAGAATAGATTGTACGAATGAATTAGAATGGATCCTACGAATGAATTCGAATGGATCGTACGAATGAATTAGAATGGATACATTCGTGCGAATGAATTAGAATGGATCGTGCGAATCAATTAGACTGGATCGTGCGAATTAATAAGAATAGATCATACGAATGAATTAGAATGGATCATATGAATGAATTAGAATGGATCGTACGAATGAATTAGAATGGATCGTACGAATAAATTAGAATGGATACATTCGTCCGAATGAAGTAGAATGGATCATACAAATGAGTAAGATTGGATCGTACGAATGAAATAGAATAGATTGTACGAATGAATTAGAATGGATCCTACGAATGAATTAGAATAGATCGTGTGAAAGAATTAGAATGGATTGTATGAATGAATTAGAATGGATCGTGCAAATGAATTAGAATGGATCGTACGAATGAATTAGAATGGATACATTTGTGCGAATGAATTAGAATGGATCGTACAAATGAATTAGAATGGATCGTATGAATGAATTAGAATGGATCGTACAAATGAATTAGAATGGATCGTGCGAATGAATTAGAATGGATCGTACGAATGAATTAGAATGGATCATGTGAAAGAATTAGAATGGATCGTATGAATGAATTAGAATGGATCGTGTGAATGAATTAGAATGGATCGTACGAATGAATTAGAATGGATACATTTGTGCGAATGAATTAGAATGGATCGTACGAATGAATTAGAATGGATCGTATGAATGAATTAGAATGGATCGTACGAATGAATTAGAATGGATCGTGCGAATGAATTACAATGGACCGTACGAATGAATTAGACGTACGAATGAATTAGAATGGATACATTCGTGCGAATAAATTAGAATGGATCATACGAATGAGTAAGAATGGATCGTTATTCTAATTCATTCGTATAATCCATTCTAATTCATTTGTACGATCTATTCTAATTCATTCATATGATCCATTCTAATTCATTCGCACGAATGTATCCATTCTAATTCATTCGCACGATCCATTCTAATTCATTCGCACGAATGTATCTGTTGGGGGTAATCAAAAACCACATATCTTGGATAGCCCGTCCAGGAGTTGGAACCCTCGTCAGGAGCTCGCCTTCACATGGAGCGGGATGGACACCTTGTATCTGAGTACAGCTCACACCTCCAGTCCCCCACAGGAGCTCGCCCAAGCTCATCCAGGAGCTCGCCATACTCGCCCATATTCGATAAATGGCTTAGACAAAGAGCGCGAAGGAGCTCGCCCAAGCTCATCCAGGAGCTCGCCATACTCGCCCATATTCGATAAATGGCTTAGACAAAGAGCGCGAAGGAGCTCGCCCAAGCTCATCCAGGAGCTCGCCATACTCGCCCATATTCGATAAATGGCTTAGACAAAGAGCGCGAAGGAGATCGCCCAAGCTCGTCCAGGAGCTCGTCATGCTCGCTCAGGAGCTCGCTTAGCTCATCCAGGAGCTCGAAACGCTCGCTCAGGAGCTCGCCTAGCTCGTCCAGGAGCTCGCCATGCTCGCTCAGGAGCTCGCCTAGCTCGTCCAGGAGTTCGTCATGTTCACTCATGAGCCCGCCTAGCTGGCATAGGAGCTCGCCCAAGCTCATTTAGGAGCACGCCATGCTCACTCAGGAGCTCGCCTAGCTCGCTCAGGAGCTCGCCCAAGCTCGCCCAGGAGTTCGCCCAAGCTCGCTCAGAAGCTCGCCCAGAAGCTCGCCTAGACCCCTGTTTATCGAAGAGGTTGCTCCCGCGAGGTCCAACTCTTGATAAATATGGGCGAAAGGACGGAGCAGTATTGGGCGAGCTGGCCTTTGCTTTTTCCCTGAGATTGCCAGGTGTCGAGAACCCACTGAAGCTACGTGGACGATTGCAGTCCATGGAAGCCAGTCAGAGTCGGTTTGAGACCTCCTAGACTTGAACATTCTGGAAGATCCCTATGGCGGCAACAGAATAGCAGCTGCTGTCCCCCACTACTGCGTCAGAAGAGCTAGACGACAAAGAATGTCAGGGGTCCAAGTTCCAAGAACTGTCAGAAACTATTGAAAGCTAGAACGTGGGGGCCTAGAAGGTGCCGGAAAGAGCCTCCACGCGTCGTAGCTCGATAGGTCGCCCATGTCTATAAATGCACACCCCCAGGCTCCAAAGTACAGGTTCGAAATCCCTTTCACTACCACTTTGGTATACAACAGCTCTCCGTGGTGTTACCATAACTGACTTGAGCGTCGGAGGGTCTGCGCTTCTAAGGGAGCCAGCCGTTCTCACGTTTCATTTTTCTTGATCTTACAGGTGGCTCGCAAGGACCAGGAAAAATCCCCCAAACATTTGGCGCCGTCTGTGGGATCTCGACTGGTTCCTGTGAGAACGCTCACGACCATACGGCTGTGCGTCAACGGCCTTAGAAACCCCAAAGATGGCTCCGGCGACAAGGGGGCGTAGGCGGGCGAGGGCCCGTATGGGGTCTGTGCACAGCGAACCCCCCGCTGAGACTCCCCAGCCCTTTGTCCCGCTCAGTGACCAGCTCCTGTTGGAGATGTTGGCCACCCAGCGGGCGATGATGGAGGAGTTGACGCGCTTGTGTCAGGCTCCGGCGGCTAGCCGGCGGTCAGGACCTTCGAGGCCTGCGTCCCCCGCGCGACCTCCCGTCTCGTCGCGTCTGCCCACGACCGTCCCAGCACGGCGAACTTCCCGACCGGAACCCCCGGTTGAGAGGACGGCCGCGCGTGGAGCGAAGGAGACCCCGCTCACAAGGTTACAGAAGCTGGTAACCCAGCGGTCTAGCAACCAGGCGACCTCGCGCGCGACCATCCCTCGCCGACGTAGCCGGAGCGTCGACTCTGACGGATCGGAGGCGAGGTCTCAAGAGAGGGATCGCGACCCGCGCCATCGGCGACGAGGGAAAGAGCCCGCGGTGACTCTACCTTCCGAACCTCGAGAGGTGACGGCCTCCCACAGACCAACCGCCTCGCTGAAGGGATCCGCGCGCGAGCAGCCAGGAGGCCGCCGATTGGTGGCTCCCGAGGGTCGCCGTGGGGTGGATCCGACCCTTCCTAGAGGGAGTGCGCACGAGCGCCTAGGACCTGCGCAGCCGCCTTTGGGATTTCTCCCCGGGCACTGGCAGCGACCTAGTGCGCCAGTGGATTTACTGGAGGACCTCGCCGCCCACGGAGGAAGCTCGCCTTTCACCAGCGAGGTCCATCAAGGGGGTTTTCCGCACCACTGGACCCCCCCGAAGTTTGTATTGTTTGACGGATCGCAAGATCCCGTCGACCATCTCTTGGCCTACAGGAAACTTCTATTTTTCCGGGACCAGGACCATGTCTTGTGTCGCGCGTTTCCAAGCAGTCTGACCGGATCGGCATTGAATTGGTTCCACAAGCTGCCGTCCGGCGTGATCCCCAACTTTCCAACTCTCTCTAGGCTATTCCTAGAGCAGTATCGCTGCAACAGGCAGCCCCCGAAGAGGATCGAATCTCTGTTTACTCTGGCCATGGGAGCTCGCAAAACGCTCCGATGCTTCGCAACGCGATTCCGAAGCGCTTACCTCGCTCTGGAAGACGCGGCGGGCCAGGATCGTACCGCGGTGAGCGCCTTCAGAAGCGCCCTCCCCGAGGGGGGCAAGCTTCATGATGCCCTGGTGATTAAGGACCCTCGCACAATGGTCGAACTATTCGCCCTGGTCCAGCAGCACATCAAGCTCGAGGATGCAGTGCTAGATCGGAAGGGAAAGGCAGTAGAGCAGCGACCTCCTCCGGCTTTGCGACCTCTTGTCGTTAAGGCCGTGGAGAGGAGGGAGGTGCCACTTTCGGTACCATTGCCCGGACCGTCCGCAGCTCCTGCAATACCGTCCGCTGAAGCCCCCGCGGTGGTCGCTGGAAGGCCAGCAAACTGGCGCCTGCCTCCGGGACCCGGGGAGCGGGACTTCACCGTGCTGACCCACTCGCCGGGGCAAATTTTCCATCAGATTCGGAATGAGCCTTTCTTCCAGTACCCGCCACCCCTACAGGTCGGAGAACCTGGCTCGACCGACAACTCGCGGCGGTGCGCTTTTCATCGAAGCCCGGGGCATCACACTAATAGATGCCGGGCTCTGAAAAACCACCTAGAGGATTTGGTCACCTTGGGACACTTGAGCCAGTTTATCTCGCTCCCGAGGAGGTTCGAGGTGATTCCAGAGCGAGCACCTCGGGAGGGAGATCGCCCAGGACTCGCGGAGCCCGCCTTACCTCCTCCTCCCCCGGGAGGACCGGCGATCTGTCACACCATTAGCGGGCGGCTGAGCGGCCCCAGATCAAGTAATGAAGCCCGCCGGCGAGTAAGGGAGATGGAGCGGGCGCAGAAGGTATTTTCTGTCTCGCTAACTCCTACTTTACTTCAAGCGCCGAGGGCAGAAGCCCGCGATTTCCTATGGTTTTCGGAGGATGACATGGCTGGGGTTGTCGCGCCCCACAATGACCCCCTCGTCATACGCCTGATGATGGCAAACATCGAGGTAAGGCGAGCTCTGGTGGATTCAGGGAGCGCCGTTGACATCCTTTTTCTGTCGGCCTACCTACGAATGGGTTTGAGACTTGCCGACTTGTCTCCCTCGACGAGCTCCCTCAGCGGATTCACCGGTGAGGTCGCTAAAGTAGCGGGAGAGATAACCCTCACCGTGACAGCGGGCCCGGAAGCTCGCCAAGTCCGCTTCGCGGTAGTCGACGGGAGTTCGGCTTTTAACGCCATTCTTGGGCGGCCTTGGCTAAGGCAGATGAAGGCAGTATCTTCACCCAACCATCAGGCCCTCAAATTCCCAACCACGGGTGGGGTCGTGGTCATTCGGGGAGATCAGGTAGCCGCAACCAGATGCGAGCAGGATGCTCCTCACCTCATGGACGTGGAGGTCGCCGAGGCCAAGAGGCCCGCACCCTCCTAGCAATTACCGCCCGGTACAAGCGAGCTCCTGGGGAGCCCGTTGGGGGCCTCTTCGTTTAAGTCCCCTACTCCATCTTCGGGTGGGAGCGGTGTGGATCTTAAGTTGGAGGAAGGCTGCCTAACAACCCCCAAGAGAGGTAGTTTTCCGGTTGCCGAAGCACTTCAAGAGATCGATATTGGCGGCGAAGAAGGGCCAAGAATTGTTAGTCTTGGGACCTCGTTAACCGAGGGCGAGGTCCAAGCCATAACCAGCTTGCTCAGGGAATACCACGACGTATTTGCCTGGAGCTTCGCGGACATGCCAGGGATTGACCCGGAGGTCGCCTGTCATCGTCTGCACACCATGAAGGAGTTCCCGCCGGTCAAACAGAAAGCTCGGCACATACCTGTTGCAAAGTCCGTAGCAGTGGCAGCGGAGATAGATAAGCTGGAGCGAGCCGGTTTCATCCGCGAGGCGCACTTCCCCGAGTGGATCTCCAATATCGTGGCGGTGCCTAAGAAGAGCGGAGCGGTCAGGGTGTGCATTGACTTCTCCGACCTCAACAAGGCATGCCCGAAGGACGGATTTCCTCTTCCAAGAATCGGCGCACTGGTCGACGCAGCTGTCGGGTTCCGAGCTCTGTCATTCATGGATGGATACTCAGGGTACAACCAAATACCCCTCCATCCCGAGGATCAAGAGAAGACCGCTTTCTACTCCGGAGCGGGCTATCAGAAGCTGTACTGCTATCAAGTGATGCCCTTCGGACTCAAGAACGCTGGAGCGACCTACCAAAGGTTAGTCACTCAAATGTTTAAAAATCAGATCGGCAGAAATGTCGAGGTTTATGTTGACGACCTTCTGGTCAAAAGTCGAGAGCGAGGAGGGCATGTAGCCGACCTCCGCGAAACCTTCGAGATACTGAGAAAGTACCGAATGAGGCTGAACCCGGCGAAGTGCGCATTCGGAGTGACGTCGGGGAAATTCCTCGGGTACCTGGTCACCCACAGGGGGATCGAGGCCGACCCTGGGCAAATCCGAGCACTTGTCAAAATGCCCGCACCAAGAACCCGGCAAGAAGTCCAGAGATTGAGCGGACGAATCGCCGCGCTCAACCGGTTTATATCCAAATCCTCAGACAATTGCCGACCTCTTTTCGAACTGCTGCGAAAAGGAGCAAGCATTTGCTGGGATGAAAATTGCGAGCGCGCCTTTCAGAAGATCAAAGACTATCTTGCGAGCCCGCCGATCCTAGCGGCACCAAAAGATGGCGCCGAGCTTGGCGTGTATCTCGCAGTCACGGAGAACGCCGTAAGCGGGGTCCTGGTAGTGGAAGAAGCAAAGGTAGAGCGACCTGTCTATTTTGTGAGCCATACGATGCTTCCCGCCGAGCTCCGGTATCGACCAATCGAGAAGGTCGCATTGGCCTTGGTCCTTACCGCGAGAAAGCTTCATCCCTACTTCTCAGCGCATATCGTCAAAGTCATCACGGAGCATCCCCTGAAGAGCGCTCTCTCCAGGCCTTCGGTAGCCGGCAGGTTGTATCGATGGTCTGCCGAGCTCGCCGCCTATGGATTGGAATATGTCCCTCGAGTTGCTGTCAAAGGACAGGCTCTCGCTGATTTCTTGGCGGACTTCCCCATAGAAGAACCAGTCCAGTACCAGGAGGATGAGCCAACTGAGGCGCACCCTGGGAAGGCGAGGTTCTTGGACAACCAAGGCGAGCGTCCTCCCAATGAGCATCCAGAGGCGATGGGATGGGAATTGTTCGTAGATGGTTCCTCCAACGCTTTGGGGGCTGGGATCGGGGTCGCTCTGATCGCCCAAGAGATGCTGCTCGAGAAATCAGTCCGACTGGATTTCGCCGCTACTAACAATGAAGCAGAGTACGAAGCGTTACTGGCCGGTCTGGAGCTCGCTCAAGAGGTAGGCGCCAAACGCTTAAAAGTCTTTAGTGATTCCCAGCTAATTATTTGCCAAATCAATGGGGAGTACGCCTCCCGGGATGCACGAATGGCGATCTACGTTGATCTGGTGAAAAGCAAGGCCGCGGAGTTCGAAAAGATCTCTTTCGAGCAAATTCCGCGAGCCGATAATAGGCGAGCTGATGCCTTGGCAAACGCCGCCTCCTTGCTGGGAACATCGGAAGCTCGCCATATTCTCATTGAAGTCCAGAATCAGTCTCGGCTCCAGCTGGCGGAGCTCGCAGTTAACCAAGTTTCTGCCGACGTATCTCCTGGCGGGTGGATCGCTCTCATTCTTCGTTTCCTTCAGAAGGGCGAGCTTCCCGAAGGTAAAGAGGAAGCCCGGCGATTGGAGAAATGCGCTGGTCGCTATCTCATTCGCTGGGATCGCCTTTTTCGGAGGTCGTTTGGCGGGCCAAACCTTCGTTGCATCGAAAGCCCGAAGACCGAAGAAGTTCTGAATTGCATCCACTCTGGCGAGCTGGGAAACCACGCTGGTGGGCGATCTCTAGCTGCGAAAGTTAGAAGGCAAGGGTACTGGTGGCCCACTCTGGAGCAGGACGCTTTGAAGACCGCCCTGAGGTGCATCCAATGCCAGAAGCACGCCACGACGAACCATATGCCCGCAGAAGAACTTCACCCATTGGCGAGCCCCTGGCCTTTCCAGCAATGGGGAATGGATATTGTGGGACCTTTCCCCGTGCCTACCCGGCAGAAGAAATTCATCTTAGTAGCTACGGACTACTTCACCAAATGGGTGGAAGCGGTCCCACTAGCTAAGATTGGTGAGAAACAAGTCAAGGACTTCCTCTGGAAGAATATCTTCTGCCGCTTTGGGCTGCCCCGAGTGCTCATCACCGACAATGGTCGCCAGTTCGACAATCGCTTGATCAGAAGCTTTTGTGTTGAATATGGAGTCGACTTAAGATTCTCGTCCCCGAGGTACCCTCAAAGCAACGGGCAGGCCGAAGCTACGAATCGAGTAATCTTAGACAACCTCAAGAAAAGGTTGGAAGGAAAGAAAGGACTGTGGGAGCAGGAGCTCGACGGCGTGCTGTGGGCTTATCGTACCACTCCACGTCGCTCAACCGATGAATCGCCTTTCAGCCTAACTTACGGGTGTGAAGCCGTGCTGCCCATCGAAGCCGAGCTGCCAATAGAAAGAAAGCTTGCTGCAGGTGAGGTCGATAACGACGCTCTGCTCGCCGACTCTCTCGACCAGCTCGAAGAAAAACGAGAGCGCGCCAATCTACATCTCGCTGGGTACCGACAAGAAATGAAGCGCGCCTACAACAAAAGAGTCCGCCATCGGGCATTCAAAGCCGGGGACATGGTGATGAGGAAGGTGTTCGCAAACACGCAGGAACCTAATGCAGGGAAGCTCGCGGCGAACTGGGAGGGCCCCTACATAGTACGCGAAACGCGTGGCTCGGGGGCTTACCAGTTGATGACCGCTGAAGGCGACCTGTTAGAGCGGCCTTGGAATGCTTTGCACCTTCGCAAGTTCTATGCCTAAGGAAATTTTTGTAAATTTTCTTTTTGAAAGAGGTTATGAATGAATGATGGGATTTTTCACAAAGAATTCTACCCGGAAGCTCGCCGCACCAAGAGCTCGCTTAATCTACAAAACAGTCCGCCGTTGTGCGGACTTAAAGCAAGACCGGGATCCTCAGAGGCAGCCAGTGGGCGACCTTGAGCTTCCCGGGGCAGTCCGCCGTTGTGCGGACGTAAAGCAAGACCGGAATCCTCAGAGGCAGCCAGTGGGCGACCTTGAGCTTCCCGAGGCAGTCCGCCGTTGTGCGGACTTAAAGCAAGACCGGGATCCTCAGAGGCAGCCAGTGGGCGACCTTGAGCTTCCCGGGGCAGTCCGCCGTTGTGCGGACTTAAAGCAAGACCGGGATCCTCAGAGGCAGCCAGTGGGCGACCTTGAGCTTCCCGGGGCAGTCCGCCGTTGTGCGGACTTAAAGCAAGACCGGGATCCTCAGAGGCAGCCAGTGGGCAACCTTGAGCATCCTGGCGTTGGCGTACCCCTCGAAGGGCGAGCCCGCTGAACAGGACCATCGAGAGAAATTAACCGGGCAGGGGGCAGCTAGCACTTATTTAGTTTCATTTAAAAATAAACATGGTTTTTAGTCTCTGAGTGTAGGGAAGTTTTTTGAAATCCTTTTGTTTTGCTTAAATGTTTTCCGGGCTCAGAGACTTGAATTTTTACGAGCATGCCGAAGTTTTTCGTTTGCATATACTTTAAAAAATAAAAAGGGTTGAATCGAATTAGCTGCCTCGCCCGGGGTATCACTCTCGAGATCGCTGCGAATTTCTAGAACAAGCTCGAAGGCAAGACAGAGAAAGAAATGGAAACAAGCGGACTCAAAAAAAAAAAGTCTCATTTCATTCATTTAAGTCAAAAAATTACAGAGATACAGCTTAAGCTGGGCCCGCACCAGCGCCCTCATCGTCGCCGCCGCGCTTCCTCTTTTTCGACCTTTCGGCCTTGTACTTCTCGATGGCGTCGATCGCGCCTTTCTGCAGAAGCTCGTTGAGTTGCGCCTGGAGGCGGCGTTGCTGGGAGTGGAGGTCTTGGAGATGTGTTTCCTTCAGAGACGCGATCTCATCCCTGGAGGCCGCCAACTGACGTTGAAGCTCGGAGACTTCCTTCTGGGCGGCCTCCGCATCGGATAGGGCGCGGCCGCGGGCATCCTCAACCAAGGCTAGCGTGGTGGTGAAGGTGGCAGCCCGCTGGCGCAGTTCGTTGACCTCCGTGTTAGAGGAGGCGACCTGCTGGCGCAGTCGGTCCACTTCAGCCCGCAGCTCGCCTGACTGGTCCATTTGGCGGATTCGAAGAATGTACTCGTCTACTCTCCTCTTCGAGTCATGGAGAGTGTCATCGTAGAGAGCAACGGTGTTCCCCGCGACTTCTGCGACCTCGTCAACAAGCGCCCGGCCGACCCGCTCTACCTACGGAGAAAGCGAACAGATTAAGTTAGAAGTTGAAGCGGGGGTTTGGAGACAAAGGAGTATGGAGGCGGCCTTACCTCGAGCAGTCGGTTAATGATATCGACGTAGGGAGCTTGGGCAAAGATATTGCGCCCCAGGATCTCCCGCATGAAGAAAGGGGCGCGCTCAGGACCGCCAGTGGAGGAGCCCGCTTGGCTCGCCTCGGTGGGAGCAGCTGGAGGGGGCGCACTGATGGAGGCAGCAGCAGGCTCGGCCTCTTGAGCGCCGGCAATTCCTTCGTTGGTAGGGGAAGGCGCGGCGGCTCCCCTTCGCCCCGGCAGGTCCGGGTCCGAGGCTTCCGAGCTGGAGCTCGGAAAGTCGTCCAGGATGGCCCCTAGATCCGGTGACCAATAGGCCAACCTGCCCAGCTCAGGGAGAGGGGGAACCTCAAGAGTGGCGGGCGCGGACTCAGGCGCGAGTGCGGGCTCGGGCGCAGGCGCGGGCTCGGAAGCAGGCGCGGGCTCGGGCGCGAGCGAGGGCTCGGGCGCAGGCGCGGGCTCGGGAGCAGGCGCGGGCTCGGGCGCAGGCGCGGGCTCGGGAGCAGGCGCGGGCTCGGGCGCAGGCGCAGACTCAGGCGCAAGCGCAGTCTCGAGAGCGAGCGCGGGCTCGGGAGCAGGCGTGGGCTTGGGCGCAGGCGCGGGCTCAGACGCGGGCGCGGGCTCGGGCGCAAGCGCGGGCTCGGGAGCAGGCGCGGGTTCGTGCGCAGGCGCGGGCTCAGGCGCAAGCGTGGGCTCGGGCGCGGGCGCAGGCGCGAGCCTGGACGCAGGAGCAGGTTCCTGCGCGGGCGCAGGCTCGGACACGGGTCCGAGCTCGGGCGCAAGCGCAGGCACAGGCGAGGGCTCGGGAGCAGGTTCCTGCGCGGGCATGCTAGGGGCAGGAGCGGCCGGTGCCGAGGTCTTGGCCGGAGCAGGTGCAGAAGGTAGCGGGCTCATTGGCGCCGGTCCCTCGAAGGGCAGGGGAGGCCTCGCTGTCGTAGAAGCGGGCTCGTCCTCGAGAGACCGCGGCTCCTCTTCTTCCGAGCCGGACTCCTCGCTGGAATCCTCGCCCGATGGCAAGCCCGCTTCCTCGAGGGCGGCTTTCTTCCTGTCCTCAATGGCTCGCGCATAGGCTTCACGAGCCTTGCGAACGGTGTCGTCCTCCGCCATTGGGCGGGCTGCTGGAGCCTTCTTCTTCTTCTTCTTTATATGGGCGCCCTCCATCTCTGGGGTCATTACCGCGACATAAAGAGGTTTAGAAAGGTCGCCCGGGAACTCGCGCATCAGTATCTCGGCCATTGGGGTTTCCACCTCCGCCATGCCAAGAAGGAGCTCGACGCGCGGGTCCTCGGGGTCGACCATCACAACTTGACGTCGTGGAGGTTCCGAAACTGAGGAGTGCATGAGGGGATTGGAAACGAAGGGGGAGTTCGCCTGACCTGGGGCAACCTCGCGGGATGGAGGCGGCGGCGAGGGAATATCCTCCTCGCGGAGCATGTCGATGGTGTCTTCATCGGCGAGCCTGATCGGAGAAGCTCGTTTCTTCTTCCCCTTCCTCGCCGAAGAAGTGCCGACACCGGCGGGCGCGGCAGCAGCCTGGGAGGTCGCCCCGGTGCGGCGAGAGACCGCCACCTTCTTGCGCATGATCTTCTGGCGGGTCATGATGGTGCCCGTCCGGAGATCCTTCCAGAGGAAGGAGAAGTCCGGGGCCAGGACCTTGTCCGGAGTCCGCCCGCCGAGGAACTCCAGGATCGCCTCATCGAGAGATTTCTCTCGGGCTGCCGAGATACACTTCTTCCCCTTAGAGCGATACTCCGCGATCTCCTTGAAGACCGGCAGAGGCGGTCTGCCGGGAAAGGAGCGGACTCCGGCGCAGGGACCTCGCCAGTTGCCCTCGATCACGAATGGATACTCCTTCCAATATCGGTCTTTGTTCTCGACCGCGGAGAAGGGCAGCACCTCGCCAGGGCGGCCTGCGAGGTAGTAGTGGCCGCAGTCGACCTCGCTGAAGATTGTCCCTGGCTTGAGGGACCACTTCTTCAGGAGATAGGCCAGGGGGATCCTCACGTTAAGGGCTTCCTCGATTTGAGAAAGCCCGTAGAGAATCCCCCACGAGTTGCCTGGGAGCTGAGCGGGGCATAAGCCCGCCAGCTCCAGGAGCTCGCTGGCTAGATGGTTCAGGGGCAGTCGGAGCCCTGACCATATTTGCCCCACGGAGACCGCAGTTCCGGAGAGCGGTCTCCCCGATCTCGGGAAAGGAAGGATGTCGAGCTCTTGGGGGATGCCCGCCGCTGTCCGTAGACTCTCGGGGACCGGCACGCCCCCGATGTCGTTGAACCAGAGGACGGCGGGCACCTTGGGAGGAGCCTCTTTCTCGGTGCCCGGAGCACGCACCGAGATGGGGGCGACATTGAGAGGCTCCTCCCGGGAGATCGCAGCAGCAGCAGCAGTGGCTGAAGAAGAAACAGCAGCAGAGGAAGCCATGAGAGCAAGAGGGCGCAAGCGAGCTGCGAGTTGAGAAGGTTAGGGGAGAAGGGAGAGCTGTTTTCACGCAGCGGTAAAAAATCGTCCCCCTTCCCCTATTTATAGGCAAATGAAAGAAAAGTGAATCGGGCCGCAGTTAATGCCCGAGCGCGCTCAGCGAGGCGACGTGACGACAGGTGAAGCGACAGCTCGTTCCCTTCCAATCGTCAAGCGCCACGTGGGCCACGCGTGGAAAAAGCTGCGCCGGCGCCGACACTGTCATTTCTGACAGAAGAAGAACAAATGAGGAGGAGACACGTGTCTCGCGCCGATCGGGATCTCATGATGAGATTCGCTGTATCAGCATTGAGTCTCGTGTCGCATTTAAGACAAAGCGACCGTTGGAGATTTGGTGCGATACCCAAGTCACAAGATCGCTCGCGGCAGGTGCCCGCAGCTCGCCCGACGCAGACCCTGGCCGCATGTGACAAGCTCGCATCGGAAGGAGATCGCTCGTGGCTGACGCACGTGGCCCACCAGCGTTTGTGAAGTACTGGCAGTCAAAGCTCTCGGCGCAGATCGCTTGCGGTAGGTGCCCGCAGCTCGCCCGACGCAGACCCTGGCCGCATGTGACAAGCTCGCATCGGAAGGAGATCGTTCGTGGCTGACGCTCGTGGCCCGCCCAGCTTTTGAGAAGAACTGGCGGTCAAAGCTCTCGGCGCAGTTTGCTCGCGGCAGGTGCCCGCAGCTCGCCCGACGCAGACCCTGGCCGCATGTGACAAGCTCGCATCGGAAGGAGATCGCTCGTGGCTGACGCTCGTGGCTAGTTCGCACCGGAAGGAGGCCGCCCGCGGAAGGTGCTCCTGGCCCGCCCGACGCTTGCAGTAGCGGATAGCTGCGTTCCTTGGACATAGCAGCATCGTCCTCGAGGTCTCACCCATGAGACGCCGAGTCAAAGCTCTCGGTGCAGCTCGCCCGTAGCTACTATCTCCGCCCCGTCAGGAAACTGTTGCAGCAGACATTGATATCAGGCACATTACGAGGGATAGGAACTCGCTAAGACTCCTGAGCAAGCATCGAGTTTCCTCGATCACTCCCTCAGGAGGGGGTAATGTTGGGGGTAATCAAAAACCACATATCTTGGATAGCCCGTCCAGGAGTTGGAACCCTCGTCAGGAGCTCGCCTTCACATGGAGCGGGATGGACACCTTGTATCTGAGTACAGCTCACACCTCCAGTCCCCCACAGGACCTCGCCCAAGCTCATCCAGGAGCTCGCCATACTCGCCCATATTCGATAAATGGCTTAGACAAAGAGCGCGAAGGAGCTCGCCCAAGCTCATCCAGGAGCTCGCCATACTCGCCCATATTCGATAAATGGCTTAGACAAAGAGCGCGAAGGAGCTCGCCCAAGCTCATCCAGGAGCTCGCCATACTCGCCCATATTCGATAAATGGCTTAGACAAAGAGCGCGAAGGAGATCGCCCAAGCTCGTCCAGGAGCTCGTCATGCTCGCTCAGGAGCTCGCTTAGCTCGTCCAGGAGCTCGAAACGCTCGCTCAGGAGCTCGCCTAGCTCGTCCAGGAGCTCGCCATGCTCGCTCAGGAGCTCGCCTAGCTCGTCCAGGAGTTCGTCATGTTCACTCATGAGCCCGCCTAGCTGGCATAGGAGCTCGCCCAAGCTCATTTAGGAGCACGCCATGCTCACTCAGGAGCTCGCCTAGCTCGCTCAGGAGCTCGCCCAAGCTCGCCCAGGAGTTCACCCAAGCTCGCTCAAAAGCTCGCCCAGAAGCTCGCCTAGACCCCTGTTTATCGAAGAGGTTGCTCCCGCGAGGTCCAACTCTTGATAAATATGGGCGAAAGGACGGAGCAGTATTGGGCGAGCTGGCCTTTGCTTTTTCCCTGAGATTGCCAGGTGTCGAGAACCCACTGAAGCTACGTGGACGATTGCAGTCCATGGAAGCCAGTCAGAGTCGGTTTGAGACCTCCTAGACTTGAACATTCTGGAAGATCCCTATGGCGGCAACAGAATAGCAGCTGCTGTCCCCCACTACTGCGTCAGAAGAGCTAGACGACAAAGAATGTCAGGGGTCCAAGTTCCAAGAACTGTCAGAAACTATTGAAAGCTAGAACGTGGGGGCCTAGAAGGTGCCGGAAAGAGCCTCCACGCGTCGTAGCTCGATAGGTCGCCCATGTCTATAAATGCACACCCCCAGGCTCCAAAGTACAGGTTCGAAATCCCTTTCACTACCACTTTGGTATACAACAGCTCTCCGTGGTGTTACCATAACTGACTTGAGCGTCGGAGGGTCTGCGCTTCTAAGGGAGCCAGCCGTTCTCACGTTTCATTTTTCTTGATCTTACAGGTGGCTCGCAAGGACCAGGAAAAATCCCCCAAACAGTATCCATTCTAATTCATTCGCACGAATGTATCCATTCTAATTCATTCGCACGAATGTATCCATTCTAATTCATACGAATGAGTAAGAATGTATCCATTCTAATTCATTCATACGATCCATTCTAATTCATTCGCACAATCTATTCTAATTCATTCATATGATCCATTCTAATTCATTCGCACGAATGTATCCATTCTAATTCATTCATACGATCCATTCTACTTCATTCGTACTATCTGTTCTAATTCACTCATACGATCCATTCTAATTCATTCATACGATCCATTCTAATTCATTCGCACGAATATATCCATTCTAATTCTTTTGTACGATGCATTCTAATTCATTCGTACGATCCATTCTAATTCATTCATTTAATCCATTCTAATTCATTCGTACGATCCATTCTAAGTCATTCGTCCGATCCATTCTAATTCATTCGCACGAATGTATCCATTCTAATTCATTCGTACGATCCATTCTAATTCATTCGCACGATCCATTCTAATTCATTCGTACGATCCATTCTAATTCATTCATACGATCTATTCTAATTCATTCATACAATCCATTATAATTCTTTCACACGATCCATTCTAATTCATTCGTACGATCCATTCTAATTCATTCACACAATCCATTCTATTTCATTCGTACGATCCATTCTTACTCATTGGTACGATCCATTCTAATTCATTAGCACGATCCATTCTAATTCATTCGTACGATCCATTCTAATTCATTCGCACGATCCATTATAATTTATTCGTACGATCCATTCTAATTCTTTCACACGATCCATTCTAATTCATTCGTACGATCCATTCTAATTCATTCGTACGATCTATTCTAATTCATTTGTACGATCCATTCTAATTCATTCGTACGATCCATTCTAATTCCTTCGTACGATCCATTCTAATTCATTCATACAATCTATTCTAATTCATTCATACAATACATTCTAATTCTTTCACACGATCCATTCTAATTCATTCGTACGATCCATTCTAATTCATTCGCACAATCCATTCTAATTCATTCGCACGAATGTATCCATTCTAAATCATTCGTACAATCCATTCTATTTCATTCGAACGATCCATTCTTACTCATTGTACGAATGAATTAGAATGGATACTACGAATGAATTAGAATGGATCGTGTGAAAGAATAAGAATGGATTGTACGAATGAATTAGAATGGATCGTACGAATGAATTAGAATGGATCGTACGAATGAATTAGAATGGATCATGTGAAAGAATTAGAATGGATTGTATGAATGAATTAGAATGGATCGTATGAATGAATTAGAATGGATCGTACGAATGAATTAGAATGGATCGTACGAATGAATTAGAATGGATCGTACGAATGAATTAGAATGGATCGTACGAATGAATTAGAATAGATCTTACGAATGAATTAGAATGGATCGTACGAATGAATTAGAATGGATCGTACGAATAAATTAGAATGGATACACTCGTCCGAATGAATTAGAATGGATCATACGAATGAGTAAGAATGGATCGTACGAATGAAATAGAATAGATTGTACGAATGAATTAGAATGGATCCTACGAATGAATTCGAATGGATCGTATGAATGAATTAGAATGGATCATATTAATGAATTAGAATGGATCGTACGAATGAATTAGAATGGATACATTCGTGCGAATGAATTAGAATGGATCGTGCGAATCAATTAGAATGGATCGTGCGAATGAATAAGAATAGATCAAACGAATGAATTAGAATGGATCATATGAATGAATTAGAATGGATCGTACGAATGAATTAGAATGGATCATACGAATAAATTAGAATGGATACATTCGTCCGAATGAAGTAGAATGGATCATACGAATGAGTAAGAATGGATCGTACGAATGAAATAGAATAGATTGTACGAATGAATTAGAATGGATCCTACGAATGAATTAGAATAGATCTTGTGAAAGAATTAGAATGGATTGTATGAATGAATTAGAATGGATCGTGCGAATGAATTAGAATGGATCGTATGAATGAATTAGAATGGATACATTTGTGCGAATGAATTAGAATGGATCGTACGAATGAATTAGAATGGATCGTATGAATGAATTAGAATGGATCGTACGAATGAATTAGAATGGATCGTGCGAATGAATTAGAATGGATCGTACGAATGAATTAGAATGGATCGTGTGAAAGAATTAGAATGGATCGTACGAATGAATTAGAATGGATCGTGTTAATGAATTAGAATGAATCGTACGAATGAATTAGAATGGATACATTTGTGCGAATGAATTAGAATGGATCGTACGAATGAATTAGAATGGATCGTATGAATGAATTAGAATGGATCGTACGAATGAATTAGAATGGATCGTGCGAATGAATTAGAATGGATCGTACGAATGAATTAGAATGGATCGTACGAATGAACTAGAATGGATACATTCGTGCGAATGAATTAGAATGGATCGTACGAATGAATTAGAATGGATCGTACGAATGAATTAGAATGGATCTTACTAATGAATTAGAATGGATCGTACGAATGAACTAGAATGGATACATTCGTGCGAATGAATTAGAATGGATCGTACGAATAAATTAGAATGGATCGTACGAATGAATTAGAATGGATCTTACGAATGAATTAGAATGGATCGTACGAATGAATTAGAATGGATACATTCGTGCGAATGAATTAGAATGGATCGGACGAATGAATTAGAATGGCTCGTACGAATGAATTAGAATGGATCAAATGAATGAATTAGAATGGTTACATTCATGCGAATGAATTAGAATGGATCGTACGAATGGATTAGAATGGATCGTACGAATAGATTAGAATGGATACATTCGAGCGAATGAATTAGAATGGATCGTACGAATGAATTAGAATGGATCGTACGAATGGATTAGAATGGATCCTACGAATGGATTAGAATGGATACCTTTGTGCATATGAATTAGAATGGATCATACGAATGAATTAGAATGGATCATATTAATGAATTAGAATGGATCGTACGAATGAATTAGAATGGATACATTCGTGCGAATGAATTAGAATGGATCGTGCGAATCCATTAGACTGGATTGTGCGAATGAATAAGAATGGATCATACAAATGAATTAGAATGGATCGTACGAATTAATTAGAATGGATACATTCATGTGAATGAATTAGAATGGATTGTATGAATGAATTAGAATGGATCGTACGAATGAATTAGAATGGATCATACGAATTAATTAGAATGGATCATACGAATGAATTAGAATGGATCGTACGAATGAATTAGAATGGATCGTACGAATGAACTAGAATGGATCGTACGAATGAACTAGAATGGATACATTCGTGCGAATGAATTAGAATGGATCATACGAATGAATTAGAATGGATCATACGAATGAATTAGTATGGATCTTACGAATGAATTAGAATGGATCGTACGAATGAATTAGAATGGATCGTACGAATGAATTAGAGTGGATACATTCGTGCGAATGAATTAGAATGAATCGGACGAATGAATTAGAATGGATCGTACGAATGAATTAGAATGGATCAAATGAATGAATTAGAATGGTTACATTCATGCGAATGAATTAGAATGGATCGTACGAATGGTTTAGAATGGATCGTACGAATGGATTAGAATGGATACATTCGTGCGAATGAATTAGAATGGATTCTATGAATGAATTAGAATGGATCGTACGAATGAATTAAAATGGATCGTATGAGTGAATTAGAATGGATACGAAGGAATTAGAATGGATCGTACGAAGGAATTAGAATGGATCATACGAAAGAAATAGAATGGATCGTATGAATGAATTAGAATGGATCGTATGAGTGAATTTGAATGGATAGTACGAATGAAGTAGAATGGATCGTATGAATGAATTAGAATGGATACATTCGTGCGAATGAATTAGAATGGATTGTATGAATAAATTAGAATAGATTGTGCGAATGAATTAGAATGGATCGTACGAATGAATTAGAATGGATACATTCGTGCGAATAAATTAGAATGGATTGTATGAATGAATTAGAATGGATCGTACGAATGAATTAGAATGGATCATATGAATGAATTAGAATAGATTGCGCGAATGAATTAGAATGGATCGTGCGAATGAAACAGAATGGATACAAATGAATTAAATAGATCATACGAATGAATTAGAATGACGATCCATTCTTACTCATTCGTATGATCCATTCTAATTTATTCGCACGAATGTATCCATTCTAATTCATTCGTACGTCTAATTCATTCGTACGGTCCATTCTAATTCATTCGCACAATCCATTCTATTTCATTCGTACGATCCATTCTTACTCATTCGTATTATCCATTATGGATACATTCGTGCGAATGAATTAGAATGGATCATACGAATAAGTTAGAATGGATCGTACGAATGAAATAGAATGGATTGTGCGAATGAATTAGAATGGATCGTATGAATGAATTAGAATGGATCGTGTGAAAGAATTAGAATGGATCGTGTGAAAGAATTAGAATGGATTGTATGAATGAATTAGAATAGATCGTATGAATGAATTAGAATGGATCGTATGAATGAATTAGAATGGATCGTACGAATGAATTAGAATGGATCGTACGAATAAATTAGAATGGATACATTCGTCCGAATGAATTAGAATGGATCATACGAATGAGTAAGAATGGATCGTACGAATGAAATAGAATAGATTGTACGAATGAATTAGAATGGATCCTACGAATGAATTCAAATGGATCGTACGAATGAATTAGAATGGATCATATTAATGAATTAGAATGGATCGTACGAATGAATTAGAATGGATACATTCGTGCGAATGAATTAGAATGGATCGTGCGAATCAATTAGACTGGATCGTGTGAATGAATAAGAATAGATCATACGAATGAATTAGAATGGATCAGATAAATGAATTAGAATGGATCGTACGAATGAATTAGAATAGATCGTACGAATAAATTAGAATGGATACATTCGTCCGAATGAAGTAGAATGGATCATACGAATGAGTAAGAATGGATCGTACGAATGAAAAAGAATAGATTGTACGAATGAATTAGAATGGATCCTACGAATGAATTAGAATAGATCGTGTGAAAGAATTAGAATGGATTGTAATGAATTAGAATGGATCGTGCGAATGAATTAGAATGGATCGTACGAATGAATTAGAATGGATACATTTGTGCGAATGAATTAGAATGGATCGTACGAATGAATTAGAATGGATCGTATGAATGAATTAGAATGGATCGTACGAATGAATTAGAATGGATCGTGCGAATGAATTAGAATGGATCGTACGAATGAATTAGAATGGATCGTGTGAAAGAATTAGAATGGATCGTACGAATGAATTAGAATGGATCGTGCGAATGAATTAGAATGGATCGTACGAATGAATTAGAATGGATACATTTGTGCGAATGAATTAGAATGGATCGTACGAATGAATTAGAATGGATCGTACGAATGAATTAGAATGGATCGTGCGAATGAATTAGAATGGATCGTACGAATGAATTAGAATGGATCGTACGAATGAAGTAGAATGGATACATTCGTGCGAATGAATTAGAATGGATCATACGAATGAATTAGAATGGATCGTACGAATGAATTAGAATGGATCTTACGAATGAATTAGAATGGATCGTACAAATGAATTAGAATGGATCGTACGAATGAATTAGAATGGATCTTACGAATGAGTTAGAATGGATCGTATGAATAAACTAGAATGGATACATTCGTGCGAATGAATTAGAATGGATCGTACGAATGAATTAGAATGGATCGTACGAATGAATTAGAATGGATACATTCGTGCGAATGAATTAGAATGGATCGGACGAATGAATTAGAATGGATCGTACGAATGAATTAGAATGGATCAAATGAATGAATTAGAATGGTTACATTCATGCGAATGAATTAGAATGGATCGTACGAATGGATTAGAATGGATCATACGAATAGATTAGAATGGATACATTCGAGCGAATGAATTAGAATGGATCGTACGAATGAATTAGAATGGATCGTACGAATGGATTAGAATGGATCCTACGAATGGATTAGAATGGATACCTTTGTGCATATGAATTAGAATGGATCGTACGAATGAATTAGAATGGATCATATTAATGAATTAGAATGGATCGTACGAATGAATTAGAATGGATACATTCGTGCGAATGAATTAGAATGGATCGTGCGAATCCATTAGATTGGATCGTGCGAATGAATAAGAATGGATCATACGAATGAATTAGAATGGATCGTACGAATTAATTAGAATGGATACATTCGTGCGAATGAATTAGAATGGATTGTATGAATGAATTAGAATGGATCGTACGAATGAATTAGAATGGATCATACGAATTAATTAGAATGGATCATACGAATGAATTAGAATGGATCGTACGAATGAATTAGAATGGATCGTACGAATGAACTAGAATGGATCGTACGAATGAACTAGAATGGATACATTCGTGCGAATGAATTAAAATGGATCGTACGAATGAATTATAATGGATCTTACGAATGAATTAGAATGGATTGTACGAATGAATTAGAATGGATCGTACGAATGAATTAGAATGGATACATTCGTGCGAATGAATTAGAATGGATCGTACGAATGAATTAGAATAGATCAAATGAATGAATTAGAATGGTTACATTCATGCGAATGAATTAGAATGGATTGTACGAATGGATTAGAATGGATCGTATGAATGGATTAGAATTGATACATTCGTGCGAATGAATTAGAATGGATTGTATGAATGAATTAGAATGGATCGTACGAATGAATTAGAATGGATCGTATGAGTGAATTAGAATAGATACGAAGGAATTAGAATGGATCGTACGAAGGAATTAGAATGGATCATACGAATGAAATAGAATGGATCGTACGAAGGAATTAGAATGGATCGTACAAAGGAATTAGAATGGATCGTACGAATGAATTAGAAAGGATATATTCGTGCAAATGAATTAGAATGGATCGTATGAATGAATTAGAATGGATCGTATGAGTGAATAAAAACGGATACTACGAATGAAGTAGAATGGATCGTACGAATGAAATAGAATGGATATATTCGTGCAAATGAATTAGAATGGATCGTATGAATTAATTAGAATGGATCGTATGAGTGAATTAGAACGGATAGTACGAATGAAGTAGAATGGATCGTATGAATGAATTAGAATGGATACATTCGTGCGAATGAATTAGAATGGATCGTATGAATGAATTAGAATAGATTGTGCGAATAAATTAGATTGGATCGTACGAATGAATTAGAATGGATACATTCGTGCGAATAAATTAGAATGGATTGTATGAATGAATTAGAATGGATCATACGAATGAATTAGAATGGATCGTACGAATGAATTAGAATAGATTGCGCGAATGAATTAGAATGGATCATGCGAATGAAATAGAATGGATACAAATGAATTAGAATGGATCATACGAATGAACTAGAATGACGATCCATTCTTACTCATTCGTATGATCCATTCTAATTTATTCGCACGAATGTATCCATTCTAATTCATTCGTACGTCTAATTCATTCGTACGGTCCATTCTAATTCATTCGCACGATCCATCTATTTCATTCGTACGATCCATTCTTACTCATTCGTATGATCCATTATGAATACATTCGTGCGAATGAATTAGAATGGATCATACGAATGAGTAGGAATGGATCGTACGAATGAAATAGAATAGATTGTGTGAATGAATTAGAATGGATCGTACGAATGAATTAGAATGGATCGTGTGAAAGAATTAGAATGGATTGTATGAATGAATTAGAATAGATCGTATGAATGAATTAGAGTGGATCGTATGAATGAATTAGAATGGATCGTACGAATAAATTAGAATGGATATATTCGTGCAAATGAATTAGAATGGATCGTATAAATGTATTAGAATGGATCGTATGAGTGAATTAGAATGGATCATACGAATTAATTAGAATGGATCATACGAATGAATTAGAATGGATCGTACGAATGAATTAGAATGGATCGTACGAATGAATTAGAATGGATACATTCGTGCGAATGAATTAGAATGGATTGTGCGAATGAAAAAGAACAGATCGTGCGAATGAATTAGAATGGATCGTACGAATGAATTAGAATGGATCGTGCGAATGAATTAGAATAGATCATACGAATGAATTAGAATGGATACATTTGTGCGAATGAATTAGAATGGATCGGACGAATGAATTAGAATGGATCGTATGAATGAATTAGAATAGATCGTACGAATAAATTAGAATGGATCGTGCGAATGAATTAAAATGGATCGTACGAATGAATTAGAATGGATCGTACGAATGAACTAGAATGGATACATTCGTGCGAATGAATTAGAATGGATCGTACGAATGAATTAGAATGGATCGTACGAATGAATTAGAATGGATCTTACGAATGAATTAGAATGGATCTTATGAATGAATTAGAATGGATCGTACGAATGAATTAGAATGGATCGTACGAATGAATTAGAATGGATACATTTGTGCGAATGAATTAGAATGGATTGTACAAATGAATTAGAATGGATCGTATGAATGAATTAGAATGGATCGTACGAATGAATTAAAATGGATCGTACGAAGGAATTAGAATGGATCGTACGAATGAATTAGAATGGATATATTCGTGCAAATGAATTAGAATGGATCGTATGAATGTATTAGAATGGATCGTATGAGTGAATTAGAATGGATCGTGTGAATGAATTAGAATGGATTGTATGAATGAATTAGAATGGATCGTACGAATGAATTAGAATGGATCATACGAATTAATTAGAATGGATCATACGAATGAATTAGATGGATCGTACGAATGAATTAGAATTGAATCGTACGAATGAATTAGAATGGATCGTACGAATGAATTAGAATGGATCGAACCAATGAATTATAATGGATCGTGTGAAAGAATTAGAATGGATTGTATGAATGAATTAGAATAGATCGTATGAATGAATTAGAATGGATTGTACGAATGAATTAGAATGGATCGTACGAATGAATTAGAATGGATCGTACGAATGAATTAGAATGGATACATTCGTGCGAATGAATTAGAATGGATACATTTGTGTGAAAGATCGTATCAATGAATTAGAATGGATCCTATGAATGAATTAGAATGGATCGTGCGATTGAATTAGAATGGATCGTACGAATGAATTAGAATGGATCGTGCTAATGAATTAAAATTGATCGAACGAATGAATTAGAATGGATACCTTCGTGCGAATGAATTAGAATGGATTGGACGAATGAATTAGAATGGCTCGTACGAATGAGTAAGAATGGATCGTACGAATAAAATAGAATAGATCGTACGAATGAATTAGAATGGATCGTACGAAGGAATTAGAATGGATCATATGAATGAATTAGAATGGATATATTCGTGCAAATGAATTAGAATGGATCGTATGAATGTATTACAATTGATCGTATGAGTGAATTAGAATGGATCGTACGAATGAATTAGAATGGATCGTATGAATGAATTAGAATGGATACATTCGTGTGAATGAATTAGAATGGATCGTATGAATGAATTAGAATAGATTTTGTGAATGAATTAGAACTGATCGTATGAATGAATTAGAATGGATACATTCGTGCGAATGAATTAGAATGGATTGTATGAATGAATTAGAATGGATCCTATTAATGAATTAGAATGGATCGTGCGAATGAATTAGAATGGATCGTACGATTGAATTAGAATGGATCGTGCTAATGAATTAGAATTGATCGAACGAATGAATTACCATGGATCGTGCTAATGAATTAGAATGGAACGTACGAATGAATTAGAATGGATCGTGTGAAAGAATTAGAATGGATTGTATGAATGAATTAGAATGAATTCGTATGATCCATTCGAATTCATTTGCACGATCCATTCTAATTCATTCATACGATCCATTCTAATTCATTCATACAATCCATTCTAATTCTTTCACACGATCCATTCTAATTTATTCGTAGGATCCATTCTAATTCATTCGTACAATCTATTCTATTTCATTCGTACGATCCATTCTTACTCATTCGTATGATCCATTCTAATTCATTCGGACGAATGTATCCATTCTAATTTATTCGTACGATCCATTCTAATTCATTCGTACGATCCATTCTAATTCATTCGTACGATCCATTCTAATTCATTCGTCCGATCCATTCTAATTCATTCGTCCGATCCATTCTAATTCATTCGCACGAATGTATCCATTCTAATTCATTCGTACGATCCATTCTAATTCATTCGTACGATCCATTCTAATTCATTCGTAAGATCCATTCTAATTCATTCGTACGATCCATTCTAATTCATTCGTACGATCCATTCTAATTCATTCGCACGAATGTATCCATTCTAGTTTATTCGTACGATCCATTCTAATTCATTCATACAATCCATTCTAATTCATTCGCACGAATGTATCCATTCTAATTCATTCGTACGATCAGTTCTAATTTATTCACAAAATCCATTCTAATTCATTCATACGATCCATTCTAATTCATTCACACGAATGTATCCATTCTAATTCATTCATACGATCCATTCTAATTCATTCGTACGATCCATTCTAATTCACTCATACGATCCATTCTAATACATTCATACGATCCATTCTAATTCATTTGCACGAATCTATCCATTCTAATTCATTCGTACGATCCATTCTAATTCCTTCGTACGATCCATTCTAATTCATTCGTACGATCTATTCTAATTCATTCGTACGATCCATTCTAATTCATTCGTACGATCCATTCTAATTCCTTCGTACGATCCATTCTAATTAATTCGTACGATCCATTCTAATTCATACGATCCATTCTATTTTATTCGTACGATCCATTCTTACTTATTCGTACGATCCATTCTAATTCATTCACACGAATATATCCATTCGTACGAATGAATTAGAATAGATTGTACGAATGAATTAGAATGGATCGTACGAATGAATTAGAATGGATCGTACGAAGGAATTAGAATGGATCGTACGAATGAATTAGATTTGATCGTACGAATGAATTAGAATAGATCGTACGAATGAATTAGAATGGATCGTACGAAGGAATTAGAATGGATCGTACGAATGAATTAGACTGGATCGTACGAATGAATTTGAATGGATACATTTGTGCGAATGAATCTAAATGGATTGTATGAATGAATTACAATGGATCGTACGAATGAATTAGAATAGATCGTACGAATGAATTAGAATAGCTCATACGAATGAATTAGAATGAATCGTATGAATGAATTAGAATGGTTACATTCGTGCGAATGAATTAGAATAGGTCGTACGAATGAATTAGAATGGATCGTACGAATAAATTAGAATGGATCGTGGGAATGAATTAGAATGGATCGTACGAATGAATTAGAATGGATCCACCGAATGAGTTAGAATGGATCATACAAATTAATTAGAATGGATTGTACGAATGAATTAGAATGGATTGTGCGAATGAATTAGAATGGATCGTATGAATGAATAAGAATGGATCGTACCAATGAATTAGAATGGATCGTGCGAATGAATTAGCATGAATCGTACGAATGTATTAGAATGGATCGTACGAATGAATTAGAATGAATCGTACGATCCATTCTAATTCAATCGTCCGATCTATTCTAATTCATTCGCATAAATATATCCATTCTAATTCATTCGTACAATCCATTCTATTTCATTCGTACGATCCATTCTTACTCATTCGTATGATCCATTCTAATTCATTCGTATGATCCATTTTAATTCATTCGTACGATCCATTCTAATTCATTCGTACGATCCATTCTAATTCATTCGCACGATCCATTCTAATTCATTCATACGATCCATTCTAATTCATTCATACGATCCATTCTAATTCATTCCTACAATCCATTCTAATTCATTCATACGATCCATTCTATTCGAATGGATCATGCGATCCATTCGAATTCATTCGCACGATCCATTCTAATTCATTCATACGATCCATTCTAATTCATTCATACAATGCATTCTAATTCTTTCACACGATCCGTTCTAATTCATTCGTACGATCCATTCTAATTCATTCGTACAACTCCTTCCTAGCAGCCTCTCTGGCAGTGACGGCCTCGTTCCGCTCCGCCACGGCCTTTTTGAGGTCATCGGAGGACTTGAGCTGGGACGCCTCCAGCTCGGCCATGCCCGACACCAGGGTCATGACCCTCTGCCGAAGCTCCTCCGCCTCTTTCAGAGCCACGGAGTGCGAAGCCCGCTGGAGCTCATGGATGTGCTCGTCCACCTTGCGCTCAGACCCCCGAAGGGAATCGTCGAACAAGCCGGCCAGCGCCTTCCCGGCCCCAGCGACCTCCGCGGCCAGCGCCTGGCTCTGTTTCTCCGCCTGCATAAGGAAGATGAAAAAGTTAGCGAGAATTAACATTTTTGGCGTAAGGGCAGAGAGGGCAAGAGGTACCTCGGCCAGGCGTTCGCTTATGGAAGCGAAGGGGGCTCGGGCGAAGACGTTGCGGCCTAACAGCTGCCACACGTAGTAGGGCGCCCTCCCCTCCTCCGCAGAGGAGCCCACGCTGGGACCCCCCGGAGCGTCGGTAGGAGGCGGCATGCCGGGAGAAGGAGTGGGGGCTGGCGCCTCTCCCAAGCGAGCTCTGGCTGCTGGCGGGCTCGGAGGGTCCGCCCTAGCCCCTTTGGCCTCCGACTCCGAGCTGAAGGACTCAGAGTCAGAGCCAATGTCCACGAAGCTAGGGGACCTGTAGAATTAGAATGGAATATACGAATAAATTAGAATGGATCGTAGAATAGATCGTACGAATGAATTAGAATGAATTAGAATGGATCGTACGAATAAATTAGAATAGATCATAGGAATGAATTAGAATGGATCGTGCAAATGAATTAGAATGGATACATTCGTGCGAATGAATTAGAATGGATCGTGCGAATGAATTAGAATGGATCGTACGAATGAATTAGAATGGATATATTTGAACGAATAAATTAGAATGGATCATACGAATGAATTAGAATGGATCGTATGAATGAATTAGAATGGATAGTGCGAATTAATTAGAATCGATCGTACGAATGAATTAGAATGGATCGTACGAATGAATTAGAATGGATCATACGAATGAGTAAGAATGGATCGTACGAATGAATTAGAATAGATCGTACGAATGAATTAGAATGGATCGTACGAATAAATTAGAATGGATACATTCGTCCGAATGAATTAGAATGGATCATACGAATGAGTAAGAATGGATCATACGAATGAAATAGAATAGATTGTACGAATGAATTAGAATGGATCCTACGAATGAATTAGAATAGATCGTGTGAAAGAATTAGAATGGATTGTATGAATGAATTAGAATGGATCGTATGAATGAATTAGAATGGATCGTGCGAATGAATTTGAATGGATCGTACGAATTCATTCTAATTCATTCATACAATCCATTCCAATTCTTTCACACGATCCATTCTAATTCATTCGTACGTTCCATTCTAATTCATTAGCACGATCCATGCTAATTCATTCGTTCGATCAATTCTAATTCATTAGCACGATCCATTCTAATTCATTTGTACGATCCATTCTAATTCATTCGTACGATCCATTCTAATTCATTCATAGAATCCATTCTAATTCATTCATACAATCTATTCTAATTCTTTCGCACGAATGTATCCATTCTAATTCATTCGCACGAATGTATCCATTCTAATTCATTCGTACGATCCATTCTAATTCATTCGTACGATCCATTCTAATTCATTCGTACGATCCATTCTAATTCATTCATACGATCTATTCTAATTCGTTCATACAATCCATTCTAATTCTTTCACACGATCCATTCTAATTCATTCGTACGATCCATTCTAATTCATTCGCACAATCCATTCTATTTCATTCGTACGATCCATTCTTACTCATTCGTATGATCCATTCTAATTCATTCGCACGAATGTATCCATAATGGATCATACGAATGAGTAAGAATGGATCGTACGAATGAAATAGAATGGATTGTGCGAATGAATTAGAATGGACCGTACAAATGAATTAGATGTATGAATGAATTAGAATGGATACATTCGTGCGAATAAATTAGAATGGATCATACGAATGAGTAAGAATGGATCGTCATTCTAATTTATTCGTATGATCCATTCTAATTCATTTGTATCCATTCTATTTCATTCGTACGATCCATTCTAATTCATTCGCGCAATCTATTCTAATTCATTTGTACGATCCATTCTAATTCATTCGTACGATCCATTCTAATTCATTCATACAATCCATTCTAATTTATTCGCACGAATGTATCCATTCTAATTCATTCGTACGATCCATTCTAATTCATTCGCACAATCTATTCTAATTCATTCATACGATCCATTCTAATTCATTCACACGAATGTATCCATTCTAATTCATTCATACGAGCCATTCTACTTCATTCGTACTATCCGTTCTAATTCACTCATAAAATCCATTCTAATTCATTCATACGATCCATTCTAATTCATTTGCACGAATATATCCATTCTAATTCATTCGTACGATCCATTCTAATTCCTTCGTACGATCCATTCTAATTCCTTCGTACGATCCATTCTATTTCATTCGTATGATCCATTCTAATTCCTTCGTACGATCCATTCTAATTCCTTCATATCCATTCTAATTCACTCATACGATCTATTCTAATTCATTTATACGATCCATTCTAATTCATTCATACAATCCATTCTAATTCATTCGCACGAATGTATCCATTCTAATCCATTCGAACGATCCATTCTAATCCATTCGTACGATCCATTCTAATTCATTCGCATGAATGTAACCATTTTAATTCATTCATTTGATCCATTCTAATTCATTCGTACAATCCATTCTAATTCATTCGTCCGATCCTTTCTAATTCATTCGCACGAATGTATCCATTCTAATTCATCCGTACGATCCATTCTAATTCATTCGTACGATCCATTCTAATTTATTCGTAAGATCCATTCTAATTCATTCGTACGATCCATTCTAATTCATTCGCACGAATGTATCCATTCTAGTTCATTCGTACGATCCATTCTAGTTCATTCGTACGATCCATTCTAATTCATTCGTATGATCCATTCTAATTCATTCGTATGATCCACTCTAATTAATTCGTATGATCCATTCTAATTCATTCGTACGATCCATTCTAATTCATTCATACAATCCATTTTAATTCATTCGCACGAATATATCCATTCTAATTAATTCGTACGATCTATTCTAATTCATTTGTATGATCCATTCTTATTCATTCGCACGATCCAGTCTAATGGATTCGCACGATCCATTCTAATTCATTCGCATGAATGTATCCATTCTAATTCATTCGTACGATCCATTCTAATTCATTAATATGATCCATTCTAATTTATTCGTACGATCCATTCTAATTCATATGCACAAAGGTATCCATTCTAATCCATTCGTAGGATCTATTCTAATCCATTCGTACGATCCATTCTAATTCATTCGTACGATCCATTCTAATTCATTCGCTCGAATGTATCCATTCTAATCCATTCGTACGATCCATTCTAATCCATTCGTACGACCCATTCTAATTCATTCGTATGAATGTAACCATTCTAATTCATTCATTTGATCCATTCTATTTCATTCGTACGATCCATTCTAATTCATTCGTCCGATCCATTCTAATTCATTCACATGAATGTATCCATTCTAATTCATTCGTACGATCCATTCTAATTCATTCGTACGATCCATTCTAATTCATTCGTAAGATCCATTCTAATTCATTCGTACGATCCATTCTAATTCATTCGTACGATCCATTCTAATTCATTCGCACGAATGTATCCATTCTAGTTCATTCGTACGATCTATTCTAATTCATTCGTACGATCCATTCTAATTCATTCGCACGATCTATTCTAATTCATTCGTACGATCAATTCTAATTCATTCGCACGAATGTATTCATTCTAATTCATTCATACGATCCATTCTAATTCATTCGTATGATCCATTCTGATTCACTCATACGATCCATTCTAATACATTCATACGATCCATTCAAATTCATTTGCACGAATATATCCATTCTAATTCATTCGTACGATCCATTCTAATTCCTTCGTACGATCCACTCTAATTCATTCGTACGATCTATTCTAATTCATTCGCACGATCCATTCTAATTCATTCGTACGATCCATTCTAATTACTTCCTACGATCCATTCTAATTCATTCGTATGATCCATTCTAATTCATTCGTACAATCTATTCTAATTCATTCGTACGAATGGATACATTCGTGTGAATGAATTAGAATGGATCGTACAAATGAGTAAGAATGGTTCGTACGAATGAAATAGAATAGATTGCACGAATGAATTAGAATGGATCGTACGAATGAATTAGAATGGATCGTGTGAAAGAATTAGAATGGATTGTATGAATGAATTAGAATGGATCGTACGAAGGAATTAGAATGGAACGTACGAAGGAATTAGAATGGATCGTATGAATGAATTAGAATGGATCGTATTAATGAATTAGAATAGATCGTACGAATGAATTAGAATAGATCGTACGAAGGAATTAGAATGGATCGTACGAATGAATTAGAATGGATATATTCGTGCAAATGAATTAGAATGGATCGTATGAATGTATTAGAATGGATCGTATGAGTGAATTAGAATGGATCGTACGAATGAATTAGAATGGATCGTATGAATGAATTAGAATGGATCGTGCGAAAGAATTAGAATGCATTGTATGAATGAATTAGAATGGATCGTATGATTGAATTAGAATGGATCGTGCGAATGAATTCGAATGGATCGCATGATCCATTCGAATAGAATGGATCGTATGAATGAATTAGAATGGATCGGGCGAATGAATTAGAATGGATCGTATGAATAAATTAGAATGGATCGTATGAATGAATTAGAATGGATCGTGCGAATGAATTAGAATGGATCGTACGAATGAATTAGAATGGATCGTACGAATGAATTAGAATGGATCATACGAATGAGTAAGAATGGATCGTATGAATGAAATAGAATGGATTGTATGAATGAATTAGAATGGATACATTCATGCGAATGAATTAGAAAGGATCGAACGATTGAATTAGAATGGATCGTACGATTTATTCTAATTCATTCGTACGATCCATTCTAATACATTCGTACGATTCATGCTAATTCATTCGCACGATCCATTCTAATTCATTCGTACGATCCATTCTTATTCATTCATACGATCCATTCTAATTCATTCGCATAATCCATTCTAATTCATTCGTACAATCCATTCTAATTCATTCGTATGATCTATTCTAACTCATTCGGTGGATCCATTCTAATTCATTCGTACGATCCATTCTAATTCATTCCCACGATCCATTCTAATTTATTCGTATGATCCATTCTAATTCATTCGTACGATCTATTCTAATTCATTCGCACGATTGTAACTATTCTAATTCATTCATACGATTCATTCTAATTCATTCGTATGAGCTATTCTAATTCATTCGTACGATCCATTCTAATTCATTCGTACGATCCATTGTAATTCATTCATACAATCCATTTAGATTCATTCGCACAAATGTATCCATTCAAATTCATTCGTACGATCCAGTCTAATTCATTCGTACGATCCATTCTAATTCCTTCGTACGATCCATTCTAATTCATTCGTACGATCTATTCTAATTCATTCGTACGATCCATTATAATTCATTCGTACGATCCATTCTAATTCCTTCGTACGATCCATTCTAATTCATTCATACGATCCATTCTAATTCATTCGTACAATCTATTCTAATTCATTCGTACGAATGGATACATTCGTGTGAATGAATTAGAATGGATCGTACGAATGAGTAAGAATGGATCGTACGAATGAAATAGAATGGATTGCACGAATGAATTAGAATGGATCGTACGAATGAATTAGAATGGATCGTATGAAAGAATTAGAATGGATCGTATGAATGAATTAGAATGGATCGTACGAATGAATTAGAATGGATCGTACGAAGGAATTAGAATGGATCGTACGAATGAATTAGAATGGATCGTACGAATGAATTAGAATAGATCGAACGAATGAATTAGGATGGATCGTACGAAGGAATTAGAATGGATCATACGAATGAATTAGAATGGATATATTCGTGCAAATGAATTAGAATGGATCGTATGAATGTATTAGAATGGATCGGATGAGTGAATTAGAATGGATCGTACGAATGAATTAGAATGGATCGTATGAATGAATTAGAATGGATACATTCGTGTGAATGAATTAGAATGGATCGTATGAATGAATTAGAATAGATTTTGTGAATGAATTAGAACTGATCGTACGAATGAATTAGAATGGATACATTCGTACGAATGAATTGGAATGGATTGTATGAATGAATTAGAATGGATCGTACGAATGAACTAGAATGGATACATTCGTGCGAATAAATTAGAATGGATCGTACGAATGAATTAGAATGGATCGTACGAATAAATTAGAATGGATCTTACGAATGAATTAGAATGGATCGTACGAATGAATTAGAATGGATCGTACGAATGAATTAGAATGGATACATTCGTGCGAATGAATTAGAATGGATCGGACGAATGAATTAGAATGGATCGGACGAATGAATTAGAATGGATCGTACGAATGAATTAGAATGGATCGTACGAATAAATTAGAATGGATACATTCGTCCGAATGAATTAGAATGGATCATACGAATGAGTAAGAATGGATCATACGAATGAAATAGAATAGATTGTACGAATGAATTAGAAGGGATCCTACGAATGAATTAGAATGGATCGTGTGAAAGAATTAGAATGGATCGTATGAATGAATTAGAATGGATCGTGCGAATGAATTCGAATGGATCGTACGAATTCATTCTAATTCATTCATACAATCCATTCTAATTCTTTCACACGATCCATTCTAATTCATTCGTACGTTCCATTCTAATTCATTAGCACGATCCATGCTAATTCATTCATTCGATCAATTATAATTCATTAGCACGATCCATTCTAATTCATTCGTACGATCCATTCTAATTCATTCGCACTATCCATTCTAATTCATTCATAGGATACATTCTAATTCATTCATACAATCTATTCTAATTCATTCGCACGAATGTATCCATTCTAATTCATTCGTACGATCAGTTCTAATTCATTCACAAAATCTATTCTAATTCATTCATACGATCCATTCTAATTCATTTACACAAATGTATCCATTCTAATTCATTCATACGATCCATTCTAATTCATTCGTACGATCCATTCTAATTCACTCATACGATCCATTCTAATACATTCGTACGATCCATTCTAATTCCGAATGAATTAGAATGGATCGTACGAATGAATTAGAATGGATACATTCGTACGAATGAATTAGAATGGATCGTACCAATGAGTAAGAATGGATCGTAATGGATCGTAGGAATGAACTAGAATGGATACATTCGTGTGAATGAATTAGAATGGATCGTACGAATGAATTAGAATGGATCGTACGAATGAATTAGAATGGATCTTACGAATGAATTAGAATGGATCGTACGAATGAATTAGAATGGATCGTACGAATGAATTAGAATGGATACATTCTTGCGGATGAATAAGAATGGATCGGACGAATGAATTAGAATGGATCGTACGAATGAATTAGAATGGATCAAATGAATGAATTAGAATGGTTACATTCATGCGAATGAATTAGAATGGATCGTACGAATGGATCGTACGAATGGATTAGAATGGATACATTCGAGCGAATGAATTAGAATGGATCGTACGAATGAATTAGAATGGGTCGTACGAATGGATTAGAATGGATCCTACGAATGAATTAGAATGGATACCTTTGTGCATATGAATTAGAATGGATCGTACGAATGAATTAGAATGGATCATATTAATGAATTAGAATGAATCGTACGAATGAATTAGAATGGATACATTCGTGCGAATGAATTAGAATGGATCGTGCGAATCAATTAGACTGGATCGTGCGAATGAATAAGAATAGATCATACGAGTGAATTAGAATGGATCGTATGAATTAATTAGAATGGATACATTCGTGCGAATTAATTAGAATGGATTGTATGAATGAATTAGAATGGATCGTACGAATGAATTAGAATGGATCATACGAATTAATTAGAATGGATCATATGAATGAATTAGAATGGATCGTACGAATGAATTAGAATGGATCGTACGAATGAATTAGAATGGATACATTCGTGCGAATGAATTAGAATGGATTGTGTGAATGAATAAGAACAGATCGTGCAAATGAATAAGAATGGATCGTCCGAATGAATTAGAATGGATCGTGCGAATGAATTAGAATGGATCGTACGAATGAATTAGAATGGATACATTTGTGTGAATGAATTAGAATGGATCGTACGAATGAATTAGAATGGATCGTATGAATGAATTAGAATGGATCGTGCGAATGAATTAGAATGGATCGTACGAATGAATTAGAATGGATCGTACGAATGAACTAGAATGGATACATTCGTGCGAATGAATTAGAATGGATCGTACGAATGAATTAGAATGGATTGTACGAATGAACTAGAATGGATACATTCGTGCGAATGAATTAGAATAGATCGTACGAATGAATTAGAATGGATCGTACGAATGAATTAGAATGGATCGTACGAATGAATTAGAATGGATCGTACGAATGAATTAGAATGGATACATTCGTGCGAATGAATTAGAATGGATCGGATGAATGAATTAGAATGGATCGTACGAATGAATTAGAATGGATCGTACGAATGAATTAGAATGGATCGTACGAATAAATTAGAATGGATACATTCGTCCGAATGAATTAGAATGGATCATACGAATGAGTAAGAATGGATCGTACGAATGAAATAGAATAGATTGTACGAATGAATTAGAAGGGATCCTACGAATGAATTAGAATGGATCGTGTGAAAGAATTAGAATGGATTGTATGAAAGAATTAGAATGGATCGTATGAATGAATTAGAATGGATCGTGCGAATGAATTCGAATGGATCGTACGAATTCATTCTAATTCATTCATACAATCCATTCTAATTCTTTCACACGATCCATTCTAATTCATTCGTACGTTCCATTCTAATTCATTAGCACGATCCATGCTAATTCATTCGTTCGATCAATTCTAATTCATTAGCACGATCCATTCTAATTCATTCGTACGATCCATTCTAATTCATTCGCACGATCCATTCTAATTCATTCATAGGATCCATTCTAATTCATTCATACGATCTATTCTAATTCTTTCGCACGAATGTATCCATTCTAATTCATTCGCACGAATGTATCCATTCTAATTCATTCGTACGATCCATTCTAATTCATTTGTACGATCCATTCTAATTCATTCGTACGATCCATTCTAATTCATTCATACGATCTATTCTAATTCATTCATACAATCCATTCTAATTCTTTCACACGATCCATTCTAATTCATTCGTACGATCCATTCTAATTCATTCGCACAATCCATTCTATTTCATTCGTACGATCCATTCTTACTCATTAGTACAATCCATTCTAATTCATTCGCACGAATGTATCCATTCTAATTCATTCGTACGAATCCATTCTAATTTATTCGTACAATCCATTCTATTTCATTCGTACGATCCATTCTTACTCATTCGTATGATCCATTCTAATTCATTCGCACAAATGTATCCATTCTAAATCATTCGTACGATCCATTCTAATTCATTCGTACGATCCATTCTAAATCATTCGTACAATCCATTCTATTTCATTCGTACTATCAATTCTAATTCATTAGCACGATCCATTCTAATTCATTCGTACGATCCATTCAAATTCATTCGCACGATCCATTCTAATTCATTCGTACAATCCATTCTATTTCATTCGTACGATCCATTCTTACTCATTCGTATGATCCATTCTAATTCATTCGCACGAATGTATCCATTCTAATCTTTTCGTACGATCCATTCTAATCCATTCGTACGATCCTTTCTAATTCATTCGCATGAATGTAACCATTCTAATTCATTCATTTGATCCATTCTAATTCATTCGTACGATCCATTCTAATTCATTCGTCCGATCCATTCTAATTCATTCGCACGAATGTATCCATTCTAAACCATTCATACGATCCATTCTAATTTATTCGTACGATCCATTCTAATTCATTCGTAAGATCCATTCTAATTCATTCATACGATCCATTCTAATTCATTCGTATGATCCATTCTAATTCATTCGCACGAATGTATCCAATCTAGTTCATTCGTACGATCCATTCTAATTCATTCGTACGATCCATTCTAATTCATTTGCACGATCCATTCTAATTCATTCGTACGATCCATTCTAATTCATTCGCACGAATGTATCCATTCTATTTCATTCGTACATACGATCCATTCTAATTCATTCGCACGAATGTATCCATTCTAATTCATTTGAATAATCCATTCTATTTCATTCGTACGATCCATTCTTACTCATTCGTATGATCCATTCTAATTCATTCGCACGAATGTATCCATTCTAATTCATTCGTACGATCCATTCTAATTCATTCGCACGATCCATTCTAATTCATTCGTAAGATCCATTCTAATTCATTCGTACGATCCATTCTAATTCATTCGTACGATCCATTCTAATTCATTCGCACGAATGTATCCATTCTAGTTCATTCGTACGATCCATTCTAATTCATTCGTACGATCCATTCTAACTCATTCGCACGATCCATTCTAATTTATTCGTACGATCAATTCTAATTCATTCGCACGAATGTATCCATTCTAATTCATTCATACGATCCGGAATTAGAATGGATCGTACGAATGAATTAGAATGGATCGTACGAATGAACTAGAATGGATACATTCGTGCGAATGAATTAGAATGGATCGTACGAATGAATTAGAATGGATCGTACGAATGAATTAGAATGGATCATACGAATGAATTAGAATGGATCATACGAATGAGTAAGAATGGATCGTACGAATGAAATAGAATGGATTGTACGAATGAATTAGAATGGATCGTATGAATGAATTAGAATGGATCATGTGAAAGAATTAGAATGGATTGTATGAATGAATTAGAATGGATCATATGAATGAATTAGTATGGATCGTGCGAATGAATTCGAATGGATCGTACGAATGAATTAGAATGGATCGTACGAATGAATTAGAATGGATACATTCGTGCGAATGAATTAGAATGGATACATTCGTGCGAAAGAATTAGAATAGATCGTACGAATGAATTAGAATGGATCCTATGAATGAATTAGAATGGATCGTACGAATGAATTAGAATGGATCTTACGAATGAATTAGAATGGATCGTGCGAATGAATTAGCATGGATCGTGCTAATGAATTAGAATGGAACGTATGAATGAATTAGAATGGATCGTGTGAAAGAATTAGAATGGATTGTATGAATGAATTAGAATGAATTCGTACGATCCATTCGAATTCATTCGCACGATCCATTCTAATTCATTCATACGATCCATTCTAATTCATTCATACAATCCATTCTAATTCTTTCACACAATCCATTCTAATTCATTCGTAGGATCCATTCTAATTCATTCGTACAATCTATTCTATTTTATTCGTACGATCCATTCTTACACATTCGTATGATCCATTCTAGTTTATTCGGACGAATGTATCCATTCTAATTTATTCGTACGATCCATTCTAATTCATTCGTACGATCCATTCTTACTCATTCGTATGATCCATTCTAATTCATTTGTACGATCCATTCTAATTCATTCATACGATCCATTCTAATTCATTCATACGATCTATTCTAATTCATTCATACAATCCATTCTAATTCTTTCACACGATCCATTCTAATTCATTCGTACGATCCATTCAAATTCATTCGCACAATCCATTCTCTTTCATTCGTACGATCCATTCTTACTCATTGGTACGATCCATTCTAATTCATTCGCAGGAATGTATACATTCTAATTCATTCGTACAAATCCATTCTAATTCATTCGTACAATTCATTCTATTTCATTCGTACGATCCATTCTTACTCATTCGTATGATCCATTCTAATTCTTTCGCACGAATGTATCCATTCTAAATCATTCGTACGATCCATTCTAATTCATTCGTACGATCCATTCTAAATCATTCGTACAATCCATTCTGTTTCATTCGTACGATCAATTCTAATTCATTAGCATGATCCATTCTAATTCATTCATACGATCCATTCAAATTCATTCGCACGATCCATTCTAATTCATTCGTACAATCCATTCTATTTCATTCGTACGATCCATTCTTACTCATTCGTATGATCCATTCTAATTCATTCGCACGAATGTATCCATTCTAATCCATTCGTACGATCCATTCTAATCCATTCGTACGATCCATTCTAATTCATTCGCATGAATGTAGCCATACTAATTCATTCATTTGATCCATTCTAATTCATTCGTACGATCCATTCTAATTCATTCGTCCGATCCATTCTAATTCATTCGCACGAATGTATCCATTCTAAACCATTCATACGATCCATTCTAATTTATTCGTACGATCCATTCTAATTCATTCGTAAGATCCATTCTAATTCATTCGTACGATCCATTCTAATTCATTCGTACGATCCATTCTAATTCATTCGCACGAATGTATCCATTCTAGTTCATTCGTACGATCCATTCTAATTCATTCGTACGATCCATTCTAATTCTTTCACACGATCCATTCTAATTCATTCGTACGATCCATTCTAATTCATTCGCACGAATGTATCCATTCTAATTCATTTGTACATACGATCCATTCTAATTCATTCGCACAAATGTATCCATTCCAATTCATTTGTATAATCCATTCTATTTCATTCGTACGATCCATTCTTACTCATTCGTATGATCCATTCTAATTCATTCGCACAAATGTATCCATTCTAATTCATTCGTACGATCCATTCTAATTCATTCGCACGATCCATTCTAATTCATTCGTAAGATCCATTCTAATTCATTCGTACGATCCATTCTAATTCATTCGCACGAATGTATCCATTCTAGTTCATTCGTACGATCCATTCTAATTCATTCGTACGATCCATTCTAACTCATTCGCATGATCCATTCCAATTCATTCGTACGATCAATTCTAATTCATTCGCACGAATGTATCCATTCTAATTCATTCGTACGATCCTGAATTAGAATGGATCGTACGAATGAATTAGAATGGATCGTACGAATGAACTAGAATGGATACATTCGTGCGAATAAATTAGAATGAATCGTACGAATGAATTAGAATGGATCGTACGAATGAATTAGAATGGATCATACGAATGAATTAGAATGGATCATACGAATGAGTAAGAATGGATCATACGAATGAAATAGAATGGATTGTACGAATGAATTAGAATGGATCGTACGAATGAATTAGAATGGATCATGTGAATGAATTAGAATGGATTGTATGAATGAATTAGAATGGATCATATGAATGAATTAGAATGGATCGTGCGAATGAATTCGAATGGATCGTACGAATGTATTAGAATGGATCGTACGAATAAATTAGAATGGATACATTCGTGCGAATGAATTAGAATGGATACATTCGTGCGAAAGAATTAGAATATATCGTATGAATGAATTAGAATGGATCCTATGAATGAATTAGAATGGATCGTGCGAATGAATTAGAATGGATCGTACGAATGAATTAGAATGGATCGTGCTAATGAATTAGAATTGATCGAACGAATGAATTAGCATGGATCGTGCTAATGAATTAGAAAGGAACGTACGAATGAATTAGAATGGATCGTGTGAAAGAATTAGAATGGATTGTATGAATGAATTAGAATGAATTCGTACGATCCATTCGAATTCATTCGCACGATCCATTCTAATTCATTCATACGATCCATTCTAATTCATTCATACAATCCATTCTATTTCTTTCACATGATCCATTCTAATTCATTCGTAGGATCCATTCTAATTCATTCGTACAATCTATTCTATTTCATTCGTACGATCCATTCTTACTCATTCGTATGATCCATGCTAATTCATTCGGACGAATGTATCCATTCTAATTTATTCGTACGATCCATTCTAATTCATTCGTACGATCCATTCTTACTCATTCGTATGATCCATTCTAATTCATTCGTACGATCCATTCTAATTCATTCGTACGATCGTACGAATGAATTAGAATGGATCGTACAGAATGAATTAGAATGGATTGTATGAATGAATTAGAATGGATACATTCGTGCGAATGAATTAGAATGGATCATACGAATGAGTAAGAATGGATCGTACGAATGAAATAGAATGGATTGTACGAATGAATTAGAATGGATCGTACAAATGAATTAGAATGGATCGTACGAATGAATTAGAATGGATCATACGAATGAGTAAGAATGGATCGTACAAATGAAATAGAAGGGATTGTACGAATGAATTAGAATGGATCGTACGAATGAATTAGAATGGATCGTGTGAAAGAATTAGAATGTATTGTATGAATGAATTAGAATGGATCGTATGAATGAATTAGAATGGATCGTGCGAATGAATTCGAATGGATCGCATGATCCATTCGAATAGAATGGATCGTATGAATGAATTAGAATGGATCGGGCGAATGAATTAGAATGGATTGAAGGAATGAATTAGAATGGATCGTATGAATGAATTAGAATGGATCGTATGAATGAATTAGAATGGATCGTGCGAATGAATTAGAATGGATCGTACGAATGAATTAGAATGGATCATACGAATGAATTAGAATGGATCATACGAATGAGTAAGAATGGATCGTACGAATGAAATAGAATGGATTGTACGAATGAATTAGAATGGATACATTCATGCGAATGAATTAGAATGGATCGGACGATTGAATTAGAATGGATCGTACAATTCATTCTAATTCATTTGTACGATCCATTCTAATGCATTCGTACGATTCATGCTAATTCATTCGCACGATCCATTCTAATTCATTCGTACGAATGTATCCATTCTAATTCATTCGTACGATCCATTCTAATTCATTAATATGATCCATTCTAATTCATTCGTACGATCGATTCTAATTCATTCGCACTATCCATTCTAATTCATTCATACGATCCATTCTAATTCATTCATATGATCCATTCTAATTTATTCGTTCAAATATATCCATTCTAATTCATTCGTACAAAAATTCTAATTCATTCGCACGATCCATTCTAATTCATTCGCACGAATGTATCCATTCTAATTCATTTGCACGATCCATTCTAATTCATTCCTATGATCTATTCTAATTCATTCTACGATCCATTCTAATTCATTCGCTCGAATGTATCCATTCTAATTCTTTCGTACGATCCATTCTAATTCGTTCATATGATCCATTCTAATTCGTTCGTACGATCCATTCTAATTCGTTCGTACGATTCATTCTAATTCATTCGTATGATCCATTCTAATTCATTCCTATGATCTATTCTAATTCATTCGCTCGAATATATCCATTCTAATTCATTCGTTCGATCCATTCTAATTCATTCACACGATCCATTCTAATTCATTCGTATGATCCATTCTAATTCATTCGTATGATCCATTCTAATTCATTCGTATGATCCATTCTAATTCATTCGTACGATCCATTCTAATTCATTCATACAATCCATTCTAATTCATTCGCACGAATGTATCCATTCTAATTAATTTGTACGATCCATTCTAATTCATTCGTATGATCTATTCTTATTCATTCGCACGATCCAGTCTAATTGATTCGCACGATCCATTCTAATTCGTTCACACGAATATATCCATTCTAATTCATTCGTACGATCCATTCTAATTGTCGAGCTTTTTGCTTGACCGGCGGGAATTCTTTCATTGTGTGCAGACAATGACAGGCGACCTCCGGGTCAATCCCAAGCATGTCCGTGAAGCTCCAGGCGAATACGTCACGGTATTCCCTGAGTATGTTGGTTAGGGCCAGGACCTCGCCCTTGGTTAGCGAGGTCCCGAGACTAACGATCCTCGGCCCATCCTCGCTACCGATGTTGACTTCTTGTAGCGGCTCGGCAATGGGAAAACTTCCTCTCTGGGTCCCTGGTAGGCGGCCTTTCTCCTCGAGCTCAAAATCCATGCCGCTTCCACCCGGGGGTGAAGTGGGTGATCTAAGCGAGGCGACCTCTCTCGGGCTTTGAGGGAGCCCGCTTGAGGTGGGCGTTAATTGCTAGGAGGGCGCGGGCCTCTTGGCCTCAGCGACCTCAACGTCTGCGAGGTGAAAGACGTCCTGCTCGCACCTGGTAGCAGTGACCTGGTCTCCTCGAATTATCACGACCCCTCCGTTGGTGGGAAACTTGAGGGCCTGATGATTAGGCGAGGACACCGCCTTCATCTGCCTCAGCCAAGGTCGCCCTAGGATGGCATTGACAGCGGACTGCCCATCCACCACCACGAAACGGACTTGATGCACCTCCGGGCCCGCTGTTACGGTGAGGGTTATCTCCCCTGCCACCTCAGCGACCTCGCCTGTGAAACCGGTGAGCATGCCCGCTGAGAGAGACAAGTCAACTTGCCTCAACCCCATTCGCTGGAAGGCCGATAATAACAGAATATCTACAGCACTTCCTGGGTCAATCAGGACCTGCCTTACTTCGATGTTCGCCATCATAAGACGTATGATGAGGGGATCATTATGGGGGGTAACGACCCCGGCCATGTCCTCCTCCGAGAACCAAATAAAGTCTCGGGCTTCTACCTTTGGTGTTTGGAGCAGTACAGGGGTTAAAGAAACAGAGAATACCTTCTGAGCTCGCTTCATCTCTCTAACTTGCCTCCGAACCTCGTTGCTGGATCTTGGGCCGCTCAGGCGCCCACTGATTGTGTGACAGACCGCCAGCCCTCCCGGGGGCGGTGGAGGCAGGGCGGGCTCAGCGGGCCCCGGGCGATCTCCCTCCCGAGGAGCCCGTGTCGGTATCACCTCGAACCTCCTTGGAGGCAAAATAAACTGATCCAAATGGCCTTGGGCGACCAAGTCCTCGAGGTGGTTCTTCAGAGCCCGACATCTATTGGTGTGATGCCCGGGGCTGCGATGAAAGGTGCACCGTCGTGAATTATCGGTTGAGCCGGGCTCCCCGACCTGCAGGGGGGGTGGATACTGAAAGAAAGGTTCGTTCCGAATCTGGTGGAAGATTTGCCCTGGCGAGTGGGTTAACACGGTGAAATCCCGCTCCCCGGGTCCCGGAGGCAGGCGCCAGTTCGCCGGCCTTCCAACGACCACCCGGGGGGCTTCCGCGGGCTGTACGACAGGAGCTGCGGGTGGTCTGGGCAAAGGTGCCACCTGTGGCGCCTCCCGCCTCTCCACGGCCTTAACGACGAGAGGTCGCAGAGCCGGAGGAGGTCGCTGCTCGACTGCCTTTCCCTTCCAGTCTAACACCGCATCTTTGAGCTTAATGTGCTGCTGGACAAGAGCGAATAGCTCGACGATCGTGCGGGGATCCTTGATTACCAGGGCGTCATGAAGCTTGCTTCCCTCGGGGAGGGTGTTCCGGAACGCGCTCACCGTCGTGCGATCTTGGCCAACAGCGTCCTCCAGAGCGAGGTAGGCGCTTCGGAAGCGCGTCGCGAAGCTTCGAAGAGTTTCGCGGGCTCCCATGGACAAAGTGAAAAGGGACTCGATCCTCTTAGGGGGCTGTCTATTGCACCGATATTGCTCCAGAAACAACCTGGAGAGAGTTAGGAAGTCTGGAATGGTGCCCGACGGCAACTTGTGGAACCAATTTAACGCCGAGCCCGTCAAGCTGCTCGGGAAAGCCCGGCACAGAACATGATCTTGGTCCCAGAAGAATAACAGCTTCCGGTAAGCCAATAGGTGGTCGACTGGATCTTGCGATCCATCGAACAGTACAAACTTAGGCGGGGTCCAATGGTGAGGAAAACCTCCTTGGTGCACCTCGCTTGTGAAGGGCGAGCTACCCCCGTGGGCGGCGAGGTCCTCCAGCAGGTCCACCGTCGCGTTAGGTCGCTGCCAGTGCCCGGGGAAAACTCCCAGAGGCTGCTGCGCAGGTCCTAGGCGGCCGTGCACGCTCCCTCGAGGGAGGTTCGGATCCGCCCTGCGGCGACCCTCGGGGGCTACCGCTCGGCGGCCTCCTCGCTGTTCGCCCGTAGATTCCTTCATCGTGGCGGTTGGTCTGTGGGAGGCCGTTGCCTCTCGAGCTTCGGAAGGTATAGCCACTGCGGGCTCTTTCTCTCATCGCCAATGGCGCGGGTCACGATCCCGCTCTAGAGACCTTGCCTCCGACACGTTAGAATCGGCGCTCCGGCTACGGCGGCGAGGGATGGTCGCCCGCGAGGTCGCCTAGTTGCTAGACCGCTGGGTTACTAGCTTCTGTAGCCTCGTAAGCGGGGTTTCCGGCACCCCGTGCACGGCCGCTCTCTCGACCGGGGGCTCCGAACGGGAAACCTGCCGAGCCGGAATGGTCGTGGGCGGATGCGATGTTGAAGCTGGTGGTCGCACCGGAGGTGCCGTATTCGCCGGCCCGGAGCGTCGGCTGGCCGCCGGAACCTGACGCATTCGCGTCAGCTCCTACATCATGGCCCGCTGGGTGGCCAAGATCTCCAACAGGAGCTGGTCACTCAGCGGGACAGGGGGCTGGGGGGTCTCAACAGGAGGTTCGCTACGCGCAGACCTCACACGGGTCCTTGGTCGCCTGCGTCCCCTTGTCGCCGGAGCCATCTTTGGGGTCACGAGAGCCGACGGCGTTCAACCGCGTGGTCGTGGGCGTTCTCGCCGGAACCAGTCGAAAGATCCCACAGACGGCGCCAAATGTTCAGGGGATTTTTTCGCTGGTCCGGACGGGCTGCCTGCAAGACAAAGAAAAAGCGTTAGAACGGCTGGCTCCCTTCGGAGCACAGACCCTCCGACGCTCAAGTCAGCCTCAATTGCACAACGGTGAGCTTTAGTGGACCAAAGTGGAAGGGAATAGGGTTTCCAACCTGTACTATGGAGCCTGGGGGTGAACATTTATAGCAATCGATGGCCTACCATGGCCCGACACGTGGAGATTCTTCCAGAGCCTTCTAGACCCCCACGATCCGGCTCGTGTGGGTCTCTGACAGTCCTTGGTACTCACGCCCTGACATTCTTTGTCGCCGAGCTTGCCAAGCGGTTTGAGTGGGGGAGAGCATCTTTCTTTCACTACCAGGTGGCTATTCTGGAATGTTCAAGTCTGGGAGGTCTCGAACTGATTTGAGCGGGCTTCCGTGGACCACGTTTGCCCACGTAGCCTTTGTGGGGTTTCGACTCCTGGCATCCTTTCATACATTGTGGGCGACCTCCGGTGGGGAGCTAAGGCGAGCTCGCCCTCCATTGCTCTGCCTTCTCTTCCACATCTATCGAGAGTCGGACCTCGCGGGAGCGACCTCTTTGATAAACTAGGGCGTTCTGGCGAGATCGGGTGAGCTCCTGAGCGAGCTTGGGCGAGCTCCTGCGCGAGCTAGGGGCGTTTGTGGTGCCGGTATCTTCGTTATGCATGACGGTCTAACTCCCGCTACCACTGCAAGCGAATTCTCGCGCGGGCTTGGCGAGCTCCTGAGCGAGCTTAGGCGTGCTCCTGAGCGAGCTCAGGTGAGCTCCTGGGCGAGCTTGGCGAGCTCCTGAGCGAGCTTAGGTGAGCTCCTGGGCGAGCTCAGGCGAGATCCAGCGAGCTTAGACGAGCTCCTAAGAGTGCTCTTGGCCTAGGCCCCTTCAGCCCAATGTGGATCTCGCTCCCTGTCAAGGTGATTCGGCGAGCACGGGGGGGGGGGGCGAACTCCAGGGCAGATTTCAGCTACCCCCAACACGATCAATTCTAATTCATTCGTATGATCCATTCTAATTAATTCGTATGATCCATTCTAATTCATTCGTACGATCCATTCTAATTCATTCATACAATCCATTCTAATTAATTCGCACGAATGTATCCATTCTAATTCATTCGTATGATCCATTCTTATTTATTCGCACGATCCAGTCTAATGGATTCGCACGATCCATTCTAATTCATTCGCACGAATGTATCCATTCTAATTCATTCATGCGATCCATTCTAATTCATTCGTACGATCCATTCTAATTCATTCGCACAAATGTATCCATTCTAATTCATTCGTACGATCCATTCTAATTCATTCATACGATCAGTTCTAATTCATTCACAAAATCTATTCTAATTCATTCATACGATCCATTCTAATTCATTCGTACGATCCATTCTAATTCTTTCACACGATCCATTCTAATTCATTCGTACGATCCATTCTAATTCATTCGCACGATCCATTCTAATTCATTCATACGATCCATTCTAATTCATTCGTACGATCCATTCTAATTCATTCGCACAAATATATCCATTCTAATTCATTCGTACGATCCATTCTAATTCATTCGCACGATCCATTCTAATTCATTCATACGATCCATTCTAATTCATTCGTACGATCCATTCTAATTCATTCGTATGATCCATTCTAATTAATTCGTATGATCCATTCTAATTCATTCGTACGATCCATTCTAATTCATTCAGACAATCCATTCTAATTCATTCGCAAGAATATATCCATTCTAATTAATTCGTACGATCTATTCTAATTCATTCGTATGATCTATTCTTATTCATTCGCACGATCCAGTCTAATTGATTCGCACGATCCATTCTAATTCATTCGCACGAATGTATCCATTCTAATTCATTCGTACGATCCATTCTAATTCATTAATATGATCCATTCTAATTCATTCGTACGATCCATTCTAATTCATATGCACAAAGGTATCCATTCTAATTCATTCGCACGAAAGAATTAGAATGGATTGTATGAAAGAATTAGAATGGATCGTGCGAATGAATTAGAATGGATCGTACGAAGGAATTAGAATGGATCGTACGAAAGAATTAGAATGAATCGTACGAATGAGTAAGAATGGATCGTACGAATGAATTAGAATGGATCGTACGAATAAATTAGAATGGATACATTCGTCCGAATGAATTAGAATGGATCATACGAATGAGTAAGAATGGATCGTACGAATGAAATAGAATAGATTGTACGAATGAATTAGAATGGATCCTACGAATGAATTAGAATGGATCTGACGAATGAATTAGAATGGATCGTACGAATGAATTAGAATGGATCATGCGAGTGAATTAGAATAGATACATTCGTGCGAATGAATTAGAATGGATCGGACGAATGAATTAGAATGGATCGTACGAATGAATTAGAATGGATAAAATGAATGAATTAGAATGGTTACATTCATGCGAATGAATTAGAATGGATCGTACGAATGGATTAGAATGGATTGTACGAATGGATTAGAATGGATACATTCGAGCGAATGAATTAGAATGGATCGTACGAATGAATTAGAATGGATCGTACGAATGGATTAGAATGGATCGTGCGAATGAATTAGAATGGATCGTACGAATGAATTAGAATGGATACATTCGTGCGAATGAATTAGAATGGATCGGACGAATGAATTAGAATGGATCGTACGAATGAATTAGAATGGATCAAATGAATGAATTAGAATGGTTACATTCATGCGAATGAATTAGAATGGATCGTACGAATAAATTAGAATGGATACATTCGTCCGAATGAATTAGAATGGATCGTACGAATGAATTAGAATGGATCGTGCGAATGAATTAGAATGGATCGTGCGAATGAATTAGAATAGATCGTGCGAATGAATTAGAATGGATCGTACGAATGAATTAGAAATGATCGTGCGAATGAATTAGAATGGATCGTACGAATGAATTAGAATGGATCGTGTGAAAGAATTAGAATGGATCGTACGAATGAATTAGAATGGATCGTACGAATGAATTCGAATGGATACCATTGTGCATATGAATTAGAATGGATCGTACGAATCAATTAGAATGGATCATATTAATGAATTAGAATGGATCGTACGAATGAATTAGAATGGATACATTCATGCGAATGAATTAGAATGGATCGTGCGAATCAATTAGACTGGATCGTGCGAAAGAATAAGAATAGATCATACGAATGAATTAGAATGGATCGTACGAATTAATTAGAATGGATACATTTGTGCGAATGAATTAGAATGGATTGTATGAATGAATTAGAATGGATCGTACGAATGAATTAGAATGGATCATACGAATTAATTAGAATAGATCATACGAATGAATTAGAATGGATCGTACGAATGAATTAGAATGGATCGTACGAATGAATTAGAATGGATCGTGCAAATGAATTAGAATGGATCGTACGAATGAATTAGAATGGATACATTTGTGCGAATAAATTAGAATGGATCGTACGACTGAATTAGAATGGATCGTATGAATGAATTAGAATGGATCGTACGAATGAATTAGAATGGATCGTGCGAATGAATTAGAATGGATCGTACGAATGAATTAGAATGGATCGTGTGAAAGAATTAGAATGGATCGTACGAATGAATTTGAATGGATACATTTGTGCGAATGAATTAGAATGGATCGGACGAATGAATTAGAATGGATCGTACGAATGAATTAGAATGGATCGTGCGAATGAAATAGAATGGATCGTTCGAATGAATTAGAATGGATCGTACGAATGAACTAGAATGGGTAAATTCGTGCGAATGAATTAGAATGGATCGTACGAATGAATTAGAATGGATCGTACGAATGAATTAGAATGGATCTTATGAATGAATTAGAATGGATCGTACGAATGAATTAGAATGGATACATTTGTGCGAATGAATTAGAATGGATCGGACGAATGAATTAGAATGGATCATACGAATGAATTAGAATGGATCGTACGAATGAATTTGAATGGATCGTACGAATAAATTAGAATGGATACATTCGTCCGAATGAATTAGAATGGATCATACGAATGAGTAAGAATGGATCGTACGAATGAAATAGAATAGATCGTATGAGTGAATTAGAATGGATTGTATGAATGAATTAGAATGAATCTTATGAATGAATTAGAATAGATCGTGCGAATGAATTCGAATGGATCGTACGAATTCATTCTAATTCATTCATACAATCCATTCTAATTCTTTTACACGATCTATTCTAATTCATTCGAATGATCCAATCTAATTCATTCGTACGATCGATTCTAATTCATTCGCACTATCCATTCTAATTCATTCGTACGATCCATTCTAATTCATTCGTATGATCCATTCTAATTTATTCATTTAAATATATCCATTCTAATTCATTCCGTACGATCCATTCTAATTCATTCGTACCTCCATTCTAATTCATTCGTTCGAATGTATCCATTCTAATTCATTCGTACGATCCATTCTAATTCATTCGCACGAATGTATCCATTCTAGTTCATTCGTACGATCCATTCTAATTCATTCGTACGATCCATTCTAATTCATTCGCACCATCCATTCTAATTCATTCGTACGATCAATTCTAATTCATTCGCACAAATGTATCCATTCTAATTCATTCGTACGATCCATTCTAATTCATTCATACGATCCATTCTAATTCATTCATACAATTCATTCTAATTCTTTCACACGATCCATTCTAATTCATTCGTAGGATCCATTCTAATTCATTCGTACAATGAGTAAGAATGGATCGTACGAATGAAATAGAATGGATTGTACGAATGATTTAGAATGGATACATTCGTGCGAATGAATTAGAATGGATTGTGCGAATGAATTAGAATGGATCGTACGAATGAATTAGAATGGATCGTGTGAAAGAATTAGAATGGATTGCATGAATGAATTAGAATAGATTGTATGAATGAATTAGAATGGATCGTACGAAGGAATTAGAATGGATCGTACGAATGAATTAGAATGGATCGTACGAATGAATTAGAATGGATCGTGTGAAAGAATTAGAATGGATCGTACGAATGAATTAGAATGGATCGTGCGAATGAATTAGAATGGATCGTACGAATGAATTAGAATGGATCGTGCTAATGAATTAGAATTGATCGAATGAATGAATTAGCATGGATCGTGCATTCGTATGATCCATTCTAATTCATTCGTAAGATCCATTCTAATTCATTCGTACGATCCATTCTAATTCATTCGTACGATCCATTCTAATTCATTCGCACGAATGTATCCATTCTAGTTCATTCGTACGATCCATTCTAATTCATTCGTACGATCCATTCTAATTCATTCATACGATCTATTCTAATTCATTCATACAATCCATTCTAATTATTTCACACGATCCATTCTAATTCATTCGTACGATCCATTCTAATTCATTCGCACAATCCATTCTAATTCATTCGTACGATCCATTCTAATTCCTTCGTACGATCCATTCTAATTCATACGTACAATCCATTCTAATTCATTCATACAATCCATTCTAATTCTTTCACACGATCCATTCTAATTCATTCGTACGATCCATTCTAATTCATTCGTGCAATCCATTCTATTTCATTCGTACGATCCATTCTTACTTATTCGTACGATCCATTCTAATTCATTCACACTAATGTATCCATTCGTACGAATGAATTAGAATTGATTGTACGAATGAATTAGAATGGATCGTGCGAATGAATTAGAATGGATCGTACGAATGAATTAGAATGGATCGTACGAATGAATTAGAATAGATCGTACGAATGAATTAGAATGGATCGTACGAAGGAATTAGAATGGATCGTACGAATGAATTAGACTGGATCGTAAGAATGAATTAGAATGGATACATTTGTGCGAATGAATCTAAATGGATTGTATGAATGAATTAGAATGGATCGTACGAATGAATTAGAATGGATCGTACGAATGAATTAGAATAGATCGTACGAATGAATTAGAATGGATCGTACGAAGGAATTAGAATGGATCGTACGAAAGAATTAGACTGGATTTGTACGAATGAATTAGACTGGATCGTACGAAGGAATTAGAATGGATCGTACGAAGGAATTAGAATGGATCGTACGAATGAATTAGAATGTATCGTACGAATGAATTAGAATAGATCGTACGAATGAATTAGAATGGATCGTACGAAGGAATTAGAATGGATCGTACGAATGAATTAGACTGGATTTGTACGAATTTATTAGACTGGATTCGTACGAATGAATTAGAATAGATTGTACGAATGAATTAGAATGGATCGTACGAATGAATTAGAATGGATCGTACGAATGAATTAGAATGGATCGTACGAATGAATTAGAATGGATCGTACGAATGAATTAGAATAGATCGTACGAATGAATTAGAATGGATCGTACGAAGGAATTAGAATGGATCGTACGAATGAATTAGACTGGATTTGTACGAATGAATTAGACTGGATCGTACGAAGGAATTTGAATGGATACATTTGTGCGAATGAATCTAAATGGATTGTATGAATGAATTACAATGGATCGTATGAATGAATTAGAATGGATCGTAAGAATGAATTAGAATAGTTCATACGAATGAATTAGAATGAATCGTATGAATGAATTAGAATGGTTACATTCGTGCGAATGAATTAGAATATATCGTACGAATGAATTAGAATGGATCGTACGAACAAATTAGAATGGATCATGGGAATGAATTAGAATGGATCGTACGAATGAATTAGAATGGATCCACCGAATGAGTTAGAATGGATCATACGAATGAATTAGAATGGATTGTACGAATGAATTAGAATGGATTGTGCGAATGAATTCGAATGGATCGTATGAATGAATAAGAATGGATCGTACGAATGAATTAGAATGAATCGTACGATCCATTCTAATTCAATCGTCCGATCCATTCTAATTCATTCGCGTGAATGTATCCATTCTAATTCATTCGTACAATCCATTCTATTTCATTCGTACGATCTATTCTTACTCATTCGTATGATCCATTCTAATTCATTCGTATGATCCATTCTAATTCATTCGTACGATCCATTCTAATTCATTCGTAGGATCCATTCTAATTCATTTGCACGATCCATTCTAATTCATTCATACGATCCATTCTAATTCATTCATACGATCCATTCTAATTCATTCCTACAATCCATTCTAATTCATTCGCCCGATCCATTCTAATTCATTCAAACGATCCATTCTATTCGAATGGATCATGCGATCCATTCGAATTCATTCGCACGATCCATTCTAATTCATTCATACGATCCATTCTAATTCATTCATACAATGCATTCTAATTCTTTCGCACGATCCATTCTAATTCATTCATACGATCCATTCTAATTCATTTGTACGATCCATTCTAATTCACTCATACGATCCATTCTAATACATTCATACGATCCATTCTAATTCATTTGCACGAATATATCCATTCTAATTCATTCGTATGATCCATTCTAATTCCTTCGTACGATCCATTCTAATTCATTCGTACGATCTATTCTAATTCATTCGTACGATCCATTCTAATTCATTCGTATGATCCATTCTAATTCCTTCATACGATCCATTCTAATTCATTCGTACGATCCATTCTAATTCATTCATACAATCCATTCTAATTCTTTCACACGATCCATTCTAATTCATTCGTACGATCCATTCGTACTATCCGTTCTAATTCACTCATACTATCCATTCTAATTCATTCATACGATCCATTCTAATTCATTTGCACAAAGGTATCCATTCTAATTCATTCGTACGATCCATTCTAATTCATTCACAAGAATGTATCCATTCGTACGAATGAATTAGAATAGATTGTACGAATGAATTAGAATGGATCGTACGAAGGAATTAGAATGGATCGTACGAATGAATTAGAATGGATCGTACGAATGAATTAGAATGGATCGTACGAATGAATTAGAATAGATCGTACGAATGAATTAGAAAGGATCGTACGAAGGAATTAGAATGGATCGTGCGAATGAATTAGAATGGATCGTACGAATGAATTAGAATGGATCGTACGAATGAACTAGAATGGATACATTCGTGCGAATGAATTAGAATGGATCGTACGAATGAATTAGAATGGATCGTACGAATGAAGTAGAATGGATCGTATGAATGGATTAGAATGGATCATACGAATGAATTAGAATAGATCGTGCGAAGGAATTAGAATGGATCGAACGAATGAATTAGAATGGATATATTCGAGCGAATAAATTAGAATAGATCGTAGGAATGAATTAGAATGGATCATACGAATGAATTAGAATGGATCGTACGAACGAATTAGAATGGATCGTACGAACGAATTAGAATGGATCATATGAACGAATTAGAATGGATCGTACGAATGAATTAGAATGGATACATTCGAGCGAATGAATTAGAATGGATCGTACGAATGAATTAGAATAGGTCATAGGAATGAATTAGAATGAATCGTGCAAATGAATTAGAATGGATACATTCGTGCGAATGAATTAGAATGGATCGTGCGAATGAATTAGAATGGATCGTACGAATGAATTAGAATGGATATATTTGAATGAATAAATTAGAATGGATCATACGAATGAATTAGAATGGATCATACAAATGAATTAGAATTGATAGTGCGAATGAATTAGAATGGATCGTACGAATGAATTAGAATGGACACATTTGTGCGAATGAATTAGAATGGATAATACGAATGAGTAAGAATGGATCGTACGAATGAAATAGAATGGATTATACAAATGAATTAGAATGGATACATTCGTGCGAATGAATTAGAATGGATCGTATGTACGAATGAATTAGAATGGATACATTCGTGCGAATGAATTAGAATGGATCGTACGAATGAATTAGAATGGATCGTGCGAATGAATTAGAATGGATTGTATGAATGAATTAGAATTGATCGTACGAATAAACTAGAATGGATACATTCGTGCGAATGAATTAGAATGGATCGTACGAATGAATTAGAATGGATCTTACGAATGAATTAGAATGGATCGTATGAATGGTTTAGATTGGATACATTCGTGCGAATGAATTAGAATGGATCGGACGAATGAATTAGAATGGATCGTACGAATGAATTAGAATGGATCAAATGAATGAATTAGAATGGTTACATTCATGCGAATGAATTAGAATGGATCGTACGAATGGATTAGAATGGATCGTACGAATGGATTAGAATGGATACATTCGTGCGAATGAATTAGAATGGATTATACGAATGAGTAAGAATGGATCGTACAAATGAAATAGAATGGATTGTACGAATAAATTAGAATGGATCGTGCGAATGAATTTGAATGGATCGTAAGAATGAATTAGAATGGATCGTGCTAATGAATTAGAATTGATCGTACGAATGAAATAGAATGGATTGTACGAATGATTTAGAATGGATCGTACGAATAAATTAGAATGGATCGTACGAATGAATTTGAATGGATCATACGAATGAGTAAGAATGGATGGTACGAATGAAATAGAATGGATTGTACGAATGAATTAGAATGGATTCGTACGAATGAATTAGAATGGATACATTCGTGCGAATGAATTAGAATGGATCGTACCAATGAGTAAGAATGGATCGTACGAATGAAATAGAATGGATTGTGCGAATGAATTAGAATGGATCGTACGAATGAATTAGAATGGATCGTACGAATGAATTAGAATGGATACATTCGTGCGAATGAATTAGAATGGATACATTCGTGCGAAAGAATTAGAATAGATCGTATGAATGAATTAGAATGGATCCTATGAATGAATTAGAATGGATCGTGCGAATGAATTAGAATGGATCATACGAATGAATTAGAATGGATCATGCTAATGAATTAGAATTGATCGAACGAATGAATTAGCATGGATCGTGCTAATGAATTAGAATGGAACGTACGAATGAATTAGAATGGATCGTGTGAAAGAATTAGAATGGATTGTATGAATGAATTAGAATGAATTCGTACGATCCATTCGAATTCATTCACACGATCCATTCTAATTCATTCATACGATCCATTCTAATTCATTCATACAATCCATTCTAATTCTTTCACATGATCCATTCTAATTCATTCGTAGGATCCATTCTAATTCATTCGTACAATCTATTCTATTTCATTCGTACGATCCATTCTTACTCATTCGTATGATCCATTCTAATTTATTCGGACGAATATATCCATTCTAATTTATTCGTACGATCCATTCTAATTCATTCGTATGATCCATTCTAATTCATTCGTACGATCCATTCTAATTCATTCGACCGATCCATTCTAATTCATTCGCACGAATGTATCCATTCTAATTCATTCGTATGATCCATTCTAATTCATTCGTACGATCCATTCTAATTCATTCGTAAGATCCATTCTAATTCATTCGTACGATCCATTCTAATTCATTCGTACGATCCATTCTAATTCATTCGCACGAATGTATCCATTCTAGTTCATTCGTACGATCCATTCTAATTCATTCATACAATCCATTCTAATTCATTCGCACGAATGTATCCATTCTAATTCATTTGTACGATCAGTTCTAATTCATTCACAAAATCTATTCTAATTCATTCATACGATCCATTCTAATTCATTCACACGAATGTATCCATTCTAATTCATTCATACGATCCATTCAAATTCATTCGTACGATCCATTCTAATTCACTCATACGATCCATTCTAATACATTCATACGATCCATTCTAATTCATTTGCACGAATATATCCATTCTAATTCATTCGTACGATCCTTTCTAATTCCTTCGTACGATCCATTCTAATTCAATCGTACGATCCATTCTAATTCATTCGTACGATCCATTCTAATTCATTCGTACGATCCATTCTAATTCCTTCGTACGATCCATTCTAATTCATTTGTACGATCCATTCTAATTCATTCATACAATCCATTCTGATTCTTTCACACGATCCATTCTAATTCATTCGTACGATCCATTCTAATTCATTCGTGCAATCCATTCTATTTCATTCGTACGATCCATTCTTACTCATTCATACGATCCATTCTAATTCATTCACACGAATGTATCCATTCATACGAATGCATTAGAATAGATTGTACGAATGAATTAGAATGGATCGTACGAATGAATTAGAATGGATCGTACGAAGGAATTAGAATGGATCGTACGAATGAATTAGAATGGATCGTACGAATGAATTAGAATAGATCGTACAAATGAATTAGAATGGATCGTACGAAGGAATTAGAATGGATCGTACGAATAAATTAGACTGGATCGTACGAATGAATTTGAATGGATACATTTGTGCGAATGAATCTAAATGGATTGTATGAATGAATTACAATGGATCGTACGAATGAATTAGAATGGATCGTACGAATGAATTAGAATAGCACATACGAATGAATTAAAATGAATCGTATGAATGAATTAGAATGGTTACATTCGTGCGAATGAATTAGAATAGATCGTACGAATGAATTAGAATGGATCGTAAGAATAAATTAGAATGGATCGTGGGAATGAATTAGAATGGATCGTACGAATGAATTAGAATGGATCCACCGAATGAGTTAGAATGGATCATACGAATGAATTAGAATGGATTGTACGAATGAATTAGAATGGATTGTGCGAATGAATTAGAATGGATCGTATGAATGAATAAGAATGGATCGTACGAATGAATTAGAATGGATCGTGCGAATGAATTAGCATGAATCGTACGAATGTATTAGAATGGATCGTACGAATGAATTAGAATGAATCGTACGATCCATTCTAATTCAATCGTCCGATCCATTCTAATTCATTCGCATGAATGTATCCATTCTAATTCATTCGTACAATCCATTCTATTTCATTCGTACGATCCATTCTTACTCATTCGTATGATCCATTCTAATTCATTCGTATGATCCATTCTAATTCATTCGTACGATCCATTCTAATTCATTCGTACGATCCATTCTAATTCATTCGCACGATCCATTCTAATTCATTCATACGATCCACTCTAATTCATTCATACGATCCATTCTAATTCATTCCTACAATCCATTCTAATTCATTCGCCCGATCCATTCTAATTCATTCATACGATCCATTCTATTCGAATGGGTCATGCGATCCATTCGAATTCATTCGCACGATCCTTTCTAATTCATTCATACGATCCATTCTAATTCATTCATACAATGCATTCTAGTTCTTTCGCACGATCCATTCTAATTCATTCATACGATCCATTCTAATTCATTCGTACGATCCATTCTAATTCACTCATATGATCCATTCTAATACATTCATACGATCAATTCTTATTCATTTGCACGAATATATCCATTCTAATTCATTCGTACGATCCATTCTAATTCCTTCGTACGATCCATTCTAATTCATTCGTACGATCTATTCTAATTCATTCGTACGATCCATTCTAATTCATTCGTACGATCCATTCTAATTCCTTCGTACGATCCATTCTAATTCATTCGTACGATCCATTCTAATTCATTCATACAATCCATTCTAATTCTTTCACACGATCCATTCTAATTCATTCGTACGATCCATTCTAATTCATTCGTGCAATCCATTCTATTTTATTCGTACGATCCATTCTTACTCATTCGTACGATCCATTCTAATTCATTCGTACGATCCATTCTAATTCATTCATACGATCTATTCTAATTCATTCATACAATCCATTCTAATTCTTTCACACGATCCATTCTAATTCATTCGTACGATCCATTCTAATTCATTCGCACAATCCATTCTATTTCTTTCGTACGATCCATTCTTACTCATTGGTACGATCCATTCTAATTCATTCGCATGAATGTATCCATTCTAATTCATTCGTACGAATCCATTCTAATTCATTCGTACAATCTATTCTATTTTATTCGTACGATCCATTCTTACTCATTCGTATGATCCATTCTAATTCATTCGGACGAATGTATCCATTCTAATTTATTCGTACGATCCATTGTAATTCATTCGTACGATCCATTCTAATTCATTTGTACGATCCATTCTAATTCATTCGTCCGATCCATTCTAATTCGTTCGCACGAATGTATCCATTCTAATTCATTCGTACGATCCATTCTAATTCATTCGTACGATCCATTCTAATTCATTCGTAAGATCCATTCTAATTCATTCGTAAGATCCATTCTAATTCATTCGCACGAATGTATCCATTCTAGTTCATTCGTATGATCCATTCTAATTCATTCGTACGATCCATTCTAATTCATTCGCACGATCCATTCTAATTCATTCGTATGATCCATTCTAATTCATTCATACGATCCATTCTAATTCATTCGTACGATCCATTCTAATTCATTCGCACAAATGTATCTATTCTAATTCATTCGTACGATCCATTCTAATTCATTCGCACGATCCATTCTAATTCATTCGTACGATCCATTCTAATTCTTTCACACGATCCATTCTAATTCATTCGTACGATCCATTCTAATTCATTCGCACGATCCATTCTAATTCATTCGTACGATCCATTCTAATTCATTCATACGATCCATTCTAATTCATTCATACGATCTATTCTAATTCATTCGCACAAAAGTATCCATTCTAATTTATTCGTACGATCCGTTCTAATTCATTCGCACGAACCATTCTAATTCATTCGTACGATCCATTCTACTTCATTCGTACGATCCATTCTAATTCATTCGTATGATCCATTCTAATTAATTCATATGATCCATTCTAATTCATTCGTACGATCCATTCTAATTCATTCATACAATCCATTCTAATTCATTCGCACGAATGTATCCATTCTAATTAATTCGTACCATCCATTCTAATACATTTTTATGAACTATTCTTCTTCATTCGCACGATCCAGTCTAATTGATTCGCACGATCCATTCTAATTCATTCGCACGATCCATTCTAATTCATTCATATGATCCATTCTAATTCATTCGTACGATCCATTCTAATTCCTTCGTACGATCCATTCTAATTCATTCGTACGATCTATTCTAATTCATTCGTACGATCCATTCTAATTCATTCGCACGATCCATTCTAATTCATTCATAGGATCCATTCTAATTCATTCATACGATCTATTCTAATTCTTTCGCACGAATGTATACATTCTAATTCATTCGCACGAATGTATCCATTCTAATTCATTCGTACGATCCATTCTAATTCATTCGTACGATCCATTCTAATTCATTCATACGATCTATTCTAATTCATTCATACAATCCATTCTAATTCTTTCACACGATCCATTCTAATTCATTTGTAGGATCCATTCTAATTCATTCGTACGATCCATTCTAATTCATTCATACAATCCATTCTAATTCATTTGCACGAATATATCCATTCTAATTAATTCGTACGATCCATTCTAATTCATTCGTAAGATCCATTCTTATTCATTCGCACGATCCAGTCTAATGGATTCGCACGATCCATTCTAATTCATTCGCACGAGTGTATCCATTCTAATTCATACGATCGTGTGAATGAATTAGAATGGATACATTCGTGCGAATGAATTAGAATGGATCATACGAATGAGTAAGAATGGATCGTACGAATGAAATAGAATGGATTGTACGAATGAATTAGAATGGATCGTACAAATGAATTAGAATGGATCGTACGAATGAATTAGAATGGATCCTACGAATGAATTAGAATGGATCGTGTGAAAGAATTAGAATGGATTATATGAATGAATTAGAATAGATCGTATGAATGAATTAGAATGGATCATACGAATGAATTAGAATGGATCGTACGAATGAATTAGAATGGATACATTCGTGCGAATGAATTAGAATGGATACATTCGTGCGAAAGAATTAGAATAGATCGTATGAATGAATTAGAATGGATCCTATGAATGAATTAGAATAGATCGTGCGAATGAATTAGAATGGATCGTACGAATGAATTAGAATAGATCGTACGAATGAATTAGAATGGATCGTACGAAGGAATTAGAATGGATCGTACGAATGAATTAAAATGGATACATTCGTGCGAATGAATTAGAATGGATCGTGCACGAATGTATCCATTCTAATTCATTCGTACGATCCATTCTAATTCATTAATATGATCCATTCTAATTCATTCGTACGATCCATTCTAATTCATATGCACAAAGGTATCCATTCTAATCCATTCGTAGGATCCATTCTAATCCATTCGTACGATCCATTCTAATTCATTCGCTCGAATATATCCATTCTAATCCATTCGTACGATCCATTCTAATCCATTCGTACGGTCCATTCTGTTTCATTCGCATGAATGTAACCATTCTAATTCATTCATTTGATCCATTCTAATTTATTCGTACGATCCATTCTAATTCATTCGTCCGATACATTCTAATTCATTCACACGAATGTATCCATTCTAATTCATTCATACGATCCATTCTAATTCATTCGTACGATCCATTCTAATTCATTCGCACAAATGTATCCATTCTAATTCATTCGTACGATCCATTCTAATTCATTCGCACGATCCATTCTAATTCATTCGTACGATCCATTCTAATTCGTTCACACGATCCATTCTAATTCATTCGTACGATCCATTCTAATACATTCATACGATCCATTCTAATTCATTTGCATGAATATATCCATTCTAATTCCTTCGTAAGATCCATTCTAATTCCTTCGTACGATCCATTCTACTTCATTCATACGATCTATTCCAATTCATTCGTACGATCCATTCTAATTCATTCGCACGATCCATTCTAATTCCTTCGTACGATCCATTCTAATTCATTTGTACGATCCATTCTAATTCATTCATATAATCCATTCTAATTCTTTCACACGATCATTTGCACGAATATATCCATTCTAATTCATTCGTGCGATCCATTCTAATTCCTTCGTACGATCCATTCTAATTCATTCGTACGATCTATTATAATTCATTCGTACGATCTATTCTAATTCTTTCACACGATCCATTCTAATTAATTCGTACGATCCATTCTAATTCATTCATGCAATCCATTCTATTTCATTCGTACGATCCATTCTTACTCATTCGTACGATCCATTCTAATTCATTCACACGAATGTATCCATTCGTACGAATGAATTAGAATAGATTGGACGAATGAATTAGAATGGATCGTACGAATGAATTAGAATGGATCGTACGAAGGAATTAGAATGGATCGTATGAATGAATTAGAATGGATCGTACGAATGAATTAGAATAGATCGTACGAATGAATTAGAATGGATCGTACGAAGGAATTAGAATGGATCGTACAAATGAATTAGAATGGATATATTCGTGCAAATGAATTAGAATGGATCGTATGAATGTATTAGAATGGATCGTATGAGTGAATTAGAATGGATCGTACGAATGAATTAGAATGGATCGTACGAATGAATTAGAATGGATTGTATGAATGAATTAGAATGGATCGTACGAATGAATTAGAATGGATCATACGAATTAATTAGAATGGATACATTCGTGCGAATGAATTAGAATGGATTGTGCGAATGAATAAGAACAGATCGTGTGAATGAATTAGAATGGATCGTACGAATGAATTAGAATGGATCGTGCGAATGAATTAGAATGGATCGTACGAATGAATTAGAATGGATACATTCGTGCGAATGAATTAGAATGGATTGTGCGAATGAATAAGAACAGATCGTGTGAATGAATTAGAATGGATCGTACGAATGAATTAGAATGGATCGTGCAAATGAATTAGAATGGATCGTACGAATGAATTAGAATGGAAACATTTGTGCGAATGAATTAGAATGGATCGTACGAATGAATTAGAATGGATCGTATGAATGAATTAGAATGGATCGTACGAATGAATTAGAATGGATCGTATGAATGAATTAGAATGGATCGTACGAATGAATTAGAATGGATCGTGCGAATGAACTAGAATGGATCGTACGAATGAATTAGAATGGATCGTGTGAAAGAATTAGAATGGATCGTACGAATGAATTAGAATGGATCGTGCGAATGAATTAGAATGGATCGTACGAATGAATTAGAATGGATACATTTGTGCGAATGAATTAGAATGGATCGTACGAATGAATTAGAATGGATACATTTGTGCGAATGAATTAGAATGGATCGTACGAATGAATTAGAATGGATCGTGCGAATGAATTAGAATGGATCGTACAAATGAATTAGAATCGATCATACGAATGAACTAGAATGGATACATTCGTGCGAATGAATTAGAATGGATCGTACGAATGAATTAGAATGGATCTTACGAAAGAATTAGAATGGATCGTACGAATGAATTAAAATGGATCGTACGAATGAATTAGAATGGATCTTACGAATGAATTAGAATTTATCGTACGAATAAATTAGAATGGATCGTATGAATGGTTTAGAATGGATATATTCGTGCGAATGAATTAGAATGGATCGGACGAATGAATTAGAATGGATCGTACGAATGAATTAGAATGGATCAAATGAATGAATTAGAATGGTTACATTCATGCGAATGAATTAGAATGGATCGTACGAATGGATTAGAATGGATACATTCATTCGTACGATCCATTCTAATTCATTCGTACGATCCATTCTAATTTATTCGCACGAATGTATCCATTCTAGTTCATTCGTAAGATCCATTCTAATTCATTCGTACGATCCATTCTAATCCATTCGTACGATCCATTCTAATTCATTCATACGATCCATTCTAATTCATTCATACAATCCATTCTAATTCTTTCACACGATCCATTCTAATTCATTCGTAAGATCCATTCTAATTCATTCGTACAATCTATTCTATTTCATTCGTACGATCCATTCTTACTCATTCGTATGATCCATTCTAATTCATTAGGACGAATGTATCCATTCTAATTTATTCGTACGATCCATTCTAATTCATTCGTACGATCCATTCTAATTCATTCGTACGATCCATTCTTACTCATTCGTATGATCCATTCTAATTCATTCGTACGATCCATTCTAATTAGAATGGATCGTACGAATGAATTAGAATGGATCGTGTGAAAGAATTAGAATGGATTGTATGAATGAATTAGAATGGATCATATGAATGAATTAGAATGGATACATTCGTGCGAATGAATTAGAATGGATCGTACGAATGAATTAGAATGGATCGTACGAATGAATTAGAATGGATTGTATAAATGAATTAGAATGGATCGTACGAATGAACTAGAATGGATATATTCGTGCGAATGAATTAGAATGGATCGTACGAATGAATTAGAATGGATCGTGTGAAAGAATTAGAATGGATCGTACGAATGAATTAGAATGGATCGTGCGAATGAATTAGAATGGATCGTACGAATGAATTAGAATGTATACATTTGTGCGAATGAATTAGAGTGGATCGTACGAATGAATTAGAATGGATCGTACGAATGAATTAGAATGGATCGTACGCACGAATGTATCCATTCTAGTTCATTCGTACGATCCATTCTAATTCATTCGTACGATCCATTCTAATTCATTCGCACGATCCATTCTAATTCATTCGTACGATCAATTCTAATTCATTCGCATGAATGTATCCATTCTAATTCATTCGTACGATCCATTCTAATTCATTCGTACGATCTATTCTATTTCATTCGTACGAATGTATCCATTCTAATTCATTCATATGATCCATTCTAATTCATTCGTACGATCCATTCTAATTCATTCATACAATCTATTCTATTTCATTCGTACGATCCATTCTTACTCATTTGTATGATCAATTCTAATTCATTCGCACGAAAGTATCCATTCTAATTCATTCGTACGAATCCATTCTAATTCATTCGTACAATCCATTCTATTTCATTCGTACGATCCATTCTTACTCATTCGTACGATCCATTCTAATTCATTCGTAAGATCTATTCTAATTCATTCGTTCGATCCATTCTAATTCATTCGCACGATCCATTCTAATTCATTCATACAATCCATTCTAATTCATTCCGTACGATCCATTCTAATTCATTCGCTCGAATGTATCCATTCTAATCCATTCGTACGATCCATTCTAATCCATTCGTACGATCCATTCTAATTCATTCGCATGAATGTAACCATTCTAATTCATTCATTTGATCCATTCTAATTCATTCGTACGATCCATTCTAATTCATTAGCACGATCCATGCTAATTCATTCGTTCGATCAATTCTAATTCATTAGCACGATCCATTCTAATTCATTCGTACAATCCATTCTAATTCATTCGCATGATCCATTCTAATTCATTCATAGGATCCATTCTAATTCATTCATACGATCTATTCTAATTCTTTCGCACGAATGTATGCATTCTAATTCATTCGCACGAATGTATCCATTCTAATTCATTCGTACGAATCCATTCTAATTCATTCGTACAATCTATTCTATTTCATTCGTACGATCCATTCTAGTTCATTCGTACGATCCATTCTAATTCATTCGTACGATCCATTCTAATTCATTCGTATGATCCATTCTATTTAATTCGTATGATCCATTCTAATTCATTCGTACGATCCATTCTAATTCATTCATACAATCCATTCTAATTCATTCGCACGATTGTATCCATTCTAATTAATTCGTACGATCCATTCTAATTCATTCGTATGATCCATTCTTATTCATTCGCACGATCCAGTCTAATGGATTCGCACGATCCATTCTAATTCATTCGCACGAATGTATCCATTCTTATTCATTCATACGATCCATTCTAATTCATTCGTACGATCCATTCTAATTTATTCGCACAAATGTATCCATTCTAATTCATTCGTACGATCCATTCTAATTCATTAGTACGATCAGTTCTAATTCATTCACAAAATCTATTCTAATTCATTCATACGATCCATTCTAATTCATTCGCACGATCCATTCTAATTCATTCGTACGATCCATTCTAATTCTTTCACACGATCCATTCTAATTCATTCGTACGATCCATTCTAATTCATTCGCACGATCCATTCTAATTCATTCGTACGATCCATTCTCATTCATTCGTACGATCCATTCTAATTCATTCGCACAAATGTATCCATTCTAATTCATTCGTACGATCCATTCTAATTCATTCGCATGATCCATTCTAATTCATTCGTACGATCCATTCTAATTTATTCGTACGATCCATTCTAATTCATTCGTATGATCCATTCTAATTAATTCGTATGATCCATTCTAATTCATTCGTACGATCCATTCTAAATCATTAATATGATCCATTCTAATTCATTCGTACGATCCATTCTAATTCATATGCACAAAGGTATGGATTATAATTCATTCGCACGAAAGAATTAGAATGGATTGTATGAAAGAAATAGAATGGATTGTATGAATGAATTAGAATGGATCGTACGAATGAATTAGAATGGATACATTCTTCCGAATGAATTAGAATGGATCATACGAATGAGTAAGAATGGATCGTACTAATGAAATAGAATGGATTGTGCGAATGAATTAGAATGGACCGTACGAATGAATTAGAATGGATACATTCGTGCGAATGAATTAGAATAGATCGGACGAATGAATTAGAATGGATCGTACGAATGAATTAGAATGGATCGTACGAATGAATTAGAATGGATCCTACGAATAAATTAGAATGGATACATTCGTCCGAATGAATTAGAATGGATCATACGAATGAGTAAGAATGGATCGTACGAATGAAATAAAATAGATTGTACGAATGAATTAGAATGGATCCTACGAATGAATTAGAATGGATCGTGTGAAAGAATTAGAATGGATTGTATGAATGAATTAGAATGGATCGTATGAATGAATTAGAATGGATCGTGCGAATGAATTAGAATGGATCGTACGAATGAATTATAATGGATACATTCGTGTGAATGAATTAGAATGGATCATACGAATGAGTAAGAATGGATCGTACGAATGAAATAGAATGGATTATACAAATGAATTAGAATGGATACATTCGTGCGAATGAATTAGAATGGATCGTATATACAAATGAATTAGAATGGATACATTCGTGCTAATGAATTAGAATGGATCGTACGAATGAATTAGAATGGATCGTGCGAATGAATTAGAATGGATCGTACGAATGAATTAGAATGGATCGTACGAATGAACTAGAATGGATACATTCGTGCGAATAAATTAGAATGGATCGTACGAATGAATTAGAATGGATCGTACGTACGATCCATTCTAATGGATACATTTGTGCAAATGAATCTAAACGGATTGTATGAATGAATTACAATGGATCGTACGAATGAATTAGAATGGATCGTACGAATGAATTAGAATCGATCAAATAAATGAATTAGAATGGTTACATTCATGCGAATGAATTAGAATGGATCGTATGAATGGATTAGAATGGATCGTATGAGTGAATTAGAATGGATACGAAGGAATTAGAATGGATCGTACGAAGGAATTAGAATGGATCATACGAATGAAATAGAATGGATCGTACAAAGGAATTAGAATGGATCGTACGAAGGAATTAGAATGCATTCGTACGATCCATTCGTACAATCCATTCTAATTCATTCATACGATCCATTCTATTTCATTCGCACGATCCATTCTAATTCTTTCGTACGATGCATTCTAATTCATTCGTACGATCCATTCTAATTCATTCATTTGATCCATTCTAATTCATTCATACGATCCATTCTAATTCATTCATCCGATCCATTCTAATTCATTCGCACGAATGTATCCATTCTAATTCATTCGTACGATCCATTCTAATTCATTCGCACGATCCATTCTAATTCCTTCGTACGATCCATTCTAATTCATTCATACAATCCATTCTAATTCTTTCACACGATCCATTCTAATTCATTTGTACGTTCCATTCTAATTCATTAGCACGATCCATGCTAATTTATTCGTTCGATCAATTCTAATTCATTAGCACGATCCATTCAAATTCATTCGCACAATCCATTCTAATTCATTCATAGGATCCATTCTAATTCATTCATACGATCTATTCTAATTCTTTCGCACGAATGTATCCATTCTAATTCATTCGCACGAATGTATCCATTCTAATTCATTCGTACGATCCATTCTAATTCATTCGTACGATCTATTCTAATTCATTCGTAAGATCCATTCTAATTCATTCGTACGATCCATTCTAATTCATTCGTACGATCCATTCTAATTCATTCGCACGAATGTATCCATTCTAGTTCATTCGTACAATCCATTCTAATTCATTCGTACGATCCATTCTAATTCATTCGCACGATCCATTCTAATTCATTCGTACGATCCATTCTAATTCATTCATACGATCCATTCTAATTCATTCGTATGATCCATTCTAATTCACTCATACAATCCATTCTAATACATTCATACGATCCATTCTAATTCATTTGCATGAATATATCCATTCTAATTCATTCGTACGATCCATTCTAATTCCTTCGTACGATCCATTCTAATTCATTCGTACGATCCATTCTAATTCATTTGTACGATCCAATCTAATTCAGGATCGTACGAATGAATTAGAATGGATAAAATCGTGCGAATGAATTAGAATTGATCGTACGAATGAATTAGAATGGATCGTGCGAATGAATTAGAATGGATCGTACGAATGAATTAGAATGGATCGTACGAATGAACTAGAATGGATACATTCGTGCGAATGAATTAGAATGGATCGTACGAATGAATTAGAATGGATCGTACGAATGAATTAGAATAGATCTTACGAATGAATTAGAATGGATCGTACGAATGAATTAGAATGGATCGTACGAATGAATTAGAATGGATACATTCGTGCGAATGAATTAGAATGGATCGGACGAATGAATTAGAATGGATCGTACGAATGAATTAGAATGGATCAAATGAATGAATTAGAATGGTTACATTCATGCGAATGAATTAGAATAGATCGTACGAATGGATTTGAATGGATCGTACGAATGGATTAGAATGGATACATTCGAGTAAATGAATTAGAATGGATCGTACGAATGAATTAGAATGGATCGTACGAATGGATTAGAATGGATCCTACGAATGGATTAGAATGGATACCTTTGTGCATATGAATTAGAATGGATCGTACGAATGAATTAGAATGGATCATATTAATGAATTAGAATGGATCGTACGAATGAATTAGAATGGATACATTCGTCCGAATGAATTAGAATGGATCGTGCGAATCAATTAGACTGGATCGTGCGAATAAATAAGAATAGATCATACGAATGAATTAGAATGGATCGTACGAATTAATTAGAATGGATACATTAGTGCGAATGAATTAGAATGGATTGTATGAATGAATTAGAATGGATCGTACGAATGAATTAGAATGGATCATACGAATTAATTAGAATGGATCATAGAATGGATCGTACGAATGAATTAGAATGGATCGTACGATTGAATTAGAATGGATACATTCGTGCGAATGAATTAGAATGGATTGTGCGAATGAATAAGAACATATCGTGCGAATGAATTGGAATGGATCGTACGAATAAATTAGAATGGATCGTGCGAATGAATTAGAATGGATCGTACGAATGAATTAGAATGGATACATTTTTGCGAATGAATTAGAATGGATCGTACGAATGAATTAGAATGGATCGTATGAATGAATTAGAATGGATCGTACGAATGAATTAGAATGGATCGTGCGAATGAATTAGAATGGATCGTACGAATGAATTAGAATGGATCGTACGAATGAACTAGAATGGATACATTCGTGCAAATGAATTAGAATGGATCATACGAATGAATTAGAATAGATCGTACGAATGAATTAGAATGGATCTTACGAATGAATTAGAATGGATCGTACGAATGAATTAGAATGGATCGTATGAATGAATTAGAATGGATACATTCGTGCGAATGAATTAGAATGGATCGGACGAATGAATTAGAATGGTCGTACGAATGAATTAGAATGGATCGTACGAATGAATTAGAATGGATCATACGAATAAATTAGAATGGATACATTCGTCCGAGTGAATTAGAATGGATCATACGAATGAGTAAGAATGGATCGTACGAATGAAATAGAATAGATTGTACGAATGAATTAGAATGGATCCTACGAATGAATTAGAATGGATCGTGTGAAAGAATTAGAATGGATTGTATGAATGAATTAGAATGGATCGTATGAATGAATTAGAATGGATCGTGTGAATGAATTCGAATGGATCGTACGAATTCATTCTAATTCATTCATACAATCCATTCTAATTCTTTCACATGATCTATTCTAATTCATTCGTAGGATCCATTCTAATTCATTCGTACAATCTATTCTATTTCATTCGTACAATCCATTCTTACTCATTCGTATGATCCATTCTAATTCATTCGGACGAATGTATCCATTCTAATTTATTCGTACGATCCGTTCTAATTCATTCGTACGATCCATTCTAATTTATTCGTACGATCCATTCTAATTCATTCGTCCGATCCATTCTAATTCATTCGCACGAATGTATCCATTCTAATTCATTTGTACGGTCCATTCTAATTCATTCGCACAATCCCTTCTATTTCATTCGTACGATCCATTCTTACTCATTCGTATGATCCATTATGGATACATTCGTGCGAATGAATTAGAATGGATCAGACGAATGAGTAAGAATGGATCGTACGAATGAAATAGAATTGATTGTGCGAATGAATTAGAATGGATCGTACGAATGAATTAGAATGGATCGTGTGAGAGAATTAGAATGGATTGTATGAATGAATTAGAATAGATCGTATGAATGAATTAGAATGGATCGTACGAATGAATTAGAATAGATCGTACGAATGAACTATAATGGATACATTCGTGCGAATGAATTAGAATGGATCGTACGAATGAATTAGAATGGATCGTACGAATGAATTAGAATGGATCTTACGAATGAATTAGAATGGATCGTACGAATGCACGATCCATGCGAATGAATTAGAATAGATCGTACGAATGAACTAGAATGGATACATTCGTGCGAATGAATTAGAATGGATCGTACGAATGCATTCTTATTCATTCGTACGATCCATTCTAATTCATTCGCACGATCCATTCTAATTCATTCATAGGATCCATTCTAATTCATTCATACGATCTATTCTAATTCTTTCGCACGAATGTATCCATTCTAATTCATTCGCACGAATGTATCCATTCTAATTCATTCGTACGATCCATTCTAATTCATTCGTACGATCCATTCTAATTCATTCGTACGATCCATTCTAATTAATTCGTATGATCCATTCTAATTCATTCGTACGATCCATTCTAATTCATTCATACAATCCATTCTAATTCATTTGTATGATCCATTCTAATTCACTCATACAATCCATTCTAATACATTCATACGATCCATTCTAATTCATTTGCACGAATATATCCATTCTAATTCATTCGTACGATCCATTCTAATTCGTTCGTACGATCCATTCTAATTCATTCGTACGATCTATTCTAATTCATTCGTACGATCCATTCTAATTTATTCGTACGAATGAATTAGAATGGATACATTTGGACGAATGAATTAGAATGGATACATTCTTGCGAAAGAATTAGAATAGATCGTATGAATGAATTAGAATGGATCCTATGAATGAATTAGAATGGATCGTGCGAATGAATTAGAATGGATCGTACGAATGAATTAGAATTGATCGTGCTAATGAATTAGAATTGATCGAACGAATGAATTAGAATGGATCGTGCTAATGAATTAGAATGGATCGTACGAATGAATTAGAATGGATCGTGTGAAAGAATTAGAATGGATTGTATGAATGAATTAGAATGGATCGTACGAATGAATTAGAATGGATCATACGAAGGAATTAGAATGGATCGTACGAATGAATTAGAATGGATCGTACGAATGAATTAGAATAGATCATACGAATGAATTAGAATGGATCGTACGAAGGAATTAGAATAGATCGTACGAATGAATTAGAATAGATACATTCGTGTGAATGAATTAGAATGGATCGTATGAATGAATTAGAATAGATTTTGTGAATGAATTAGAACTGATCGTACGAATGAATTAGAATGGATACATTCGTGCGAATGAATTAGAATGGATTGTATGAATGAATTAGAATGGATCCTATGAATGAATTAGAATGGATCGTACGAATGAATTAGAATGGATACATTCGTGCGAATGAATTAGAATTGATCGTACGAATGAATTAGAATGGATCGTGCGAATGAATTAGAATGGATCGTACGAATGAATTAGAATGGATATATTCGTGCGAATGAATTAGAATGGATACATTCGTGCGAAAGAATTAGAATAAATCGTATGAATGAATTAGAATGGATCCTATGAATGAATAAGAATGGATCGTGCGAATGAATTAGAATGGATCGTACGAATGAATTAGAATGGATCGTGCTAATGAATTTGAATTGATCGAACGAATGAATTAGCATGGATCGTGCTAATGAATTAGAATGGAACGTACGAATGAATTAGAATGGATCGTGTGAAAGAATTAGAATGGATTGTATGAATGATTTAGAATGAATTCGTACGATCCATTCGAATTCATTCGCACGATCCATTCTAATTCATTCATACGATCCATTCTAATTCATTCATACAATCCATTCTAATTCTTTCACACGATCTATTCTAATTCATTCGTAGGATCCATTCTAATTCATTCGTACAATCTATTCTATTTCATTCGTACGTTCCATTCTTACTCATTCGTATGATCCATTCTAATTCATTCGGATGAATGTATCCATTCTAATTTATTCGTACGATCCATTCTAATTCATTCGTACGATCCATTCTAATTCATTCGCTCGAATGTATCCATTCTAATCCATTCGTACGATCCATTCTAATCCATTCGTACGATCCATTCTAATTCATTCGCATGAATGTAACCATTCTAATTCATTCATTTGATCCATTCTAATTCATTCGTACGATCTATTCTAATTCATTAGCACGATCCATGCTAATTCATTCGTTCGAGCAATTCTAATTCATTAGCACGATCCATTCTAATTCATTCGTACGATCCATTCTAATTCATTCGCACGATCCATTCTAATTCATTCATAGGATCCATTCTAATTCATTCATACGATCTATTCTAATTCATTCGCACGAATGTATCAATTCTAATTCATTGGCACGAATGTATCCATTCTAATTCATTCGTACGATCCATTCTAATTCATTCGCACGATCCATTCTAATTCATTCGTACGATCAATTCTAATTCATTCGCATAAATGTATCCATTCTAATTCATTCGTACGATCCATTCTAATTCATTCATAGGATCCATTCTAATTCATTCATACAATCCATTCTAATTCATTCGCACGAATGTATCCATTCTAATTCATTCGTACGATCAGTTCTAATTCATTCACAAAATCTATTCTAATTCATTCATACGATCCATTCTAATTTATTCACACGAATGTATCCATTCTAATTCATTCATACGATCCATTCTAATTCATTCGTACGATCCATTCTAATTCCTTCGTACGATCCATTCTAATTCATTCGTACGATCTATTCTAATTCATTCGTACGATCCATTCTAATTCATTCGTACGATCCATTCTAATTCCTTCGTACGATCCATTCTAATTCATTCGTACGATCCATTCTAATTCATTCATACGATCCATTCTAATTCATTCGCACGAATGTATCCATTCTAGTTCATTCGTACGATCCATTCTAATTAATTCGTACGATCCATTGTAATTCATTCGCACGATCCATTCTAATTCATTCGTACGATCCATTCTAATTCATTCATACGATCCATTCTAATTCATTCGCACGAATGTATCCATTCTAATTCATTTGCACGAATGTATCCATTCTAATTCATTCGTACGATCCATTCTAATTCATTCGCACGATCTATTCTAATTCATTCGTACGATCAATTCTAATTCATTCGCATGAATGTATCCATTCTAATTCATTCGTACGATCCATTCTAATTCATTCATACAATCCATTCTAATTCATTCGCACGAATGTATCCATTCTAATTCATTCGTACGATCAGTTCTAATTCATTCACAAAATCTATTCTAATTCATTCATACGATCCATTCTAATTCATTCGCACGATCCATTCTAATTCATTCGTACGATCAATTCTAATTCATTCGCATGAATGTATCCATTCTAATTCATTCGTACGATCCATTCTAATTCATTCATAGGATCCATTCTAATTCATTCATACAATCCATTCTAATTCATTCGCACGAATGTATCCATTCTAATTCATTCGTACGATCAGTTCTAATTCATTCACAAAATCTATTCTAATTCATTCATACGATCCATTCTAATTCATTCACACGAATGTATCCATTCTAATTCATTCATACGATCCATTCTAATTCATTCGTACGATCCATTCTAATTCCTTCGTACGATCCATTCTAATTCATTCGTACGATCTATTCTAATTCATTCGTACGATCCATTCTAATTCATTCGTACGATCCATTCTAATTCATTCGTACGATCCATTCTAATTCATTCATACGATCCATTCTAATTCATTCGCACGAATGTATCCATTCTAGTTCATTCGTACGATCCATTCTAATTAATTCGTACGATCCATTGTAATTCATTCGCACGATCCATTCTAATTCATTCGTACGATCCATTCTAATTCATTCACACGATCCATTCTAATTCATTCGTATGATCTACTCTAATTCCTTCGTGCGATCCATTCTAATTCCTTCGTATCCATTCTAATTCACTCATACGATCCATTCTAATTCATTCATACGATCTATTCTAATTCATTCATACAATCCATTCTAATTCTTTCACACGATCCATTCTAATTCATTCGTACGATCCATTCTAATTCATTCGTACAATCCATTCTAATTCATTCGCACGAATGTATCCATTCTAAATCATTTGTACAATCCATTCTATTTCATTCGTACGATCCATTCTTACTCATTGTACGAATGAATTAGAATGGATCCTACGAATGAATTAGAATGGATCGTGTGAAAGAATTAGAATGGATCGTACGAATGAATTAGAATGGATACATTCTTGCGAATGAATTAGAATGGATACATTCGTGCGAAAGAATTAGAATAGATCGTATGAATGAATTAGAATGGATCCTATGAATGAATTAGAATTGATCGTACGAATAAAATAGAATGGATTGCACGAATGATTTAGAATGTATCGTACGAATGAATTAGAATGGATCGTGTGAAAGAATTAGAAGGGATTGTATGAATGAATTAGAATGGATCGTACGAATGAATTAGAATGGATCGTACGAAGGAATTAGAATGGATCGTATGAATGTATTAGAATGTATCCTATGAATGAATTAGAATGGATCGTGCGAATGAATTAGAATGGATCCTACGAATGAATTAGAATGGATCGTGCTAATGAATTAGAATTGATCGAACGAATGAATTAGCATGGATCGTGCTAATGAATTAGAATGGATCGTGCGAATGAATTAGAATGGATCGTACGAATGAATTAGAATGGATCGTACGAATGAACTAGAATGGATACATTCGTGCGAATGAATTAGAATGGATCGTGCGAATGAATTAGAATGGATCGTACGAATGAATTAGAATGGTTCGTATGAATGAATTAGAATAGATCGTACGAATGAATTAGAATGGATACATTCGTGCGAATGAATTAGAATGGATCAAACGAATTAATTAGAATGGATCGTGTGAATTAATTAGAATGGATCGTACGAATACATTAGAATGGATTCGTACGAATGAATTAGAATGGATACATTCGTGCGTACGAAAGAATTAGAATGGATCGTACGAATGAATTAGAATAGATTATATGAATGAATTAGAATGGATCGTACGAATGAATTAGAATGGATCATACGAATTAATTAGAATGGATCATACAAATGAATTAGAATGGATCGTACGAATGAATTAGAATGGATCGTACGAATGAATTAGAATGGATACATTCGTGCGAATGAATTAGAATGGATTGTGCGAATGAATTAGAATGGATCGTACGAATGAATTAGAATGGATCATATTAATGAATTAGAATGGATCGTACGAATGAATTAGAATGGATACATTCGTGCGAATGAATTAGAATGGATCGTGAACGAATGTATCCATTCTATTTCATTCGTACGATCAATTCTAATTCATTAATATGATCCATTCTAATTCATTCGTACGATCCATTCTAATTCATATGCACAAAGGTATCCATTCTAATCCATTCGTAGGATCCATTCTAATCCATTCGTACGATCCATTCTAATTTATTCGTACGATCCATTCTAATTCATTCGCTCGAATGTATCCATTCTAATCCATTCGTACGATCCATTCTAATCCATTCGTACGATCCATTCTAATTCATTCGCATGAATGTAACCATTCTAATTCATTCATTTGATCCATTCTAATTCATTCGTACGATCCATTCTAATTCATTCGTCCGATCCATTCTAATTCATTCGCACGAATGTATCCATTCTAATTCATTCATACGATCCATTCTAATTCATTCGTACGATCCATTCTAATTCATTCGTAAGATCCATTCTAATTCATTCGTACGATCCATTCTAATTCATTCGCACGAATGTATCCATTCTAGTTCATTTGTACGATCCATTCTAATTCATTCGTACGATCCATTCTAATTCATTCGCACGATCCATTCTAATTTATTCGTACGATCAATTCTAATTCATTCGCACGAATGTATCCATTCTAATTCATTCGTACGATCCATTCTAATTCATTCATACGATCCATTCTAATTCATTCGTACGATCCATTCTAATTCATTCGTCCGATCCATTCTAATTCATTTGCACAAATGTATCCATTCTAGTTCATTCGTACGATCCATTTTATTTCATTCGTACGATCCATTCTTACTCATTCGTATGATCCATTCTAATTCATTCGGACGAATGTATCTATTCTAATTTATTCGTACGATCCATTCCAACTCATTCGTACGATCCATTCTAATTCATTCGTCTGATCCATTCTAGTTCATTCGCACGAATGTATCCATTCTAATTCATTCGTACGATCCATTCTAATTCATTCGTACGATTCATTCTAATTCATTCGTAAGATCCCTTCTAATTCATTCGTACGATCCATTCTAATTCATTCGTACGATCCATTCTAATTCATTCGCACGAATGTATCCATTCTAGTTCATTCGTACGATCCATTCTAATTCATTCGTACGATCCATTCTAATTCATTCGCACGATCCATTCTAATTCATTCGTACGATCAATTCTAATTCATTCTCACGAATGTATCCATTCTAATTCATTCGTACGAATGTATCCATTCTAATTCTTTCACACGATCCATTCTAATTCATTCGTAGGATCCATTCTAATTCATTCGTACAATCTATTCTATTTCATTCGTACGATCCATTCTTACTCATTCGTATGATCCATTCTAATTCATTCGCACGAATGTATCCATTCTAATTCATTCGTACGAATCCATTCTAATTCATTCGTACAATCCATTCTATTTCATTCGTACGATCCATTCTTACTCATTCATACGATCCATTCTAATTCATTCGTAAGATCCATTCTAATTCATTCGTACGATCCATTCTAATTCATTCGTACGATCCATTCTAATTCATTCATACAATCCATTCTAATTCATTCCGTACGATCCATTCTAATTCATTCGCTCGAATGTATCCATTCTAATCCATTCGTACGATCCATTCTAATCCATTCGTACGATCCATTCTAATTCATTCGCATGAATGTAACCATTCTAATTCATTCATTTGATCCATTCTAATTCATTCGTACGATCCATTCTAATTCTTTCACACGAGCCATTCTAATTCATTCGTACGTTCCATTCTAATTCATTAGCACGATCCATGCTAATTCATTCGTTCGAGCAATTCTAATTCATTAGCACGATCCATTCTAATTCATTCGTACGATCCATTCTAATTCATTCGCACGATCCATTCTAATTCATTCATAGGATCCATTCTAATTCAATCGTACGATCTATTCTAATTCATTCGCACGAATGTATCCATTCTAATTCATTTGCACGAATGTATCCATTCTAATTAATTCGTACGATCCATTCTAATTCATTCGAACGATCCATTCTAATTCATTCGTACGATCAATTCTAATTCATTCGCACGAATGTATCCATTCTAATTCATTCGTACGATCCATTCTAATTCATTCAAAGGATCCATTCTAATTCATTCATACAATCCATTCTAATTCATTCGCACAAATGTATCCATTCTAATTCATTCGTACGATCAGTTCTAATTCATTCACAAAATCTATTCTAATTCATTCATACGATCCATTCTAATTCATTCACACGAATGTATCCATTCTAATTCATTCATACGATCCATTCTAATTCATTCGTACGATCCATTCTAATTCCTTCGTACGATCCATTCTAATTCATTCGTACGATCTATTCTAATTCATTCGTACGATCCATTCTAATTCCTTCGTACGATCCATTCTAATTCATTCGTACGATCTATTCTAATTGATTCGTACGATCCATTCTAATTCATTCGTACGATCCATTCTAATTCCTTCGTACGATCCATTCTAATTCATTCGTACGATCCATTCTAATTCATTCATACGATCCATTCTAATTCATTCGCACGAATGTATCCATTTTAGTTCATTCGTACGATCCATTCTAATTCATTCGTACGATCCATTCTAATTCATTCGCACGATCCATTCTAATTCATTCGTACGATCCATTCTAATTCATTCATACGATCCATTCTAATTCATTCGCACGAATGTATCCATTCTAATTCTTTAGCACGATCCATTCTAATTCATTCGTATGATCTACTCTAATTCCTTCGTACGATCCATTCTAATTCCTTCGTATCCATTCTAATTCACTCATACGATCCATTCTAATTCATTCATACGATCTATTCTAATTCATTCATACAATCCATTCTAATTCTTTCACACGATCCATTCTAATTCATTCGATCGATCCATTCTAATTCATTCGTACAATCCATTCTAATTCATTCGCATGAATGTATCCATTCTAAATCATTCGTACAATCCATTCTATTTCATTCGTACGATCCATTCTTACTCATTGTACGAATGAATTAGAATGGATCCTACGAATGAATTAGAATGGATCGTGTGAAAGAATTAGAATGGATCGTACGAATGAATTAGAATGGATACATTCTTGCGAATGAATTAGAATGGATACATTCGTGCGAAAGAATTAGAATAGATCGTATGAATGAATTAGAATGGATCCTATGAATGAATTAGAATTGATCGTACGAATGAAATAGAATGGATTGCACGAATGATTTAGAATGTATCGTACGAATGAATTAGAATGGATCGTGTGAAAGAATTAGAATGGATTGTATGAATGAATTAGAATGGATCGTACGAATGAATTAGAATGGATCGTACGAAGGAATTAGAATGGATCGTATGAATGTATTAGAATGGATCCTATGAATGAATTAGAATGGATCGTGCGAATGAATTAGAATGGATCGTACGAATGAATTAGAATGGATCGTGCTAATGAATTAGAATTGATCGAACGAATGAATTAGCATGGATCGTGCTAATGAATTAGAATGGATCGTGCGAATGAATTAGAATGGATCGTACGAATGAATTAGAATGGATCGTACGAATGAACTAGAATGGATACATTCGTGCGAATGAATTAGAATGGATCGTACGAATGAATTAGAATGGATCGTATGAATGAATTAGAATGGATCGTACGAATGATTTACAATGGATACATTCGTGCGAATGAATTAGAATGGATCAAACGAATGAATTAGAATGGATCGTGTGAATGAATTAGAATGTATCGTACGAATGCATTAGAATGGATTCGTACGAATGAATTAGAATGGATACATTCGTGCGTACGAAAGAATTAGAATGGATCGTACGAATGAATTAGAATAGATTGTATGAATGAATTAGAATGGATCGTACGAATGAATTAGAATGGATCATACGAATTAATTAGAATGGATCATACAAATGAATTAGAATGGATCGTACGAATGAATTAGAATGGATACATTCGTGCGAATGAATTAGAATGGATTGTGCGAATGAATTAGAATGGATCGTACGAATGAATTAGAATGGATCATATTAATGAATTAGAATGGATCATATGAATGAAATAGAATGGATACATTCGTGCGAATGAATTAGAATGGATCGTGAACGAATGTATCCATTCTAATTCATTCGTACGATCCATTCTAATTCATTAATATGATCCATTCTAATTCATTCGTACGATCCATTCTAATTCATATGCACAAAGGTATCCATTCTAATCCATTCGTAGGATCCATTCTAATCCATTCGTACGATCCATTCTAACTTATTCGTACGATCCATTCTAATTCATTCGCTCGAATGTATCCATTCTAATCCATTCGTACGATCCATTCTAATCCATTCGTACGATCCATTCTAATTCATTCGCATGAATGTAACCATTCTAATTCATTCATTTGATCCATTCTAATTCATTCGTACGATCCATTCTAATTCATTCGTCCGATCCATTCTAATTCATTCGCACGAATGTATCCATTCTAATTCATTCATACGATCCTTTCTAATTCATTCGTACGATCCATTCTAATTCATTCGTAAGATCCATTCTAATTCATTCGTACGATCCATTCTAATTCATTCGCACGAATGTATCCATTCTAGTTCATTTGTACGATCCATTCTAATTCATTCGTACGATCCATTGTAATTCATTCGCACGATCCATTCTAATTCATTCGTACGATCAATTCTAATTCATTCGCACGAATGTATCCATTCTAATTCATTCGTACGATCCATTCTAATTCATTCATACGATCCATTCTAATTCATTCGTACGATCCATTCTAATTCATTCGTCCGATCCATTCTAATTCATTTAAACAAATGTATCCATTCTAGTTCATTCGTACGATCCATTCTATTTCATTCGTACGATCCATTCTTAATCATTCGTCTGATCCATTCTAATTCATTCGGACGAATGTATCCATTCTAATTTATTCGTACGATCCATTCTAACTCATTCGTACGATCCATTCTAATTCATTCGTCTGATCCATTCTAGTTCATTCGCACGAATGTATCCATTCTAATTCATTCGTACGATCCATTCTAATTCATTCGTACGATTCATTCTAATTCATTCGTACGATCCATTCTAATTCATTCGTATGATCCATTCTAATTCATTCGCACGAATGTATCCATTCTAGTTCATTCGTACGATCCATTCTAATTCATTCATACGATCCATTCTAATTCATTCGCCCGATCCATTCTAATTCATTCGTACGATCAATTCTAATTCATTCTCACGAATGTATCCATTCTAATTCATTCGTACAATCCATTCTAATTCATTCGTACGATCCATTCTAATTCATTCATACAATCCATTCTAATTCTTTCACACGATCCATTCTAATTCATTCGTAGGATCCATTCTAATTCATTCGTACAATCTATTCTATTTCATTCGTACGATCCATTCTTACTGATTCGTATGATCCATTCTAATTCATTCGCACGAATGTATCCATTCTAATTCATTCGTACGAATCCATTCTATTTCATTCGTACAATCAATTCTATTTCATTCGTACGATCCATTCTTACTCATTCGTACGATCCATTCTAATTCATTCGTAAGATCCATTCTAATTCATTCGTACGATCCATTCTAATTCATTCGTACGATCCATTCTAATTCATTCATACAATCCATTCTAATTCATTCCGTACGATCCATTCTAATTCATTCGCTCGAATGTATCCATTCTAATCCATTCGTACGATCCATTCTAATTCATTCGTATGAATGTAACCATTCTAATTCATTCATTTGATCCATTCTAATTCATTCATTTGATCCATTCTAATTCATTCGTACGATCCATTCTAATTCATTTGCACGATCCATGCTAATTCATTCGTTCAATCAATTCTAATTCATTAGCACGATCCATTCTAATTCATTCGTACGATCCATTCTAATTCATTCACACGATCCATTCTAATTCATTCATAGGATCCATTCTAATTCATTCATACGATCTATTCTAATTCTTTCGCACGAATGTATCCATTCTAATTCATTCGCACGAATGTATCCATTCTAATTCATTCGTACGAATCCATTCTAATTCATTCGTACAATCTATTCTATTTCATTCGTACGCTCCATTCTAGTTCATTCGTACGATCCATTCTAATTCATTCGTACGATCCATTCTAATTCATTCGTATGATCCATTCTAATTAATTCGTATGATCCATTCTAATTCATTCGTACGATCCATTCTAATTCATTCATACAATCCATTCTAATTCATTCGCACGAATGTATCCATTCTATTTAATTCGTACGATCCATTCTAATTCATTCGTATGATCCATTCTTATTCATTCGCACGATCCAGTCTAATGGATTCGCACGATCCATTCTAATTCATTCGCACGAATGTATCCATTCTAATTCATTCATACGATCCATTCTAATTCATTCGTACGATCCATTCTAATTCATTCGCACAAATGTATCCATTCTAATTCATTCGTACGATCCATTCTAATTCATTCGTACGATCAGTTCTAATTTATTCACAAAATCTATTCTAATTCATTCATACGATCCATTCTAATTCATTCGCACGATCCATTCTAATTCATTTGTACGATCCATTCTAATTCTTTCACACGATCCATTCTAATTCATTTGTACGATCCATTCTAATTCATTCGCACGATCCATTCTAATTTATTCGTACGATCCATTCTAATTCATTCATACGATCCATTCTAATTCATTCGTACGATCCATTCTAATTCATTCGCACAAATGTATCCAATCTAATTCATTCATACGATCCATTCTTACTCATTCGTATGATCTGTTCGGGGGATTTTTCGTTGGTCCGTGCGGGCTGCCTGCAAGACAAAGAAAAGAGAACGTGAGAACTGCTGGCTTCCTTAGGAGCGCAGACCCTCCGACGCTCAAGTCAGTCACGGTGGCACAACGGCGAGCTGCGGTATACCAAAGTGGTAGGGAAAAGGAATTCGAACCTCTACTATGGAGCCTGGGGGTGAGCATTTATAGCAATCGGCGGCCTACCGTACCCCGACACGTGGAGATTCTTCCAGGGCTTTCTAGACCCCCCACGTTTTGGCTCGCGTGGGTCTGACAGTCCTTGGTACTCGCGCCCTGACATTCTGTCGCCAAGCCTGCCAGACGGTTTGAGTGTGGGGGGGAATCTTTCTTGTCGTGGCCAGGTGGCCATTCTGGAATGTTCGAGTCTGTGCGGTCTCAGGGAGGAAGCAAAGGCCAGCTCGCCCGGCACCGCTCCGTCCTTTCGCCCATATTTATCAAGAGTCGGACCTCGCGGGGGCAACCTCTTCGATAAACAGGGGTCAGGGCGAGCTTGTGCGAGCTCCTGAGAGAGCTTAGGCGAGCTCCTGGGTGCGTTTGGGCGAGCTCCTGGGAGAGCTTAGGCGAGCTCGTTCGAGAGCACGAGCGAGCTCCTGCGCGAGCTAGGCGAGTTCATGCGAGAGCATGGGCGAGCTACTTAGCGAGCTCTTGGCCTTGAGCCCCTTCAGCCCAATGGGGATCTCGCTCCACTGCCAAGGTGATTTTAGGGAGCACGGGGGCGAGAACTCCTACGGGGTCTGGGAGGGGCGAGCTGCACTCAGATATAAGGTGTCCATCCAGCTCCCTGTGGGGGCGAGCTTCTTGCGGGCTGGGAGCGAGCTGCACTCAGATACAAGGTGTCCATCCAGCTCCCTGTGGGGGCGAGCTTCTTGCGGGTTGGAAAGGGGGCACGCTCGGCTTCCGAGGGTTCCAACTCCTGGACGGGCTCCCTCGCGAACTATATCTCAGGTGCGTTTGCAATGCTATCCAAGATATGTGGTTTCTGACTACCCCCAACATTACCCCCTCCTGAGGGAGTGATCGAGGAAACTCGACGCTTGCTCAGGAGTCTTAGCAAACTCCTATCCCCGGCAATGTGCCTGATATCAATGTCTGCCGTAACAGTTTTCTTGTGGGGCGGAGATAGTAGCGATGGCGGCCGGCGTCGAGAGCTTTGACTGCCAGTATTTCACAAACGCCGAGCGGGCCGGGAGCGTCAGCCACGAGCGATCTCCTTCCGATGCGAGCTTGTCACATGCGGTCAGCGTCTGCCTCGAGCGAGCTGCGCCGAGAGTTTTGACTCCCAGTATTTCACAAACGCCGGGCGGGCCGGGAGCGTCAGCCACGAGCGATCTCCTTCCGATGCGAGCTTGTCACATGCGGTCAGGGTCTGCCTCGAGCGAGCTGCGGGCACCTGCCGAGAGCGGTCTGCGCCGAGAGTTTTGACTCCCAGTATTTCACAAACGCCGGGCGGGCCGGGAGCGTCAGCCACGAGCGATCTCCTTCCGGTGTGAGCTTGTCACACGCGGTCAGGGTCTGCTTCGGGCGAGCTTGGGTGCCAGCCGCGGGCGATCTTGTGACTTGGGTATCGCACCGAATCTCCAACGGTCGCTTCACCTTAACTACGGCGCGAGGCTCAACGCTGATACAGCGAATCTCATCATGAGACCCCGATCGGCGCGAGACACGTGTCTCCTCCTTATTTGCCCCTTTCTCTGTCAATAAAGGACAGTGCTGGCGCCGGCGTAGCTTTTTCCACGCGTGGTCCATGTGGCGCTCGACGATTGGAGAGAAGCGAGTTGTCGCTTTGATCGCCGTCACGTCGCCTCGCTGAGCACGCTTGGGCATTAACTGCGGATCGATTCACCTGTCTCTCGCTTGCCTATAAATAGGGGACGGGGGGCGATTTTTACCGCTGCGTGAAAAACAGCTCTCCCTTTTCCCTTTGCTTCTAGCGCTTTCAGCTCGCTTTAGCCCTTCTGCTCTCATGGCTTCCGCTGCTGACGTTGCTGCTGCTGCTGCTGCCGCCCAGGCCGCCGAGCCCGCCACCGAAAGGGCAGTGGTATGGCTGCAAAACCCCATCGGGGTGCCCGTCGGGGACAGTATCCGGGCGGCGATCGATCTCCCTCGGGAGATCCTCGTCACCGAGATGCCACTCTCGGGGAGGCCGCCCCAGGGCACAGTAGCTTCTGTCGGGCTGTTGTGGTCCGGGCTGCGGCTCCCCCTGAGTCATCTCGCCGGGGAGCTCCTGGAGTTGACGGGGCTTTGCCCCGCCCAACTCTCAGGAAACTCCTGGGGGATACTCTATGGGCTGTCTCAGCTGGAGACCGCCCTGAAGGCGAGGATCCCACTGAGCTATCTGCTCAAAAAGTGGCTCCTCAAGCCCTCGCCGGTCTTCAGCTCCGCGGGCTGCGGCTACTTCTACCTCGCCGGGCGACCTGGCGAGGTGCTCCCCTTCTCCACCATCGAGAGCAAGGACCGCCACTGGAAGGACTATCCTTTCGTGGCGGTCGGCGACTGGCGCGGGCGGTTTAGCGGAGTCCCGGCTCACCCCGGGGCTCCCCCGACGGCGGTCTTCCGGGAGATCTCCTTCTACAAGGCGGGGAAGAAGAAGTGCATCGCTCCCGACAGGGAGCGATCTCTGAACGAGGCGATCCTTCACTACCTCGGTGGGCGGACTCCGGAGAAGATCACCGCTCCCGACTTCGCCTTCCAGCTGAAGGACGGGAAGACCGGCGCTATTCTGCTGAAGCAGAAGATCGTCCGGAAGAAGAAAGAGGAGGAGATCGGCGCTATTCCGCCGATGCAGAACGCTCCTCCCTCCAAAGGGGCCAGCAAGGGGGCCGGGAGATCGGGAGGCAACCCCCGCAAGAAGACGGTCCGGAGGCGGGCTTCGCCCATCCGCCTCAACGACCCCGACACCATGGAGATGCTCCGCCAGGGCGAAGCTTCCGCTCCTCCGCAACCTCCTCGCCCGGACGCCGGCCCAGGTCAGCCTCCCGCCCCAACTCCAATTGTCCGCCGCAAGATCCAAATGGTTGAGCCCGACGACCCGAACATCGACCTCCCGCTTACCATGGCGGAAGTCGAATCCGGGATGGCTCAAATTTTAATGGGCTACTTCCTGGGCGATCTGACCGTCCCGCTTCGTGTAGCAGTGCTGACGCCGGAGATAGAGGCCCGCGGGAAGAAGAAGGCCAAGCGCGCGGGGCCCACCCCTTCTAATGTCCAGGCGGAACGGCGGCAGAAAGCGCTGGAGGAGGCGGGCTTGGACTCGGAGCCCAGCTGGACGGACTCCGCGGAAGAGGCATTAGGCTACGAGGAGGAAGAGCCCGCTCCTCAACCTTCTCGGGCGGAGCCTTCTGCTTCCGCCCAAGTGGAGAAGCCCCCGACTCCATCAGCTCCCGCACCAGGGCCGGGATCGAGCGTGCAGGAGCCTCCATCTCCCGCCGACGGGGCAGGGGTCCAGCAGGGCGAGTCCGACGCCGTCGCTGCGACCTCCTTGCCGGCCTCGGCTCCAACTCCCGCGGCCTCTACACCGGCGGCCGCTCCAGCTCCCGCCCCTCCGGCCTCGCCTCCTGCAGAAGGCCAGGAGGGAGTATGCTCCCAGCAGGGCTTAGGGGACCTGGTACAGGTCCCCTAGCTTTGTAGACATTGGCTCCGACTCCGAGTCCTTCAGCTCGGAGACGAAGACCAAGGGGGCCACGACGGACCCTCCGAGCCCGCCAGGAGCCGGAGCTCGCCCGGGGGATGTGATAGCCCCCACTCCTCCCGTCGTGCCCCCTCCTTCCGGAGCTCCCGGGGGTCCCAGCGCGGGCTCCTCTGCGGAGGAGGGGAGGGCGCCCTACTACGTGCGGCAGCTGCTGGGCCGCAACGTTTTCGCGCGTGCTCCCTTTGCCTCCATAAGCGAACGCCTTGTCGAGGTACTCACCGCACCTGTCTTCGTACAAATGTTAGTCTCAATTCTTGCTAACTCTTCCTCCTTCCTTATGCAGGCGGAGAGGCAGAGCCAGGCGCTGGCCGCGGAGGTCGCTGGGGCCGGGAAAGCGCTGGTCGCCTTGTTCGACGATTCCCTTCGGGGGTCCGAGCGCAAGGTAGACGAGCACATCCACGAGCTTCAGCGAGCCAAGGGCTCCGAGGAGCTGAGGGCGGAGTCAGAGGCACTACACCGCAGGGTCAAAGTCCTGGCGTCAGGTCTCGCCATGGCCGAGGTAGCCAAAGGCCTATCCGCTACCGCCCTCCTCAAGGCCAAGGCGGAGCGAGACGAAGCTGTGTCCGCCCGGGAGGTCGCACAGCGGGAGGCGGCTCAACTTCAAGGCGAGGTCACTGCTCTGAAGACGGAGATCGTGGCTTTGAAGGAGACACACGCCAACGGCCTTCGGGCTCAGCAAGGCCGCCTCCAAGCCCAATTGGACGATCTCCACAAGAAAGGCGCCCTGGCCGCTGTAGAGAAGTACACGACCGAAAGGTCGAAGAAGCGGCGCCGAGGGGACGACAGCGGGGCGGAGACAAGCAAGCCTTGAGCTTGCAGCCTTGTAACTACTTTTGTAATTTTTATCAATCAATGAAATTTATATCTTTTTGAGCTCGTCCATGCGTTCCTTTCTTTCTCTGTGTCGCTCACGAGTCCGCTTTAGGAGTTTCGCAGCGATCTCGAGAGTGATACCCCGGGCGAGGCAACTAATTTGATTCAACCTTTTTATTTTAAAGTATATGCAAACGAAAAACTCGGCATGCTCGAAAAAACGCGATTAGTCTCTGAGCCCGGAAAACGATAAGCAAACCAAACGATTTCAAAAACTTCCCTACACTCAGAGACTTAAACCATTTTTGTTTTTAAAGGAAACTAATTAGTGCTAGCTGCCCCCTGCCCGGTTAATTTCTCTCGATGATCCTGTTTGGCGGGCTCGCCCTTCGAGGGGTTTGCCAACGCCAGGATGCTTCCGTTCATGGCAGGTGAACGCGAAGGATCCTGGTTAAGTTTAGAGTCCACTAGGCAGCGGACTTCCCCGGGAAGCCCAAGGTCGCCCACTGGCTGCCTCTGAGGATCCCGGTCTTGCTTTAAGTCCGCACAACGGCAGACTGCCCCGGGAAGCTCAAGGTCGCCCACTAGCTGCCTCTGAGGATCCCGGTCTGGCTTTAAGTCCGCACAACGGCGGACTACCCCAGGAAGCTCAAGGTCGCCCACTGGCTGCCTCTGAGGATCCCGGTTTTGCTTTAAGTCCGCACAACGGCGGACTGCCCCGGGAAGCTCAAGGTTGCCCACTGGCTGCCTCTGAGGATCTCGGTTTTGCTTTAAGTCCGCACAACGGCGGACTGCACACTATAGATCATGCGGGCTCTGTCTGCGCCGAGCTTCCTAGTTAAATTGTTGAAAACTTCCATCATTCATTCATAACCTCTTCAGAAGATAATTTACAAAAATTTCCTTAGGCATAGAACTTGCGAAGGTGCAGAGCGTTCCAAGGTTGCTCTAACAGGTCGCCTCCAGCGGTCATCAACCGATAAGCCCCCGAGCTTCCTGCTTCGTGTATTATGTATGGGCCTTCCCAGTTCGCCGCGAGCTTTCCTGCATTAGGCTCTTGCGTGTTTGCGAACACCTTTCTCATTACCAGATCGCCGGCCTTGAATGCCCGATGGCGGACTCTTTTGTCATAGGCGCGCTTCATTTCTTGTCTGTATCCGGCGAGGTGTAGATTGGCGCGCTCTCGTCTTTCTTCGAGCTGATCAAGGGAGTCGACGAGCAGTTTGTCGTTGTCGACCTCCGCCGACGCAAGCCTTCTTTCAGTGGGCAGCTCGGCCTCTATGGGTAGCACAGCTTCGCAACCAAAAGTGAGACTGAAAGGGGATTCGTTGGTTGAGCGGCGTGGAGTAGTGCGATAGGCCCACAAGACTCCGTCGAGCTCCTGCTCCCACAATCCTTTTTTCCCTTCCAGCCTTTTCTTGAGGTTGTCCAAGATCACGCGATTCGTTGCTTCGGCCTACCCATTGCTTTGAGGGTACCTTGGGGAAGAGAACCTTAGGTCGACTCCATATTCAACACAAAAACTTCTGATCAAGCAATTGTCGAACTAGCGTCCATTGTCGGTGATAAGTACCCGAGGCAGACCGAACCGGTAGAAAATATTCTTCCAAAGGAAGTCTTTTACCTGCTTCTCGCCTATCTTAGCTAGCGGGACCGCTTCCACCCATTTGGTGAAGTAGTCCGTAGCTACTAAGATGAATTTCTTCTACCGGGCTGACACAGGGAAAGGTCCCACTATGTCCAACCCCCATTGCTGGAAAGGCCAGGGGCTCGCTAGAGGATGCACTTCTTCTGCGGGCATATGATTCGTGGTGGCGTGCTTCTGGCATTGGATGCACCTCTGGGCGACCTTCAAAGCGTCTTGCTCCAGAGTGGGCCACCAGTATCCTTGCCTTCGTACTTTCGCAGCAAGAGACCGCCCACCAGCGTGGTTTCCCAGCTCGCCAGAATGAATGCACTTTAGAACTTCTTCAGTTTCCGGGCTCTCGACGCAACGGAGACTTGGCCCGCCAAAGGATCTTCGAAAAAGGCGATCCCAGCGAATGAGATAGCGCCCAGCGCATTTCTCCACTCGCCGGGCTTCCTCTCTATCCTCTGGTAGCTCGCCCTTCTGGAGAAAGCGAAAGATGGGGGCGGTCCACCCGCTGGGTGGTACGTCGTCGGAGACTTGGTTAACAGCGGGCTCCATCAGTTGGAGCCGAGACTGATTTTGGACCTCGATGAGAATCTGGCGAGCCTCTGATGTTCCTAGCAAAGAGGCAGCGTTTGCCAAAGCATCAGCTCTCCTATTATCGGCTCACGGAATTTGCTCGAAGGAGATCTTTTCGAACTCCGCGGCCTTGTGCTTCACCAGATCCCCATAGCCCGCCATTCGTGCATCCCGAGAGGCGTACTCCCCATTGATTTGGCAAATAATTAGCTGGGAATCGCTAAAGACCTTCAAGCGTTTGGCGCCTACCTCTTGAGCAAGCTCCAGGCCAGCCAGCAGCGCCTCATATTCCGCCTCATTGTTGGTAGCGGCGAAATCCAGTCGGACTGACTTCTCCAGAAGTACCGACTGGGCGATCAGTGCGACCCCGATCCCAGCCCCCAAAGCGTTGGAGGATCCATCGACGAATAATTCCCAGCCTGCCTCCTCTGAACGCTTAGTCGAAGGAAGCTCGCCTTGGTTGTCCAAGAACCTCGCCTTCCCAGGGTGTGCCTCAGTTGGTTCATCCTCCCGGTACTGGATCGGTTCTTCTATGGGGAAGTCCGCCAAGAAATCGGCGAGCGCCTGTCCTTTGACAGCAACTCGAGGGACATACTCCAAACCATAGGCGGCGAGCTCGGCGGACCAACGGTAGAACCTGCCGGCTACCAAGGGTCTGGAGAGCGCACTCTTAAGAGGGTGCTCTGTGATGACCCTGACAGGGTGCGCCGAGAAGTAGGGGTAGAGCTTTCTCGCGGTAAGGACCAAGGCCAACGCGACCTTCTCGATTGGTCGATACCGGAGCTCGACGGGAAGCATTGTGTGACTTACAAAGTAGACAGGCCGCTCCACCTTTGCTTCTTCCACAACAAGGACCCCGCTCACCGCATTCTCAGTGACCGCAAGGTACACTCCAAGCTCGGCGCCCTCTTTGGGTGCCGCTAAGATCGGTGGGCTCGCCAGGTAATCTTTGATCTTCTGGAAGGCGTGCTCGCACTTCTCATCCCAACAAATGCTCGCTCCTTTTCGTAGCAGCTCGAAAAGAGGTCGGCAGTTGTCTGAGGATTTGGAGATGAACCGATTGAGCGCGGTGATTCGCCCGCTCAACCTCTGGACTTCTTGCCGGGTTCTTGGCGCAGGCATTTCGACTAGTGCTCGGATTTGCCCAGGGTCGGCCTCGATCCCCCTGTGGGTGACCAGGTACCCGAGGAATTTCCCAGAAGTCACCCCGAATGCGCACTTCGCTGGGTTCAGCCTCATTTGGTACTTTCTCAGTATCTCGAAGGTTTCGCGGAGATCGGCAACATGCCCCTCTCGCTCCCGACTCTTCACCAGGAGGTCGTCTACATAAACTTCGACGTTTCTGCCGATCTGATCTTTGAACATCTGAGTGACTAACCTTTGGTAGGTTGCTCCAGCGTTCTTAAGTCCGAACGGCATCACTCGATAGCAGTATAACTTCTGGTAGCCCGCTCCAGAGTAGAAGGCGGTCTTCTCCTGATCGTCGGCGTGGAGAGGTATCTGGTTATACCCAGAATATCCATCCATGAAGGACAGGGCCTGGAACCTGACAGCTGCGTCGACCAGTGCGCCTATTCTCGGAAGAGGAAATCCGTCCTTCGGGCATGCCTTATTGAGGTCGGAGAAGTCAATGCACACCCTGACCGCTCCGCTCTTCTTGGGCATCCCACGATATTGGAGATCCACTCGGGGAAGTGCGCCTCGCGGATGAAGCCAGCTCGCTCCAGCTTGTCTATCTCCGCCGCCACTGCAACGGACTTCGCAGCAGGAATGTGCCGAGCTTTCTGCTTGACCGGCGGAAACTCCTTCATGGTGTGCAGACGATGACAGGCGAACTCTGGGTCAATCCCTGGCATGTCCGTGAAGCTCCAGGCGAATACGTCACGGTATTCCCTGAGTAAGTTAGTTATGGCCAGGACCTCGCCCTTGGTTAGCGAGGTCCCGAGGCTAACAACTCTTGGCCCTTCTTTGCCGCCAATGTCGACCTCTTGAAGTGGTTCGGCAATTGGAAAACTTCCTCTCTTGGGGGTTGTCGGGCGTCCTCCCTCCAACTTAAGGTCCACACCGCTCCCACCCGGGGGTGGAGTAGGGGACTTAAGCGAGGAGGCCTCCAGCGGGCTCCCCAGCAGCTCGCTCGTAGCAGGCGGTAATTGCTAGGAGGGTGCGGGCCTCTTGGCCTCGGCGACCTCCATGTCCATGAGGTGAAGTACATCCTGCTCGCATCGGGTAGCGGCTACCTGATCACCCCGAATTACCACGACCCCGCTCGCGGTCGGGAATTTGAGGGCCTAATGGTTGGGTGAAACTACCGCATTCATTTGCCTTAGCCAAGGCCGCCCAAGGATGGCATTAAATACGGAACTCCCATCCACTACCGCGAAGCGGACTTGTCGAGCCTCCGGACCCGCGGTCACAGTAAGGGTTATCTCTCCTGCCACTTTGGCAACCTCGTCGGTGAATCCACTGAGGGAGCTCGTCGAGGGAGACAGGTCGGCAAGTCTCAACCCCATTCGCAGGTAGGCCGACAGAAAAAGGATGTCAACGGCGCTCCCCGAATCAACCAGAGCTCGCCTCACCTCGATGTTAGCCATCATCAGGCGTATGACGAGGGGGTCATTGTGGGGCGTAACGACCCCAGTCATGTCATCTTCCGAAAACCAGAGAAAATCGCGGGTTTCCACCCTTGGTGCTTGAAGTAAAGTAGGAGTTAGCGAGACGGAAAATACCTTCTGTGCCCGCTCCATCTCTCTGACTCGTCGGCGGGCTTCATTACTGGACCTCGGGACGCTCAGCCGCCCGCTAATGGTATGGCAGATCGCCGGTCCTCCCGGGGGAGGCGGAGGCAGGGCGGGTTCAGCGAGCCCCGGGCGATCTCCCTCCCGAGGAGCCCGTGCCGGTACCACCTCGAACCTCCTTGGAGGCGAAATAAACTGATTCAAATGGCCCTGGGTGACCAAATCCTCGAGGTGGTTCTTCAGAGCCCGGCATCTATTAGTGTGATGCCCAGGGCTTCGATGAAAGGCGCACCGCCGCGAGTTGTCGGTAGAGCCGGGCTCTCCGACCTGCAGGGATGGCGGGTACTGGAAGAAAGGTTCATTACGAATCTGATGAAAGATTTGTCCTGGCGAGTGGGTTAGCACGGTGAAGTCCCGCTCCCCGGGCCCCGGAGGCAGGCGCCAGTTCGCCGGCCTTCCAGCGATAGCCGCGAGGGCTTCTGCGGGCTGTACAGCAGGAGCTGCGGGCGGTCCGGGCAAAGGCACCGCCAGGGGCACCTCCCTCTTCTCCACGGCCTTAACGACAAGTGGTCGCTGGGCCGGAGGAGGTCGCTGCTCGACTGCCTTTCCCTTCCGGTCTAACACAGCGTCTTCGAGCTTGATGTGTTGCTGGACCAGGGCAAATAGTTCAACCATCGTGCGAGGATCTTTGATCACTAGAGCGTCATGAAGCTTGCAACCCTCGGGGAGGGCACTTCTGAAGGCACTCACCACGGTACGATCTTGGCCCGCCGCGTCTTCCAGAGCGAGGTAGGCGCTTCGGAATCGCGTTGCGAAGCACCGGAGCGTCTCGCGAGCTCCCATGGTTAAGGTAAACAGAGACTCGATTCTCTTCGGGGGCTGCCTATTGCAGCGATACTGCTCCAGGAATAGCCTAGAGAGAGTTGGAAAGTCGGGGATCATGCCGGGCGGCAACTTGTGGAACCAGTTCAATGCCGAGCCGGTCAAACTGCTCGGGAATGCTCGGCACAAGACGTGGTCTTGGTCCCGGAAAAACAGAAGCTTTCTGTAAGCCAAGAGATGGTCAACGGGATCCTGCGACCCGTCGAACAATACAAACTTCGGGGGGGTCCAGTGGTGCGGAAAACCCCCTTGGTGGACCTCGCTGGTGAAAGGCGAGCTACCTCCGTGGGCGGCGAGGTCTTCCAGTAAATCTACTGGCGTACTAGATCGCTGCCAGTGCCCGGGGAGAACTCCCAGAGGCGGCTGCACAGGTCCTAGGCGGTCTCGTACGCTCCCTTGTGGCGAGGTCGGTCCCACCCCGCGGCGACCCTCGGGGGCAACCACTCGGCGGCCTCCTTGCCGTCCACCCGCGGATTCCTTCAACGCGTCAGTTGGTCTGTGGGAGGCCGTTGCCTCGCGAGCTTCGGAAGGTATTTCCACCGCGGGCTCTTTCCCTCGTCTCCGATGGCGCGGGTCGCGATCCCGCTCTAGAGACCTTGCCTCCGACCCGTCAGAATTGACGCTCCGGCTACGGCGGCAAGGGATGGTCGCGCGCGAGGTCGCCTGGTTGCTAGACCGCTGGGTCACTAGCTTCTGCAGCCTCGTGAGCGGGGTTTCTGGCACCCCGCGTACAGCAGCTCTCCCGACTGGGGGTTCCGGCTGGGAAACCTGCCGCGCCGGAGCGACCGTGGGCGGTCGTGATGTTGACACCGGTGGTCGCACCGGAGACGCCGTCTTCGCCGACCCAGACCGCCGGCTGGCTGGCGGAGCCGGACGCAATCGCGTCAGTTCCTCCATCATGGCCCACTGGGTGGCCAACATCTCCAACAAGAGTTGGTCACTGAGCGGGACCTGGGGCTGAGGGGTCTCAACAGGAGGCTCGCTGCGCGCAGATCTCGCACGAGTCCTCGGTCGCCTGCGTCCCCTCGTCGCCGGAGCCATCTCTGGAGTTACGAGAGCGAACGGCGCTCAACCGTGTGGTCGTGGGTGTTCTCGCAGGAACCAGTCGAAGATCCCACAGACGGCACCAAATGTTCGGGGGATTTTTCGCTGGTCCGTGCGGGCTGCCTGCAAGATAAAGAAAAGAGAACGTGAGAACGGCTGGCTCCCTTAGGAGCGCAGACCCTCCGACGCTCAAGTCAGTCATGGTGGCACAACGGCGAGCTGCGGTATACCAAAGTGGTAGGGAAAAGGAATTCGAACCTCTACTATGGAGCCTGGGGGTGAGCATTTATAGCAATCGGCGGCCTACCGTACCCCGACACGTGGAGATTCTTCCAGGGCTTTCTAGACCCCCCACGTTCTGGCTCGCGTGGGTCTGACAGTCCTTGGTACTCGCGCCCTGACATTCTGTCGCCAAGCCTGCCAAACGGTTTGAGTGGGGGGGGGGGAATCTTTCTTGTCGTGGCCAGGTGGCCATTCTGGAATGTTCGAGTCTGTGCGGTCTCAGGGAGGAAGCAAAGGCCAGCTCGCCCAGCATCGCTCCGTCCTTTCGCCCATATTTATCAAGAGTCGGACCTCGTGGGGGCAACCTCTTCGATAAACAGGGGTCAGGGCGAGCTTGTGCGAGCTCCTGAGAGAGCTTAGGCGAGCTCCTGGGCGCGTTTGGGCGAGCTCCTGGGAGAGCTTAGGCGAGCTCGTTCGAGAGCACGGGCGAGCTCCTGCGCGAGCTAGGCGAGTTCATGCGAGAGCATGGGCGAGCTACTTAGTGAGCTCTTGGCCTTGAGCCCCTTCAGCCCAATGGGGATCTCGCTCCACTGCCAAGGTGATTTTAGGGAGCACGGGGGCGAGAACTCCTACGGGGTCTGGGAGGGGCGAGCTGCACTCAGATACAAGGTGTCCATCCAGCTCCCTGTGGGGGCGAGCTTCTTGCGGGCTGGGAGCGAGCTGCACTCAGATACAAGGTGTCCATCCAGCTCCCTGTGGGGGCGAGCTTCTTGCGGGTTGGAAAGGGGGCACGCTCGGCTTCCGAGGGTTCCAACTCCTAGACGGGCTCCCTCGCGAACTATATCTCAGGTGCGTTTGCAATGCTATCCAAGATATGTGGTTTCTGACTACCCCCAACATGATCCATTCTATTTCATTCGTACGATCTATTCTAATTCCTTCGTACGATCCATTCTAATTCATTCGTACGATCCATTCTAATTCATTCATACAATCCATTCTAATTCTTTCACACGATCCATTCTAATTCATTCGTACGATCCATTCTAATTCATTCGTGCAATCCATTCTATTTCATTCGTACGATCCATTCTTACTCATTCGTACGATCCATTCTAATTCATTCACACGAATGTATCCATTCGTATGAATGAATTAGAATAGATTGTACGAATGAATTAGAATGGATCGTACGAATGAATTAGAATGGATCGTACGAAGGAATTAGAATGGATCGTACGAATGAATTAGAATGGATCGTACGAATGAATTAGAATAGATCGTACGAATGAATTAGAATGGATCGTACGAAGGAATTAGAATGGATCGTACGAATGAATTAGCATGGATCGTACGAATGAATTTGAATGGATACATTTGTGCGAATGAATCTAAATGGATTGTATGAATGAATTACAATGGATCATACGAATGAATTAGAATGGATCGTACGAATGAATTAGAATAGCTCATACGAATGAATTAGAATGAATCGTATGAATGAATTAGAATGGTTACATTCGTGCGAATGAATTAGAATAGATCGTACGAATGAATTAGAATGGATCGTACAAATAAATTAGAATGGATCGTGGGAATCAATTAGAATGGATCGTACGAATGAATTAGAATGGATCCACCGAATGAGTTAGAATGGATCATACGAATGAATTAGAATGGATTGTACGAATGGATTAGAATGGATTGTGCGAATGAATTAGAATGGATCGTATGAATGAATAAGAATGGATCGTACGAATGAATTAGAATGGATCGTGCGAATGAATTAGCATGAATCGTACGAATGTATTAGAATGGATCGTACGAATGAATTAGAATGAATCGTACGATCCATTCTAATTCAATCGTCCGATCCATTCTAATTCATTCGCATGAATGTATCCATTCTAATTCATTCATACAATCCATTCTATTTTATTCGTACGATCCATTCTTACTCATTCGTATGATCCATTCTAATTCATTCGTATGATCCATTCTAATTCATTCGTACGATCCATTCTAATTCATTCGTATGATCCATTCTAATTCATTCGCACGATCCATTCTAATACATTCAAACGATCTATTCTAATTCATTCATACAATCCATTCTAATTCATTCCTACAATCCATTCTAATTCATTCGCCCGATCCATTCTAATTCATTCATACGATCCATTCTATTCGAATGGATCATGCGATCCATTCGAATTCATTCGCACGATCCATTCTAATTCATTCATACGATCCATTCTAATTCATTCATACAATGCATTCTAATTCTTTCACACGATCCATTCTAATTCATTCGTACGATCCATTCTAATTCATTCGTACAATCCATTCTATTTCATTTGTACGATCCATTCTTACTCATTCGTATGATCCATTCTAATTCATTCGTACGATCCATTCTAATTCATTTGTACGATCCATTCTAATTCATTCGTACAATCTATTCTATTTCATTCGTACGATCCATTCTTACTCATTCGTATGATCCATTCTAATTCATTCGCACGAATGTATCCATTCTAATTCATTCATACAATCCATTCTAATTCATTCCGTACGATCCATTCTAATTCATTCGTACGATCGTACGAATGAATTAGAATGGATCGTACGAATGAATTAGAATAGATTGTGTGAATGAATTAGAATGGATCGTACAAATGAATTAGAATGGATCGTACGAATGAATTAGAATGGATCATACGAATGAGTAAGAATGGATCGTACGAATGAATTATAATGGATCGTACGAATGGATTAGAATGGATCGTATGAATAAATTAGAATGGATACATTCGTCCGAATGAATTAGAATGGATCATACGAATGAGTAAGAATGGATCGTACGAATGAAATAGAATACATTGTACGAATGAATTAGAATGGATCCTACGAATGAATTAGAATGGATCGTGTGAAAGAAATAGAATAGATTGTATGAATGAATTAGAATGGATCGTAGGAATGAATTAGAATGGATCGTGCGAATGAATTCGAATGGATCGTACGAATTCATTCTAATTCATTCATACAATCCATTCTAATTCTTTCACACGATCCATTCTAATTCATTCGTACGTTCCATTCTAATTCATTAGCACAATCCATGCTAATTCATTCGTTCGATCAATTCTAATTCATTAGCACGATCCATTCTAATTCATTCGTACGATCCATTCTAATTCATTCGCACGATCCATTCTAATTCCTTCATAGGATCCATTCTAATTCATTCATACGATCTATTCTAATTCTTTCGCACGAATGTATCCATTCTAATTCATTCGCACGAATGTATCCATTCTAATTCATTCGTATAATCCATTCTAATTCATTCGCACGATCCATTCTAATTCATTCGTACAATCAATTCTAACTCATTCGCACGAATGTATCCATTCTAATTCATTCGTACGATCCATTCTAATTCATTCATAGGACCCATTCGAATTCATTCATACAATCCATTCTAATTCATTCGCACGAATGTATCCATTCTAATTCATTCGTACGATCAGTTCTAATTCATTCACTAAATCTATTCTAATTCATTCATACGATCCATTCTAATTCATTCACACGAATGTATCCATTCTAATTCATTCATACGATCCATTCTAATACATTCGTACGATCCATTCTAATTCACTCATACAATCCATTCTAATATATTCATACGATCCATTCTAATTCATTTGCACAAATATATCCATTCTAATTCATTCATACGATCCATTTTAATTTCTTCGTACGATCCATTCTAATTCATTCGTACGATCTATTCTATTTCATTCGTACGATCCATTCTTACTCATTCGTAGGATCCATTCTAATTCATTCGTCCAATCCATTCTAATTCATTCGTACAATCCATGCTAATTCATTCGTTCGATCAATTCTAATTCATTAGCACGATCCATTCTAATTCATTCGTACGATCCATTCTAATTCATTCGCACGATCCATTCTAATTCATTCATAGGATCCATTCTAATTCATTCATACGATCTATTCTAATTCTTTCGCACGAATGTATCCATTCTAATTCTTTCGCACGAATGTATCCATTCTAATTCATTCGCACGAATGTATCCATTCTAATTCATTCGTATGATCCATTCTAATTCATTCGCACGATCCATTCTAATTCATTCGTACGATCAATTCTAATTCATTCGCACGAATGTATCCATTCTAATTCATTCGTACGATCCATTCTAATTCTTACTCATTCGTACGAATGAATTAGAATGGATCGTATGAATAAATTAGAATGGATCGTACGAATGAATTAGAATGGATCGTGCGAATGAATTAGAATGGATCGTACGAATGAATTAGAATGGATCGTACGAATGAACTAGAATGGATACATTCGTGCGAATGAATTAGAATGGATCGTACGAATGAATTAGAATGGATCGTACGAATGAATTAGAATGGATCGTGCGAATGAATTAGAATGGATTGTATGAATGAATTAGAATGGATCTTACGAATGAATTAGAATGGATCGTACGAATGAATTAGAATGGATCCTACGAATGAATTAGAATGGATACATTCGTGCGAATGAATTAGAATGGATCGGACGAATGAATTAGAATGGATCGTACGAATAAATTAGAATGGATCGTACGAATAAATTAGAATGGATATATTCGTCTAAATGAATTAGAATGGATCATACGAATGAGTAAGAATGGATCGTACGAATGAAATAGAATAGATCCTACGAATGAATTAGAATGGATCCTACGAATGAATTAGAATGGATCGTGTGAAAGAATTAGAATGGATTGTATGAATGACTTAGAATGGATCGTATGAATGAATTAGAATGGATCGTGCGAATGAATTCGAATGGATCGTACGAATTCAGTCTAATTCATTCATACAATCCATTCTAATTCTTTCACACGATCTATTCTAATTCATTCATAGGATCCATTCTAATTCATTCGTACATTCTATTCTATTTCATTCGTACGATCCATTCTTACTCATTCGTATGATCCATTCTAATTCATTCGGACGAATGTATCTATTCTAATTTATTCGTACGATCCATTCTAATTCATTCGTACGATCCATTCTAATTCATTCGTGCGATCCATTCTAATTCATTCGTGCGATCCATTCTAATTCATTCGCACGAATGTATCCATTCTAATTCATTCATACGGTCCATTCTAATTCATTCGCACAATCCATTCTATTTGATTCGTACGATCCATTCTTACTCATTCGTATGATCCATTATGTATACATTCGTGCGAATGAATTAGAATGGATCATACGAATGAGTAAGAATGGATCGTACGAATGAAATAGAATGGATTGTGCGAATGAATTAGAATGGATCGTACGAATGAATTAGAATGGATCGTGTGAAAGAATTAGAATGGATTGTATGAATGAATTAGAATAGATCGTATGAATGAATTAGAATGGATCGTACGAATGAATTAGAATGGATCGTACGAATGAACTAGGATGGATACATTCGTGCGATTGAATTAGAATGGATCATACGAATGAATTAGAATGGATCGTACGAATGAATTAGAATGGATCTTACGAATGAATTAGAATGGATCGTACGAATGCACGATCCATGCTAATTCATTCGTTCGATCAATTCTAATTCATTAGCACGATCCATTCTAATTCATTTGTACTATCCATTCTAATTCATTTGCACGATCCATTCTAATTCATTCGTACGATCCATTCTAATTCTTTCACACGATCCATTCTAATTCATTCCTACGATCCATTCTAATTCATTCATACAATCTATTCTAATTCATTCGTACGATCCATTCTAATTCATTCGTACGATCCATTCTAATTCCTTCGTACGATCCATTCTAATTCATTCATACAATCCATTCTAATTCTTTCACACGATCCATTCTAATTCATTCGCATGAATGTATCCATTCTAATTCATTCGTACAATCCATTCTATTTCATTCGTACGATCCATTCTTACTCATTCGTATGATCCATTCTAATTCATTCGTATGAACCATTCTAATTCATTCGTACGATTCATTCTAATTCATTCGTACGATCCATTCTAATTCATTCATACGATCCATTCTAATTCATTCATACGATCCATTCTAATTCATTCCTACAATCCATTCTAATTCATTTGCCCGATCCATTCTAATTCATTCATACGATCCATTCTATTCGAATGGGTCATGCGATCCATTCGAATTCATTCGCACGATCCATTCTAATTCATTCATACGATCCATTCTAATTCATTCATATAATGCATTCTAATTCTTTCGCACGATCCATTCTAATTCATTCATACGATCCATTCTAATTCATTCGTACGATCCATTCTAATTCACTCATATGATCCATTCTAATACATTCATACGATCAATTCTTATTCATTTGTACGAATATATCCATTCTAATTCATTCGTACGATCCATTCTAATTCCTTCGTACGATCCATTCTAATTTATTCGTACGATCTATTCTAATTCATTCGTACGATCCATTCTAATTCATTCGTACGATCCATTCTAATTCCTTCGTACGATCCATTCTAATTCATTCGTACGATCCATTCTAATTCTTTCACACGATCCATTCTAATTCATTCGTACGATCCATTCTAATTCATTCGTGCAATCCATTCTATTTCATTCGTACGATCCATTCTTACTCATTCGTACGATCCATTCTAATTCATTCGTACGATCCATTCTAATTCATTCATACGATCTATTCTAATTCATTCATACAATCCATTCTAATTCTTTCACACGATCCATTCTAATTCATTCGTACGATCCATTCTAATTCATTCGCACAATCCATTCTATTTCATTCGTACGATCCATTCTTACTCATTGGTACGATCCATTCTAATTCATTCGCATGAATGTATCCATTCTAATTCATTCGAACGAATCCATTCTAATTTATTCTGCAATCTATTCTATTTTATTAGAACAATCCATTCTTACTCATTCGTATGATCCATTCTAATTCATTCGGACGAATGTATCCATTCTAATTTATTCGTACGATCCATTGTAATTCATTCGTACGATCCATTCTAATTCATTTGTACGATCCATTCTAATTCATTCGTCCGATCCATTCTAATTCATTCGCACGAATGTATCCATTCTAATTCATTCGTACGATCCATTCTAATTCATTCGTACGATCCATTCTAATTCATTCGTAAGATCCATTCTAATTCATTCGTACGATCCATTCTAATTCATTCGCAAGAATGTATCCATTCTTGTTCATTCGTACGATCCATTCTAATTCATTCGTACGATCCATTCTAATTCATTCGCACGATCCATTCTAATTCATTCGTACGATCCATTCTAATTCATTCATACGATCCATTCTAATTCATTCGTACGATCCATTCTAATTCATTCGCACAAATGTATCCATTCTAATTCATTCGTACGATCCATTCTAATTCATTCGCACGATCCATTCAAATTCATTCGTACGATCCATTCTAATTCTTTCACACGATCCATTCTAATTCATTCGTACGATCCATTCTAATTCATTCGCACGATCCATTCTAATTCATTCGTACGATCCATTCTAATTCATTCATACGATCCATTCTAATTCATTCGTACGATCCATTCTAATTCATTCGCACAAATGTATCCATTCTAATTCATTCGTACGATACATTCTAATTCATTCGCACGATCCATTCTAATTCATTCGTACGATCCATTCTAATTCATTCGTACGATCCATTCTAATTCATTCGTATGATCCATTCTAATTAATTCGTATGATCCATTCTAATTCATTCGTACGATCCATTCTAATTCATTCATACAATCCATTCTAATTCATTCGCACGAATGTATCCATTCTAATTAATTCGTACCATCCATTCTAATTCATTTTTATGATCTATTCTTCTTCATTCGCACGATCCAGTCTAATTGATTCGCACGATCCATTCTAATTCATTCGCACGATCCATTCTAATTCATTCATATGATCCATTCTAATTCATTCGTACGATCCATTCTAATTCCTTCGTACGATCCATTCTAATTCATTCGTACGATCTATTCTAATTCATTCGTACGATCCATTCTAATTCATTTGCACGATCCATTCTAATTCATTCATAGGATCCATTCTAATTCATTCATACGATCTATTCTAATTCTTTCGCACGAATGTATCCATTCTAATTCATTCGCACGAATGTATCCATTCTAATTCATTCGTACGATCCATTCTAATTCATTCGTACGATCCATTCTAATTCATTCATACGATCTATTCTAATTCATTCATACAATCCATTCTAATTCTTTCACACGATCCATTCTAATTCATTCGTAGGATCCATTCTAATTCATTCGTACGATCCATTCTAATTCATTCATACAATCCATTCTAATTCATTCATACAATCCATTCTAATTCATTCGCACGAATGTATCCATTCTAATTAATTAGTACGATCCATTCTAATTCATTCGTAAGATCCATTTTTATTCATTCGCACGATCCAGTCTAATGGATTCGCACGATCCATTCTAATTCATTCGCACGAATGTATCCATTCTAATTCATACGATCGTGTGAATGAATTAGAATGGATACATTCGTGCGAATGAATTAGAATGGATCATACGAATGAGTAAGAATGGATCGTACGAATGAAATAGAATGGATTGTACGAATGAATTAGAATGGATCGTACAAATGAATTAGAATGGATCGTACGAATGAATAAGAATGGATCCTACGAATGAATTAGAATGGATCGTGTGAAAGAATTAGAATGGATTATATGAATGAATTAGAATAGATCGTATGAATGAATTAGAATGGATCATACGAATGAATTAGAATGGATCGTACGAATGAATTAGAATGGATACATTCATGCGAATGAATTAGAATGGATACATTCGTGCGAAAGAATTAGAATAGATCGTATGAATGAATTAGAATGGATCCTATGAATGAATTAGAATGGATCGTGCGAATGAATTAGAATGGATCGTACGAATGAATTAGAATAGATCGTACGAATGAATTAGAATGGATCGTACGAAGGAATTAGAATGGATCGTACGAATGAATTAGAATTAGAATGGATCGTACGAATGAATTAGAATGGATTTTACGAATGAATTAGAATGGATCGTACGAATGAATTAGAATGGATCGTACGAATAAATTAGAATGGATACATTCGTCCGAATGAATTAGAATGGATCATACGAATGAGTAAGAATGGATCGTGCGAATGAATTAGAATGGATCGTACGAATGAAATAGAATAGATTGTACGAATGAATTAGAATGGATCCTACGAATGAATTAGAATAGATGGTGTGAAAGAATTAGAATGGATTGTATGAATGAATTAGAATGGATCGTAGGAATGAATTAGAATGGATCGTGCGAATGAATTCGAATGGATCGTACGAATTCATTCTAATTCATTCATACAATCCATTCTAATTCTTTCACACGATCCATTTTAATTCATTCGTACGTTCCATTCTAATTCATTAGCACGATCCATGCTAATTCATTCGTTCGATCAATTCTAATTCATTAGCACGATCCATTCTAATTCATTCGTACGATCCATTCTAATTCATTCGCACGATCCATTCTATTTCATTCATAGGATCCATTCTAATTCATTCATACGATCTATTCTAATTCTTTCGCACGAATGTATCCATTCTAATTCATTCGCACGAATGTATCCATTCTAATTCATTCGTATAATCCATTCTAATTCATTCGCATGATCCATTCTAATTCATTCGTACAATCAATTCTAACTCATTCGCACGAATGTATCCATTCTAATTCATTCGTACGATCCATTCTAATTCATTCATAGGACCCATTCTAATTCATTCATACAATCCATTCTAATTCATTCGCACGAATGTATCCATTCTAATTCATTCGTACGATCAGTTCTAATTCATTCACAAAATCTATTCTAATTCATTCATACGATCCATTCTAATTCATTCACACGAATGTATCCATTCTAATTCATTCATACGATCCATTCTAATTCATTCGTACGATCCATTCTAATTCACTCATACGATCCATTCTATTATATTCATACGATCCATTCTAATTCATTTGCACAAATATATCCATTCTAATTCATTCATACGATCCATTCTAATTTCTTCGTACGATCCATTCTAATTCATTCGTACGATCTATTCTATTTCATTCGTACGATCCATTCTTACTCATTCGTAGGATCCATTCTAATTCATTCGTCCAATCCATTCTAATTCATTCGTACAATCCATGCTAATTCATTCGTTCGATCAATTCTAATTCATTAGCACGATCTATTCTAATTCATTCGTACGATCCATTCTAATTCATTCGCACGATCCATTCTAATTCATTCATAGGATCCATTCTAATTCATTCATACGATCTATTCTAATTCTTTCGCACGAATGTATCCATTCTAATTCTTTCGCACGAATGTATCCATTCTAATTCATTCGCACGAATGTATCCATTCTAATTCATTCGCACGATCCATTCTAATTCATTCGTACGATCAATTCTAATTCATTCGCACGAATGTATCCATTCTAATTCATTCGTACGATCCATTCTAATTCATTCATAGGATCCCTTCTAATTCATTCGTACGATCCATTCTAATTCTTACTCATTCGTACGAATGAATTAGAATGGATCGTATGAATGAATTAGAATGGATCGTACGAATGAATTAGAATGGATCGTGCGAATGAATTAGAATGGATCGTACGAATGAATTAGAATGGATCGTACGAATGAACTAGAATAGATACATTCGTGCGAATGAATTAGAATGGATCGTACGAATGAATTAGAATGGATCGTACGAATGAATTAGAATGGATAGTGCGAATGAATTAGAATGGATTGTATGAATGAATTAGAATGGATCTTACGAATGAATTTGAATGGATCGTACGAATGAATTAGAATGGATCCTACGAATGAATTAGAATGGATACATTCGTGCGAATGAATTAGAATGGATCGGAAGAATGAATTAGAATGGATCGTACGAATTAATTAGAATGGATCGTACGAATAAATTAGAATGGATACATTCGTCCGAATGAATTAGAATGGATCATACGAATGAGTAAGAATGGATCGTACGAATGAAATAGAATAGATCCTACGAATGAATTAGAATGGATCCTACGAATGAATTAGAATGGATCGTGTGAAAGAATTAGAATGGATTGTATGAATGAATTAGAATGGATCGTATGAATGAATTAGAATGGATCGTGCGAATGAATTCGAATGGATTGTACGAATTCATTCTAATTCATTCATACAATCCATTCTAATTCTTTCACACGATCTATTCTAATTCATTCGTAGGATCCATTCTAATTCATTCGTACAATCTATTCTATTTCATTCGTACGATCCATTCTTACTCATTCGTATGATCCATTCTAATTCATTCGGACGAATGTATCTATTCTAATTTATTCGTACGATCCATTCTAATTCATTCGTACGATCCATTCTAATTCATTCGTACGATCCATTCTAGTTCATTCGTGCGATCCATTCTAATTCATTCGCACGAATGTATCCATTCTAATTCATTCGTACGGTCCATTCTAATTCATTCGCACAATCCATTCTATTTCATTCGTACGATCCATTCTTACTCATTCGTATGATCCATTATGTATACATTCGTGCGAATGAATTAGAATGGATCATACGAATGAGTAAGAATGGATCGTACGAATGAAATAGAATGGATTGTGCGAATGAATTAGAATGGATCGTACGAATGAATTAGAATGGATCGTGTGAAAGAATTAGAATGGATTGTACGAATGAATTAGAATAGATCGTATGAATGAATTAGAATGGATCGTACGAATGAATTAGAATGGATCGTACGAATGAACTAGGATGGATACATTCGTGCGAATGAATTAGAATGGATCATACGAATGAATTAGAATGGATCGTACGAATGAATTAGAATGGATCTTACGAATGAATTAGAATGGATGGTACGAATGCACGATCCATGCTAATTCATTCGTTCGATCAATTCTAATTCATTAGCACGATCCATTCTAATTCATTCGTACGATCCATTCTAATTCATTCGCACGATCCATTCTAATTCATTCGTACGATCCATTCTAATTCTTTCACACGATCCATTCTAATTCATTCGTACGATCCATTCTAATTCATTCATACAATCTATTATAATTCATTCGTACGATCCATTCTAATTCATTCGTACGATCCATTCTAATTCATTCGTGCGATCCATTCTAATTCATTCGCACGAATGTATCCATTCTAATTCATTCGTACGGTCCATTCTAATTCATTCGCACAATCCATTCTATTTCATTCGTACGATCCATTCTTACTCATTCGTATGATCCATTATGTATACATTCGTGCGAATGAATTAGAATGGATCATACGAATGAGTAAGAATGGATCGTACGAATGAAATAGAATGGATTGTGGGAATGAATTAGAATGGATCGTACGAATGAATTAGAATGGATCATGTGAAAGAATTAGAATGGATTGTACGAATGAATTAGAATAGATCGTATGAATGAATTAGAATGGATCGTACGAATGAATTAGAATGGATCGTACGAATGAACTAGGATTGATACATTCGTGCGAATGAATTAGAATGGATCATACGAATGAATTAGAATGGATCGTACGAATGAATTAGATTGGATCTTACGAATGAATTAGAATGGATCGTACGAATGCACGATCCATGCTAATTCATTCGTTCGATCAATTCTAATTCATTAGCACGATCCATTCTAATTCATTCGTACGATCCATTCTAATTCATTCGCACGATCCATTCTAATTCATTCGTACGATCCATTCTAATTCTTTCACACGATCCATTCTAATTCATTCGTACGATCCATTCTAATTCATTCATACAATCTATTATAATTCATTCGTACGATCCATTCTAATTCATTCGTACGATCCATTCTAATTTATTCGTACGATCCATTCTAATTCTTTCACACGATCCATTCTAATTCATTCGCATGAATGTATCCATTCTAATTCATTCGTACAATCCATTCTATTTCATTCGTACGATCCATTCTTACTCATTCGTATGATCCATTCTAATTCATTCGTATGATCCATTCTAATTCATTCGTACGATCCATTCTAATTCATTCGCACGATCCATTCTAATTCATTCATACGATCCATTCTAATTCATTCATACGATCCATTCTAATTCATTCCTAAAATCCATTCTAATTCATTCGCCCGATCCATTCTAATTCATTCATACGATCCATTCTATTCGAATGGGTCATGCGATCCATTCGAATTCATTCGCACGATCCATTCTAATTCATTCATACGATCCATTCTAATTCATTCATACAATGCATTCTAATTCTTTCGCACGATCCATTCTAATTCATTCATACGATCCATTCTAATTCATTCGTACGATCCATTCTAATTCACTCATATGATCCATTCTAATACATTCATACGATCAATTCTTATTCATTTGCACGAATATATCCATTCTAATTCATTCGTACGATCCATTCTAATTCCTTCGTACGATCCATTCTAATTCATTCGTACGATCTATTCTAATTCATTCGTACGATCCATTCTAATTCATTCGTACGATCCATTCTAATTCCTTCGTACGATCCATTCTAATTCATTCGTACGATCCATTTTAATTCATTCATACAATCCATTCTAATTCTTTCACACGATCCATTCTAATTCATTCGTACGATCCATTCTAATTCATTCGTGCAATCCATTCTATTTCATTCGTACGATCCATTCTTACTCATTCGTACGATCCATTCTAATTCATTCGTACGATCCATTCTAATTCATTCATACGATCTATTCTAATTCATTCATACAATCCATTCTAATTCTTTCACACGATCCATTCTAATTCATTCGTACGATCCATTCTAATTCATTCGCACAATCCATTCTATTTCATTCGTACGATCCATTCTTACTCATTGGTACGATCCATTCTAATTCATTCGCATGAATGTATCCATTCTAATTCATTCGTACGAATCCATTCTAATTCATTCTACAATCTATTCTATTTTATTCGTACGATCCATTCTTACTCATTCGTATGATCCATTCTAATTCATTCGGACGAATGTATCCATTCTAATTTATTCGTACGATCCATTGTAATTCATTCGTACGATCCATTCTAATTCATTTGTACGATCCATTCTAATTCATTCGTCCGATCCATTCTAATTCATTCGCACGAATGTATCCATTCTAATTCATTCGTACGATCCATTCTAATTCATTCGTAAGATCCATTCTGATTCATTCGTAAGATCCATTCTAATTCATTCGCACGAATGTATCCATTCTAGTTCATTCGTACGATCCATTCTAATTCATTCGTACGATCCATTCTAATTCATTCGCACGATCCATTCTAATTCATTCGTACGATCCATTCTAATTCATTCATACAATCCATTCTAATTCATTCGTACGATCTATTCTAATTCATTCGCACAAATGTATCCATTCTAATTCATTCGTACGATCCATTCTAATTCATTCGCACGATCCATTCTAATTCATTCGTACGATCTATTCTAATTCTTTCACACGATCCATTCTAATTCATTCGTACGATCCATTCTAATTCATTCGCACGATCCATTCTAATTCATTCGTACGATCCATTCTAATTCATTCGTACGATCCATTCTAATTCATTCGCACAAAAGTATCCATTCTAATTCATTCGTACGATCCATTCTAATTCATTCGCACGATCCATTCTAATTCATTCGTACGATCCATTCTAATTCATTCGTACGATCCATTCTAATTAATTCGTATGATCCATTCTAATTCATTCGTACGATCCATTCTAATTCATTCATACAATCCATTCTAATTCATTCGCACGAATGTATCCATTCTAATTAATTCGTACCATCCATTCTAATTCATTTTTATGATCTATACTTCTTCATTCGCACGATCCAGTCTAATTGATTCGCACGATCCATTCTAATTCATTCGCACGATCCATTCTAATTCATTCATATGATCCATTCTAATTCATTCGTACGATCCATTCTAATTCCTTCGTACGATCCATTCTAATTCATTCGTACGATCTATTCCAATTCATTCGTACGATCCATTCTAATTCATTCGCACGATCCATTCTAATTCATTCATAGGATCCATTCTAATTCATTCATACGATCTATTCTAATTCTTTCGCACGAATGTATCCATTCTAATTCATTCGCACGAATATATCCATTCTAATTCATTCGTACGATCCATTCTAATTCATTCGTACGATCCATTCTAATTCATTCATACGATCTATTCTAATTCATTCATACAATCCATTCTAATTCTTTCATACGATCCATTCTAATTCATTCGTAGGATCCATTCTAATTCATTCGTATGATCCATTCTAATTCATTCATACAATCCATTCTAATTCATTCATACAATCCATTCTAATTCATTCGCACGAATGTATCCATTCTAATTAATTCGTACGATCCATTCTAATTCATTCGTAAGATCCATTCTTATTCATTCGCACGATCCAGTCTAATGGATTCGCACGATCCATTCTAATTCATTCGCACGAATGTATCCATTCTAATTCATACGATTGTGTGAATGAAATAGAATGGATACATTCGTGCGAATGAATTAGAATGGATCATACGAATGAGTAAGAATGGATCGTACGAATGAAATAGAATGGATTGTACGAATGAATTAGAATGGATCGTACAAATGAATTAGAATGGATCGTACGAATGAATTAGAATGGATCCTACGAATGAATTAGAATGGATCGTGTGAAAGAATTAGAATGGATTATATAAATGAATTAGAATAGATCGTATGAATGAATTAGAATGGATCATACGAATGAATTAGAATGGATCGTACGAATGAATTAGAATGGATACATTCGTGCGAATGAATTAGAATGGATACATTCGTGCGAAAGAATTAGAATAGATCGTATGAATGAATTAGACTGGATCCTATGAATGAATTAGAATGGATCGTGCGAATGAATTAGAATGGATCGTACGAATGAATTAGAATAGATCGTACGAATGAATTAGAATGGATCGTACGAATGAATTAGAATTAGAATGGATCGTACGAATGAATTAGAATGGATCTTACGAATGAATTAGAATGGATCGTACGAATGAATTAGAATGGATCGTACGAATAAATTAGAATGGATACATTCGTCCGAATGAATTAGAATGGATCATACGAATGAGTAAGAATGGATCGTGCGAATGAATTAGAATGGATCGTACGAATGAATTAGAATGGGTACATTTGTGTGAATGAATTAGAATGGATCGTACGAATGAATTAGAATGGATCGTATGAATGAATTAGAATGGATCGTACGAATGAATTAGAATGGATCATGCGAATGAATTAGAATGGATCGTACGAATGAATTAGAATGGATCGTACGAATGAACTAGAATGGATACATTCGTGCGAATGAATTAGAATGGATCGTACAAATGAATTAGAATGGATCGTACGAATGAATTAGAATGGATCTTACGAATGAATTAGAATGGATCATACGAAAGAATTAGAATGGATCGTACGAATGAATTAGAATGGATACATTCGTGCGAATGAATTAGAATGGATCGGACGAATAAATTAGAATGGATCGTACGAATGAATTAGAATGGATCGTACGAATGAATTAGAATGGATCGTGCGAATGAATTAGAATGGATTGTGTGAAAGAATTAGAATGGATTGTATGAATGAATTAGAATGGATCGTACGAATGAATTAGAATGGATCTTACGAATGAATTAGAATGGATCGTATGAATGAATTAGAATGGATCGTACGAATGAATTAAAATGGATACATTCGTGCGAATAAATTAGAATGGATCGTGCACGAATGTATCCATTCTAATTCATTCGTACGATCCATTCTAATTCATTAATATGATCCATTCTAATTCATTCGTACGATCCATTCTAATTCATATGCACAAAGGTATCCATTCTAATCCATTCGTAGGATCCATTCTAATCCATTCGTACGATCCATTCTAATTCATTCGCTCGAATATATCCATTCTAATCCATTCGTACGATCCATTCTAATCCCTTCGTACGATCCATTCTGTTTCATTCGCATGAAAGTAACCATTCTAATTCATTCATTTGATCCATTCTAATTTATTCGTATGATCCATTCTAATTCATTCGTCCGATCCATTCTAATTCATTCGCACGAATGTATCCATTCTAATTCATTCATACGATCCATTCTAATTCATTCGTACGATCCATTCTAATTCATTCGCACAAATGTATCCATTTTAATTCATTCGTACGATCCATTCTAATTCATTCGCACGATCCATTCTAATTCATTCGTACGATCCATTCTAATTCTTTCACACGATCCATTCTAATTCATTCGTATGATCCATTCTAATACATTCATACGATCCATTCTAATTCATTTGCACGAATATATCCATTCTAATTCCTTCGTAAGATCCATTCTAATTCCTTCGTACGATCCATTCTAATTCATTCATACGATCTATTCTAATTCATTCGTACGATCCATTCTAATTCATTCGCACGATCCATTCTAATTCCTTCGTAGGATCCATTCTAATTCATTCGTTCGATCCATTCTAATTCATTCATACAATCCATTCTAATTCTTTCACACGATCTATTCTAATTCATTCGTAGGATCCATTCTAATTTATTCGTACAATCTATTCTATTTCATTCGTACGATCCATTCTTACTCATTCGTATGATCCATTCTAATTCATTTGCACGAATATATCCATTCTAATTCATTCGTACGATCCATTCTAATTCCTTCGTACGATCCATTCTAATTCATTCGTACGATCTATTATAATTCATTCGTACGATCCATTCTAATTCATCCGTACGATCTATTCTAATTCTTTCACACGATCCATTCTAATTCATTCGTACGATCCATTCTAATTCATTCGTGCAATCCATTCTATTTCATTCGTATGATCCATTCTTACTCATTCGTACGATCCATTCTAATTCATTCACACGATTGTATCCATTCGTACGAATGAATTAGAATAGATTGTACGAATGAATTAGAATGGATCGCACGAATGAATTAGAATGGATCGTACGAAGGAATTAGAATGGATCGTACGAATGAATTAGAATGGATCGTACGAATGAATTAGAATAGATCGTACGAATGAATTAGAATGGATCGTACGAAGGAATTAGAATGGATCGTACAAATGAATTAGAATGGATATATTCGTGCAAATGAATTAGAATGGATCGTATGAATGTATTAGAATGGATCGTATGAGTGAATTAGAATGGATCGTACGAATGAATTAGAATGGATTGTATGAATGAATTAGAATGGATCGTACGAATGAATTAGAATGGATCATACGAATTAATTAGAATGGATTTACGAATGAATTAGAATGGATCGTACGAATGAATTAGAATGGATCGTACGAATGAATTAGAATGGATACATTCGTGCGAATGAATTAGAATGAATTGTGCGAATGAATAAGAACAGATCGTGCGAATGAATTAGAATGGATCGTACGAATGAATTAGAATAGATCGTGCGAATGAATTAGAATGGATCATACGAATGAATTAGAATGGATATATTTATGCGAATGAATTAGAATGGATCGTACGAATGAATTAGAATGGATCGTATGAATGAATTAGAATGGATCGTACGAATGAATTAGAATGGATCGTGCGAATGAACTAGAATGGATCGTACGAATGAATTAGAATGGATCGTGTGAAAGAATTAGAATGGATTGTACGAATGAATTAGAATGGATCGTGCGAATGAATTAGAATGGATCGTACGAATGAATTAGAATGGATACATTTATGCGAATGAATTAGAATGGATCGTATGAATGAATTAGAATGGATCGTGCGAATGAATTAGAATGGATCGTACAAATGAATTAGAATCGATCATACGAATGAACTAGAATGGATACATTCGTGCGAATGAATTAGAATGGATCGTACGAATGAATTAGAATGGATCTTACGAATGAATTAGAATAGATCGTACGAATGAATTAAAATGTATCGTACGAATGAATTAGAATGGATCTTACAAATGAATTAGAATGGATCGTACGAATAAATTAGAATGGATCGTATGAATGGTTTAGAATGGATATATTCGTGCGAATGAATTAGAATGGATCGGACGAATGAATTAGAATGGATCGTACGAATGAATTAGAATGGATCAAATGAATGAATTAGTATGGTTACATTCATGCGAATGAATTAGAATGGATCGTACGAATGGATTAGAATGGATACATTCATTTGTACGATCCATTCTAATTCATTCGTACGATCCGTTCTAATTTATTCGCACGAATGTATCCATTCTAGTTCATTCGTAAGATCCATTCTAATTCATTCGTACGATCCATTCTAATCCATTCGTACGATCCATTCTAATTCATTCATACGATCCATTCTAATTCATTCATACAATCCATTCTAATTCTTTCACACGATCCATTCTAATTCATTCGTAAGATCCATTCTAATTCATTCGTACAATCTATTCTATTTCATTCGTACGATCCATTCTTACTCATTCGTATGATCTATTCTAATTCATTCGGACGAATGTATCCATTCTAATTTATTCGTACGATCCATTCTAATTCATTCGTACGATCCATTCTAATTCATTCGTACGATCCATTCTTACTCATTCGTATGATCCATTCTAATTCATTCGTACGATCCATTCTAATTAGAATGGATCGTACGAATGAATTAGAATGGATCGTGTGAAAGAATTAGAATGGATTGCATGAATGAATTTGAATGGATCATATGAATGAATTAGAATGGATACATTCGTGCGAATGAATTAGAATGGATCGTACGAATGAATTAGAATGGATCGTACGAATGAATTAGAATGGATTGTATAAATGAATTAGAATGGATCGTACGAATGAACTAGAATGGATATATTCGTGCGAATGAATTAGAATGGATCATACGAATGAACTAGAATGGATCCATTGAAAGAATTAAAATGGATCGTACGAATGAATTAGAATGGATCGTGCGAATGAATTAGAATGGATCATACGAATGAATTAGAATGTATACATTTGTGCGAATGAATTAGAGTGGATCGTACGAATGAATTAGAATGGATCGTACGAATGAATTAGAATGGATCGTACGCACGAATGTATCCATTCTAGTTCATTCGTATGATCCATTCTAATTCATTCGTACGATCCATTCTAATTCATTCGCACGATCCATTCTAATTCATTCGTACGATCAATTCTAATTCATTCGCACGAATGTATCCATTCTAATTCATTTGTACGATCCATTCTAATTCATTCGTACGATCCATTCTAATTCATTCATACAATCCATTCTAATTCTTTCACATGATCCATTCTAATTCATTCGTAGGATCCATTCTAATTCATTCGTACAATCTATTCTATTTCATTCGTACGATCCATTCTTACTCATTCGTATGATCAATTCTAATTCATTCGCACGAATGTATCCATTCTAATTCATTCGTACGAATCCATTCTAATTCATTCGTACAATCCATTCTATTTCATTCGTACGATCCATTCTTACTCATTCGTACGATCCATTCTAATTCATTCGTAAGATCTATTCTAATTCATTCGTACGATCCATTCTAATTCATTCGCACGATCCATTCTAATTCATTCATACAATCCATTCTAATTCATTCCGTACGATCCATTCTAATTCATTCGCTCGAATGTATCCATTCTAATCCATTCGTACGATCCATTCTAATCCATTCGTACGATCCATTCTAATTCATTCGCATGAATGTAACTATTCTAATTCATTCATTTGATCCATTCTAATTCATTCGTACGATCCATTCTAATTCATTAGCACGATCCATGCTAATTCATTCGTTCGATCAATTCTAATTCATTAGCACGATCCATTCTAATTCATTCGTACGATCCATTCTAATTCATTCGCACGATCCATTCTAATTCATTCATTGGATCCATTCTAATTCATTCATACGATCTATTCTAATTCTTTCGCACGAATGTATCCATTCTAATTCATTCGCACGAATGTATCCATTCTAATTCATTCGTACGAATCCATTCTAATTCATTCGTACAATCTATTCTATTTCATTCGTACGATCCATTCTAGTTCATTCGTACGATCCATTCTAATTCATTCGTACGATCCATTCTAATTCATTCGTATGATCCATTCTAATTAATTCGTATGATCCATTCTAATTCATTCGTACGATCCATTCAAATTCATTCATATAATCCATTCTAATTCATTCGCACGAATGTATCCATTCTAATTAATTCGTACGATCCATTCTAATTCATTCGTATGATTCATTCTTATTCATTCGCACGATCCAGTCTAATGGATTCACACGATCCATTCTAATTCATTCGCACGAATGTATCCATTCTAATTCATTCATACGATCCATTCTAATTCATTCGTACGATCCATTCTAATTTATTCGCACAAATGTATCCATTCTAATTCATTCGTACGATCCATTCTAATTCATTCGTACGATCAGTTCTAATTCATTCACAAAATCTATTCTAATTCATTCATACGATCCATTCTAATTCATTCGCACGATCCATTCTAATTCATTCGTACGATCCATTCTAATTCTTTCACACGATCCATTCTAATTCATTCGTACGATCCATTCTAATTCATTCGCACGATCCATTCTAATTCATTCGTACGATCCATTCTAATTCATTTGTACGATCCATTCTAATTAATTCGCACAAATGTATCCATTCTAATTCATTCGTACGATCCATTCTAATTCATTCGCACGATCCATTCTAATTCATTCGTACGATCCATTCTAATTCATTCGTACGATCCATTCTAATTCATTCATATGATCCATTCTAATTAATTTGTATGATCCATTCTAATTCATTCGTACGATCCATTCTAAATCATTAATATCATCCATTCTAATTCATTCGTACGATCCATTCTAATTCATATGCACAAAGGTATGGATTATAATTCATTCGCACGAAAGACTTAGAATGGATTGTATGAAAGAATTAGAATGGATTGTATGAATGAATTAGAATGGATCGTACGAATGAATTAGAATGGATCGTACGAATAAATTAGAATGGATACATTCGTCCGAATGAATTAGAATGGATCATACGAATGAGTAAGAATGGATCGTACGAATGAAATAGAATGAATTGTGCGAATGAATTAGATTGGACCGTATGAATGAATTAGAATGGATACATTCGTGCGAATGAATTAGAATAGATCGGGCGAATGAATTAGAATGGATCGTACAAATGAATTAGAATGGATCGTACGAATGAATTAGAATGGATCGTACGAATAAATTAGAATGGATACATTCGTCCGAATGAATTAGAATGGATCATACGAATGAGTAAGAATGGATCGTACGAATGAAATAAAATAGATTGTACGAATGAATTAGAATGGATTCTACGAATGAATTAGAATGGATCGTATGAAAGAATTAGAATGGATTATATGAATGAATTAGAATGGATCGTATGAATGAATTAGAATGGATCGTGCGAATGAATTAGAATGGATCGTACGAATGAATTATAATGGATACATTCGTGCGAATGAATTAGAATGGATCATACGAATGAGTAAGAATGGATCGTACGAATGAAATAGAATGGATTATACAAATGAATTAGAATGGATACATTCGTGCGAATGAATTAGAATGGATCGTATGTACGAATGAATTAGAATGGATACATTCGTGCTAATGAATTAGAATGGATCGTACGAATGAATTAGAATGGATCGTGCGAATGAATTAGAATGGATCGTACGAATGAATTAGAATGGATCGTACGAATGAACTAGAATGGATACATTCGTGCGAATGAATTAGAATGGATCGTACGAATGAATTAGAATGGATCGTACATACGATCCATTCTAATGGATACATTTGTGCAAATGAATCTAAATGGATTGTGTGAATGAATTACAATGGATCGTACGAATGAATTAGAATGGATCGTACGAATGAATTAGAATCGATCAAATAAATGAATTAGAATGGTTACATTCATGCGAATGAATTAGAATGGATTGTACGAATGGATTAGAATGGATCGTATGAGTGAATTAGAATGGAAACGAAGGAATTAGAATGGATCGTACGAAGGAATTAGAATGGATCATACGAATGAAATAGAATGGATCGTACGTACGAAGGAATTAGAATGCATTCGTACGATCCATTCTAATCCATTCGTACAATCCATTCTAATTCATTCATACGATCCATTCTATTTCATTCGCACGATCCATTCTAATTCTTTCGTACGATGCATTCTAATTCATTCGTACGATCCATTCTAATTCATTCATTTGATCCATTCTAATTCATTCGTACGATCCATTCTAATTCATTCGTCCGATCCATTCTAATTCATTCGCACGAATGTATCCATTCTAATTCATTCGTACGATCCATTCTAATTCATTCGCACGATCCATTCTAATTCCTTCGTATGATCCATTCTAATTCATTCATACAATCCATTCTAATTCTTTCACACGATCCATTCTAATTCATTCGTACGTTCCATTCTAATTCATTAGCACGATCCATGCCAATTCATTCGTTCGATCAATTCTAATTCATTAGCAAGATCCATTCAAATTCATTCGCACGATCCATTCTAATTCATTCATAGGATCCATTCTAATTCATTCATACGATCTATTCTAATTCTTTCGCACGAATGTATCCATTCTAATTCATTCGCACGAATGTATCCATTCTAATTCATTCGTACGATCCATTCTAATTCATTCGTACGATCTATTCTAATTCATTCGTAAGATCCATTCTAATTCATTCATACGATCCATTCTAATTCATTCGTACGATCCATTCTAATTCATTCGTACGATCCATTCTAATTCATTCGCACGAATGTATCCATTCTAGTTCATTCGTACGATCCATTCTAATTCATTCGTACGATCCATTCTAATTCATTCGCACGATCCATTCTAATTCATTCGTACGATCCATTCTAATTCATTCATACGATCCATTCTAATTCATTCGTACGATCCATTCTAATTCACTCATACAATCCATTCTAATACATTCATACGATCCATTCTAATTCATTTGCACGAATATATCCATTCTAATTCATTCGTACGATCCATTCTAATTCCTTCGTACGATCCATTCTAATTCATTCGTACGATCCATTCTAATTCATTTGTACGATCCATTCTAATTCAGGATCGTACGAATGAATTAGAATGGATACATTCGTGCGAATGAATTAGAATTGATCGTACGAATGAATTAGAATGGATCGTGCGAATGAATTAGAATGGATCGTACGAATGAATTAGAATGGATCGTACGAATGAACTAGAATGGATACATTCGTGCGAATGAATTAGAATGGATCGTACGAATGAATTAGAATGGATCGTACGAATGAATTAGAATAGATCTTACGAATGAATTAGAATGGATCGTACGAATGAATTAGAATGGATCGTACGAATGAATTAGAATGGATACATTCGTGCGAATGAATTAGAATGGATCGGACGAATGAATTAGAATGGATTGTACGAATGAATTAGAATGGATCAAATGAATGAATTAAAATGGTTACATTCATGCGAATGAATTAGAATGGATCGTACGAATGGATTAGAATGGATACATTAGAGTAAATGAATTAGAATGGATCGAACGAATGAATTAGAATGGATCGTACGAATGGATTAGAATCGATCCTACGAATGGATTAGAATGGATACCTTTGTGCATATGAATTAGAATGAATCGTACGAATGAATTAGAATGGATCATATTAATGAATTAGAATGGATCGTACGAATGAATTAGAATGGATACATTCGTGCGAATGAATTAGAATGGATCGTGCAAATAAATTAGACTGGATCGTGCGAATGAATCAGAATAGATCATACGAATGAATTAGAATGGATCGTACGAATTAATTAGAATGGATACATTCGTGCGAATGAATTAGAATGGATTGTATGAATGAATTAGAATGGATCGTACGAATGAATTAGAATGGATCATACGAATTAATTAGAATGGATCATACGAATGAATTAGAATGGATCGTACGAATGAATTAGAATGGATCGTACGAATGAATTAGAATGGATACATTCGTGCGAATGAATTAGAATGGATTGTGCGAATGAATAAGAACATATCGTGCGAATGAATTAGAATGGATCGTACGAATGAATTAGAATGGATCGTGCGAATGAATTAGAATGGATCGTACGAATGAATTAGAATGGATACATTTTTGCGAATGAATTAGAATGGATCGTACGAATGAATTAGAATGGATCGTATGAATGAATTAGAATGGATCGTACGAATGAATTAGAATGGATCGTGCGAATGAATTAGAATGGATCGTACGAATGAATTAGAATGGATCGTACGAATGAACTAGAATGGATACATTCGTGCAAATGAATTAGAATGGATCATACGAATGAATTAGAATGGATCATACGAATGAATTAGAATGGATCTTACGAATGAATTAGAATGGATCGTACGAATGAGTTAAAATGGATCGTATGAATGAATTAGAATGGATACATTCGTGCGAATGAATTAGAATGGATCGGACGAATGAATTAGAATGGTCGTACGAATGAATTAGAATGGATCGTACGAATGAATTAGAATGGATCGTACGAATAAATTAGAATGGATACTCGTCCGAATGAATTAGAATGGATCATACGAATGAGTAAGAATGGATCGTACGAATGAAATAGAATAGATTGTACGAATGAATTAGAATGGATCCTACGAATGAATTAGAATGGATCGTGTGAAAGAATTAGAATGGATTGTATGAATGAATTAGAATGGATCGTATGAATGAATTAGAATGGATCGTGTGAATGAATTCGAATGGATCGTACGAATTCATTCTAATTCATTCATACAATCCATTCTAATTCTTTCACATGATCTATTCTAATTCATTCGTAGGATCCATTCTAATTCATTCGTACAATCTATTCTATTTCATTCGTACGATCCATTCTTACTCATTCGTATGATCCATTCTAATTCATTCGGACGAATGTATCCATTCTAATTTATTCGTACGATCCATTCTAATTCATTCGTACGATCCATTCTAATTTATTCGTACGATCCATTCTAATTCATTCGTCCGATCTATTCTAATTCATTCGCATGAATGTATCCATTCTAATTCATTTGTACGGTCCATTCTAATTCATTCGCACAATCCATTCTATTTCATTCGTACGATCCATTCTTACTCATTCGTATGATCCATTATGGATACATTCGTGCGAATGAATTAGAATGGATCATACGAATGAGTAAGAATGGATCGTACGAATGAAATAGAATGGATTGTGCGAATGAATTAGAATGGATCGTACGAATGAATTAGAATGGATCGTGTGAAAGAATTAGAATGGATTGTATGAATGAATTAGAATAGATCGTATGAATGAATTAGAATGGATCGTACGAATGAATTAGAATGGATCGTACGAATGAACTATAATGGATACATTCGTGCGAATGAATTAGAATAGATCGTACGAATAAATTAGAATGGATCGTACGAATGAATTAGAATGGATCTTACGAATGAATTAGAATGGATCGTACGAATGCCCGATCCATGTGAATGAATTAGAATAGATCGTACGAATGAACTAGAATGGATACATTCGTGCGAATGAATTAGAATGGATCGTACAAATGCATTCTAATTCATTCGTACGATCCATTCTAATTCATTCGCACGATCCATTCTAATTCATTCATAGGATCCATTCTAATTCATTCATACGATCTATTCTAATTCTTTCGAACGAATGTATCCATTCTAATTCATTCGCACGAATGTATCCATTCTAATTCATTCGTACGATCCATTCTAATTCATTCGTACGATCCATTCTAATTCATTCGTATGATCCATTCTAATTAATTCGTATGATCCATTCTAATTCATTCGTACGATCCATTCTAATTCATTCATACAATCCATTCTAATTCATTGTTATGGATCGTGTGAAAGAATTAGAATGGATTGTATGAATGAATTAGAATGGATCGTGTGAAAGAATTAGAATGGATTGTATGAATAAATTAGAATGGATCGTACGAATGAATTAGAATGGATCGTACGAAGGAATTAGAATGGATCGTACGAATGAATTAGAATGGATCGTACGAATGAATTAGAATAGATCGTACAAATGAATTAGAATGGATCGTACGAAGGAATTAGAATAGATCGTACAAATGAATTAGAATGGATACATTCGTGTGAATGAATTAGAATGGATCGTATGAATGAATTAGAATAGATTTTGTGAATGAATTAGAACTGATCGTACGAATGAATTAGAATGGATACATTCGTGCGAATGAATTAGAATGGATTGTATGAATGAATTAGAATGGATCCTATGAATGAATTAGAATGGATCGTATGAATGAATTAGAATGGATATATTCGTGCGAATGAATTAGAATTGATCGTACGAATGAATTAGAATGGATCGTGCGAATGAATTAGAATGGATGGTATGAATGAATTAGAATGGATACATTCGTGCGAATGAATTAGAATGGATACATTCGTGCAAAAGAATTAGAATAGATCGTATGAATGAATTAGAATGGATCCTATGAATGAATAAGAATGGATCGTGTGAATGAATTAGAATGGATCGTACGAATAAATTAGAATGGATCGTGCTAATGAATTTGAATTGATCGAACGAATGAATTTGAATTGATCGAACGAATGAATTTGAATTGATCGAACGAACGAACGAATGAATTGAACGAACGAATGAATTTGAATTGATCGAACGAATGGATCGTGTGAATGAATTAGAATGGATCGTGTGAAAGAATTAGAATGGATTGTATGAATGATTTAGAATGAATTCGTACGATCCATTCGAATTCATTCGCACGATCCATTCTAATTCATTTATACGATCCATTCTAATTCATTCATACAATCCATTCTAATTCTTTCACACGATCCATTCTAATTCATTCGTAGGATCCATTCTATTTCATTCGTACAATCCATTCTTACTCATTCATATGATCCATTCTAATTCATTCGGATGAATGTATCCATTCTAATTTATTCGTACGATCCATTCTAATTCATTCGTACGATCCATTCTAATTCATTCGCACGATCCATTCTAATTCATTCATAGGATCCATTCTAATTCATTCATACGATCTATTCTAATTCATTCGCACGAATGTATCCATTCTAATTCATTTGCACGAATGTATCCATTCTAATTCATTCGTACGATCCATTCTAATTCATTCGCACGATCCATTCTAATTCATTCGTACGATCAATTCTAATTCATTCGCACGAATGTATCCATTCTAATTCATTCGTACGATCCATTCTAATTCATTCATAGGATCCATTCTAATTCATTCATACAATCCATTCTAATTCATTCGCACGAATGTATCCATTCTAATTCATTCGTACGATCAGTTCTAATTCATTCACAAAATCTATTCTAATTCATTCATACGATCCATTCTAATTCATTCACATGAATGTATCCATTCTAATTCATTCATACGATCCATTCTAATTCATTCGTACGATCCATTCTAATTCCTTCGTACGATCCATTCTAATTCATTCGTACGATCTATTCTAATTCATTCGTACGATCCATTCTAATTCATTCGTACGATCCATTCTAATTCCTTTGTACGATCCATTCTAATTTATTCATATGATCTATTCTAATTCATTCGTATGATCCATTCTAATTCATTCGTACGATCCATTCTAATTCCTTCGTACGATCCATTCTAATTCATTTGTACGATCTATTCTAATTCATTCATACGATCCATTCTAATTCATTCGCACGAATGTATCCATTCTAGTTCATTCGTACGATCCATTCTAATTCGTTCGTACGATCCATTCTAATTCATTCGCACGATCCATTCTAATTCATTCGCACGATCCATTCTAATTCATTCATACGATCCATTCTAATTCATTCGCACGAATGTATCCATTCTAATTCTTTAGCACGATCCATTCTAATTCATTCGTATGATCTACTCTAATTCCTTCGTACGATCCATTCTAATTCCTTCGTATCCATTCTAATTCACTCATACGATCCATTCTAATTCATTCATACGATCTATTCTAATTCATTCATACAATCCATTCTAATTCTTTCACACGATCCATTCTAATTCATTCGTACGATCCATTCTAATTCATTCGTATAATCCATTCTAATTCATTCGCACGAATGTATTTATTCTAAATCATTCGTACAATCCATTCTATTTCATTCGTACGATCCATTCTTACTCATTGTACGAATGAATTAGAATGGATCCTACGAATGAATTAGAATGGATCGTGTGAAAGAATTAGAATGGATCGTACGAATGAATTAGAATGGATACATTCTTGCGAATGAATTAGAATGGATACATTCGTGCGAAAGAATTAGAATAGATCGTATGAATGAATTAGAATGGATCCTATGAATGAATTAGAATTGATCGTACGAATGAAATAGAATGGATTGCACGAATGATTTAGAATGTATCGTACGAATGAATTAGAATGGATCGTGTGAAAGAATTAGAATGGATTGTATGAATGAATTAGAATGGATCGTACGAATGAATTAGAATGGATCGTACGAAGGAATTAGAATGGATCGTATGAATGTATTAGAATGGATCCTATGAATGAATTAGAATGGATCGTGCGAATGAATTAGAATGGATCGTACGAATGAATTAGAATGGATCGTGCTAATGAATTAGAATTGATCGAACGAATGAATTAGCATGGATCGTGCTAATGAATTAGAATGGATCGTGCGAATGAATTAGAATGGATCGTACGAATGAATTAGAATGGATCGTACGAATGAACTAGAATGGATACATTCGTGCGAATGAATTAGAATGGATCGTACGAATGAATTAGAATGGATCGTATGAATGAGTTAGAATGGATCGTACGAATGAATTAGAATGGATACATTCGTGCGAATGAATTAGAATGGATCAAACGAATGAATTAGAATGGATCGTGTGAATGAATTAGAATGGATCGTACGAATGCATTAGAATGGATTCGTACGAATAAATTAGAATGGATACATTCGTGCGTACGAAAGAATTAGAATGGATCGTACGAATGAATTAGAATAGATTGTATGAATGAATTAGAATGGATCGTACGAATGAATTAGAATGGATCATACGAATTAATTAGAATGGATCATACGAATGAATTAGAATGGATCGTACGAATGAATTAGAATGGATTGTACGAATGAATTAGAATGGATACATTCGTGCGAATGAATTAGAATGGATTGTGCGAATGAATTAGAATGGATCGTACGAATAAATTAGAATGGATCATATTAATGAATTAGAATGGATCGTATGAATGAATTAGAATGGATACATTCGTGCGAATGAATTAGAATGGATCGTGAACGAATGTATCCATTCTAATTCATTCGTACGATCCATTCTAATTCATTAATATGATCCATTCTAATTCATTCGTACGATCCATTCTAATTCATATGCACAAAGGTATCCATTCTAATCCATTCGTAGGATACATTCTAATCCATTCGTACGATCCATTCTAATTTATTCGTACGATCCATTCTAATTCATTCGCTCGAATGTATCCATTATAATCCATTCGTACGATCCATTCTAATCCATTCGTACGATCCATTCTAATTCATTCGCATGAATGTAACCATTCTAATTCATTCATTTGATCCATTCTAATTCCTTCGTACGATCCATTCTAATTCATTCCTCCGATCCATTCTAATTCATTCGCACGAATGTATCCATTCTAATTCATTCATACGATCCATTCTAATTCATTCGTACGATCCATTCTAATTCATTCGTAAGATCCATTCTAATTCATTCGTACGATCCATTCTAATTCATTCGCGCGAATGTATCCATTCTAGTTCATTTGTACGATCCATTCTAATTCATTCGTACGATCCATTCTAATTCATTCGCACGATCCTTTCTAATTCATTCATACGATCAATTCTAATTCATTCGCACGAATGTATCCATTCTAATTTATTCGTACGATCCATTCTAATTCATTCATACGATCCATTCTAATTCATTCGTACGATCCATTCTAATTCATTCGTCCGATCCATTCTAATTCATTTGCACAAATGTATCCATTCTAGTTCATTCGTACGATCCATTCTATTTCATTCGTACGATCCATTCTTACACATTCGTATGATCCATTCTAATTCATTCGGACGAATGTATCCATTCTAATTTATTCGTACGATCCATTCTAACTCATTCGTATGATCCATTCTAATTCATTCGTCTGATCCATTCTAGTTCATTCGTACGAATGTATCCATTCTAATTCATTCGTACGATCCATTCTAATTCATTCGTACGATTCATTCTAATTCATTCGTAAGATCCCTTCTAATTCATTCGTACGATCCATTCTAATTCATTCGTACGATCCATTCTAATTCATTCGCACGAATGTATCCATTCTAGTTCATTCGTACGATCCATTCTAATTCATTCGTACGATCCATTCTAATTCATTCGTACGATCCATTCTAATTCATTCGTACGATCAATTCTAATTCATTCTCACGAATGTATCCATTCTAATTCATTCGTACGATCCATTCTAATTCATTCGTATGATCCATTCTAATTCATTCATACAATCCATTCTTACTCATTCGTATGATCCATTCTAATTCATTTGCACGAATGTATCCATTCTAATTCATTCGTACGAATACATTCTAATTCATTCGTACAATCCATTCTATTTCATTCGTACGATCCATTCTTACTCATTCGTACGATCCATTCAAATTCATTCGTAATATCCATTCTAATTCATTCGTACGATCCATTCTAATTCATTCGTACGATCCATTCTAATTTATTCATACAATCCATTCTAATTCATTCCGTACGATCCATTCTAATTCATTCGCTCGAATGTATCCATTCTAATCCATTCGTACGATCCATTCTAATCCATTCGTACGATCCATTCTAATTCATTCGCATGAATGTAACCATTTTAATTCATTCCTTTGATCCATTCTAATTCATTCGTACGATCCATTCTAATTCATTAGCACGATCCATGCTAATTCATTCGTTCGATCAATTCTAATTCATTAGCACGATCCATTCTAATTCATTCGTACGATCCATTCTAATTCATTCGCACGATCCATTCTAATTCATTCATAGGATCCATTCTAATTCATTCATACGATCTATTCTAATTCTTTCGCACGAATGTATCTATTCTAATTCATTCGCACGAATGTATCCATTCTAATTCATTCGTACGAATCCATTCTAATTCATTCGTACAATCTATTCTATTTCATTCGTACGATCCATTCGAGTTCATTCGTATGATCCATTCTTATTCATTCGTACGATCCATTCTAATTCATTCGTATGATCCATTCTAATTAATTCGTATGATCCATTCTAATTCATTCGTACAATCCATTCTAATTCATTCATACAATCCATTCTAATTCATTCGCACGAATGTATCCATTCTATTTAATTCGTACGATCAATTCTAATTCATTCGTATGATCCATTCTAATTCATTCGCACGATCCATTCTAATTCATTCGCACGAATGTATCCATTCTAATTCATTCATACGATCTATTCTAATTCATTCGTACGATCCATTCTAATTCATTCGCACAAATGTATCAATTCTAATTCATTCGTACGATCCATTCTAATTCATTCGTACGATCAGTTCTAATTCATTCACAAAATCTATTCTAATTCATTCATACGATCCATTCTAATTCATTCGCACGATCCATTCTAATTCATTTGTACGATCCATTCTAATTCTTTCACACAATCCATTCTAATTCATTTGTACGATCCATTCTAATTCATTCGCACGATCCATTCTAATTCATTCGTACGATCCATTCTAATTCATTCATACGATCCATTCTAATTCATTCGTACGATCCATTCTAATTCATTCGCACAAATGTATCCAATCTAATTCATTCATATGATCCATTCTTACTCATTCGTATGATCCATTCTATTTCATTCGTACGATCTATTCTAATTCCTTCGTACGATCCATTCTAATTCATTCGTACGATCCATTCTAATTCATTCACACGATCCATTCTAATTCATTCGTACGATCCATTCTAATTCATTCGTGCAATCCATTCTATTTCATTCGTACGATCCATTCTTACTCATTCGTACGATCCATTCTAATTCATTCACACGAATGTATCCATTCGTACGAATGAATTAGAATGGATTGTACGAATGAATTAGAATGGATTGTACGAATGAATTAGAATGGATCGTACGAAGGAATTAGAATGGATCGTACGAATGAATTAGAATGGATCGTACGAATGAATTAGAATGGATCGTACAAAGGAATTAGAATGGATCGTATGAATGAATTAGCATGGATCGTACGAATGAATTTGAATGGATACATTTGTGCGAATGAATCTAAATGGATTGTATGAATGAATTACAATGGATCGTACGAATGAATTAGAATGGATCGTACGAATGAATTAGAATAGCTCATACGAATGAATTAGAATGAATCGTATGAATGAATTAGATTGGTTACATTCGTGCGAATGAATTAGAATAGATCGTACGAATGAATTAGAATGGATCGTACAAATAAATTAGAATGGATCGTGGGAATGAATTAGAATGGATCGTACGAATGAATTAGAATGGATCCACCAAATGAGTTAGAATGGATCATACGAATGAATTAGAATGGATTGTACGAATGGATTAGAATGGATTGTGCGAATGAATTAGAATGGATCGTATGAATGAATAAGAATGGATCGTACGAATGAATTAGAATGGATCGTGCGAATGAATTAGCATGAATCGTACGAATGTATTAGAATGGATCGTACGAATGAATTAGAATGAATCGTATGATCCATTCTAATTCAATCGTCCGATCCTTTCTAATTTATTCGCATGAATGTATCCATTCTAATTCATTCGTACAATCCATTCTATTTCATTCGTACGATCCATTCTTACTCATTCGTATGATCCATTCTAATTCATTCGTATGATCCATTCTAATTCATTCGTACGATCCATTCTAATTCATTCGTACGATCCATTCTAATTCATTCGCACGATCCATTCTAATACATTCATACGATCCATTCTAATTCATTCATACGATCCATTCTAATTCATTCCTACAATCCATTCTAATTCATTCGCCTGATCCATTCTAATTCATTTATACGATCCATTCTATTCGAATGGATCATGCGATCCATTCGAATTCATTCGCACGATCCATTCTAATTCATTCATACGATCCATTCTAATTCATTCATACAATGCATTCTAATTCTTTCACACGATCCATTCTAATTCATTCGTACGATCCATTCTAATTCATTCGTACAATCCATTCTATTTCATTTGTACGATCCATTCTTACTCATTCATATGATCCATTCTAATTCATTCGTACGATCCATTCTAATTCATTTGTACGATCCATTCTAATTCATTCGTACAATCCATTCTATTTCATTCGTACGATCCATTCTTACTCATTCGTATGATCCATTCTAATTCATTCGCACGAATGTATCCATTCTAATTCATTCATACAATCCATTCTAATTCATTCCGTACGATCCATTCTAATTCATTCGTACGATCGTACGAATGAATTAGAATGGATTGTACGAATGAATTAGAATAGATTGTGCGAATGAAATAGAATGGATCGTATGAATGAATTAGAATGGATCGTACGAATGAATTAGAATGGATCATACGAATGAGTAAGAATGGATCGTACGAATGAATTATAATGGATCGTACGAATGGATTAGAATGGATCGTACGAATAAATTAGAATGGATACATTCGTCCGAATGAATTAGAATGGATCATACGAATGAGTAAGAATGGATCGTACGAATAAAATAGAATAGATTGTACAAATGAATTAGAATGGATCCTACGAATGAATTAGAATGGATCGTGTGAAAGAATTAGAATGGATTGTATGAATGAATTAGAATGGATCGTAGGAATGAATTAGAATGGATCGTGCGAATGAATTCGAATGGATCGTACGAATTCATTCTAATTCATTCATACAATCCGTTCTAATTCTTTCACACGATCCATTCTAATTCATTCGTACGTTCCATTCTAATTCATTAGCACGATCCATGCTAATTCATTCGTTCGATCAATTCTAATTTATTAGCACGATCCATTCTAATTCATTCGTACGATCCATTCTAATTCATTCGCACGATCCATTCTAATTCATTCATAGGATCCATTCTAATTCATTCATACGATCTATTCTAATTCTTTCGCACGAATGTATCCATTCTAATTCATTCGCACGAATGTATCCATTCTAATTCATTCGTATAATCCATTCTAATTCATTCGCACGATCCATTCTAATTCATTCGTACAATCAATTCTAACTCATTCGCACGAATGTATCCATTCTAATTCATTCGTACGATCCATTCTAACTCATTCTTAGGACCCATTCTAATTCATTCATACAATCCATTCTAATTCATTCGCACGAATGTATCCATTCTAATTCATTCGTACGATCAGTTCTAATTCATTCACAAAATCTATTCTAATTCATTCATACGATCCATTCTAATTCATTCACACGAATGTATCAATTCTAATTCATTCATACGATCCATTCTAATTCATTCGTACGATCCATTCTAATTCACTCATACGATCCATTCTAATATATTCATACGATCCATTCTAATTCATTTGCACAAATATATCCATTCTAATTCTTTCATACGATCCATTCTAATTTCTTCGTACGATCCATTATAATTCGTTCGTACGATCTATTCTATTTCATTCGTACGATCCATTCTTACTCATTCGTAGGATCCATTCTAATTCATTCGTCCAATCCATTCTAATTCATTCATACAATCCATGCTAATTCATTCGTTCGATCAATTCTAATTCATTAGCACGATCCATTCTAATTCATTCGTACGATCCATTCTAATTCATTCGTACGATCCATTCTAATTCATTCACACGATCCATTCTAATTCATTCATAGGATCCATTCTAATTCATTCATACGATCTATTCTAATTCTTTCGCACGAATGTATCCATTCTAATTCTTTCGCACGAATGTATCCATTCTAATTCATTCGCACGAATGTATCCATTCTAATTCATTCGTACGATCCATTCTAATTCATTCGCACGATCCATTCTAATTCATTCGTACGATCAATTCTAATTCATTCGCACGAATGTATCCATTCTAATTCATTCGTACGATCCATTCTAATTCATTCATAGGATCCATTCTAATTCATCCGTACGATCCATTCTAATTCTTACTCATTCGTACGAATGAATTAGAATGGATCGTATGAATGAATTAGAATGGATCGTACGAATGAATTAGAATGGATCGTGCGAATGAATTAGAATGGATCGTACGAATGAATTAGAATGGATCGTACGAATGAACTAGAATGGATACATTCGTGCGAATGAATTAGAATGGATCGTACGAATGAATTAGAATGGATCGTACGAATGAATTAGAATGGATCGTGCGAATGAATTAGAATGGATTGTATGAATGAATTAGAATGGATCTTACGAATGAATTAGAATGGATCGTACGAATGAATTAGAATGGATCCTACGAATGAATTAGAATGGATACATTCGTGCGAATGAATTAGAATGGATCGGACGAATGAATTAGAATGGATCGTACGAATTAATTAGAATGGATCGTACGAATAAATTAGAATGGATACATTCGTCCGAATGAATTAGAATGGATCATACGAATGAGTAAGAATTGATCGTACGAATGAAATAGAATAGATCCTACGAATGAATTAGAATGGATCCTACGAATGAATTAGAATGGATCGTGTGAAAGAATTAGAATGGATTGTATGAATGAATTAGAATGGATCGTATGAATGAATTAGAATGGATCGTGCGAATGAATTAGAATGGATCGTACGAATTCATTCTAATTCATTCATACAATCCATTCTAATTCTTTCACACGATCTATTCTAATTCATTCGTAGATCCATTCTAATTCATTCGTACAATCTATTCTATTTCATTCGTACGATCCATTCTTACTCATTCGTATGATCCATTCTAATTCATTCGGACGAATGTATCTATTCTAATTTATTCGTACGATCCATTCTAATTCATTCGTACGATCCATTCTAATTCATTCGTACGATCCATTCTAATTCATTCGTGCGATCCATTCTAATTCATTCGCACGAATGTATCCATTCTAATTCATTCGTACGGTCCATTCTAATTCATTCGCACAATCTATTCTATTTCATTCATACGATCCATTCTTACTCATTCGTATGATCCATTATGTATACATTCGTGCGAATGAATTAGAATGGATCATACGAATGAGTAAGAATGGATCGTACGAATGAAATAGAATGGATTGTGCGAATGAATTAGAATGGATCGTACGAATGAATTAGAATGGATCGTGTGAAAGAATTAGAATGGATTGTATGAATGAATTAGAATAGATCGTATGAATGAATTAGAATGGATCGTACGAATGAATTAGAATGGATCGTACGAATGAACTAGGATGGATACATTCGTGCGAATGAATTAGAATGGATCGTACGAATGAATTAGAATGGATCGTACGAATGAATTAGAATGGATCTTACGAATGAATTAGAATGGATCGTACAAATGCACGATCCATGCTAATTCATTCGTTCGATCAATTCTAATTCATTAGCACGATCCATTCTAATTCATTCGTACGATCCATTCTAATTCATTCGCACGATCCATTCTAATTCATTCGTATGATCCATTCTAATTCTTTCACACGATCCATTCTAATTCATTCGTACGATCCATTCTAATTCATTCATACCATCTATTCTAATTCATTCGTACGATCCATTCTAATTCATTCGTACGATCCATTCTAATTCATTCGTAGGATCCATTCTAATTCATTCATACAATCCATTCTAATTCTTTCACACGATCCATTCTAATTCATTCGTACGATCCATTCTAATTCATTCGTGCAATCCATTCTATTTCATTCGTACGATCCATTCTTACTCATTCGTACGATCCATTCTAATTCATTCACACGAATGTATCCATTCGTACGAATGAATTAGAATAGATTGTACGAATGAATTAGAATGGATCGTACGAATGAATTAGAATGGATCGTATGAATGAATTAGAATGGATCGTACGAATGAATTGGAATGGATCGTGCGAATGAATTAGAATGGATCGTACGAATGAATTAGAATGGATCGTACGAATGAACTAGAATGGATACATTCGTGCGAATGAATTAGATGGATCGTACGAATGAATTAGAATGGATCGTACAAATGAATAAGAATGGATCGTACGAATGAATTAGAATGGTTCATACGAATGAATTAGAATGGATCATACGAATGAGTAAGAATGGATCGTACGAATGAAATAGAATGGATTGTACGAATGAATTAGAATGGATCGTACGAATGAATTAGAATGGATCGTGTGAAAGAATTAGAATGGATTGTATGAACGAATTAGAATGGATCATATGAATGAATTAGAATGGATCGTGCGAATGAATTCGAATGGATCGTACGAATGAATTAGAATGGAACGTACGAATGAATTAGAATGGATACATTCGTGCGAATGAATTAGAACGGATACATTCGTGAGAAAGAATTAGAATAGATCGTATGAATGAATTAGAATGGATCCTATGAATGAATTAGAATGGATCGTGCGAATGAATTAGAATGGATCGTACAAATGAATTAGAATGGATCGTGCTAATGAATTAGAATTGATCGAACGAGTGAATTAGCATGGATCGTGCTAATGAATTAGAATGGAACGTACGAATGAATTAGAATGGATCGTGTGAAAGAATTAGAATGGATTGTATGAATGAATTAGAATGAATTCGTACGATCCATTCGAATTCATTCGCACGATCCATTCTAATTCCTTCTTACGATCCATTCTAATTCATTCATACAATCTATTCTAATTCTTTCACACGATCTATTCTAATTCATTCGTAGGATCCATTCTAATTCATTCATACAATCTATTCTATTTCATTCGTATGATCCATTCTTACTCATTCGTATGATCCATTCTAATTCATTCGGACGAATGTATCCATTCTAATTTATTCGTACGATCCATTCTAATTCATTCGTACGATCCATTCTAATTCATTCGTACGATCCATTCTAATTCATTCGTACGATCCATTCTATTTCATTCGTACGATCCATTCTAATTCATTCGTACGATCGTACGAATGAATTAGAATGGATCGTACGGAATGAATTAGAATGGATTGTATGAATGAATTAGAATGGATACATTCGTGCGAATGAATTAGAATGGATCATACGAATGAGTAAGAATGGATCGTACGAATGAAATAGAGTGGATTGTGCGAATGAATTAGAATGGATCGTACGAATGAATTAGAATGGATCATACGAATGAGTAAGAATGGATCGTCATTCTAATTCATTCGTATGATCCATTCTAATTCATTTGTATCCATTCTATTTCATTCGCACGATCCATTCTAATTCATTCGCGCAATCTATTCTAATTCATTCGTACGATCCATTCTAATTCATTCGTACGATCCATTCTAATTCATTCATACAATCCATTCTAATTTATTCGCACGAATGTATCCATTCTAATTCATTCGTATGATCCATTCTAATTCATTCGCACAATCTATTCTAATTCATTCATACAATCCATTCTAATTCATTCGCACGAATGTATTCATTCTAATTCATTCGTATGATCCATTCTAATTCATTCGTACAATCCATTCTTATTCCTTCGTACGATCCATTCTAATTCATTAATTCATTCTTACGATCCATTCTAATTCATTCGCACAATCTATTCTAATTCATTCATAAGATCCATTCTAATTCATTCGTACGATCCATTCTAATTCATTCATACGATCCATTCTAATTCATTCGCACGAATGTATCCATTCTAATTCATTCGTACGATCCATTCTAATTCATTCGTACAATCCATTCTATTTGATTCGTACGAATGAATTAGAATGGATATATTCGTGCAAATGAATTAGAATGGATCATACGAATGAGTAAGAATGCATCGTATGAATGAAATAGAATGGATCGTATGAAGGAATTAGAATGGATCATACGAATGAATTAGAATGGATCGTATGAATGAATTAGAATGGATCGTGTGAAAGAATTAGAATGGATCGTACGAATGAGTAAGAATGGATCGTACGAATGAAATAGAATGGATTGTACGAATGAATTAGAATGGATCGTACGAATGAATTAGAATGCATCGTGTGAAAGAATTAGAATGGATTGTATGAATGAATTAGAATGGATCGTATGAATGAATTAGAATGGATCGTACGAATGAAATAGAATGGATCGTACGTATCAATTAGAATGGATACATTCCAATTCATTCATACAATCTATTCTAATTCATTCGTATGATCCATTCTAATTCATTCGTACAATCCATTCTATTTCATTCGTACTATCCATTCTTACTCATTCGTATGATCCATTCTAATTCATTCGCACGAATGTATCCATTCTAATTCATTCGTACGATCCATTCTAATTCATTCGTACGATCCATTCTAATTCATTCATACGATCCATTCTAATTCATTCATACAATCCATTCTAATTCTTTCACACGATCCATTCTAATTCAGTCGTACGATCCATTCTAATTCATTCGTGCAATCCATTCTATTTCATTCGTACGATCCATTCTTACTCATTCGTACGATCCATTCTAAATCATTCACACAAATGTATCCATTCGTACGAATGAATTAGAATAGATTGTACGAATGAATTAGAATGGATCGTACGAATGAATTAGAATGGATCATACGAAGGAATTAGAATGGATCGTACGAATGAATTAGAATGGATCGTACGAATGAATTAGAACAGATCGTACGAATGAATTAGAATGGATCGTACGAAGGAATTAGAATGGATCGTACGAATGAATTAGAATGGATATATTCGTCCAAATGAATTAGAATGGATCGTATGAATGTATTAGAATGGATCGTATGAGTGAATTAGAATGTATCGTACGAATGAATTAGAATAGATCGTATGAATGAATTAGAATGGATACATTCGTGTGAATGAATTAGAATGGATCGTACGAATGAATTAGAATAGATTTTGTGAATGAATTTGAACTGATCATACGAATATATTAGAATGGATACATTCGTGCGAATGAATTAGAATGGATTGTATGAAAGAATTAGAATGGATCGTACGAATGAATTAGAATGGATCGTATGAGTGAATTAGAATAGATACGAAGGAATTAGAATGGATCGTACGAAGGAATTAGAATGGATCATACGAATGAAATAGAATGGATCGTACGAAGGAATTAGAATGGATCGTATGAAGGAATTAGAATGGATCGTACGAAGGAATTAGAATGGATCGTACGAATGAATTAGAATGGATATATTCGTGCAAATGAATTAGAATGGATCGTATGAATGAATTAGAATGGATCGTATGAGTGAATTAGAACGGATAATACGAATGAAGTAGAATGGATCGTATGAATGAATTAGAATGGATACATTCGTGCGAATGAATTAGAATGGATCGTATGAATGAATTAGAATGGATTGTGCGAATGAATTAGAATGGATCGTACGAATGAATTAGAATGGATACATTCGTGCGAATAAATTAGAATGGATTGTATGAATGAATTAGAATGGATCGTACGAATGAATTAGAATGGATCGTACGAATGAATTAGAATAGATTGCGCGAATGAATGAGAATGGATCGTACGAATGAATTAGAATGGATCGTACGAAGGAATTAGAATGGATCGTACGAATGAATTAGAATGGATCGTACGAATGAATTAGAATGGATCGTATGATTGAATTAGAATGGATCATACGAATGAGTAAGAATGGATCGTTTGAATGAATTAGATTGGATCGTACGATCCATTCTAATTCATTAGCATGGATCGTGCTAATGAATTAGAATGGAATATACGAATGAATTAGAATGGATCGTGGAAAGGATCGTACGAATGAATTAGAATGGATTGTACGAATGAATTAGAATCGATCGTACGAATGAAATAGAATGGATTGTACGAATGAATAAGAATGGATTGTACGAATGAATTAGAATGGATCATACGAATGAGTAAGAATGGATCGTATGAATGAATTAGATTGGATCGTATGAATGAATTAGAATGGATCATGCGAATGAATTAGAATGGATCGTACCGTACGATCCATTCTAATTCATTCGCACGATCCATTCTAATTCATTCGCATAATCTATTCTAATTAATTCGTACGATCCATTCTAATTCATTCGCACGATCCATTCTAATTAGAATGGATCATATAAATAAATTAGAATGGATCGTATGAATGAATTAGATTGGATCGTATGAATGAATTAGAATGGATCGTGCGTATGAATTAGAATAGATCGTACGAAGGAACTAGAATGGATCGTACGAATGAATTAGAATAGATCATGCGAATGAATTAGAATGGATCGTGCGAATGAATTAAGATGGATCATAGGAATGAATTAGATTGGATCGTATGAATGAATTAGAATGGATCGTACAAAGAAATTAGAATGGATCGTACAAAGGAAGTAGAATGGATCGTACGAAGGAATTAGAATGGATCGTACGACGGAATTAGAATGGATCATACGAATGAATTAGAATAGATCATACGAATAAATTAGAATGGATCGTATGAATGAATTAGAATGGATCGTGCGAATGAATTAGAATGGATCGTACGAATGAATTAGAATGGAAAGAATTAGAATGGATCGTACGAAGGAATTAGAATGGATCGTACGAATGAATTAGAATGGATCGTACGAATGAATTAGAATGGATAGTACGAATGAATTGGAATGAATTTTGGAATGGATCGTACAAATGAAGTAGAATGGATTGTGCAAATGAATTAGAATGAATCGTACGAATGAATTAGAATGGATCGTACGTTTGAATTAGAATGGATCGAGTGAAAGAATTAGAATGGATTGTACGAATGAATTAGAATGGATCGTACGAATGAATTAGAATGGATCGTATGAATGAATTAGAATGGATCGTACGAATGAGTGAGAATGGATCATACGAATGAATTAGAATGGATCGTACGAATGAAGTAGAATGGATTCGCACGAATATATCCATTCTAATTCATTCGTACGATCCATTCTAATTCACTAGCACGATCGTATGAATTAATTAGAATGGATCGTGTGAATGAATTAGAATAGATCGTGCGAATGAATTAGAATGGATATATTCGTGCAAATTAATTAGAATGGATCGTACGAATGAATTAGAATGGATCGTTTTAGTGAATTAGAATGGATACGAAGGAATTAGAATGGATCGTACGAAGGAATTAGAATGGATCATACGAATGAAATAGAATGGATCGTACGAAGGAATTAGAATGGATCGTACGAATGAGTAAGAATGGATCGTACGAATGAAATAGAATGGATTGTGCGAACGAATTAGAATGGATCGTACGAATGAATTAAAATGGATACATTCGTGCGAATGAATTAGAATGGATCATATGAATGAGTAAGAATGGATCGAACGAATTAAATAGAATGGATTATACAAATGAATTAGAATGGATACATTCGTGCGAATGAATTAGAATGGATCGTATGTACGAATGAATTAGAATGGATACATTCGTGCGAATGAATTAGAATGGATCGTACGAATGAGTAAGAATTGATCGTACGAATGAAATAGAATGGATTGTACGAATGAATTAGAATAGATCATACGAATGAATTAGAATGGATCGTGTGAAAGAATTAGAATGGATTGTATGAATGAATTACAATGGACCGTATGAATGAATTAGAATTGATCGTGCGAATGAATTAGAATTGATCGTACGAATGAATTAGAATAGATTGTGCGAATGAATTTGAATGGATCGTACGAATGAATTAGAATGGATACATTCGTGCGAATGAATTAGAATGGAACGTACGAATGAGTAAGAATGGATCGTACGAATGAAATAGAATGGATTAGAATGGATCGTACGAATGAACTAGAATGGATACATTCGTGCGAATGAATTAGAATGGATCGTACGAATGAATTAGAATGGATCGTATGAATGAATTAGAATGGATCTTACGAATGAATTAGAATGGATCGTACGAATGAATTAGAATGGATCGTACGAATGAATTAGAATAGATACATTCGTGCGAATGAATTAGAATGGATTGGACGAATGAATTAGAATGGATCGTACGAATGAATTAGAATGGATCATATGAATTCATTAGAATGGTTACATTCATGCGAATGAATTAGAATGGATCGTACGAATGGATTAGAATGGATCGTACGAATGGATTAGAATGGATACATTCGAGCGAATGAATTAGAATGGATCATACGAATGGATTAGAATGGATCCTACGAATGAGTAAGAATGGATCGTACGAATGAGTAAGAATGGATTAGAATGGATCATACGAATGAGTAAGAATGGATCGTACGAATGAAATAGAATGGATTGTACGAATGAATTAGAATGGATCGTACAAATGAATTAGAATGGATCGTACGAATGAATTAGAATGGATCATACGAATGAGTAAGAATGGATCGTACAAATGAAATAGAATGGATTGTACGAATGAATTAGAATGGATCGTACGAATGAATTAGAATGGATCGTGTGAAAGAATTAAAATGCATTGTATGAATGAATTAGAATGGATCGTATGAATGAATTAGAATGGATCGTGCGAATGAATTCGAATGGATCGCATGATCCATTCGAATAGAATGGATCGTATGAATGAATTAGAATGGATCGGGCGAATGAATTAGAATGGATTGTAGGAATGAATTAGAATGGATCGTATTAATGAATTAGAATGGATCGTATGAATGAATTAGAATGGATCGTGCGAATGAATTAGAATGGATCGTACAAATGAATTAGAATGGATCGTACGAATGAATTAGAATGGATCATACGAATGAATTAGAATGGATCATACGAATGAGTAAGAATGGATCGTACGAATGAAATAGAATGGATTGTACGAATGAATTAGAATGGATACATTCGTCCGAATGAATTAGAATGGATCGTACTAATGAATTAGAATGGATCGTACGAATGAATTAGAATAAATCGTACGAATGAATTAGAATGCATCGTACGAAAGAATTAGAATCGATATATTTGTGCGAATGAATTAGAATGGATCGTACGAATGAATTAGACTGGATCGTACGAATGAATTTGAATGGATACATTTGTGCGAATAAATCTAAATGGATTGTATGAATGAATTACAATGGATCGTACGAATGAATTAGAATGGATCGTACGAATGAATTAGAATAGCTCATACGAATGAATTAGAATGAATAGTATGAATGAATTAGAATGGTTACATTCGTGCGAATGAATTAGAATAGATCGTACGAATGAATTAGAATGGATCGTACGAATAAATTAGAATGGATCGTGGGAATGAATTAGAATGGATCGTACGAATGAATTAGAATGGATCCACCGAATGAGTTAGAATGGATCATACGAATGAATTAGAATGGATTGTACGAATGAATTAGAATGGATTGTGCGAATGAATTAGAATGGATCATATGAATGAATAAGAATGGATCGTACGAATGAATTAGAATGGATCGTGCGAATGAATTAGCATGGATCGTACGAATGTATTAGAATGGATCGTACGAATAAATTAGAATGAATCGTACGATCCATTCTAATTCATTCGTACGATCCATTCTAATTCATTCGCACGAATGTATCTATTCTAGTTCATTCGTACGATCCATTCTAGTTCATTCGTACGATCCATTCTAATTTATTCGTACGATCCATTCTAATTCATTCGTATGATCCATTCTAATTAATTCGTATGATCCATTCTAATTCATTCGTACGATCCATTCTAATTCATTCATACAATCCATTCTAATTCATTCGCACGAATGTATCCATTCTAATTAATTCGTACGATCCATTCTAATTCATTCGTATGATCCATTCTTATTCATTCGCACGATCCAGTCTAATGGATTCGCACGATCCATTCTAATTCATTCGCACGAATTTATCCATTCTAATTCATTCGTACGATCCATTCTAATTCATTAATATGATCCATTCTAATTCATTCGCACGATCCATTCTAATTCATTCGTACGATCCATTCTAATTCATTCGTACGATCCATTCTAATTCATTCGCACGATCCATTCTAATTCATTCGTACAATCTATTCTATTTTATTCGTACGATCCATTCTTACTCATTCGTATGATCCAATCTAATTCATTCGGACGAATGTATCCATTCTAATTTATTCGTACGATCCATTCTAATTCATTCGTACGATCCATTCTAATTCATTCGTACGATCCATTCTAATTCATTCGTCCGATCCATTCTAATTCACTCGCACGAATATATCCATTCTAATTTATTCGTACGGTCCATTCTAATTCATTCGCACAATCCATTCTATTTCATTCGTACGATCCATTCTTACTCATTCGTATGATCCATTATGGATACATTCGTGCGAATGAATTAGAATGGATCATACGAATGAGTAAGAATGGATCGTACGAATGAAATAGAATGGATTGTGCGAATGAATTAGAATGGATCGTACGAATGAATTAGAATGGATCGTGTGAAAGAATTAGAATGGATTGTATGAATGAATTAGAATAGATCGTATGAATGAATTAGAATGGATCGTACGAATGAATTAGAATGGATCGGACGAATGAATTAGAATGGATACATTCGTGCGAATGAATTAGAATGGATCGTACGAATGAATTAGAATGGATCGTACAAATGAATTAGAATGGATCGTACGAATGAATTAGAATGGATCGTACGAATGCACGATCCATGCTAATTCATTCATTCGATCAATTCTAATTCATTAGCACGATCCATTCTAATTCATTCGTACGATCCATTCTAATTCATTCGCACGATCCATTCTAATTCATTCGTACGATCCATTCTAATTCTTTCACTCGATCCATTCTAATTCATTCGTACGATCTATTCTAATTCATTCGTACGATCCATTCTAATTTCATTCGTACGATCCATTCTAATTCATTCGCTCGAATGTATCCATTCTAATCCATTCGTACGATCCATTCTAATCCATTCGTACGATCCATTCTAATTCATTCGCATGAATGTAAACATTCTAATTCATTCATTTGATCCATTCTAATTCATTCGTACGATCCATTCTAATTCATTCGTCCGATCCATTCTAATTCATTCGCACGAATGTATTCATTCTAATCCATTCGTAAGATCCATTCTATTTCATTCGTACGATCCATTCTAATTCATTCGTACGATCCATTCTAATTCATTAATATGATCCATTCTAATTCATTCGTACGATCCATTCTAATTCATATGCACAAAGGTATCCATTCTAATTCATTCGTACGATCCATTCTAATTCAGGATCGTACGAATGAATTAGAATGGATACATTCGTGCGAATGAATTAGAATTGATCGTACGAATGAATTTTAATGGATCGTGCGAATGAATTAGAATGGATCGTACGAATGAATTAGAATTGATCGTACGAATGAACTAGAATGGATACATTCGTGCAAATGAATTAGAATGGATCGTACGATTGAATTAGAATGGATCGTACGAATGAATTAGAATGGATCTTACGAATGAATTAGAATCGATCGTACGAATAAATTAGAATGGATCGTACGAATGAATTAGAATGGATACATTCGTGCGAATGAATTAGAATGGATCGGACGAATGAATTAGAATGGATCGTACGAATGAATTAGAATGGATCAAATGAATGAATTAGAATGGTTATATTCATGCGAATGAATTAGAATGGATCGTACGAATGGATTAGAATGGATCGTACGAATGGATTAGAATGGATACATTCAAGCGAATGAATTAGAATGGATCGTACGAATGAAATTAGAATGGATCGTATGAATGAATTAGAATAGATCGTACGAATGAATTAGAATGGATCGTACGAATGAATTAGAATGTATTGTATGAATAAATTAGAATGGATACATTCGTCCGAATGAATTAGAATGGATCATACGAATGAGTAAGAATGGATCGTACGAATGAAATAGAATAGATTGTACGAATGAATTAGAATGGATCCTACGAATGAATTATAATGGATTGTGTGAAAGAATTAGAATGGATTGTATGAATGAATTAGAATGGATCGTATGAATGAATTAGAATGGATCGTGCGAATGAATTCGAATGGATCGTACGAATTCATTCTAATTCATTCATACAATCCATTCTAATTCTTTCACACGATCCATTCTAATTCATTCGCACGTTCCATTCTAAATCATTAGCACGATCCATGCTAATTCATTCATTCGATCAATTCTAATTCATTAGCACGATCCATTCTAATTCATTCGTACGATCCATTCTAATTCATTCGTACGATCTATTCTAATTCATTCGTACGATCCATTCTAATTCATTCGTACGATCCATTCTAATTCATTCGTACGATCCATTCTAATTCATTCGTACGATCCATTCTAATTCATTCGTGCAATCCATTCTATTTCATTCGTACGATCCATTCTTACTCATTCATACGATCCATTCTAATTCATTCACACGAATGTATCCTTTCGTACGAATGAATTAGAATAGATTGTACGAATGAATTAGAATGGATCGTACGAATGAATTAGAATGGATCATACGAAGGAATTAGAATGGATCGTACGAATGAATTAGAATGGATCGTACAAATGAATTAGAATAGATCGTACGAATGAATTAGAATGGATCGTACGAAGGAATTAGAATGGATCGTACGAATGAATTAGAATGGATTAGAATGGATCGTACGAATGAATTAGAATAGATCATAGGAATGAATTAGAATGGATCGTGCAAATGAATTAGAATGTATATATTCGTGCGAATGAATTAGAATGGATCATGCGAATGAATTAGAATGGATCGTACGAAAGAATTAGAATAGATATATTTGAACGAATAAATTAGAATGGATCATATGAATGAATTAGAATGGATCGTACGAATGAATTAGAATGGATAGTGCGAATGAATTAGAATCGATCGTACGAATGGATTAGAATGGATCGTACGAATGAATTAGAATGGATCGTACAAATGAGTAAGAATGGATCGTACGAATGAATTAGAATGGATCGTACGAATGAATTAGAATGATCCATTCTAATTCATTCGTCCGATCCATTCTAATTCATTCGCACGAATGTATCCATTCTTACTCATTCGTATGATCCATTCTAATTCATTCATACGATCCATTCTAATTCATTCGCACAATCAATTCTATTTCATTCGTACGATCCATTCTTACTCATTCGTATGATCCATCATGGATACATTCGTGCGAATGAATTAGAATGGATCATACAAATGAGTAATAATGGATCGTACAAATGAAATAAAATGGATTGTGCGAATGAATTAGAATGGATCATATGAATGTATTAGAATGGATCGTATGAGTGAATTAGAATGGATCGTACGAATGAATTAGAATGGATCGTATGAATGAATTAGAATGGATACATTCGTGTGAATGAATTAGAATCGATCGTATGAATGAATTAGAATAGATTTTGTGAATGAATTAGAACTGATCGTACGAATGAATTAGAATGGATACATTCGTGCGAATGAATTAGAATGGATTGTATGAATGAATTAGATTGGACCCTATGAATGAATTAGAATGGATCGTGCGAATGAATTAGAATGGATCGTATGAATGAATTAGAATGGATCGTGCTAATGAATTAGAATTGATCGAACGAATAAATTAGCATGGCTCGTGCTAATGAATTAGAATGGAACGTACGAATGAATTAGAATGGATCGTGTGAAAGAATTAGAATGGATTGTATGAATGAATTAGAATGAATTCGTACGATCCATTGGAATTCATTCGCACGATCCATTCTAATTCATTCAAACGATCCATTCTAATTCATTCATACAATCCATTCTAATTCTTTCACACGATCCATTCTAATTCATTCGTAGGATCCATTCTAATTCATTCGTACAATCTATTCTATTTCATTCGTACGATCCATTCTTACTCATTCGTATGATCCATTCTAATTCATTCGGACGAATGTATCCATTCTAATTTATTCGTACGATCCATTCTAATTCATTCGTATGATCCATTCTAATTCATTCGTACGATCCATTCTAATTCATTCGTCGGATCCATTCTAATTCATTCGCATGAATGTATCCATTCTAATTCATTCGTACGATCCATTCTAATTCATTCGTACGATCCATTCTAATTCATTCGTAAGATCCATTCTAATTCATTCGTACGATCCATTCTAATTCATTCGTACGATCCATTCTAATTTATTCGCATGAATGTATCCATTCTAGTTCATTAGTACGATCCATTCTAATTCATTCATACAATCCATTCTAATTCATTCGCACGAATGTATCCATTCTAATTCATTCGTACGATCAGTTCTAATTCATTCTCAAAATCTATTCTAATTCATTCATACGATCCATTCTAATTCATTCACACGAATGTATCCATTCTAATTCATTCATACGATCCATTCTAATTCATTCGTACGATCCATTCTAATTTACTCATACGATCCTTTCTAATACATTCATACGATCCATTCTAATTCATTTGCATGAATATATCCATTCTAATTCATTCGTACGATCCATTCTAATTCCTTCGTACGATCCATTCTAATTCATTCGTACGATCTATTCTAATTCATTCGTACGATCCATTCTAATTCATTCGTACGATCCATTCTAATTCCTTCGTACGATCCATTCTAATTCATTCGTACGAACCATTCTAATTCATTCATACAATCCATTCTAATTCTTTCACACGATCCATTCTAATTCATTCGTACGATCCATTCTAATTCATTCGTGCAATCCATTCTATTTCATTCATACGATCCATTCTTACTCATTCGTACGATCCATTCTAATTCATTCACATGAATGTATCCATTCGTACGAATGAATTAGAATAGATTGTACGAATGAATTAGAATGGATCGTACGAATGAATTAGAATGGATCGTACGAATGAATTAGAATAGATCGTATGAATGAATTAGAATGGATCGTACGAAGGAATTAGAATGGATCGTACGAATGAATTAGACTGGATCGTACGAATGAATTTGAATGGATACATTTGTGCGAATGAATCTAAATGGATTGTATGAATGAATTACAATGGATCGTACGAATGAATTAGAATGGATCGTACGAATGAATTAGAATAGCTCATATGAATGAATTAGAATGAATCGTATGAATGAATTAGAATGGTTACATTCGTGCGAATGAATTAGAATAGATCGTACGAATGAATTAGAATGGATCGTACGAATAAATTAGAATGGATCGTGGAAATGAATTAGAATGGATCGTACGAATGAATTAGAATGGATCCACCGAATGAGTTAGAATGGATCATACGAATGAATTAGAATGGATTGTACAAATGAATTAGAATGAATTGTGCGAATGAATTAGAATGGATCGTATGAATGAATAAGAATGGATCGTACGAATGAATTAGAATGGATCGTGCGAATGAATTAGCATGAATCGTACGAATGTATTAGAATGGATCATACGAATGAATTAGAATGAATCGTACGATCCATTCTAATTCAATCGTCCGATCCATTCTAATTCATTCGTACGATCCAAACTAATTCATTCGCACGATCCATTCTAATTCATTCATACGATCCATTCTAATTCATTCATACGATCCATTCTAATTCATTCCTACAATCCATTCTAATTCATTCGCCCGATCCATTCTAATTCATTCATACGATCCATTCTATTCGAATGGATCATGCGATCCATTCGAATTCATTTGCACGATCCATTCTAATTCATTCATACGATCCATTCTAATTCATTCATACAATGCATTCTAATTCTTTCACACGATCCATTCTAATTCATTCGTACGATCCATTCTAATTCATTCGTACAATCCATTCTATTTCATTTGTACGATCCATTCTTACTCATTCGTATGATCCATTCTAATTCATTCGTATGATCCATTCTAATTCATTCGTACGATCCATTCTAATTCATTTGTACGATCCATTCTAATTCATTCGTACAATCCATTCTATTTCATTCGTACGATCCATTCTTACTCATTCGTATGATCCATTCTAATTCATTCGCACGAATGTATCCATTCTAATTCAATTATACAATCCATTCTAATTCATTCCGTACGATCCATTCTAATTCATTCGTACGATCGTACGAGTGAATTAGAATGGATCGTACGAATGAATTAGAATAGATTGTGCGAATGAATTAGAATGGATCGTACGAATGAATTAGAATGGATCGTACGAATGAATTTGAATGGATCATACGAATGAGTAAGAATGGATCGTACGAATGAATTAGAATGGATCGTACGAATGGATTAGAATGGATCGTACGAATAAATTAGAATGGATACATTCGTCCGAATGAATTAGAATGGATCATACGAATGAGTAAGAATGGATCGTACGAATGAAATAGAATAGATTGTACGAATGAATTAGAATGGATCCTACGAATGAATTAGAATGGATCGTGTGAAAGAATTAGAATGGATTGTATGAATGAATTAGAATGGATCGTATGAATGAATTAGAATGGATCGTGCGAATGAATTCGAATGGATCGTATGAATTCATTCTAATTCATTCATACAATCCATTCTAATTCTTTCACACGATCCATTCTAATTCATTCGTACGTTCCATTCTAATTCATTAGCACGATCCATGCTAATTCATTCGTTCGATAAATTCTAATTCATTAGCACGATCCATTCTAATTCATTCCTACGATCCATTCTAATTCATTCGCACGATCCATTCTAATTCATTCATAGGATCCATTCTAATTCATTCATACGATCTATTCTAATTCTTTCGCACGAATGTATCCATTCTAATTCATTCGCACGAATGTATCCATTCTAATTCATTCGTACGATCCATTCTAATTCATTCGTACGATCCATTCTAATTCATTCGCACGATCCATTCTAATTCATTCGCACGATCCATTCTAATTCATTCATACAATCCATTCTAATTCATTCGCACGAATGTATCCATTCTAATTAATTCAAACGATCCATTCTAATTCATTCGTATGATCCATTCTTATTCATTCGCACGATCCAGTCTAATGGATTCGCACGATCTATTCTAATTCATTCGCACGAATGTATCCATTCTAATTTATTCGTACGATCCATTCTATTTCATTCGTACGATCCATTCTAATTCATTCGTACGATCCATTCTTACTCATTCGTATGATCCATTCTAATTCATTCGTACGATCCATTCTAATTCATTCGTACGATCGATTCTAATTCATTCGCACTATCCATTCTAATTCATTCATACGATCCATTCTAATTCATTCGTATGATCCATTCTAATTTATTCGTTCAAATATATCCATTCTAATTCATTCGTACGATCCATTCTAATTCATTCGCACGATCCATTCTAATTCATTCGCACGAATGTATCCATTCTAATTCATTTGCATGATCCATTCTAATTCATTCCTATGATCTATTCTAATTCATTCGTACGATCCATTCTAATTCATTCTAATTCATTCGTACGATCCATTCAAATTCATTCGTATATTCCATTCTAATTCATTAGCACGATCCATGCTAATGAATTAGAATGGATCGTACGATCCAATCTAATTCATTCATATGATCCATTCTTACTCATTCGTATGATCCATTCTAATTCAATCGTACGATCCATTCTAATTCATTCGTACGATCCATTCTAATTCCTTCGTACGATCCATTCTAATTCATTCGTACGATCCATTCTAATTCATTCGTACGATCCATTCTAATTCCTTCGTACGATCCATTCTAATTCATTCGTACGATCCATTCTAATTCATTCGCGCAATCTATTGTAATTCATTCGTACGATCCATTCTAATTCATTCGTACGATCCATTCTAATTCATTCATACAATCCATTCTAATTTATTCGCACGAATGTATCCATTCTAATTCATTCATACGATCCATTCTAATTCATTCGCACAATCTATTCTAATTCATTCATACGATCCATTCTAATTCATTCGCACGAATGTATCCATTCTAATTCATTTATACGATCTATTCTACTTCATTTGTACTATCCGTTCTAATTCACTTTTACGATCCATTCTAATTCATTCATACGATCCATTCTAATTCATTTGCACGAATATATCCATTCTAATTCATTCGTACGATCCATTCTAATTCCTTCGTACGATGCATTCTAATTCCTTCGTACGATCCATTCTAATTCACTACCTCGAGGGGCGGACTCTGGAGAAGATCACTGCTCCCGACTTCGCCTTCCAGCTGAAGGACGGGAAGACCGGTGCTATTCTGCTGAAGTAGAAGATCATCCGGAAGAAGAAGGAGGAGGAGATCGGCGCTATTCTGCCGATGCAGAACGTCCCTCCTCCCTCCAAAGGGGCCAGCAAGGGGGCGGGGAGTTCGGGAGGCAACCCCCGCAAGAAGACGGTCCGGAGGCGGGCTTCGCCCATCCGTCTCAACGACCCCGACACGATCGAGATGCTACGCCAGGAAGCGGACTTCGCGCATCCACCACCTCCTCGCCCGGACGCCGGCCCAGGTCAGTCACCTGCCCACTTCCCATTGTTCACCACAAGATTCAAATGGTCGAGCCCGACGACCCTAACATCGACCTCCCGCTAACTATGGCGGAAGTCGAATCCGGGATGGCTCAGATTTTAATGGGAAACTTCCCCGGCGATCTGACCGTCCCTCTCCGTGTAGCAGTGCTGACACCGGAGATGGAGGCCCGCGGGAAGAAGAAGGCCAAGCGCGCGAGGCTCGCGCCTTCGAACGCCCAGACGGAGCTGCGGCGAAAAGCACTGGAGGAGGCAGGCTTGGACTCGGAGCCCGAGTGGACGGACTCCTAATTCATTCGTACGATCCATTCTAATTCTTTCACACGATCCATTCTAATTCATTCATATGATCCATTCTAATTCATTCGCACGATCTATTCTAATTCATTCATACGATCCATTCTAATTCATTCATACGATCCATTCTAATTCATTCGTACGATCCATTCTAATTCATTCGCACAAATGTATCCATTCTAATTCATTCGTACGATCCATTCTAATTCATTCGCACGATCCATTCTAATTCATTCGTACGATCCATTCTAATTCTTTCACACGATCTATTCTAATTCATTCGTAGGATCCATTCTAATTCATTCGTACAATCTATTCTATTTCATTCGTACGATCCATTCTTACTCATTCGTATGATCCATTCTAATTCATTCGGACGAATGTATCCATTCTAATTTATTCGTACGATCCATTCTAATTCATTCGTACGATCCATTCTAGTTCATTCGTACGATCCATTCTAATTCATTCGTACGATCCATTCTAATTCCTTCATACAATCCATTCTAATTCATTCGTACGATCCATTCTAATTCATTCGTCCGATCACAAAGGTATCCATTCTAATCCATTCGTAGGATCCATTCTAATCCATTCGTACGATGCATTCTAATTCATTCGTACGATCCATTCTAATTCATTCGCTCGAATGTATCCATTCTAATCCATTCGTACGATCCATTCTAATCCATTCGTACGATCCATTCTAATTCATTCGCATGAATGTAACCATTCTAATTCATTCATTTGATCCATTCTAATTCATTCGTATGATCCATTCTAATTCATTCATCCGATCCATTCTAATTCATTCGCACGAATGTATCCATTCTAATTCATTCGTACGATCCATTCTAATTCATTCGTACGATCCATTCTAATTCATTCGCACGATCTGTTCTTATTCATTCGCACAATACATTCTAATTCATTCGCACGAATGTATCCATTCTAATTCATTCGTACGATCCATTCTAATTCATTCGCACGAATGTATCCATTCTAGTTCATTCGTACGATCCATTCTAATTCATTCGTACGATCCATTCTAATTTATTCACACGATCCATTCTAATTCATTCGTACATCCATTCTAATTCATTCATACGATCCACTCTAATTCATTCGTACGATCCATTCTTACTCATTGGTACGATCCATTCTAATTCATTCGTACGATCCATTCTAATTCATTCGCACGATCCATTCTAATTCCTTCGTACGATCCATTCTAATTCATTCGCACGATCCATTCTAATTCATTCCATTCTATTCATTCATACGATCCATTCTTACTCATTGGTACGATCCATTCTAATTCATTCGCACGAATGTATCCATTCTAATTCATTCGTATTCTAATTCATTCGTATGATCCATTCTTATTCATTCGCACGATCTAGTCTAATGGATTCGCACGATCCATTCTAATTCCTTCGCACGAATGTATCCATTCTAATTCATTCATACGATCCATTCTAATTCATTCGTACGATCCATTCTAATTCATTCGCACAAATGTATCCATTCTAATTCATTCGTACGATCCATTCTAATTCATTCGTACGATCAGTTCTAATTCATTCATACGATCAATTCTAATTCATTCGTACGATCCATTCTAATTCACTCATACGATCCATTCTAATACATTCATACGATCCATTCTAATTCATTTGCACAAATATATCCATTCTAATTCATTCGTACGATCCATTCTAATTCTTTCGTACGATCCTTTCTAATTCATTCGTACGATCTATTCTAATTCATTCGTACGATCCATTATAATTCATTCGTACGATCCATTCTAATTCATTCGCACGAATGTATCCATTCTAATTCATTCGTACAATCCATTCTAATTCATTCGCACGATCCATTCTAATTCATTCGCACGATCCATTCTAATTCTTTCACACGATCCATTCTAATTCATTCGTACGATCCATTCTAATTCATTCGCACGATCCATTCTAATTCATTCGTACGATCCATTCTAATTCATTCGCACGATCTGTTCTTATTCATTCGCACAATCCATTCTAATTCATTCGCACGAATGTATCCATTCTAATTCATTCGTACGATCCATTCTAATTCATTCGTACGATCCACTCTAATTCATTCGTATGATCCATTCTAATTAATTCGTATGATCCATTCTAATTCACTCATACGATCCATTCTAATACATTCATGTATCCATTCTAATCTATTCGTACGATCCATTCTAATTCATTCGTAGGATCCATTCTAATTCATTCGCACAAATGTATCCATTCTAATTCATTCGTACGATCCATTCTAATTCATTCGCACGATCCATTCTAATTCATTCGTACGATCCATTCTAATTCATTCGTACGATCCATTCTAATTCATTCGTATGATCCATTCTAATTAATTCGTATGATCCATTCTAATTTATTCGTACGATCCATTCTAATTCATTCGTACGATCCATTCTAATTCATTCGCACAATCCATTCCATTTCATTCGTACGATCCATTCTTACTCATTGGTACGATCCATTCTAATTCATTCGCACGAATGTATCCATTCTAATTCATTCGTACGAATCCATTCTAATTCATTCGTACAATCCATTCTATTTCATTCGTACGATCCATTCTTACTCATTCGTATGATCCATTCTAATTCATTCGCACGAATGTATCCATTCTAAATCATTCGTACGATCCATTCTAATTCATTCGTACGATCCATTCTAAATCATTCGTACAATCCATTCTATTTCATTCGTACGATCAATTCTAATTCATTAGCACGATCCATTCTAATTCATTCGTACGATCAATTCAAATTCATTCGCACGATCCATTCTAATTCATTCGTACAATCCATTCTATTTCATTCATACGATCCATTCTTACTCATTCGTATGATCCATTCTAATTCATTCGCACGAATGTATCCATTCTAATCCATTCGTACGATCCATTCTAATCCATTCGTACGATCCATTCTAATTCATTCGCATGAATGTAACCATTCTAATTCATTCATTTGATCCATTCTAATTCATTCGTATGATCCATTCTAATTCATTCGTACGATCCATTCTAATTCATTCGCACGAATGTATCCATTCTAAACCATTCATACGATCCATTTTAATTTATTCGTACGATCCATTCTAATTCATTCGTAAGATCCATTCTAATTCATTCGTACGATCCATTCTAATTCATTCGTACGATCCATTCTAATTCATTTGTACGATCCATTCTAATTCATTCGTACGATCCATTCTAATTCATTCGCACGATCCATTCTAATTCATTCATACGATCAATTCTAATTCATTCGCACGAATGTATCCCACACGATCCATTCTAATTCATTCGTACGTTCCATTCTAATTCATTAGCACGATCCATGCTAATTCATTCGTTCGATCAATTCTAATTCATTAGCACGATCCATTCTAATTCATTCGTACGATCCATTCTAATTCATTCGCACGATCCATTCTAATTCATTCATAGGATCCATTCTAATTCATTCATACGATCTATTCTAATTCTTTCGCACGAATGTATCCATTCTAATTCATTCGCACGAATGTATCCATTCTAATTCATTCGTACGATCCATTCTAATTCATTCGTACGATCCATTCGAATTCATTCGCACGATCCATTCTAATTCATTCATATGATCCATTCTAATTCATTCATACAATCCATTCTAATTCTTTCACACGATCCATTCTAATTCATTCGTACGATCCATTCTAATTCATTCGTACAATCCATTCTATTTCATTCGTACGATCCATTCTTACTCATTCGTATGATCCATTCTAATTCATTCGTATGATCCATTCTAATTCATTCGTACGATCCATTCTAATTCATTCGTACGATCCATTCTAATTCATTCGCACGAATGTATCCATTCTAGTTCATTCGTACGATCCAGTCTAATTCATTTGTACGATCCATTCTAATTCATTCGCACGATCCATTCTAATTCATTCGTACGATCCATTCTACTTCATTCGTACGATCCATTCTAATTCATTCGTCCAATCTATTCTAATTCATTCGTACGAATGGATACATTCGTGTGAATGAATTAGAATGGATCGTACGAATGAGTAAGAATGGGTCGTACGAATGAAATAGAATGGATTGCACGAATGAATTAGAATGGATCGTACGAATGAATTAGAATGGATCGTGTGAAAGAATTAGAATGGATTGTATGAATGAATTAGAATGGATCGTACGAAGGAATTAGAATGGATCGTACGAATGAATTAGAATGGATCGTACGAATGAATTAGAATGGATCGTGTGAAAGAATTAGAAAGGATCGTACAAATGAATTAGAATGGATCGTGCGAATGAATTAGAATGGATCGTACGAATGAATTAGAATGGATCGTGCTGATGAATTAGAATTGATCGAACGAATGAATTAGCATGGATCGTGCATTCGTACTATCCATTCTAATTCATTCGTAACATCCATTCTAATTCATTCATACGATCCATTCTAATTCATTCGTACGATCCATTCTAATTCATTCGTACGATCCATTCTAATACATTCGTACGATTCATGCTAATTCATTCGCACGATCCATTCTAATTCATTCGTACGATCCATTATTATTCAATCATATGATCCATTCTAATTCATTCGCACAATCCATTCTAATTCATTCGTACAATCCATTCTAATTCATTCGTATGATCCATTCTCATTCATTTGTACGATCCATTCTAATTCATTCGCACGATCCATTCTAATTCATTCATACGATCCATTCTTATTCATTCATACGATCGATTCTAATTCATTCCTACAATCCATTCTAATTCATTCGCCCGATCCATTCTAATTCATTCATACGATCCATTCTATTCGAATGGATCATGCGATCCTTTCGAATTCATTCGCACGATCCATTCTAATTCATTCATACGATCCATTCTAGTTCATTCATACAATGCATTCTAATTCTTTCACACGATCCATTCTAATTCATTCGTACGATCCATTCTAATTCATTCGTACGATCCATTCTAATTCATTTGTACGATCCTTTCTAATTCTTTCACACGATCCATTCTAATTCATTCATACGATCCATTCTAATTCATTCGTACGATCCATTCTAATTCATTCGTACGATCCATTCTAATTCCTTCGTACGATCCATTCTAATTCATTCATACAATCCATTCTAATTCTTTCACACGATCCATTCTAATTCATTCGTACGATCCATTCTAATTCATTCGTGCAATCCATTCTATTTCATTCGTACGACCCATTCTTACTCATTCGTACGATCCATTCTAATTCCTTCGTACGATCCATTCTAATTCATTCATACAATCCATTCTAATTCTTTCACACGATCCATTCTAATTCATTCGTACGATCCATTCTAATTTATTTGTACGATCCATTCTAATTCATTCGTACAATCCATTCTATTTCATTCGTACGATCCATTCTTACTCATTCGTATGATCCATTCTAATTCATTCGCACGAATGTCTCCATTCTAATTCATTCATACAACCCATTCTAATTCATTCCGTACGATCCATTCTAATTCATTCGTACGATCGTACGAATGAATTAGAATGGATCGTACGAATGAATTAGAATAGATTATGCGAATGAATTAGAATGGATCGTACGAATGAATTATAATGGATCGTACGAATGAATTAGAATGGATCATACGAATGAGTAAGAATGGATCGTATGAATGAATTAGAATGGATCGTACGAATGAATTAGAATGGATCGTACGGATAAATTAGAATGGATACATTCGTCCGAATGAATTAGAATGGATCATACGAATGAGTAAGAATGGATCGTACGAATGAAATAGAATAGATCGTACGAATGAATTAGAATGGAATATACGAATGAATTAGAATGGATCGTACGAATGAATTAGAATGGATCGTATGAATGAATTAGAATGGATCGTACGAATGAATTAGAATGGATCGTGCGAATGAATTCGAATGGATCGTGATAATGAATTAGAATGGAATAGAATAGATTGTACGAATGAATTAGAATGGATCATACAAAGGAATTAGATTGGATCGTACGAATGAATTAGAATGGATCGTACGAATGAATTAGAATGGATACATTCGTGCGAATGAATTAGAATAGATACATTCGTGCGAAAGAATTAGAATAGATCGTATGAATGAATTAGAATGGATCCTATGAATGAATTAGAATGGATCGTACGAATGAATTAGAATGGATCGTGTGAAAGAATTAGAATGGATTGCACGAATGAATTAGAATGGATCGTACGAATGAATTAGAATGGATCGTGTGAAAGAATTCGAATGGATTGTATGAATGAATTAGAACGTATGATCCATTCTAATTCATTCATACGATCCATTCTAATTCCTTCGTACGATCCATTCTAATTCATTCGTACGATCCATTCTAATTCATTCGCGCAATCTATTCTAATTCATTCGTACGATCCATTCTAATTCATTCGTACGATCCATTCTAATTTATTCGCACGAATGTATCCATTCTAATTCATTCGTACGATCCATTCTAATTCATTAATATGATCCATTCTAATTCATTCGTACGATCCATTCTAATTCACCCATACGATCCATTCTAATACATTCATACGATCCATTCTAATTCATTTGCACGAATATATCTATTCTAATTCATTCGTACGATCACGAATGTATCCATTCTAGTTCATTCGTACGATCCATTCTAATTCATTCATACGATCCATTCTAATTCATTCATACGATCTATTCTAATTCATTCATACAATCCATTCTAATTCTTTCACACGATCCATTCTAATTCATTTGTACGATTCATTCGTAGGATCCATTCTAATTCATTCGTACGATCCATTCTAATTCATTCGCACGATCCATTCTAATTCATTCTAATTCATTCGTACGATCCATTCTATGATCCATTCTAATTCATTAGCACGATCCATGCTAATGAATTAGAATGGATCGTACGATCCAATATAATTCATTCATACGATCCATTCTTACTTATTCGTATGATCCATTCTAATTCAATCGTACGATCCATTCTAATCCATTCGTACGATCCATTCTAATTCTTTCGTACGATCCATTCTAATTCCTTCGTACGATCCATTCTAATTCCTTCGTACGATCCATTCTAATTCATTCTAATTCATTCGCACGATCCATTCTAATTCATTCGTACGATCCATTCTAATTCATTCATACGATCCATTCTAATTCATTCGCACGAATGTATCCATTCTAATTCATTCGTACGATCCATTCTAATTCATTCACACGTGCAAATGAATTAGAATGGATCGTATGAATGTATTAGAATGGATCGTGCGAATGAATTAGAATGGATCGTGCGAATGAATTAGAATGGATCGTACGAATGAATTAGAATGGATCGTACGAATGAACTAGAATGGATACATTTGTGCGAATGAATTAGAATGGATCGTACGAATGAATTAGAATGGATCATACGTACGATCCATTCTAATGGATACATTTGTGCGAATGAATCTAAATGGATTGTATGAATGAATTACAATGGATCGTACGATGGATCGTACGAATAAATTAGAATGGATCGTACGAATGAACTAGAATGGATACATTCGCGCGAATGAATTAGAATGGATCGTACGAATGAATTAGAATGGATCATACGAATGAATTAGAATGGATCTTACGAATGAACTAGAATGGATCGTACGAATGAATTAGAATGGATCGTACGAATGAATTAGAATGGATACATTCGTGCGAATGAATTAGAATGGATCGGACGAATGAATTAGAATGGATCGTACGAATGAATTAGAATGGATCACACGAATGAATTAGAATGGATCGTACAAATAAATTAGAAAGGATACATTCGTCCGAATGAATTAGAATGGATCATACGAATGAGTAAGAATGGATCGTACGAATGTATTAGAATAGATTGTACGAATGAATTAGAATGGATTAGACGAATGAATTAGAATGGATCATGTGAAAGAATTAGAATGGATTGTATGAATGAATTAGAATGGATCGTATGAATGAATTAGAATGGATCGTGCGAATGAATTCGAATGGATCGTACGAATTCATTCTAATTCATTCATACAATCCATTCTAATTCTTTCACACGATCCATTCTAATTCATTCGTAGGATCCATTCTAATTCATTCGTACAATCTATTCTATTTCATTCGTACGATCCATTCTTACTCATTCGTATGATCCATTCTAATTCATTCGGACGAATGTATATATTCTAATTTATTCGTATGATCCATTCTAATTCATTCATACGATCCATTCTAATTCCTTCGTACGATCCATTCTAATTCATTCGTACGATCCATTCTAATTCATTCATACGATCCATTCTAATTCATTCGTACGATCCATTCTAATTCATTCGCACAAATGTATCCATTCTAATTCATTCGTACGAAGGAATTAGAATGGATCGTACGAATGAATTAGAATGGATCGTACGAATGAATTAGAATGGATCGTACGAATGAATTAGAATGGATATATTCGTGCAAATGAATTAGAATGGATCGTATGAATGTATTTGAATGGATCGTATGAGTGAATTAGAATGGATCGTACGAATGAATTAGAATGGATCGTATGAATGAATTAGAATGGTTACATTCGTGCGAATGAATTAGAATAGATCGTACGAATGAATTAGAATGGATCGTACGAATAAATTAGAATGGATCATGGGAATGAATTAGAATGGATCGTACGAATGAATTAGAATGGATCCACCGAATGAGTTAGAATGGATCATACGAATGATCCATTCTAATTCATTCATACGATCCATTCTAATTCATTTGAACGACTATATCCATTCTAATTCATTCGTACGATCCATTCTAATTCCTTCGTACGATCCTTTCTAATTCCTTCGTACGATCCATTCTAATTCCTTCGTACGATCCATCCTATTTCATTCGTATGATCCATTCTAATTCCTTCGTACGATCCATTCTAATTCCTTCGTATCCATTCTAATTCACTCATAAGATCCATTCTAATTCATTCATACGATCTATTCTAATTCATTCATACAATCCATTCTAATTCTTTCACACGATCCATTCTAATTCATTAGTACGTTCCATTCTAATTCATTCGCACAATCCATTCTATTTCATTCGTACGATCCATTCTTACTCATTGGTACGATCCATTCTAATTCATTCGCACGAATGTATCCATTCTAATTCATTCGTACGAATGAACTAGAATGGATCGTACGAATGAATTAGAATGGATCGTGCGAATGAATTAGAATGGATCGTACGAATGAATTAGAATGGATCGTACTAATGAACTAGAATGGATACATTCGTGCGAATGAATAAGAATGGATCGTACAAATGAATTAGAATGGATCGTACGAATGAATTAGAATGGATCTTACGAATGAATTAGAATGGATCGTACGAATAAATTAGAATGGATCGTATGAATGGTTTAGAATGGATACATTCGTGCGAATAAATTAGAATGGATCGGACGAATGAATTTGAATGGATCGTACGAATGAATTAGAATGGATCAAATGAATGAATTAGAATGGTTACATTCATGCAAATGAATTAGAATGGATCGTACGAATGGATTAGAATGGATCGTACGAATGGATTAGAATGGATACATTCGTGCGAATGAATTAGAATGGATCATACGAATGAGTAAGAATGGATCGTACGAATGAAATAGAATGGATTAGAATGGATCGTACGAATGAACTTGAATAGATACATTCGTGCGAATGAATTAGAATAGATCGTACGAATGAATTAGAATGGATCGTACGAATGAATTAGAATGGATCTTACGAATGAATTAGAATGGATCGTACGAATGAATTGGAATGGATCGTACGAATGAATTAGAATGGATACATTCGTGCGAATGAATTAGAATGGATCGGATGAATGAATTAGAATGGATCGTACGCTCGAATGTATCCATTCTAATCCATTCGTACGATCCATTCTAATCCATTCGTACGATCCATTCTAATTCATTCGCATGAATGTAACCATTCTAATTCATTCATTTGATCCATTCTAATTTATTCGTACGATCCATTCTAATTCATTCATATGATCCATTCTAATTCATTCGTACGATCCATTCTAATTCATTCATACAATCCATTCTAATTCATTCGCACGATCCATTCTAATTCATTCATACGATCCATTCTAATTCATTCATACAATCCATTCTAATTCATTCATATGATCTATTCTAATTCTTTCGCATGAATGTATCCATTCTAATTCATTCGCACGAATGTACCCATTCTAATTCATTCGTACGATCCATTCTAATTCATTCGCACGATCCATTCTAATTCATTCGTACGATCAATTCTAATTCATTCGCAAGAATGTATCCATTCTAATTCATTCATACGATCCATTCTAATTCATTCATACGATCCATTCTAATTCACTCATACGATCCATTCTAATACATTCATACGATCCATTCTAATTCATTTGCACGAATATATCCATTCTAATTCATTCGTACGATCCATTCTAATTCCTTCGTATGATCCATTCTAATTCATTCATACGATCTATTCTATTTCATTCGTACGATCCATTCTTACTCTTTCGTACGATCCATTCTAATTCATTCGTCCGATCCATTCTAATTCGTTCGCACGAATGTATCCATTCTAATTCATTCGTACGATCCATTCTAATTCATTCGCACGATCCATTCTAATTCATTTGTACGATCCATTCTAATTCTTTCACACGATCCATTCTAATTCATTCGTACGATCCATTCTAATTCATTCGCACGATCCATCCTAATTCATTCGTACGATCCATTCTAATTCATTCATACGATCCATTCTAATTCAATCGTACGATCCATTCTAATTCATTCGCACAAATGTATCCATTCTAATTCATTCGTACGATCCATTCTAATTCATTCATACGATCCATTCTAATTCATTCGTACGATCCATTCTAATTAATTCGTACGATCCATTCTAATTCATTCGTATGATCCATTCTAATTAATTCGTATGATCCATTCTAATTCATTCGTATATTCCATTCTAATTCATTCGCACGATCCATTCATTCGTCCGATCCATTCTAATTCAGGATCGTACGAATGAATTAGAATGGATACATTCGTGCGAATGAATTAGAATTGATCGTACGAATGAATTAGAATGGATCGTGCGAATGAATTAGAATGGATCGTACGAATGAATTAGAATGGATCGCACGAATGAACTAGAATGGATACATTCGTGCGAATGAATTAGAATGGATCGTACGAAAGAATTAGAATGGACCGTACGAATGAATTAGAATGGATCTTATGAATGAATTAGAATGGATCGTACGAATGAATTAGAATGGATCGTACGAATGAATTAGAATGGATACATTCGTGCGAATGAATTAGAATGGATCGGACGAATGAATTTGAATGGATCGTACGAATGAATTAGAATGGATCAAATGAATGAATTAGAATGGATCGTACAAATGAATTAGAATGCACCGTACGAAAGAATTAGAATGGATATATTCGTGCGAATGAATTAGAATGGATCGTACGAATGAATTAGACTGGATCGTACGAATGAATTTGAATGGATACATTTGTGCGAATGAATCTAAATGGATTGTATGAATGAATTACAATGGATCGTACGAATGAATTAGAATGGATCCTACGAATGAATTAGAATAGCTCAAACGAATGAATTAGAATGAATCGTATGAATGAATTAGAATGGTTACATTCGTGCGAATGAATTAGAATAGATCGTACGAATGAATTAGAATGGATCGTACGAATAAATTAGAATGGATCGTGGGAATGAATTAGAATGGATCGTACGAATGAATTAAAATGGATCCACTGAATGAGTTAGAATGGATCATACGAATGAATTAGAATGGATTGTACGAATAAATTAGAATGGATTGTGCGAATGAATAAGAATGGATCGTACGAATGAATAAGAATGGATCGTACGAATGAATTAGAATGGATCGTGCGAATGAATTAGCATGAATCGTACGAATGTATTAGAATGGATCGTACGAATGAATTAGAATGAATCGTACGATCCATTCTAATTCATTCGTATGATCCATTCTAATTCATTTGCACGAATGTATCCATTCTAGTTCATTCGTACGAACCATTCTAGTTCATTCGTACGATCCATTCTAATTCATTCGTATGATCCATTCTAATTAATTCGTATGATCCATTCTAATTCATTCGTACGATCCATTCTAATTCATTCATACAATCCATTCTAATTCATTCGCACGAATGTATCCATTCTAATTAATTCGTACGATCCATTCTAATTCATTCGTATGATCCATTCTTATTCATTCGCATGATCCAGTCTAATGGATTCGCACGATCCATTCTAATTCATTCGCACGAATGCATCCATTCTAATTCATACGATCGTGTGAATGAATTAGAATGGGTACATCCGTGCGAATGAATTAGAATGAATCGTACGGATGGATTAGAATGGATCGTATGAATGGATTAGAATGGATACATTCGTGCGAATGAATTAGAATGGATTGTATGAATGAATTAGAATGGATCGTACGATCCATTCGAATTCATTTGTACGATCCATTCTAATTCATTCGTATGATCCATTCTAATTCATTCGTACGAATGTATCCATTCTAATTCATTTGCACGATCTATTCTAATTCATTCCTATGATCTATTCTAATTCATTCGTACGATCCATTCTAATTCATTCTAATTCATTCGTACGATCCATTCTACGATCCATTCTAATTCATTCGTATATTCCATTCTAATTCATTAGCACGATCCATGCTAATGAATTAGAATGGATCGTACGATCCAATCTAATTCATTCATACGATCCATTCTTACTCATTCGTATGATCCATTCAAATTCAATCGTACGATCCATTCTAATTCATTCGTACGATCCATTCTAATTCCTTCGTACGATCCATTCTAATTCATTCGTATGATCCATTCTAATTCATTCGTACGATCTATTCTAATTCCTTCGTACGATCCATTCTAATTCATTCGTACGATCAATTCTTATTCATTTGCGTAATCTATTCTAATTCATTCGTATGATCCATTCTAATTCATTCGTACGATCCATTCTAATTCATTCATACAATCCATTCTAATTTATTCGCACGAATGTATCCATTCTAATTCATTCGTACGATCCATTCTAATTCATTCGCACAATCTATTCTAATTCATTCATACGATCCATTCTAATTCATTCGCACGAATGTATCCATTCTAATTCATTCATACGATCCATTCTACTTTATTCGTACTATCCGTTCTAATTCACTCATACGATCCATTCTAATTCATTCATACGATCCATTCTAATTCATTTGCACGAATATATCCATTCTAATTCATTCGTACGATCCATTCTAATTCTTTCGTACGATCCATTCTAATTCCTTCGTACGATCCATTCTATTTCATTCGTATGATCTATTCTAATTCCTTCGTATGATCCATTCTAATTCCTTCGTATCCATTCTAATTCACTCATACGATCCATTCTAATTCATTCGTACAATCCATTCTAATTCATTCATACAATCCATTCTAATTCATTCGCACGAATGTATCCATTCTAATTCATTCGTACGATCAGTTCTAATTCATTCACAAAATCAATTCTAATTCATTCATACGATCCATTCTAATTCATTCACACGAATGTATCCATTCTAATTCATTCATACGATCCATTCTAATTCATTTGTACGATCCATTCTAATTCACTCATACGATCCATTCTAATACATTCATACGATCCATTCTAATTCATTTGCACGAATATATCCATTCTAATTCATTCGTACGATCCAGTCTAATTCCTTCGTATGATCCATTGCAATTCATTCGTACGATCTATTCCAATTCATTCGTCCGATCCATTCTAATTCATTCGCACGAATGTATCCATTCTAATTCATTTGTACGATCCATTCTAATTCATTCGTACGATCCATTCTAATTCATTCATTTGATCCATTCTAATTCATTCGTACGATCCATTCTAATTTATTCGTCCGATCCATTCTAATTCATTCGCACGAATGTATCCATTCTAATTCATTCGTACGATCCATTCTAATTCATTCGTACGATCCATTCTAATTCATTCGTAAGATCCATTCTAATTCATTCGTACGGTCCATTCTAATTCATTCGTACGATCCATTCTAATTCATTCGCACGAATGTGTCCATTCTAGTTCATTTGTACGATCCATTCTAATTCATTCGTACGATCCATTCTAATTCATTCGCACGATCCATTCTAATTCATTCGTACGATCAATTCTAATTCATTCGCACGAATGTATCCATTCTAATTCATTCGTACGATCCTGAATTAGAATGGATCGTACGAATGAATTAGAATGGATACCTTTGTGCATATGAATTAGAATGGATCGTACGAATGAATTAGAATGGATTATATTAATGAATTAGAATGGATCGTACGAATGAATTAGAATGGATACATTCGTGCGAATGAATTAGAATGGAATGTATGAATGAATTAGAATGGATCGTACGAATGAATTAGAATGGATCGTATGAATGAATTAGTATGGATCGTATGAGTGAATTAGAACGGATAGTACGAATGAAGTAGAATGGATCGTATGAATGAATTAGAATGGATACATTCGTACGAATGAATTAGAATGGATCGTATGAATGAATTAGAATAGATTGTGCGAATGAATTAGAATGGATCGTACGAATGAATTAGAATAAATCGTACGAATGAATTAGAATGGATCGTACGAATGAGTAAGAATGGATCGTACGAATGAAATAGAATGGATTGTACGAATGAATTAGAATGGATTCGTATGAATGAATTAGAATGGATACATTCGTGCGAATGAATTAGAATGGATCGTACGAATGAATTAGAATGGATCGTACGAATAAATTAGAATAGATTGCGCGAATGAATTAGAATGGATCGTGCGAATGAAATAGAATCGATACAAATGAATTAGAATGGATCATACGAATGAATTAGAATGACGATCCATTCTTACTCATTCGTATGATCCATTCTAATTTATTCGCACGAATGTATCCATTCTAATTCATTTGTACGTCTAATTCATTCGTACGGTCTATTCTAATTCATTCGCACAATCTATTCTATTTCATTCGTACGATCCATTCTAATTCATTCGTACGATCCATTCTAATTCATTCGCACGAATGTATCCATTCTAATTCATTCGTACGATCGATTCTAATTCATTCGTACGATCCATTCGATTGTGCGAATGAATTAGAATGGACCGTACGAATGAATTAGAATGGATCGTATGAATGAATTAGAATAGATACATTCGTGCGAATGAATTAGAATGGATCGGACGAATGAATTAGAATGGATCGTACGAAAGAATTAGAATGGATTGTATGAATGAATTAGAATGGATCGTACGAATGAATTAGAATGGATCGTGCGAATGAATTAGAATGGATCGTACGAATGAATTAGAATGGATCGTGCGAATGAATTAGAATGGATCGTATGAATGAATTAGAATAGATTTTGTGAATGAATTAGAACTGATCGTACGAATAAATTAGAATGGATCGTACGAATGAATTAGAATTGATACATTTGTACGAATGAATTAGAATGGATCGTACGAATGAATTAGAATGGATCGTATGAATGAATTTGAATGGATACATTCGTGCGAATGAATTAGAATGGATCGTGCGAATCCATTAGACTGGATCGTGCGAATGAATAAGAATGGATCATATGAATGAATTAGAATGGATCGTACGAATTAATTAGAATGGATATATTCGTGCGAATGAATTAGAATGGATTGTATGAATGAATTAGACTGGATCGTACGAATGAATTAGAATGGATCATACGAATTAATTAGAATGGATCATACGAATGAATTAGAATGGATCGTACGAATGAATTAGAATGGATCGTACGAATGAACTAGAATGGATCGTACGAATAAATTAGAATGGATACATTCGTCCGAATGAATTAGAATGGATCATACGAATGAGTAAGAATGGATCGTACGAATGAAATAGAATAGATTGTACGAATGAATTGGAATGGATCCTACGAATGAATTAGAATAGATCGTGTGAAAGAATTAGAATGGATGGTATGAATGAATTAGAATGAATTCGTACGATCCATTCGAATTTATTCACACGATCCATTCTAATTCATTCATACGATCCATTCTAATTCATTCATACAATCCATTCTAATTCTTTCACACGATCCATTCTAATTCATTCGTAGGATCCATTCTAATTCATTCGTATAATCTATTCTATTTCATTCGTACGATCCATTCTTACTTATTCGTATGATCCATTCTAATTCATTCGGACGAATGTATCCATTCTAATTTATTCGTACGATCCATTCTAATTCATTCGTACGATCCATTCTAATTCATTCGTACGATCCATTCTAATTCATTCGTACGATCCATTCTAATTCATTCGTCTGATCCATTCTAATTCATTCGCACGAATGTATCTATTCTAATTCATTCGTACGGTCCATTCTAATTCATTCGTACAATCTATTCTATTTCATTCGTACGATCCATTCTTACTTATTCGTATGATCCATTCTAATTCATTCGGACGAATGTATCCATTCTAATTTATTCGTACGATCCATTCTAATTCATTCGTACGATCCATTCTAATTCATTCATACAATCCATTCTAATTCTTTCAGACAATCCATTCTAATTCTTTCGTGTCACACGATCCATTCTAATTCATTCGTACGTTCCATTCTAATTCATTAGCACGATTCATTCTAATTCATTCATTCGATCAATTCTAATTCATTAGCACGATCCATTCTAATTCATTCGTACGATCCATTCTAATTCATTCGCACGATCCATTCTATTTCATTCATAGGATCCATTCTAATTCATTCATACAATCCATTCTAATTCATTTATACAATCCATTCTAATTCTTTCACACGATCCATTCTAATTCATTCGTAGGTTCCATTCTAATTCATTCGTACAATCTATTCTATTTCATTCGGACGATCTATTTTTACTCATTCGTATGATCCATTCTAATTCATTCGGACGAATGTATCCATTCTAATTTATTCGTACGATCCATTCTAATTCATTCGTACGATCCATTCTATTTCACTCGTACGATCCATTCTTACTCATTCGTACGATCCATTCGAATTCATTCGCACGATCCATTCTAATTCATTCATACGATCCATTCTAATTCATTCACACGATCCATTCTAATTCATTCGTAGGATCCATTCTAATTCATTCGTACAATCTATTCTATTTCATTCGTACGATCCATTCTAACTCATTCGTATGATCCATTCTAATTCATTCGGACGAATGTATCCATTCTAATTTATTCGTACGATCCATTCTAATTCATTCGTACGATCCATTCTAATTCATTTGTACGATCCATTCTAATTTATTCGTATGATCCATTCTAATTAATTCGTATGATCCATTCTAATTCATTCGTACGATCCATTCTAGTTCATTCATACAATCCATTCTAATTCATTCGCATGAATGTATCCATTCTAATTAATTCGTACGATCCATTCTAATTCATTCGTATGATCCATTCTAATTCATTCATACGATCCATTCTAATTCATTCGCACGATCTGTTCTTATTCATTCGCACAATCCATTTTAAACCATTCATACGATCCATTCTAATTTATTCGTACGATCCATTCTAATTCATTCATAAGATCCATTCTAATTCATTCATACGATCCATTCTAATTCATTCGTACGATCCATTCTAATTCATTCGCACGAATGTATCCATTGTAGTTCATTCGTACGATCCATTCTAATTTATTCGTACGATCCATTCTAATTCATTCGCACGATCCATTCTAATTCATTCGTACGATCCATTCTAATTCATTCGCACGAATGTATCCATTCTAATTCATTCGTAAGAATGGATCATACGAATGAATTAGAATGGATCGTACGAATGAATTAGAATGGATCGTACGAATAAATTAGAATGGATACATTCGTCCGAAAAAATTAGAATGGATCATACGAATGAGTAAGAATGGATCGTACGAATGAAATAGAATAGATTGTACGAATGAATTAGAATGGATCCTACGAATGAATTAGAATGGATCGTGTGAAAGAATTAGAATGGATTGTATGAATGAATTAGAATGGATCGTATGAATGAATTAGAATGGATCGTGCAAATGAATTCGAATGGATCGTACGAATTCATTCTAATTCATTCATACAATCCATTCTAATTCTTTCACACGATCCATTCTAATTCATTCGTACGTTCCATTCTAATTCATTAGCACGATCCATGCTAATTCATTCGTTCGATCAATTCTAATTCATAAGCACGATCCATTCTAATTCTTTCGTACGATCCATTCTAATTCATTCGCACGATCCATTCTAATTCATTCATAGGATCCATTCTAATTCATTCATACGATCTATTCTAATTCTTTCGCACGAATGTATCCATTGTGCGAATGAATTAGAATGGATCGTACGAATGAATTAGAATGGATCGTACGAATGAACTCGAATGGATACATTCGTGCGAATGAATTAGAATGGATCAAACGAATGAATTAGAATGGATCGTACGAATGAATTAGAATGGATCTTACGAATGAATTAGAATGGATCGTACGAATGAATTAGAATGGATCGTACGAATGAATTAGAATGGATACATTCGTGCGAATGAATTAGAATGGATCGGACGAATGAATTAGAATGGATCGTACGAATGAATTAGAATGGATCATATTAATGAATTAGAATGGATCGTACGAATGAATTAGAATGGATACATTCGTGCGAATGAATTAGAATGGATCGTGCACGAATGTATCCATTCTAATTCATTCGTACGATCCATTCTGAACAAAGGTATCCATTCTAATCCATTCGTAGGATCCATTCTAATCCATTCGTACGATCCATTCTAATTCATTCGTACGATCCATTCTAATTCATTCGCTCGAATGTATCCATTCTAATCCATTCGTACGATCCATACTAATTCATTCGCATGAATGTAACCATTTTAATTCATTCATTTGATCCATTCTAATTTATTCGTACGATCCATTCTAATTCATTCTTCGTCCGATCCATTCTAATTCATTCGCACGAATGTATCCATTCTAATTCATTCGTACGATCCATTCTAATTCATTCATACGATCCATTCTAATTCAATCGTACGATCCATTCTAATTCATTCGTACAATCCATTCTAATTCATTCGCACGAATGTATCCATTCTAGTTCATTCGTACGATCCATTCTAATCCATTCGTACGATCCATTCTAATTCATTCGCATGAATGTAACCATTCTAATTCATTCATTTGATCCATTCTAATTCATTCGTACGATCCATTCTAATTCATTCGTCCGATCCATTATAATTCATTCGCACGAATGTATCCATTCTAGTTCATTCGCACGATCCATTCTAATTCATTTATACGATCCATTCTAATTCATTCGAACGATCCATTCTAATTCATTCGTAGGATCCATTCTAATTCATTCGTACAATCTATTCTATTTCATTCGTACGATCCATTCTTACTCATTCGTATGATCCATTCTTATTCATTCGGACGAATGTATCCATTCTAATTTATTCGTACGATCCATTCTAATTCATTCGTACGATCCATTCTTACTCATTCGTACGATCCATTCTAATTCCTTCGTACGATCCATTCTAATTCCTTCGTACGATCCATTCTAATTCATTCGCACGATCTATTCTAATTCTTTCATACAATCCATTCTAATTCTTTCGTGCGAATGAATTAGAATGGATACCTTTGTGCATATGAATTAGAATGGATCGTATGAATGAATTAGAATGGATCATATTAATGAATTAGAATGGATCGTGCGAATGAATTAGAATGGATACATTCGTGCGAATGAATTAGAATGGATCGTGCGAATCAATTAGACTGGATCATGGGAATGAATAAGAATAGATCATACGAATGAATTAGAATGGATCGTACGAATTAATTAGAATGGATACATTCGTGCGAATGAATTAGAATGGATTGTATGAATGAATTAGAATGGATCGTACGAATAAATTAGTATGGATCATACGAATGAATTAGAATGGATCGTACGAATGAATTAGAATGGATCGTACGAATGAATTAGAATGGATCGTGCGAATGAATTAGAATGGATCGTACGAATGAATTAGAAAGGATACATTTGTGCGAATGAATTAGAATGGATCGTACGAATGAATTAGAATGGATCGTATGAATGAATTAGAATGGATCGTATGAATGAATTAGAATGGATCGTGCGAATGAATTAGAATGGATCGTACGAATGAATTAGAATGGATCGTGCGAATGAATTAGAATGGATCGTATGAATGAATTAGAATAGATTTTGTGAATGAATTAGAACTGATCGTACGAATGAATTCGAATGGATCGTACGAATGAATTAGAATGGATACATTTGTGCGAATGAATTAGAATGGATCGTACGAATGAATTAGAATGGATAGTAAGAATGAATTAGAATGGATACATTCGTGCGAATGAATTAGAATGGATCGTGCGAATCCATTAGACTGGATCGTGCGAATGAATAAGAATGGATCATACGAATGAATTAGAATGGATCGTACGAATTAATTAGAATGGATACATTCGTGCAATTGAATTAGAATGGATTGTATGAATGAATTAGAATGGATCGTACGAATGAATTAGAATGGATCATACGAATTAATTAGAATGGATCATACGAATGAATTAGAATGGATCGTACGAATGAATTAGAATGGATCGTACAAATGAACTAGAATGGATCGTACGAATGAAATAGAATAGATTGAACGAATGAATTAGAATGGATTCGTATGAATGAATTAGAATGGATACATTCGTGCGAATGAATTAGAAAGGATACATTCGTGCGAAAGAATTAGAATAGACCGTATGAATGAATTAGAATGGATCCTATGAATGAATTAGAATGGATCGTGCGAATGAATTAGAATGGATCGTACGAATGAATTAGAATGGATCATGCTAATGAATTAGAATTGATCGAACGAATGAATTAGCATGGATCGTGCTAATGAATTAGAATGGATCGTACGAATGAATTAGAATGGATCAAATGAATGAATTAGAATGGTTACATTCATGCGAATGAATTAGAATGGATCGTACGAATGGATTAGAATGGATCGTACGAATGGATTAGAATGGATACATTCAAGCGAATGAATTAGAATGGATCGTACGGAATGAATTAGAATGGATTGTATGAATGAATTAGAATGGATACATTCGTGCGAATGAATTAGAATGGATCGTGCGAATGAATTAGAATGGATTCGTACGAATGAATTAGAATGGATACATTCGTGCGAATGAATTAGAATGGATCGTACCAATGAGTAAGAATGGGTCGTACGAATGAAATAGAATAGATCGTACGAATGAATTAGAATGGATCGTACGGAATGAATTAGAGTGGATTGTATGAATGAATTAGAATGGATCGTACGAATGAATTAGAATGGATCATACGAATTAATTAGAAAGGATCATACGAATGAATTAGAATGGATCATACGAATGGATTATAATGGATTGTACCAATGAGAAAGAATGGATTAGTGCAATTGAATTAGAATGGATCGGACGAATGAATTAGAATGGATCGTACGAATGAATTAGAATGGATCGTACGAATAAATTAGAATGGATATATTCGTCCAAATGAATTAGAATGGATCATAAGAATAAGTAAGAATGGATCGTACGAATGAATTAGAATGGATCGTACGAATGAATTAGAATGGATCGTACGAATGAATTTGAATGGATCATACGAATGAGTAAGAATGGATCGTACGAATGAAATAGAATGGATTGTACGAATGAATTAGAATGGATCGTATGAATGAATTAGAATGGATCGTGTGAAAGAATTAGAATTAGAATGGATCGTATGAATGAATTAGAATGGATCGTGTGAAAGAATTAGAATTAGAATGGATCGTACGAATAAATTAGAATGGATACATTCATCCGAATGAATTAGAATGGATCATACGAATGAGTAAGAATGGATCGTACGAATGAAATAGAATAGATTGTACGAATGAATTAGAATGGATCCTACGAATGAATTAGAATGGATCGTGTGAAAGAATTAGAATGGATTGTATGAATGAATTAGAATGGATCGTATGAATGAATTAGAATGGATCGTGCGAATGAATTCGAATGGATCATACGAATTCATTCTAATTCATTCATACAATCCATTCTAATTCTTTCACACGATCTATTCTAATTCATTCGTAGGATCTATTCTAATTCATTCGTACAATCTATTCTATTTCATTCGTACGATCCATTCTTACTCATTCGTATGATCCATTCTAATTCATTCGGACGAATGTATCCATTCTAATTTATTCGTACATCCATTCTAATTCATTCGTATGATCCATTCTAATTAATTCGTATGATCCATTCTAATTCATTCGTACGATCCATTTTAATTCATTCATACAATCCATTCTAATTCATTCGCACGAATGTATCCATTCTAATTAATTCGTACGATCCATTCTAATTCATTCATTTGATCCATTCTAATTCATTCGTACGATCCATTCTAATTCATTCGCACGATCTGTTCTTATTCATTCGCACAATCCATTCTAACCAATTCATACGATCCATTCTAATTTATTCGTACGATCCATTCTAATTCATTCGTCAGATCCATTCTAATTCATTCGTACGATCCATTCTAATTCATTCGCACGAATGTATCCATTCTAGTTCATTCGTACAATCCATTCTATTTTATTCGTACGATCCATTCTAATTCATTCGCACGATCCATTCTAATTCATTCGTACGATCCATTCTAATTCATTCGCACGAATGTATCCACTCTAATTCATTCGTACGATCCATTCTAATTCATTCGCACGATTTGTTCTTATTCATTCGCACAATCCATTCTAATTCATTCGCACGAATGTATCCATTCTAATTCATTCGTACGATCCATTCTAATTCATATGCACAAAGGTATCCATTCTAATTCATTCGTACGATCCATTCTAATTCAGGATCGTACGAATGAATTAGAATGGATCATACGAATGAGTAAGAATGGATCGTACGAATGAAATAGAATAGATTGTACGAATGAATTAGAATGGATCCTACAAATGAATTAGAATGGATCGTGTGAAAGAATAAGAATGGTTTATATGAATGAATTAGAATGGATCGTACGAATGAACTAGAATGGATCGTACGAATGAATTAGAATGGATACATTCGTGTGAATGAATTAGAATTGATCGTACGAATGAATTAGAATGGATCGTGCGAATGAATTAGAATGGATCGTACGAATGTATTAGAATGGATCGTACGAATGAACAAGAATGGATACATTCGTGCGAATGAATTAGAATGGATCGTACGAATGAATTAGAATGGATCGTACGAATGAATTAGAATGGATCTTACGAATGAATTAGAATGGATCGTACGAATGAATTAGAATGGATCGTACGAATGAATTAGAATGGATACATTCGTGCGAATGAATTAGAATGGATCAGACGAATGAATTAGAATGGATCGTACGAATGAATTAGAATGGATCGTATGAATGAATTAGAATGGATCGTACGAATAAATTAGAATGGATAAATTCGTCCGAATGAATTAGAATGGATCATACGAATGTGTAAGAATGGATCGTACGAATGAAATAGAATGGATCGTACGAATGAAACGTGCAAATGAATTAGAATGGATCGTCTGAATGTATTAGAATGGATCGTATGAGTGAATTAGAATGGATCGTACGAATGAATTAGAATGGATTGTATGAATGAATTAGAATGGATCGTACGAATGAATTAAAATGGATCATACGAATTAATTAGAATGGATCATACGAATGAATGAGAATGGAACGTACGAATGAATTAGAATGGATCGTGTGAAAGAATTAGAATGGATTGTATGAATGAATTAGAATGAATTCGTTCGATCAATTCTAATTCATTAGCACGATCCATTCTAATTCATTCGTACGATCCATTCTAATTCATTCGCACGATCCATTCTAATTTATTCGTACGATCCATTCTAATTCTTTCACACGATCCATTCTAATTCATTCGTACGATCCATTCTAATTCATTCGTACGATCTATTCTAATTCATTCGTACGATCCATTCTAATTCATTCGTACGATCCATTCTAATTCTTTCGTACGATCCACTCTAATTCATTCATACAATCCATTCTAATTCTTTCACACGATCCATTCTAATTTATTCGTACGATCCATTCTAATTCATTCGTCCGATCCATTCTAATTTATTCGCACGAATGTATCCATTCTAAACCATTCATACGATCCATTCTAATTTATTCGTACGATCCATTCTAATTCATTCGTAAGATCCATTCTAATTCATTCGTACGATCTATTCTAATTCATTCGTACGATCCATTCTAATTCATTCACACGAATGTATCCATTCTAGTTCATTCGTACGATCCATTCTAATTCATTCGTACGATCCATTCTAATTCATTCGCACGATCCATTCTAATTCATTCGTACGATTCTTTCTAATTCATTCGTACGAATGTATCCATTCTAATTCATTTGTATAATCTATTCTATTTCATTCGTACCATCCATTCTTACTCATTCGTATGATCCATTCTAATTCATTCGCACGAATGTATCCATTCTAATTCATTCGTACGATCCATTCTAATTCATTCGCACTATCCATTCTAATTCATTCGTACGATCCATTCTAATTCATTTGTATGATCCATTCTAATTTATTCGTTCAAATATATCCATTCTAATTCATTCGTACGATCCATTCTAATTCATTCGCACGATCCATTCTAATTCATTCGCACGAATGTATCCATTCTAATTCATTTGCACGATCCATTCTAATTCATTCCTATGATCTATTCTAATTCATTCCTACGATCCATTCTAATTCATTCGCTCGAATGTATCCATTCTAATTCATTCGTACGATCCATTCTAATTCGTTCATATGATCCGTTTTAATTCGTTCGTACGATCCATTCTAATTCGTTCGTACGATCCATTCTAATTCATTCGTATGATCCATTCTAATTCATTCCTACGATCTATTCTAATTCATTCGCTCGAATATATCCATTCTAATTCATTCGTTCGATCCATTCTAATTCATTCGTACGATCCATTCTAATTCATTCGTATGATCCATTCTAATCCATTCGTACGATCCATTCTAATTCATTCGTACGATCCATTCTAATTCATTCGTACGATCCATTCTAATTCATTCGCACGAATGTATCCAATCTAGTTCATTCGTACGATCCATTCTAATTCATTCGTATGATCCATTCTAATTCATTCACACGATCCATTCTAATTCCTTCGTACGATCCATTCTAATTCATTCGTACGATCTATTCTAATTCATTCGTACGATCCATTCTAATTCATTCGTACGATCCATTCTAATTCCTTTGTAAGATCCATTCTAATTCATTCGTACGATCCATTCTAATTCATTCGTACAATCTATTCTAATTCATTCGTACGAATGGACACATTCGTGTGAATAAATTAGAATGGATCGTACGAATGAATTAGAATGGATACCTTTGTGTAAATGAATTAGAATTGATCGTATGAATGAATTAGAATGGATCGTATGAGTGAATTAGAACAGATAGTACGATTGGATCGTACGAATGAATTAGAATGGATCGTGTGAAAGAATTAGAATGGATTGTATGAATGAATTAGAATGGATCGTACGAATGAATTAGAATGGATCGTACGAAGGAATTAGAATGGATAGTACGAATGAATTAGAATGGATCGTACGAATGAATTAGAATAGATCGTACGAATGAATTTGAATGGATCGTACGAAGGAATTAGAATGGATCATACGAATGAATTAGAATGGATATATTCGTGCAAATAAATTAGAATGGATCGTATGAATGTATTAGAATGGATCGTATGAGTGAATTAGAATGGATCGTACGAATGAATTAGAATGGATCGTATGAATGAATTAGAATGGATCGTGCGAAAGAATTAGAATGCATTGTATGAATGAATTAGAATGGATCGTATGAATGAATTAGAATGGATCGTGCGAATGAATTCGAATGGATCGCATGATCCATTCGAATAGAATGGATCGTGTGAATGAATTTGAATGGATCGGGTGAATGAATTAGAATGGATCGTAGGAATGAATTAGAATGGATCGTATGAATGAATTAGAATGGATCGTACGAATGAATTAGAATGGATCGTACGAATGAATTAGAATGGATCGTACGAATGAATTAGAATGGATCGTACGAATGAGTAAGAATGGATCGTACGAATGAAATAGAATGGATTGTACGAATGAATTAGAATGGATACATTCATGCGAATGAAATAGAATGGATCGGACGATTGAAATATAATGGATCGTACGATTCATTCTAATTCATTCGTACGATCCATTCTAATACATTCGTACGATTCATGCTAATTCATTCGCACGATCCATTCTAATTCATTCGTACGATCTATTCTTATTCATTCATACGATCCATTCTAATTCATTCGTACAATCCATTCTAATTCATTCGTATGATCCATTCTAACTCATTCGGTGGATCCATTCTAATTCATTTGTACGATCCATTCTAATTCATTCCCATGATCCATTCTAATTTATTCGTACGATCCATTCTAATTCATTCGTACGATCTATTCTAATTCATTCGCACGAATGTAACCATTCTAATTCATTCATACGATTCATTCTAATTCATTCGTATGAGCTATTCTAATTCATTCGTACGATTCATTGTAATTCATTCGTACGATCCATTGTAATTCATTCATACAATCCATTTAGATTCATTCGCACAAATGTATCCATTCAAATTCATTCGTACGATCCATTCTAATTCATTCGTACGATCCATTGTAATTCATTCATACGATCTATTTTAATTCATTCATACAATCCATTCTAATTCTTTCACATGATCCATTCTAATTCATTCGTACGATCCATTCTAATTCATTCGTACGATCCATTCTAATTTACTCATACGATCCATTCTAATACATTCATACGATCCATTCTAATTCATTTGCACGAATATATCCATTCTAATTCATTCGTACGATCCATTCTAATTCATTCATACGATCCATTCTAATTCATTTGCACGAATATATCCATTCTAATTCATTCATACGATCCATTCTAATTCCTTCGTACGATCCATTCTAATTCGTTCGTACGATCCATTCTAATTCATTCGTACGATCCATTCTAATTCATTAATATGATCCATTCTAATTAATTCGTACGATCCATTCTAATGAATTAGAATTAATCGTACGAATGAAATAGAATGGATTGCACGAATAATTTAGAATGGATCGTACGAATGAATTAGAATAGATCGTGTGAAAGAATTAGAATGGATTGTACGAATGAATTAGAATGGATACATTCGTGCAAATGAATTAGAATGGATCATACTAATGAGTAAGAATGGATCGTACGAATGAAATAGAATGGATTGTGCGAATGAATTAGAATGGATCGTACGAATGAATTAGAATGGATCGTGTGAAAGAATTAGAATGGATTGTATGAATGAATTAGAATAGATCGTATGAATGAATTAGAATGGATCGTATGAGTGAATTAGAATGGATACGAAGGAATTAGAATGGATCGTACGAAGGAATTAGAATGGATCATACGAATGAATTAGAATGGATCGTGCTAATGAATTAGAATTGATCGAACGAATTCATTCTAATTCATTCATACAATCCATTCTAATTCTTTCACACGATCCATTCTAATTCATTCGTACAATCCATTCTTACTCATTGGTACGATCCATTCTAATTCATTCACACGAATGTATCCATTCTAATTCATTCGTACAATCCATTCTAATTCTTTCACACGATCCATTCTAATTCATTCGTACGATCCATTCTAAATCAGAATTAGAATGGATCGTACGAATGAATTAGAATGGATACATTTGTGCGAATGAATTAGAATGGATCGTACGAATGGATTAGAATGGATCGTACGAATGGATTAGAATGGATACATTCATGCGAATGAATTAGAATGGATTGTATGAATGAATTAGAATGGATCGTATGATCCGTTCGAATTCATTCGCACGATCCGTTCTAATTCATTCGTACGATCCATTATAATTCATTCATACGATCCATTCTAATTCATTCGTATGATCCATTCTAATTCATTCGTATATTCCATTCTAATTCACTCGTACGATCTATTCTATTTCATTCGTACGATCCATTCTTACTCATTCGTATGATCCATTCTAAGTCATTCGGACGAATGTATCCATTCTAATTTATTCGTACGATCCATTCTAATTCATTCGTACAATCCATTCTTACTCATTCGTATGATCCATTCTAATCCATTCGTACGATCCATTCTAATTCATTAGCACGATCCATTCTAATTCTTTCACACGATCCATTCTAATTCATTCGTACGATCCATTCTAATTCATTCGCACAATCCATTCTATTTCATTCGTACGATCCATTCTTACTCATTCGTATGATCCATTCTAATTCATTCGCACGAATGTATCCATAATGGATCATACGAATGTGTAAGAATGGATCGTACGAATGAAATAGAATGGATTGTGCGAATGAATTAGAATGGACCGTACGAATGAATTAGATTGGATCGTACGAATGAATTAGAATGGATATATTTGAACGAATAAATTAGAATGGATCATACGAATGAATTAGAATGGATCGTACGAATGAATTAGAATGGATAGTGCGAATGAATTAGAATCGATCATACGAATGAATTAGAATGGATCGTACGAATGAATTAGAATGGATCATACGAATAAGTAAGAATGGATCGTACGAATGAATTAGAATGAATCGTATGAATGAATTAGAATGGATCGTGCTAATGAATTAGAATTGATCGAACGAATGAATTAGCATGGATCGTGCTAATAAATTAGAATGGATCGTACGAATGAATTTGAATGGATACATTTGTGCGAATGAATCTAAATGGATTGTATGAATGAATTACAATGGATCGTACGAATGAATTAGAATGGATCGTACGAATGAATTAGAATGGATCAAATGAATGAATTAGAATGGTTACATTCATACGAATGAATTAGAATGGATCGTATGAGTGAATTAGAATGGATACGAAGGAATTAGAATGGATCGTACGAAGGAATTAGAAAGGATCATACGAATGAAATAGAATGGATCGTACGAAGGAATTAGAATGGATCGTACGAAGGAATTAGAATGCATTCATACGATCCATTCTAATCCATTCGTACAATCCATTCTAATTCATTCATACGATCCATTCTATTTCATTCGCACGATCCATTCTAATTCTTTCGTACGATGCATTCTAATTCATTCGTACGATCCATTCTAATTCATTCATTTGATCCATTCTAATTCATTCGTACGATCCATTCTAATTCATTCGTCCGATCCATTCTAATTCATTCGCATGAATTAGAATGAATTATATGAATGAATTAGAATGGATAGTACGAATGAAGTACAATGGATCGTATGAATGAATTAGAATGGATACATTCGTGCGAATGATTTAGAATCCATCATACGAATGAATTAGAATGGATCCTACGAATGAATTAGAATGGATCGTGTGAAAAAATTAGAATGGATTGTATGAATGAATTAGAATAGATCGTGCGAATGAACTAGAATGGATATATTCGTGCGAATGAATTAGAATGGATCGTATGAATGAATTAGAATGGATCGTAGGAATAAATTAGAATGGATCTTACGAATGAATTAGAATGGATCGTATGAATAAATTAGAATGGATCGTACGAATGAATTAGAATGGATACATTCGTGCGAATTAATTATAATGGATCGAACGAATGAATTAGAATGGATCGTACGAATGAATTACAATGGATCAAATGAATGAATTAGAATGGATCGTACGAATAAATTAGAATGGATACATTCATCCGAATGAATTAGAATGGATCGTACGAATGAATTAGAATAGATCGTACGAATGAATTAGAATGGATCATACGAATGAATTAGAATGGATACATTCGTACGAATGAATTAGAATGGATCGTACGAATGAATTAGAATGGATCGTACGGATTGAATTAGAATGGATATATTTGAACGAATAAATTAGAATGGATCATACGAATGAATTAGAATGGATCGTACGAATGAATTAGAATGGATAGTGCGAATGAATTAGGATCGATCGTACGAATGAATTAGAATGGATCGTACGAATGAATTAGAATGGATCATACGAATGAGTAAGAATGGATCGTACGAATGAATTAGAATGGATCGTACGAATGAATTAGAATGGATCGTACGAATAAATTAGAATGGATAAATTCATCCGAATGAATTAGAATGGATCATACGAATGAGTAAGAATGGATCGTACGAATGAAATAGAATAGATTGTACGAATGAATTAGAATGGATCCTACGAATGAATTAGAATGGATCGTGTGAAAGAATTAGAATGGATTGTATGAATGAATTAGAATGGATCGTATGAATGAATTAGAATGGATCGTACGAATGGATTAGAATGGATCGTACGAATGAATTAGAATGGATCGTACGAATGAACTAGAATGGATACATTCGTGCGTATGAATTAGAATGGATCGTACGAATGAATTAGAATGGATCTTACGAATGAATTAGAATAGATCGTACGAATGAATTAGAATGGATCGTACGAATGAATTAGAATAGATCATACGAATGAATTAGAATGGATCGTACGAAGGAATTAGAATGGATCGTACGAATGAATTAGAATGGATCATATGAATGAATTAGAATGGTTACATTCATGCGAATGAATTAGAATGGATCGTATGAATGGATTAGAATGGATACATTCGAGCGAATGAATTAGAATGGATCGTATGAATGAATTAGAATGGATCGTACGAATGGATTAGAGTGGATCCTACGAATGGATTCGAATGGATACCTTTGTGCATATGAATTAGAATGGATCGTACGAATGAATTAGAATGGATCATATGAATAAATTAGAATGGATCGTGTGAAAGAATTAGAATGGATTGTATGAATGAATTAGAATAGATCGTACGAATGAATTAGAATGGATTGTACGAATGGATTAGAATGGATCATACGAATGGATTAGAATGGATCAATTCGAGCGAATGAATTAGAATGGATCGTACGAATGAATTAGAATGGATCGTACGAATAAATTAGAATGGATACATTCGTCCGAATGAATTAGAATGGATCATACGAATGAGTAAGAATGGATCGTACGAATGAAATAGAATAGATTGTGTGAATGAATTAGAATGGATCCTACGAATGAATTAGAATAGATCGTGGGAAAGAATTAGAATGGATTGTATGAATGAATTAGAATGGATCGTATGAATGAATTAGAATGGATCGTGCGAATGAATTCGAATGGATCGTACGAATTCATTCTAATTCATTCATACAATCCATTCTAATTCTTTCACACGATCCATTCTAATTCATTCGTACGTTCCATTTTAATTCATTAGCACGATCCATGCTAATTCATTCGTTCGATCAATTCTAATTCATTAGCACGATCCATTCTAATTCATTCGTACGATCCATTCTAATTCATTCGCACGATCCATTCTAATTCATTCATAGGATCCATTCTAATTCATTTATACGATCTATTCTAATTCTTTCGCACGAATGTATCCATTCTAATTCATTCGCACGAATGTATCCATTCTAATTCATTCGTACGATCCATTCTAATTCATTCGCACAAATGTATCAATTCTAATTCATTCGTACGATCCATTCTAATTCATTCGCACGATCCATTCTAATTCATTCGTACGATCCATTCTAATTCTTTCACACGATCTATTCTAATCCATTCTAATTCATTCGTACGAATCCATTCTAATTCATTCGTACAATCTATTCTATTTCATTCGTACGATCCATTCTTACTCATTCGTATGATCCATTCTAATTCATTCGGACGAATGTATCCATTCTAATTTATTCGTACGATCCATTCTAATTCATTCGTACGATCCATTCTAATTCATTCGCTCGAATGTATCCATTCTAATCCATTCGTACGATCCATTCTAATCCATTCGTACGATCCATTCTAATTCATTCGCATGAATGTAACCATTCTAATTCATTCATTTGATCCATTCTAATTCATTCGTACGATCCATTCTAATTCATTAGCACGATCCATGCTAATTCATTCGTTCGATCAATTCTAATTCATTAGCACGATCCATTCTAATTCATTCTTACGATCCATTCTAATTCATTCGCACGATCCATTCTAATTCATTCATAGGATCCATTCTAATTCATTCATACGATCTATTCTAATTCTTTCGCACGAATGTATCCATTCTAATTCATTCGCACGAATGTATACATTCTAATTCATTCGTAAGATCCATTCTAATTCATTCGTACGATCCATTCTAATTCATTCGTACGATCCATTCTAATTCATTCGTACGATCCATTCTAATTCATTCGCACGAATGTATCCATTCTAGTTCATTCGCACGATCTATTCTAATTCATTCATACAATCCATTCTAATTCTTTCACACGATCCATTCTAATTCATTCGTACGATCCACTCTAATTCATTCGCACAATCCATTCTATTTCATTCGTACGATCCATTCTTACTCATTTGTATGATCCATTCTAATTCATTCGCACGATATGAATGAATTAGAATGGATCGTGCGAATGAATTAGAATGGATCGTACGAATGAATTAGAATGGATCGTACGAATGAACTAGAATGGATACATTCGTGCGAATGAATTAGAATGGATCGTACGAATGAATTAGAATGGATCGTACGAATGAATTAGAATGGATCTTACGAATGAATTAGAATGGATCGTACGAATGAATTAGAATGGATCGTACGAATGAGTTAGAATAGATACATTCGTGCGAATGAATTAGAATGGATCAGACGAATGAATTAGAATGGATCATACGAATGAACTAGAATGGATCATACGAATGAATTATAATGGATCGTACGAATAAATTAGAATGGATACATTCGTCCGAACGAATTAGAATGGATCATACGAATGAGTAAGAATGGATCGTACGAATGAAATAGAATGGATCGTACGAATGAACTAGAATGGATACATTCGTGCGAATGAATTAGAATGGATCGTACGAATGAATTATAATGGATTGTACGAATGAATTAGAATGGATCTTACGAATGAATTAGAATAGATCGTACGAATGAATTAGAATGGATCGTACGAATGAATTAGAATGGATACATTCGTGCGAATGAATTAGAATGGATCGGACGAATGAATTAGAATGGATCGTATGAATGAATTAGAATGGATCGTACGAATGAATTAGAATGGATCGTACGAATAAATTAGAATGGATACATTCGTCCGAATGAATTAGAATGGATCATACGAATGAATTAGAATGGATCGTACAAATGAATTAGAATGGATCATATTAATGAATTAGAATGGATCGTACGAATGAATTAGAATGGATACATTCGTGCGAATGAATTAGAATGGATCGTGCACGAATGTATCCATTCTAATTCATTCGTACGATCCATTCTGCACAAAGGTATCCATTCTAATCCATTCGTAGGATCCATTCTAATCCATTCGTACGATCCATTCTAATTCATTCGTACGATCCATTCTAATTCATTCACTCGAATGTATCCATTCTAATCCATTCATACGATCCATTCTAATCCATTCGTACGATCCATTCTAATTCATTCGCATGAATGTAACCATTCTAATTCATTCATTTGATCCATTCTAATTCATTCGTACGATCCATTCTAATTCATTCGTCCGATCCATTCTAATTCATTCGTACGATCCATTCTAATTCATTCGTACGATCCATTCTAATTCATTCGTAAGATCCATTCTAATTCATTCGTACGATCCATTCTAATTCATTCGTACGATCCATTCTAATTCATTCGCACGAATGTATCCATTCTAGTTCATTCGTACGATCCATTCTAATTCATTTGCATGAATGTAACCATTCTAATTCATTCATTTGATCCATTCTAATTCATTTGTACGATCCATTCTAATTCATTCGCACGAATGTATCCATTCTAATTCATTCACACGATCCATTCTAATTCATTCGTACGGTCCATTCTAATTCATTCGTACGATCCATTCTAATTCATTCGTAGGATCTTAGAATGGAATATACGAATGAATTAGAATGGATCGTACGAATGAATTAGAATGGATCGTATGAATGAATTAGAATGGATCGTACGAATGAATTAGAATGGATCGTGCGAATGAATTCGAATGGATCGTACGATCCATTCTAATTCATTCATACAATCCATTCTAATTCATTCGCACGAATGTATCCATTCTAATCCATTCGTACGATCCATTCTAATCCATTCGTACGATCCATTCTAATTCATTCGCACAAATGTATCCATTCTAATTCATTCGTACTATCCATTCTAATTCATTCGTACGATCCATTCTAATTCATTCATACGATCCATTCTAATTCATTCGTACGATCCATTCTAATTCATTCTAATTCATTCGTACGATCCATTCTACGATCCATTCTAATTCATTCGTATATTCCATTCTAATTCATTAGCACGATCCATGCTAATGAATTAGAATGGATCGTACGAATGAACTAGAATGGATCGTATGAAAGAATTAGAATGGATTGTATGAATGAATTAGAATGGATCGTATGAATGGATTAGAATGGATACATTCGTGCGAATGAATTAGAATGGATCGTGCGAATCAATTAGACTGGATCGTGCGAATGAATAAGAATAGATCATACGAATGAATTAGAATGGATCGTACGAATGAATTAGAATGAATTAGAATGGATCGTACGAATGAATTAGAATGGATCATACGAATGAATTAGAATGGATACATTCGTGCGAATGAATTAGAATGGATCATGCGAATCAATTAGACTGGATCGTGCGAATGAATAAGAATAGATCATACGAATGAATTAGAATGGATCGTACGAATTATTTCGAATGGATACTTTCGTGCGAATGAATTAGAATGGATTGTATGAATGAATTAGAATGGATCGTACGAATGAATTAGAATGGATCATACGAATTAATTAGAATGGATCGTACGAATGAATTAGAATGGATCGTACGAATGAATTAGAATGGATCGTACGAATGAATTAGAATGGATACATTTGTGCGAATGAATTAGAATGGATCGTACGAATGAATTAGAATGGATCGTATGAATGAATTAGAATGGATCGTACGAATGAATTAGAATGGATCGTGCGAATGAATTAGAATGGATCGTACGAATGAATTAGAATGGATCGTGTGAAAGAATTAGAATGGATCGTACGAATGAATTAGAATGGATCGTATGAATGAATTAGAATGGATTTTGTGAATGAATTAGAACTGATCGTATGAATTAGAATGGATCGTACGAATGAATTAGAATGGATATATTTGTGCGAATGAATTAGAATGGATCGTACGAATGAATTAGAATGGATCGTATGAATGAATTAGAATGGATACATTCGTGCGAATGAATTAGAATGGATCGTGCGAATCCATTAGACTGGATCGTGCGAATGAATAAGAATGGATTATACGAATGAATTAGAATGGATCATACGAATTAATTAGAATCGATACATTCATGCGAATGAATTAGAATGGATTGTATGAATGAATTAGAATGTATCGTACGAATGAATTAGAATGGATCATACGAATGAATTAGAATGGATCGTACGAATGAACTAGAATGGATCGTACGAATGAAATAGAATAGATTGTATGAATGAATTAGAATGGATTCGTACGAATGAATTAGAATTGATATATTCGTGCGAATGAATTAGAATGGATACATTCGTGCGAAAGAATTAGAATAGATCGTATGAATGAATTAGAATGGATCCTATGAATGAATTAGAATGGATCGTGCGAATGAATTAGAATGGATCGTACGAATGAATTAGAATGGATCGTGCTAATGAATTAGAATTGATCGAACGAATGAATTAGAATGCATCGTACGAAAGAATTAGAATGGATATATTCGTGCGAATGAATTAGAATGAATCGCACGATCCATTCTAATTCATTCATACGATCCATTCTAATTCATTCATACAATGCATTCTAATTCTTTCACACGATCCATTCTAATTCATTCGTACGATCCATTCTAATTCATTAATATGATCCATTCTAATTCATTCGTACGATCCATTCTAATTCATATGCACAAAGGTATCCATTCTATTCCATTCGTAGGATCCATTCTAATCCATTCGTACGATCCATTCTAATTCATTCGTACGATCCATTCTAATTCATTCGCTCGAATGTATCCATTCTAATCCATTCGTACGATCCATTCTAATCCATTCGTACGATCCATTCTAATTCATTCGCATGAATGTAACCATTCTAATTCATTCATTTGACCCATTCTAATTCATTCGTACGATCCATTCTAATTAATTCGCACGATCCATTCTAATTCATTCATAGGATCCATTCTAATTCATTCGTACAATCCATTCTAATTCTTTCACACGATCCATTCTAATTCATTCGTACGATCCATTCTAATTCATTCATACAATCCATTCTAATTCATTCGTACAATCCATTCTAATTCACTCATACGATCCATTCTAATACATTCATATGATCCATTCTAATTCATTTGCATGAATAGATCGTATGAATGTATTAGAATGGATCGTACGAATGAATTAGAATGGATCGTACGAATGATTTAGAATGGATACATTCGTGCGAATGAATTAGAATGGATCGGACGAATGAATTAGAATGGATCGTACGAATGAATTAGAATGGATCGTACGAATGAATTAGAATGGATCATACGAATGAATTAGAATGGATCATACGAATGAGTAAGAATGGATATATTCGTGCGAATGAATTAGAATGGATCGTACGAATGAATTAGACTGGATCGTACGAATGAATTTGAATGGATACATTTGTGCGAATGAATCTAAATGGATTATATGAAAGAATTACAATGGATCGTATGAATGAATTAGAAAGGATCGTACGAATGAATTAGAATAACTCATACGAATGAATTAGAATGAATCGTATGAATGAATTAGAATGGTTACATTCGTGTGAACGAATTAGAATGGATCGTACGAATGAATTAGAATGGATCGTACGAATGAATTAGAATGGATCGTATGAATGAATTAGAATGGTTACATTCGTACGAATGAATTAGAATGGATCGTACGAAGGAATTAGAATGGATCGTACGAATGAATTAGAATGGATCGTATGAATGAATTAAAATGGATCGTTTGAATGAATTAGAATGGATCATGCGAATGAATTAGAATGGATCGTACGAATGAATTAGAATGGATCGTACGAATGAATTAGAATGGATCATATTAATGAATTAGAATGGATCGTACGAATGAATTAGAATGGATCGTACGAATAAATTAGAATGGATACATTCATCCGAATGAATTAGAATGGATCATACGAATGAGTAAGAATGGATCGTACGAATGAAATAGAATAGATTGTACGAATGAATTAGAATGGATCCTACGAATGAATTAGAATAGATCGTGTGAAAGAATGTATCGTACGAATGAATTAGAATGGATCGTACGAATGAGTAAGAATGGATCGTACGAATGGATTAGAATGGAATAGAATAGATTGTACGAATGAATTAGAACGGATCGTACGAATTAATTAGAATGGATCGTACGAATGAATTAGAATTGATACATTTGTGCGAATGAAGTAGAATGGATCGTACGAATGGATTAGAATGGATCGTACGAATGGATTAGAAAGGATACATTCGTGCGAATGAATTAGAATGGATTATATGAATGAATTAGAATGGATCGTACGATCCATTCGAATTCATTCGCACGATCCATTCTAATTCATTCGTACGATCCATTCTAATTCATTCGTACGATCCATTCTAATTCATTCGTACGATCCATTCTAATTCATTCGTATATTCCATTCTAAGATCCTACGAATGAATTAGAATGGATCGTACGAATGAATTAGAATGGATCGTACGAATGAATTAGAATGGATACATTCGTGCGAATGAATTAGAATGGATCAGACGAATGAATTAGAATGGATCGTATGAATGAATTAGAATGGATCAAATGAATGAATTAGAATGGTTACATTCATGCGAATGAATTAGAATGGATCGTACGAATGGATTAGAATGGATCGTACGAATGAACTAGAATGGATACATTCGTGCGAATGAATTAGAATGGATCGTACGAATGAATTAGAATGGATCGTACGAATGAATTAGAATGGATCTTACGAATGAATTAGAATGGATCGTATGAATGAATTAGAATGGATCGTATGAATGAATTAGAATGGATACATTAGTGCGAATGAATTAGAATGGATCGGACGAATGAATTAGAATAGATCGTATGAATGAATTAGAATGGATTAAATGAATAAATTAGAATGGTTACATTCATGCGAATGAATTAGAATGGATCGTACGAATGGATTAGAATGGATCGTACGAATAGATTAGAATGGATACATTCGAGCGAATGAATTAGAATGGATCGTATGAATGAATTAGAATGGATCGTACGAATGGATTAGAATGGATCCTACGAATGGATTAGAATGGATACCTTTGTGCAGAATGGATCATACGAATGAATTAGAATGGATACATTCGTGCACGATCCATTCTAATTCATTCGCACGAATGTATCCATTTTAATTCATTCGTACGATCCATTCTAATTCATTAATATGATCCATTCTAATTCATTCGTACGATCCATTCTAATTCATTCGTATGATCCATTTCATTCGGACGAATGTATCCATTCTAATTTATTCGTATGATCTATTCTAATTCATTCGTACGATCCATTCTAATTCATTCGTACGATCCATTCTAATTCATTCATCCGATCCATTCTAATTCATTCGCACGAATGTATCCATTCTAATTCATTCGTACGATCCATTCTAATTCATTCGTACGATCCATTCTAATTCATTCGCACGAATGTATCCATTCTAGTTTATTCGTACGATCCATTCTATTTCATTCGTACGATCCATTCTTACTCATTCGTATGATCCATTCTAATTCATTCGGGCGAATGTATCCATTCTAATTTATTCGTACAATCCATTCTAATTCATTCGTACGATCCATTCTAATTCATTCGTCCGATCCATTCTAATTCATTCGTACGATCCATTCTAATTCCTTCCTACGATCCATTCTAATTCATTCGTACGATCCATTCTATTTCATTCGTACGATCCATTCTAATTCATTCGTACGAACCATTCTAATTCATTCACACGAATGTATCCATTCGTACGAATGAATTAGAATGGATCGTACGAAGGAATTAGAATGGATCGTACGAATGAATTTCAATGGATCGTACGAATGAATTAGAATGGATCGTACGAAGTAATCAGAATGGATCGTATGGATGAATTAGAATGGATCGTACGATTGAATTAGAATGGATCATACGAATGAGTAAGAATGGATCGTATGAATGAATTAGATTGGATCGTACGATCCATTGTAATTCATTAGCATGGATCGTGCTAATGAATTAGAATGGAATATACGAATGAATTAGAATGGATCGTACGAATGAATTAGAATGAATTAGAATGGATCGTACGAATGAATTAGAATAGATCATAGGAATGAATTAGAATGGATCGTGCAAATGAATTAGAATGGATACATTCGTGCGAATGAATTAGAATGGATCGTGCGAATGAATTAAAGTGGATCGTACGAATGAATTAGAATGGATATATTTGAACGAATAAATTAGAACGGATCATACGAATGAATTAGAATGGATCGTACGAATGAATTAGAATGGATAGTGCGAATGAATTAGAATCGATCATACGAATGAATTAGAATGGATCGTACGAATGAATTAGAATGGATAATATGAATGAGTAAGAATGGATCGTACGAATGAATTAGAATGGATCGTACGAATGAATTAGAATGGATCGTACGAATAAATTAGAATGGATACATTCGTCCGAATGAATTAGAATGGATCATACGAATGAGTAATAATGGATCGTACGAATGAAATAGAATAGATTGTACGAATGAATTAGAATGGATCCTACGAATGAATTAGAATGGATCGTGTGAAAGTATTAGAATGGATTGTATGAATGAATTAGAATGGATCGTATGAATGAATTAGAATGGATCGTGCGAATGAATTCGAATGGATCGTATGTACGAATGAATTAGAATGGATACATTCGTGCGAATGAATTAGAATGGATCGTACGAATGAATTAGAATGGATCGTACAAATGAATTAGAATGGATCGCACGAATGAATTAGAATGGATCGTACGAATGAATTAGAATAGCTCATACGAATGAATTAGAATGAATCGTATGAATGAATTAGAATGGTTACATTCGTATGAATGAATTAGAATGGATCGTACGAAGGAATTAGAATGGATCGGACAAATGAATTAGAATGGATCCTACGAATGAATTAGAATGGATCGTATGAATGAATTAGAATGGATCGTACGAATGAATTAGAATGAATTAGAATGGATACATTCGTGCGAATGAATTAGAATGGATCGTACGAATGAATTAGAATGGATCGTACGAATGAATTAGAATGGATCGGACGAATGAATTAGAATAGCTCATACGAATGAATTAGAATGAATCGTATGAATGAATTAGAATGGTTACATTCGTACGAATGAATTAGAATGGATCGTACGAAGGAATTAGAATGGATCGTAAGAAGGAATTAGAATGGATCGGACGAATGGATCATACGAATGAGTAAGAATGGATCGTACGAATGAAATAGAATAGATTCTACGAATGAATTAGAATGGATCCTACGAATGAATTAGAATAGATCGTGTGAAAGAATGTATCGTACGAACGAATTAGAATGGATCGTACGAATGAGTAAGAATGGATCGTACGAATGAATTAGAATGGAATAGAATAGATTGTTCGAATGAATTAGAATGGATCGTACGAATTAATTAGAATGGATCGTACGAATGAATTAGAATGGATACATTTGTGCGAATGAATTAGAATGGATCGTATGAATGGATTAGAATGGATCGTACGAATGGATTAGAATGGATACATTCGTGCGAATGAATTAGAATGGATTGTATGAATGAATTAGAATGGATCGTACGATCCATTCGAATTCATTCGCACGATCCATTCTAATTCATTCGTACGATCCATTCTAATTCATTCATACGATCCATTCTAATTCATTCGTACGATCCATTCTAATTCATTCGTATATTCCATTCTTAGATCCTACGAATGAATTAGAATGGATCGTACGAATGAATTAGAATGGATCGTACGAATGAATTAGAATGGATCGTGCGAATGAATTAGAATGGATACATTCGTGCGAATGAATTAGAATGGATCGGACGAATGAATTAGAATGGATCGTATGAATGAATTAGAATGGATCAAATGAATGAATTAGAATGGTTACATTCATGCAAATGAATTAGAATGGATCGTACGAATGGATTAGAATGGATCGTACGAATGAACTAGAATGGATACATTCGTGCGAATGGATTAGAATGGATCGTACGAATGAATTAGAATGGATCGTACGAATGAATTAGAATGGATCTTACGAATGAATTAGAATGGATCGTACGAATGAATTAGAATGGATCGTACGAATGAATTAGAATGGATACATTAGTGCGAATGAATTAGAATGGATCGGACGAATGAATTAGAATGGATCGTACGAATGAATTAGAATGGATCAAATGAATAAATTAGAATGGTTACATTCATGCGAATGAATTAGAATGGATCGTACGAATGGATTAGAATGGATCGTACGAATGGATTAGAATGGATACATTCGAGCGAATGAATTAGAATGGATCGTATGAATGAATTAGAATGGATCGTACGAATGGATTAGAATGGATCCTACGAATGGATTAGAATGGATACCTTTGTGCAGAATGGATCATACGAATGAATTAGAATGGATACATTCGTGCACGATCCATTCTAATTCATTCGCACGAATGTATCCATTCTAATTCATTCGTACGATCCATTCTAATTCATTAATATGATCCATTCTAATTCATTCGTACGATCCATTCTAATTCATTCGTATGATCCATTTCATTCGGACGAATGTTTCCATTCTAATTTATTCGTACGATCCATTCTAATTCATTCGTACGATCCATTCTAATTCATTCGTACGATCCATTCTAATTGATTCATCCGATCTATTCTAATTCATTCGCACGAATGTATCCATTCTAATTCATTCGTACGATCCATTCTAATTCATTCGCACGATCCATTCTAATTCATTCGTACGATCCATTCTAATTCATTCGTACGATCCATTCTAATTCATTCGCACGAATGTATCCATTCTAGTTCATTCGTACGATCCATTCTATTTCAGTCGTACGATCCATTCTTACTCATTCGTATGATCCATTCTAATTCATTCGGGCGAATGTATCCATTCTAATTTATTCGTACGATCCATTCTAATTCATTCGTACGATCCATTCTAATTCATTCGTCCGATCTATTCTAATTCATTCGTCCGATCCATTCTAATTCCTTCGTACGATCCATTCTAATTCCTTCGTACGATCCATTCTAATTCATTCGTACGATCCATTCTAATTCATTCATCCGATCCATTCTAATTCATTCACACGAATGTATCCATTCTAATTCATTTGTACGATCCATTCTAATTCATTCACACGAATGTATCTATTCGTACGAATGATTTAGAATGGATCGTACGAAGGAATTAGAATGGATCGTACGAATGAATTTGAATGGATCGTACGAATGAATTAGAATGGATCGTACGAAGGAATTAGAATGGATCGTACGAATGAATTAGAATGGATCGTACGATTGAATTAGAATGGATCATACGAATGAGTAAGAATGGATCGTATGAATGAATTAGATTGGATCGTACGATCCATTGTAATTCATTAGCATGGATCGTGCTAATGAATTAGAATGGAATATACGAATAAATTAGAATGGATCGTAGAATGGATCGTACGAATGAATTAGAATGAATTAGAATGGATCGTACGAATGAATTAGAATAGATCATAGGAATGAATTAGAATGGATCGTGCAAATGAATTAGAATGGATACATTCGTGCGAATGAATTAGAATGGATCGTGCGAATGAATTAGAATGGATCGTACGAATGAATTAGAATGGATCTATTTGAACGAATAAATTAGAACGGATCATACAAATGAATTAGAATGGATCGTACGAATGAATTAGAATGGATAGTGCGAATGAATTAGAATCGATCGTACGAATGAATTAGAATGGATCGTACGAATGAATTAGAATGGATCATATGAATGAGTCAGAATGGATCGTACGAATGAATTAGAATGGATCATACGAATGAGTAAGAATGGATCGTACGAATGAAATAGAATAGATTGTACGAATAAATTAGAATGGATCCTACGAATGAATTAGAATGGATCGTGTGAAAGAATTAGAATGGATTGTATGAATGAATTAGAATGGATCGTATGAATGAATTAGAATGGATCGTGCGAATGAATTCGAATGGATCGTATATACGAATGAATTAGAATGGATACATTCGTGCGAATGAATTAGAATGGATCGTACGAATGAATTAGAATGGATCGTGCGAATAAATTAGAATGGATCATACGAATGAATTAGAATGGATCGTACGAATGAACTAGAATGGATACATTCGTGCGAATGAATTAGAATGGATCGTACAAATGAATTAGAATGGATCGTACGAATGAATTAGAATGGATCTTACGAATGAATTAGAATGGATCGTACGAATAAATTAGAATGGATCGTATGAATGGTTTAGAATGGATACATTCGTGCGAATGAATTAAAATGGATCGGACGAATGAATTAGAATGGATCGTACGAATGAATTAGAATGGATCAAATGAATGAATTAGAATAGTTATTTTCATGCGAATGAATTAGAATGGATCCCACGAATGGATTAGAATGGATCGTACGAATGGATTAGAATGGATACATTCGTGCGAATGAATTAGAATGGATCATACGAATGAGTAAGAATGGATCGTACGAATGAAATTGAATGGATTGTACGAATGAATTAGAATGGATCGTGCGAATGAATTTGAATGGATCGTACAAATGAATTAGAATGGATCGTGCTAATGAATTAGAATTGATCGTACGAATGAAATAGAATAGATTGTATGAATGAATTAGAATGGATCGTACGAATGAATTAGAATGGATCGTACGAATGAACTAGAATGGATACATTCGTGCGAATGAATTAGAATGGATCGTACGAATGAATTAGAATGGATCGTACGAATGAATTAGAATGGATCGGACGAATGAATTAGAATGGATCGTACGAATGAATTAGAATGGATCAAATGAATGAATTAGAATGGATCGTACGAATGAATTAGAATGCATCGTACGAAAGAATTAGAATGGATATATTCGTGCGAATGAATTAGAATGGATCGTACGAATGAATTAGAGTGGATCGTACGAATGAATTTGAATGGATATATTTGTGCGAATGAATCTAAATGGATTGTATGAATGAATTAGAATGGATCGTACGAATGAATTAGAATGGATCATACGAATTAATTAGAATGTATCGTACCAATGAGTAAGAATGGATCGTACCAATGAAATAGAATGGATCGTACGAATGAATTAGAATGGATCGTACGGAATGAATTAGAATGGATTGTATGAATGAATTAGAATAGATACATTCGTGCGAATGAATTAGAATGGATCATACGAATGAGTAAAAATGGATCGTACGAATGAAATAGAATGGATTGTACGAATGAATTAGAATGGATCGTATAAATGAATTAGAATGGATCGTACGAATGAATTAGAATGGATCATATGAATGAATTAGAATGGATCGTGTGAAAGAATTAGAATGGATTGTATGAATGAATTAGAATAGATCGTATGAATGAATTAGAATAGATCGTACGAATGAATTAGAATGGATCGTACGAATGAACTAGAATGGATACATTCGTGCGAATGAATTAGAATGGATCGTACGAATGAATTAGAATGGATCGTACGAATGAATTAGAATGGATCTTACGAATGAATTAGAATGGATCGTACGAATGCATGATCCATGCTAATTCATTTGTTCGATCAATTCTAATTCATTAGCACGATCCATTCTAATTCATTCGTACGATCCATTCTAATTCTTTCACACGATCCATTCTAATTCATTCATACGATCCATTCTAATTCATTCGTAAGATCCATTCCAATTCATTCGTACGATCTATTCTAATTCATTCGTACGATCCATTCTAATTCATTCGTACGATCCATTCTAATTCCTTCGTACGATCCATTCTAATTCATTCATACAATCTATTCTAATTCATTCATACAATCCATTCTAATTCTTTCACACGATCCATTCTATTTCATTCGTACGATCCATTCTAATTCATTCATACAATCCATTCTAATTCTTTCACACGATCCATTCTAATTCATTCGTACGTTCCATTCTAATTCATTAGCACGATCCATGCTAATTCATTCATTCGATCAATTCTAATTTATTAGCACGATCCATTCTAATTCATTCGTACGATCCATTCTAATTCATTCGCACGATCCATTCTAATTCATTCATAGGATCCATTCTAATTCATTCATACGATCTATTCTAATTCTTTCGCACGAATGTATCCATTCTAATTCATTCGCACGAATGTATCCATTCTAATTCATTCGTACGATCCATTCTAATTCATTCGTACGATCCATTCTAATTCATTCGTACGATCCATTCTAATTCATTCATACAATCCATTCTAATTCTTTCTCACGATCTATTCTAATTCATTCGTACGATCCATTCTAATTCATTCGCACAATGCATTCTATTTCATTTGTACGGTCCATTCTTACTCATTGGTACGATCCATTCTAATTCATTCGCACGAATGTATCCATTCTAATTCATTCGTACGAATCCATTCTAATTCATTCGTACAATCCATTCTATTTCATTCCTATGATCCATTCTTACTCATTCGTATGATCCATTCTAATTCATTCGCACGAATGTATCCATTCTAAATCATTCGTACGATCCATTCTAATTCATTCGTACGATCCATTCTAAATCATTTGTATAATCCATTCTATTTCATTCGTACGATCAATTCTAATTCATTAGCACGATCCATTCTAATTCATTCGTACGATCCATTCAAATTCATTCGCACGATCCATTCTAATTCATTCGTACAATCCATTCTATTTCATTCGTACGATCCATTCTAATTCATTCGCATGAATGTAACCATTCTAATTCATTCATTTGATCCATTCTAATTCATTCGTACGATCCATTCTTATTCATTCGTCTGATCCATTCTAATTCATTCGCACGAATGTATCCATTCTAAACCATTCATACGATCCATTCTAATTTATTCGTACGACCCATTCTAATTCATTCGTAAGATCCCTTCTAATTCATTCGTACGATCCATTCTAATTCATTCGTACGATCCATTCTAATTCATTCGCACGAATGTATCCATTCTAGTTCATTCGTACGATCCATTCTAATTCATTCGTACGATCCAATCTAATTCATTCGTACGATCCATTCTAATTCATTCGCACAATCCATTCTAATTCATTCGCACGAATGTATCCATTCTAATTCATTCGTACGATCCATTCTAATTCATTCGTACGATCCATTCTAATTCATTCGTATGATCCATTCTAATTAATTCGTATGATCCATTCTAATTCATTCGTACGATCCATTCTAATTCATTCATACAATCTATTCTGATTCATTCGTACGATCCATTCTAATTCACTCATACGATCCATTCTAATACATTCATACGATCCATTCTAATTCATTTGCACGAATATATCCATTCTAATTCATTCGTACGATCCATTCTAATTTCGTTTGTACGATCCATTCTAATTCATTCGTACAATCTATTCTAATTCATTCGTACGATCCATTCTAATTCATTCGTATGATCCATTCTAATTCCTTCGTACGATCCATTCTAATTCATTCGTACGATCCATTCTAATTCATTCGTACAATCTATTCTAATTCATTCGTACGAATGGATACATTCGTGTGAATGAATTAGAATGGATCGTACGAATGAGTAAGAATGGATCGTACGAATGAAATAGAATGGATTGCACGAATGAATTAGAATGGATCATACGAATGAATTAATATGGATCGTGTGAAAGAATTAGAATGGATCGTACGAATGAATTAGAATGGATCGTGCGAATGAATTAGAATAGATCGTACGAATGAATTAGAATGGATCGTACGAAGGAATTAGAATGGATCGTACGAATGAATTAGAATGGATATATTTGTGCAAATGAATTAGAATGGATCGTATGAATGTTTTAGAATGGATCGTATGAGTGAATTAGAATGGATCGTACGAATGAATTAGAATGGATTGTATGCATGAATTAGAATGGATCGTACGAATGAATTAGAATGGATCATACGAATTAATTAGAATGGATCATACGAATCAATTAGAATGGATCGTACGAATGAATTAGAATGGATCGTACGAATGAATTAGAATGGATACATTCGTACGAATGAATTAGAATGGATTGTGCGAATGAATTAGAATGGATCGTACGAATGAATTAGAATGGATCGTACGAATGAATTAGAATGGATATATTCGTGCAAATGAATTATAATGGATCGTATGAATGTATTAGAATGGATCGTATGAGTGAATTAGAATGGATCGTACGAATGAATTAGAATGGATTGTATGAATGAATTAGAATGGATCGTACGAATGAATTAGAATGGATCATACGAATTAATTAGAATGGATCATACGAATGAACTAGAATGGATCGTACGAATGAATTAGAATGGATCGTACGAATGAATTAGAATGGATACATTCGTGCAAATGAATTAGAATGGATTGTGCGAATGAATAAGAACAGATCGTGTGAATGAATTAGAATGGATCGTACGACTGAATTAGAATGGATCGTGCGAATGAATTAGAATGGATCGTACGAATGAATTAGAATGGATCGTATGAATGAATTAGAATGGATCGTACGAATGAATTAGAATGGATCGTGCGAATGAATTAGAATGGATCGTACGAATGAATTAGAATGGATCGTGTGAAAGAATTAGAATAGATCGTACGAATGAATTAGAATGGATCGTGCGAATGAATTAGAATGGATCGTACAAATGAATTAGAATGGATACATTTGTGCGAATGAATTAGAATGGATCGTACGAATGAATTAGAATGGATCGTATGAATGAATTAGAATGGATTGTGCGAATGAATTAGAATGGATCGTGCGAATGAATTAGAATGGATCGTACGAATGAATTTGAATGGATCGTACGAATGAACTAGAATGGGTACATTCGTGCGAATGAATTAGAATGGATCGTACGAATGAATTAGAATGGATCTTACGAATGAATTATAATGGATCGTACGAATGAATTAGAATGGATCGTACGAATGAATTAGAATGGATACATTCGTGTGAATGAATTAGAATGGATCGGACGAATGAATTAGAATGGATCGTACGAATGAATTAGAATGGATCGTACGAATGAATTAGAATAGATCGTACGAATAAATTAGAATGGATACATTCGTCCGAATGAATTAGAATGGATAATACGAATGAGTAAGAATGGATCGTACGAATGAAACAGAATAGATTGTACGAATGAATTAGAATGGATCCTACGAATGAATTAGAATGGATCGTGTGAAAGAATTAGAATGGATTGTATGAATGAATTAGAATGGATCGTATGAAAGAATTAGAATGGATCATACGAATGAATTAGAATGGATCGTACGAATAAATTAGAATGGATACATTCGTCCGAATGAATTAGAATGGATCATACGAATGAGTAAGAATGGATCGTACGAATGAAATAGAATAGATTGTACGAATGAATTAGAATGGATCATACGAATGAGTAAGAATGGATCGTACGAATGAAATAGAATAGATTGTACGAATGAATTAGAATGGATCCTACGAATGAATTAGAATAGATCGTGTGAAATAATTAGAATGGATTGTATGAATGAATTAAAATGAATTCATACGATCCATTCAAATTCATTCGCACGATCCATTCTAATTCATTCATACGATCCATTCTAATTCATTCATACAATCCATTCTAATTCTTTCACACGATCCATTCTAATTCATTCGTAGGATCCATTCTAATTCATTCGTATAATCTATTCTATTTCATTCGTACGATCCTTTCTTACTCATTCGTATGATCCATTCTAATTCATTCGAACGAATGTATCCATTCTAATTTATTCGTACAATCCATTCTAATTCATTCGTATGATCCATTCTAATTCATTCGTACGATCCATTCTAATTCATTCGTCCGATCCATTCTAATTCATTCTCACGAATGTATCTATTCTAACTCATTCGTACGATCCATTCTAATTCATTCGTTCAATCCATTCTAATTCATTCGTAAGATCCATTCTAATTCATTCGTACGATCCATTCTAATTCATTCGTACGATCCATTCTAATTCATTCGCACGAATGTATCCATTCTAGTTCATTCATACGATCCATTCTAATTCATTCATACGATCCATTCTAATTCATTCGCACGATCCATTCTAATTCATTCGTACGATCCATTCTAATTCATTCATACGATCCATTCTAATTTATTCGTACGATCCATTCTAATTCATTCGCACAAATGTATCCATTCTAATTCATTCGTACGATCCATTCTAATTCATTCGCACGATCCATTCTAATTCATTCGTACGATCCATTCTAATTTATTCGCACGATCTGTTCTTATTCATTCACACAATCCATTCTAATTCATTCGCACGAATGTATCCATTCTAATTCATTCGTATGATCCATTCTAATTCATTCGTAAGATCCATTCTAATTCATTCGTATGATCCATTCTAATTAATTCGTATGATCCATTCTAATTCATTCGTACGATCCATTCTAATTCATTCATACAATCCATTCTAATTCATTCGCACGAATGTATCCATTCTAATTAATTCGTACGATCCATTCTAATTCATTCGTATGATCTATTCTTATTTATTCGCACGATCCAGTCTAATTGATTCGCACGATCCATTCTAATTCATTCGCACGAATGTATCCATTCTAATTCATTCATACGATCCATTCTAATTCATTAATATGATCCATTCTAATTCATTCGTACGATCCATTCTAATTCATATGCACAAAGGTATCCATTCTAATCCATTCGTAGGATACATTCTAATCCATTCGTACGATCCATTCTTATTCATTCGTACGATCCATTCTAATTTATTCGCTCGAATGTATCCATTCTAATCCATTCGTACGATCCATTCTAATCCATTCGTACGATCCATTCTAATTCATTCGCATGAATGTAACCAATCTAATTCATTCATTTGATCCATTCTAATTCATTCGTACGATCCATTCTAATTCATTCGTCCGATCCATTCTAATTCATTCGCACGAATGTATCCATTCTAATTCATTCGTACGATCCATTCTTATTCATTCGTACGATCAATTCTAATTCATTCGTAAGATCCATTCTAATTCATTCGTACGATCCATTCTAATTAATTTGTACGATCCATTCTAATTCATTCGCACGAATGTATCCATTCTAGTTCATTCGTACGATCCATTCTAATTCATTCGTACGATCCATTCTAATTCATTCGCACGATCCATTCTAATTCATTCGTACGATCAATTCTAATTCATTCGCACGAATGTATCCATTCTAATTCATTCATACGATCCATTCTAATTCATTCGTACGATCCATTCTAATTCACTCATACGATCCATTCTAATACATTCATACGATCCATTCTAATTCATTTGCACGAATATATCCATTCTAATTCATTCGTACGATCCATTCTAATTCCTTCGTACGATCCATTCTAATTCATTCGTACGATCTATTCTAATTCATTCGTACGATCCATTCTAATTCATTTGTACGATCCATTCTAATTCCTTCGTACGATCCATTCTAATTGATTCGTACGATCCATTCTAATTCATTCGTACAATCTATTCTAATTCATTCGTACGAATGGATACATTCGTGTGAATGAATTAGAATGGATTGTACGAATGAGTAAGAATGGATCGTACGAATGAAATAGAATGGATTGCACGAATGAATTAGAATGGATCGTACGAATGAATTAGAATGGATCGTGTGAAAGAATTAGAATGGATTGTATGAATGAATTAGAATGGATCGTACGAATGAATTAGAATGGATCGTACGAAGGAATTAGAATGGATCGTACGAATGAATTAGAATGGATCGTACGAATGAATTAGAATGGATCGTACGAAGGAATTAGAATGGATCGTACGAATGAATTAGAATGGATATATTCGTGTAAATGAATTAGAATGGATCGTATGAATGTATTAGAATGGATCGTATGAGTGAATTAGAATAGATCGTACGAATGAATTAGAATGGATCGTATGAATGAATTAGAATGGATACATTCGTGTGAATGAATTAGAATGGATCGTATGAATGAATTAGAATAGATTTTGTGAATGAATTAGAACTGATCGTACGAATGAATTAGAATGGATACATTCGTGCGAATGAATTAGAATGGATTGTATGAATGAATTAGAATGGATCGTACGAATGAATTAGAATGGATCGTATGAGTGAATTAGAATGGATACGAAGGAATTAGAATGGATCGTACGAATGAATTAGAATGGATCGTACGAATGAATTAGAATGGATCATACGAATGAATTAGAATGGATCGTACGAATGAATTAGAATAGATCGTACGAATGAATTAGAATGGATCGTACGAACGAATTAGAATGGATCGTACGAATGAATTAGAATGGATCGTACGAATGAACTAGAATGGATACATTCGTGCGAATGAATTAGAATGGATCGTACGAATGAATTAGAATGGATCGTACGAATGAATTAGAATGGATCTTACGAATGAATTAGAATGGATCGTACGAATGAATTAGAATGGATCGTACGAATGAATTAGAATGGATACATTCGTGCGAAGGAATTAGAATGGATCGGACGAATGAATTAGAATGGATCGTACGAATGAATTAGAATGGATCGTACGAATGAACTAGAATGGATCGTACGAATAAATTAGAATGGATACATTCTTCCGAATGAATTAGAATGGATCATACGAATGAGTAAGAATGGATCGTACGAATGTAGTAGAATAGATTGTACGAATGAATTAGAATGGATCCTACGAATGAATTAGAATGGATTGTGTGAGAGAATTAGAATGGATTGTATGAATGAATTAGAATGGATCGTATGAATGAATTAGAATGGATAGTGCGAATGAATTCGAATGGATCGTACGAATTCATTCTAATTCATTCATACAATCCATTCTAATTCTTTCACACGATCTATTCTAATTCATTCGTAGGATCCATTCTAATTCATTCGTACAATCTATTCTATTTCATTCGTACGATCCATTCTTACTCATTCGTATGATCCATTCTAATTCATTCGGACAAATGTATCCATTCTAATTTATTCGTACGATCCATTCTAATTCATTCGTACGATCCATTCTAATTCATTCGTAAGATCCATTCTAAATCATTCGTACGATCCATTCTAATTCATTCGTACGATCCAGTCTAATTCATTCGTATGATCCATTCTAATTCATTCGTACGATCCATTCTAATTCATTCATACGATCTATTCTAATTCATTCATACAATCCATTCTAATTCTTTCACACGATCCATTCTAATTCATTCGTACGATCCATTCTAATTCATTCGCACAATCCATTCTATTTCATTCGTACGATCCATTCTTACTCATTCGTATGATCCATTCTAATTCATTCGCACGAATGTATCCATAATGGATCATACGAATGAGTAAGAATGGATCGTACGAATGAAATAGAATGGATTGTGCGAATGAATTAGAATGGACCGTATGAATGAATTAGAATGGATACATTCGTGCGAATGAATTAGAATGGATCGGACGAATGAATTAGAATGGATCGTACGAATGAATTAGAATGGATCATACGAATGAATTAGAATGGATCGTACGAATAAATTAGAATGGATACATTCGTCCGAATGAATTAGAATGGATCATACGAATGAGTAAGAATGGATCGTACGAATGAAATAGAATAGATTATACGAATGAATTAGAATGGATCCTACGAATGAATTAGAATAGATCGTGTGAAAGAATTAGAATGGATTGTATGAATGAATTAGAATGAATTCGTACGATCCATTCGAATTCATTCGCACGATCCATTCTAATTCATTCATACGATCCTTTCTAATTCATTCATACAATCCATTCTAATTCTTTCACACGATCCATTCTAATTCATTCGTAGGATTCATTCTAATTCATTCGTACAATCTATTCTATTTCATTCGTACGATCCATTCTTACTCATTCGTATGATCCATTCTAATTCATTCGGACGAATGTATCCATTCTAATTTATTCGTACGATCCATTCTAATTCATTCGTACGATCCATTCTAATTCATTCGTACGATCCATTCTAATTCATTCGTCCGATCCATTCTAATTCATTCGCACAAATGTATCCATTCTAATTCATTCGTACGATCCATTCTAATTCATTCGTACGATCCATTTTAATTCATTCGTAAGATCCATTCTAATTTATTCATACGGTCCATTCTAATTCATTCGTACGATCCATTCTAATTCATTCGCACGATCCATTCTAATTCATTCGTACGATCCATTATAATTCATTCGCACGATCCATTCTAATTCATTCGTACGATCCATTCTAATTCATTCGCACAAATGTATCCATTCTAATTTATTCGTACGATCCATTCTAATTCATTCGCACGAATGTATTCATTCTAATTCATTCGTACGATCCATTCTAATTCATTCGTACGATCCATTCTAATTTATTCGTACGATCCATTCTAATTCATTCGTATGATCCATTCTAATTCATTCGTACGATCCATTCTTACTCATTCGTACGATCCATTCTAATTCCTTCGTACGATCCATTCTAATTCCTTCGTACGATCCATTCTAATTCATTCGCACGATCCATTCTAATTCTTTCATACAATCCATTCTAATTCTTTCGTGCGAATGAATTAGAATGGATACCTTTGTGCATATGAATTAGAATGGATCGTATGAATGAATTAGAATGGATCATATTTGGAATTAGAATGGATCGTACGAATGAATTAGAATGGATACATTCGTGCGAATGAATTAGAATGGATCGTGCGAATCAATTAGACTGGATCGTGCGAATGAATGAGAATAGATCATACGAATGAATTATAATGGATCGTACGAATTAATTAGAATGGATACATTCGTGCGAATGAATTAGAATGGATTGTATGAATGAATTAGAATGGATCGTACGAATGAATTAGAATGGATCATACGAATTAATTAGAATGGATCATACGAATGAATTATAATGGATCGTACGAATGAATTAGAATGGATCATACGAATGAATTAGAATTGATCGTGCGAATGAATTAGAATGGATCGTACGAATGAATTAGAATGGATACATTTGTGCGAATGAATTAGAATGGATCGTACGAATGAATTAGAATGGATCGTATGAATAAATTAGAATGGATCGTATGAATGAATTAGAATGGATTGTGCGAATGAATTAGAATGGATCGTACGAATGAATTAGAATGGATCGTGTGAAAGAATTAGAATGGATCGTACGAATGAATTAGAATGGATCGTGCGAATGAATTACAATGGATCGTACGTGTGAATTAGAATGGATATATTTGTGCGAATGAATTAGAATGGATCGTACGAATGAATTAGAATGGATCGTATGAATGAATTAGAATGGATCGTACGAATGAATTAGAATGGATCGTGTGAATAAATAAGAATAGATCGTACGAATGAATTAGAATGGATCGTACGAATGAACTAGAATGGATACATTCGTGCGAATGAATTAGAATGGATCGTACGAATGAATTAGAATGGATCATGTTCGGGGGATTTTTCGCTGGTCCGTGCGGGCTGCCTGCAAGACAAAGAAAAGAGAACGTGAGAACGGCTGGCTCCCTTAGGAGAGCAGACCCTCCGACGCTCAAGTCAGTCACGGTGGCATAACGGCGAGCTGCGGTATACCAAAGTGGTAGGGAAAAGGATTTCAAACCTGTACTATGGAGCATGGGGGTGAGCATTTATAGACATTGGCGACCTACCGCTGTCCGACACGTGGAGATTCTTCCAGGGCCATCTAGACCCCCACGTTCTGGCTCGCGTGGGTCTGACAGTCCTTGGTACTCGCGCCCTGACATTCTGTCGTTAAGCCTGCCAGGCGGTTTGAGTGGGGGAGAGCATCTTTCTTGTTGCTGCCAGCTGGCTGTTCTGGAATGTTCAAGTCTGGGCGATCTCAAAACTGACTCTGGCGGGCTTCCATGGACGTTAGTCCACGTAGCCTCCGTGGGATTTCGACACCTGGCCACCTTTATGTCTTTCTATGGGGGCGACCTCCGGTGGGAAGCCAGGGCGAGCTCGTCCTCCGTTGCTCCGCCTTCTCTTCCACATCTATCAAGAGTCGGACCTCGCAGGAGCGACCTCTTCGATAAATAGGAGAGTCTTGGCGAGCTTGGCGAGCTCCGGAGTGGGTTTGGGCGAGCTCCTGAGCGAGCATGGGCGAGCTCCTGAGCGAGCTTGGGCGAGCTCCTGAGCGAGCTTGGGCGAGCTCCTTAGCGAGCATGGGCCAGCTCCTGAGCGAGCTTAGGCGAGCTCCTGAGCGAGCTTAGGCGAGCTCTTGACTCCTGAGCGAGCTTTAGCGAGCTCCCGAGTGAGCTTAGGTGAGTTCCAGTGAGCTTAGGCGAGCTTCTGAGCGAGCTCTATGCCTAGGCCCCTTCAGCCCAATGTGGATCTCACTCCCTGTCAAGATGATTTGGTGAGCACGGGGGTGGAGCGAACTCCAGGGCAGATTTCAGCTCCCCCCAATATTACCCCCTCCTGAGGGAGCGACCAAGGAGACTTTGGCACTTGCTCAGGAGTCTTGTTGCACATGCCGGGCGGACTGGGAGTACCAGTCATTGGCGGCTTCCACCTTGTGGGCTGCGGGCACCTGCCGTGGGTGGTCTGCGCCGAGAGTTTTGACTGTCAGTATTTCACAAACGCTGGGCGGGCCGGGAGCGTCAGCCACGAGCGATCTCCTTCTGGCGTGAGCTCATCACTCGCGGTCAGGTCTGCCTCGGGCGAGCTGCGGGCACCAGCCGTGGGCGGTCTGCGCCGAGAGCTTTGACTGCCAGTACATCACAAATACTGGGCGGGCCACGAGCGTCAGCCACGAGCGATCTCCTTCCGGCGTGAGCTCATCACTCGCGGTCAGGGTCTGCCTCAGGCGAGCTGCGGGCACCAGCCGTGGGCGGTCTGCGCCGAGAGCTTTGACTGTCAGTATTTTTATAACGCTGGGCAGGCCGCGAGCGTCAGCCACGAGCGATCTCCTTCCGGCGTGAGCTCATCACTCGCGGTCAGGGTCTACCTCGGGCGAGCTGCGGGCGCCAGCCGTGGGCGGTCTGCGCCGAGAGCTTTGACTGCCAGTACATCACAAATACTGGGCGGGCTGCGAGCATCAGCCACGAGCGATCTCCTTCCGGTGCAAGGTTGCCACACGCGGACAGGGTCTGCTTCGGGCGAGCTTGGGCACCAGCCACGGGCGATCTGCGCCGAGAGTTTTGACTGCCAGTATATCACAAATACTGGGCGGGCCACGAGCATCAGCCACGAGCGATCTCCTTCCGGCGTGAGCTTGCCACACACGGACAGGGTCTGCTTCGGGCGAGCTGCGGGCACCAGCCGTGGGCGATCTTGTGACTTGGGTATCGCACCAAATCTCCAACGATCGCTTCACCTTAAATGCGGCGCGAGGCTCAATGCTGATACAACGAATCTCATCATGAGATCCCGATCGACGTGAGACACGTGTCACCTCCTCATTCGCTCTTCTTTTGTCAGTAAATGACAGTGTCGGCGCCGGCGCAGCCTTTTCCACGCGTGGCTTACGTGGCGCTTGACGATTGGAAAGAAACAAGCTGTCGCTTCGATTGCCATCACGTCGCCTCGCCGGGCGCGCTTGGGCATTAACTGTGGCTCGATTCACCTACCTCTCACCCGTCTATAAATAGGGGATGGGGGGCGATAATTACCGTCGTGTAAAAACAGCTCTCCCTTCCTTCTTTGCTTTCAGCTCGCCTTTGCTCACTTTTGCTTCTAGCTCGCCTTAGCCCTTCTGCTCTAATGGCCTCCGCTTCCGACGTTGCTGCTGCTGTTGCCGCCGCTGCTGCCGCCGCCCAATCCTCTGAGCCCGCCGCTGAAAGGGCGGTGGTTTGGCTACAGAACCCGAGCGGGGTGCCCGTTGGGGACAGTATCCGGGCGGCGATCGATCTCCCTCAGGAGATCCTCGTCACCGAGATGCCACTCTCGGGGAGGCCGCCCCAGGGCACAGTAGCTTCTGTCGGACTACTGTGGTCCGGGCTGCGGTTCCCCCTGAGTCATCTCGCCGGGGAGCTCCTGGAGTTGACGGGGCTTTGCCCTGCTCAGCTCTCAGGAAACTCCTGGGGGATACTTTATGGGCTGTCCCAGCTGGAGACCGCCCTGAAGGCGAGGATCCCACTGAGCTATCTGCTCAAAAAGTGGCTCCTCAAGCCCTCGTCGGTTTTCAGCTCCGCGGGCTGCGGCTACTTTTACCTCGCCGGGCGGCCTGGCGAGGTGCTCCCCTTCTCCACCATCGAGAGCAAGGACCGCCACTGGAAGGACTATCCTTTCGTGGCGGTCGGCGACTGGCGCGGGCGGTTCAGCGGAGTCCCGGCTCACCCCGGGGCTCCCCCGACGGTGGTCTTCCGGGAGATCTCCTTCTACAAGGCGGGGAAGAAGAAGTGCATCGCTCCCGACCGGGAGCGATCTCTGGACGAGGTGATCCTTCACTACCTCGGCGGGCGGACTCCGGAGAAGATCACCGCTCCCGACTTTGCCTTCCAGCTGAAGGACGGGAAGACCGGCGCTATTCTGTTGAAGCAGAAGATCGTCCGGAAGAAGAAGGAGGAGGAGGTCGGCGCTATTCCGCCGATGCAGAACGCTCCTCCCTCCAAAGTGGCCAGTAAGGGGGCAGGAGGCTCGGGAGGCAACCCCTGCAAGAAGACGGTCCGGAGGCGGGCTTCGCCCATTCGCCTCAACGACCCCGACACCATGGAGATGCTCCGCCAGGGCGAAGCCTCCACTCCTCCGTAACCTCCTCGCCCGGACGCCGGCCCAGGTCAGCCTTCCGCCCCAACTCCAATTGTCCGCCGCAAGATCCAAATGGTCGACCCCGACGACCCGAACATCGACCTCCCGCTAACCATGGCGGAAGTCGAATCCGGTATGGCCCAGATATTAATGGGCTACTTCCCGGGCGATCTGACCGTCCCTCTTCGTGTAGCAGTGCTGACGCCGGAGATGGAGGCCCGCGGGAAGAAGAAGGCCAAACGCGCGGGGCCCGCGCCCTCGAACACCCAGACGGAGCAGCGACGAAAAGCGCTGGAGGAGGCGGGCTTGGACTCGGAGCCCAGTTTGACGGACTCCGAGGAGGAGGCGCCAGGCTCCGAGGAGGAGGGGCCCGTCCCTCAAGCTCTTCGGGCGGAGCCCGTCGCTCCTGCCCAAGTGGAGAAGCCCGCAGTTCCATCAGCTCCCGTACCAGAGGCGGGACCGAGCGGGCAGGAGCTTCCACCTCCTCCCGCCGGGGTGGAGGTCCAGCCAGGAAGGGTGCCACCCTCTGCTCCTCGGGAAATTTCCCGCGAGGACAGTGGGCGGGAAACCCCCGCTGCCGCTGCGACCTCTACGCCCCCTGCAGCTTCCATATCCGCTCCTCTGCCCTTGTCATCTGGACGGGGCAAGGAGAAGGCGGACTTCCCGGAGGATATGGGGGACTTGATCTATAGGTCCCCCTCCTTCGTGGATATTGACTCCAACTCCGAGTCCTCCAGCTCGGAGTCGGAGGCCAAGGGGGTCAGGGCGAACCCTCCAAGCCCGCCAGCAGCCGGAGCTCGCCCGGGGGAGGTGCCAGCCTCCACTCTTCCCGGCGTGCCCCCTGCTACTGAAGCTCCGGGGGGTCCCAGCATGGGCTCCTCTGCGGAGGAGGGGAGGGCGCCCTACTATGTGCGGCAGCTGCTGGGTCGCAACGTCTTCGCCCGAGCCCCCTTCGCTTCAATAAGCGAACGCCTGGCCGAGGTACATCTTGCTCTCTCTGACCCTTCCGCCAAGAATGCTAATTTTCGCTTTTTGCTAACTTTTTCACCTTCCTTATGCAGGCGGAGAAGCAGAGCCAGGCGCTGGCCGCAGAGGTCGCTGGGGCCGGGAAGGCGTTGGCTGCCTTGTTCGATGATTTCCTTCGGGGGTCCGAGCGCAAGGTGGACGAGCACATCCACGAGCTTCAACGAGCTAAGGGCTCCGAGGAGCTGAGGGCGGAGTCCGAGGCACTGCACCACAGGGTCAAAACCCTGGTGTCAGGCCTCACCATGGCCGAGGCAGCCAAAGGCCTGTCCGCTACCGCCCTCCTCAAAGCTAAAGCGGAGCGAGACGAGGCTGTGTCCGCCAGGGAGGTCGCGCAGCGGGAGGCGGCTCAACTTCAAGGCGAGGTCGCTGCTCTGAAGACAGAGATCGCCGCCCTGAAGGAGACGCACGCCGATGGCCTCCGGGCTCAGCAAGGTCGCCTCCAAGCCCAGCTGGACGATCTCCTCAAGAAAGGCGCCCTGGCCGCTGTGAAGAAATACAGAACCGAAAGGTCGAAGAAGCGGCGCCGAGGGGACGACAGTGGGGCGGAGACTAGCAAGCCTTGAGCTCGCAGCTTTGTAACTGTTTTTGTAATTTTTGGTTCAATCAATGAAATAAAATCTTTCTGAGTTCGCATATGCGTTTCTTTCTTTCTCTGTCTCGCTCATGAGTCCGCCTTAGGAGTTCGCAGCGATCTCGAGAGTGATACCCCGGGCGAGGCAGCTAATTCGATTCAACCTTTTTATTTTAAAGTATATGCAAACGAAAAACTCGGCATGCTCGTAAAAACTCAATAGTCTCTGAGCCCGGAAAATATTTAAGCGAACCAAAAGACTTCAAAAACTTCCCTACACTCAGAGACTTAAACCATTTTTATTTTTAAAGGAAACTAATAAGTGCTAGCTGCCCCCTGCCCGGTTAATTTTCCTCGATGATCCTGTTCGGCGGGCTCGCCCTTTGAGGGATATGCCAATGCCAGGATGCTTCCGTTCATGGCAGGTGAACGCGAAGGATCCTGGTTAGGTTTAGAGTCCACTAGGCAGCGGACTTCCCCGGGAATCTCAAGGTCGCCCACTGGCTGCCTCTGAGGATCCCGGTCTTGCTTTAAGTCCGCACAACGGCGGACTGCCCCGGGAAGCTCAAGGTCGCCCACTGGCTGCCTCTGAGGATCCCGGTCTTGCTTTAAGTCCGCACAACGGCGGACTACCCCGGGAAGCTCAAGGTCACCCACTGGCTGCCTCTGAGGATCCCGGTCTTGCTTTAAGTCCGCACAACGGCGGACTACCCCGGGAAGCTCAAGGTCGCCCACTGGCTGCCTCTGAGGATCCCGGTCTTGCTTTAAGTCCGCACAACGGCGGACTACCCCGGGAAGCTCAAGGTCGCCCACTGGCTGCCCCTGAGGATCCCGGTCTTGCTTTAAGTCCGCACAACGGCGGACTACCCCGGGAAGCTCAAGGTTGCCCACTGGCTGCCTCTGAGGATCCCGGTCTTGCTTTAAGTCCGCACAACGGCGGACTGCCCTGGGAAGCTCAAGGTCGCCCACTGGCTGCCTCTGAGGATCCCGGTCTTGCTTTAAGTCCGCACAACGGCGGACTACCCATTGTAGATCATGCGGGCTCTTTTCTGTGCCGAGCTTCCGAGCTAACTTCTTTGTTGAAACCTCCGTCGTTCGGTGAAATCCCGCTCCCCGGGTCCCGGAGGCAGGTGCCAGTTCGCCGGCCTTCCAGCGACCACCGGAAGGGCTTCCGCGGGCTATACGGCAGGAGCTACGGGCGGTCCGGGCGAAGGTGCCACCTGTGGCACCTCCCGCCTCTCCACGGCCTTAACGACGAGAGGTCGCAGAGCCGGAGTAGGTCGCTGTTCGACTGCCTTTCCCTTCCGGTCTAATACCGCATCCTCGAGCCTGATGTGCTGCTGGACAAGGGCGAATAGCTCGACGATCGTGCGGGGATCCTTGATTACCAGGGCATCATGAAGCTTGTTTCCCTCGGGGAGGGCGTTCCGGAACGCACTCACCGTCGTGCGATCTTGGCCGACAGTGTCCTCCAGAGCGAGGTAGGCGCTTCGGAAGCGCATCGCAAAGCTTCGAAGAGTTTCGCGGGCTCCCATGGCCAAAGTAAAAAGGGACTCGATCCTCTTAAGGGGCTGTCTGTTGCACCGGTGCTGCTCCAGAAACAACCTGGAGAGAGTTGGGAAGTCTGGAATGGTGCCCGACGGCAACTTGTGGAACCAATTTAACGCCGAGCCCGTCAAACTGCTCGGGAATGCTCGGCACAAGATGTGGTCTTGGTCCCAGAAAAACAGAAGCTTTCTGTAGGCCAGGAGATGGTCAACGGGATCCTGCGACCCGTCGAACAATACAAACTTCGGGGGGGTCCAGTGGTGCGGAAAACCCCCTTGGTGGACCTCGCTGGTGAAAGGCGAGCTACCCCCACAGGCGGCGAGGTCTTCCAATAAATCTACTGGCGCACTAGATCGCTGCCAGTGCCCGGGGAGAACTCCCAGAGGCGGCTGCACAGGTCCTAGGCGGTCTCGTACGCTCCCTTGTGGCAAGGTTGGACCCACCCCGCGGCGACCCTCGGGGGCTACCGCTCGGCGGCCTCCTTGCTGTCCGCCCACGGATTCCTTCATCGCGTCAGTTGGTCTGTGGGAGGCCGTTGCCTCGCGAGCTTCGGAAGGTATTTCCACCGCGGGCTTTTTCCCTCGTCGCCGATGGCGCGGGTCGCGATCCCGCTCTAAAGACCTTGCCTCCGACCCGTCAGAATCAATGCTCCGGCTACGGCGGCAAGGGATGGTCGCGCGCGAGGTCGCCTGGTTGCTAGATCGCTGGGTGACTAGCTTCTACAACCTCGTGAGCGGGGTTTCCGGCACCCCTCGCACAGCCGCTCTCCCGACTGGGGGTTCCGGATGGGAAACCTGCCGCGCCGGAACGGTCGTGGGCGGATGCGATGTTGACGCCGGTGGTCGCACCAGAGAAGCCGTCTTCGCCGGCCCGGAACGTCGGCTGGCCACCGGAACCTGACGCAGTCGCGTCAGTTCCTCCATCATGGCCCGCTGGGTGGCCAACATCTCCAACAGGAGCTGGTCACTGTGAGGGACATGGGGCTGGGTGGTCTCAACAGGAGGTTCGCTGAGCGCAGACTTTGTGCGGGTCCTCGGTTGCCTGCGTCCCCTTGTCGCCGGAGCCATCTTTGGGGTTACGAGAGCCGACGGCGCTCAACCGCGTGGTCGTGGGTGTTCTCGCAGGAACCAGTCGAAGATCCCACAGACGGCGCTAAATGTTCGGGGGATTTTTCACTGGTCCGTGCGGGCTGCCTGCAAGACAAAGAAAAGAGAACGTGAGAACGGCTGGCTCCCTTAGGAGCGCAGACCCTCCGACGCTCAAGTCAGTCACGGTGGCACAACGGCGAGCTGCGGTATACCAAAGTGGTAGGGAAAAGGATTTCTAACCTGTACTATGGAGCATGGGGGTGAGCATTTATAGACATTGGCGACCTACCGCTGTCCGACACGTGGAGATTCTTCCAGGGCCTTCTAGACCCCCACGTTCTGGCTCGCGTGGGTCTGACAGTCCTTGGTACTCGCGCCCTGACATTCTGTCGTTAAGCCTGCCAGGCGGTTTGAGTGGGGGAGAGCATCTTTCTTGTTGCTGCCAGCTGGCTGTTCTGGAATGTTCAAGTCTGGGCGATCTCAAAACTGACTCTGGCGGGCTTCCATGGATGTTAGTCCACGTAGCCTCCGTGGGATTTCGACACCTGGCCACCTTTATGTCTTTCTATGGGGGCGACCTCCGGTGGGAAGCCAGGGCGAGCTCGTCCTCCATTGCTCCGCCTTCTCTTCCACATCTATCAAGAGTCGGACCCCGCAGGAGCGACCTCTTCGATAAATAGGAGAGTCTTGGCGAGCTTGGCGAGCTCCGGAGTGGGTTTGGGCGAGCTCCTGAGCAAGCATGGGCGAGCTCCTGAGCGAGCTTGGGCGAGCTCCTGAGCGAGCTTGGGCGAGCTCCTTAGCGAGCATGGGCGAGCTCCTGAGCGAGCTTAGGCGAGCTCCTGAGCGAGCTTAGGCGAGCTCCTGACTCCTGAGCGAGCTTTGGCGAGCTCCCGAGTGAGCTTAGGTGAGTTCCAGTGAGCTTAGGCGAGCTTCTGAGCGAGCTCTATGCCTAGGCCCCTTCAGCCCAATGTGGATCTCGCTCCCTGTCAAGATGATTTGGTGAGCACGGGGGTGGAGCGAACTCCAGGGCAGATTTCAGATCCCCCCAACAGATCATACGAATAAATTAGAATGGATCTTACGAATGAATTAGAATGGATCGTACGAATGAATTAGAATGGATCGTACGAATGAATTAGAATGGATCGTACGAATAAATTAGAATGGATACATTCGTCCGAATGAATTAGAATGGATCATACGAATGAGTAAGAATGGATCGTACGAATGAAATAGAATAGATTGTACGAATGAATTAGAATGGATTCGTACGAATGAATTAGAATGGATACATTCGTGCGAATGAATTAGAATGGATCGTACCAATGAGTAAGAATGGATCGTACGAATGAAATAGAATGGATTGTGCGAATGAATTAGAATGGATCGTACAAATGAATTAGAATGGATCGTGTGAAAGAATTGGAATGGATTGTATGAATGAATTAGAATAGATCGTATGAATGAATTAGAATGGATCGTACGAATGAATTAGAATGGATCGTACGAATGAATTAGAATGGATACATTCGTGCGAATGAATTAGAATGGATACATTCGTGCGAAAGAATTAGAATAGATCGTATGAATGAATTAGAATGGATCCTATGAATGAATTAGAATGGATCGTGCGAAAGAATTAGAATGGATCGTACGAATGAATTAGAATGGATCGTGCTAATGAATTAGAATTGATCGAACGAATGAATTAGCATGGATCGTGCTAATGAATTAGAATGGAACGTACGAATGAATTAGAATGGATCGTGTGAAAGAATTAGAATAGATTGTATGAATGAATTAGAATGAATTCGTACGATCCATTCGAATTCATTCGCACGATCCATTCTAATTCATTCATACGATCCATTCTAATTCATTCGTACGATCCATTCTAATTCATTCGCACAAATGTATCCATTCTAATTCATTCGTACGATCCATTCTAATTCATTCGCACGATCCATTCTAATTCATTTCTATGATCCATTCTAATTCATTAGCACGATCCATGCTAATTCATTCGTTCGATCAATTCTAATTCATTAGCACGATCCATTCTAATTCATTCATACGACCCATTCTAATTCATTCGCACGATCCATTCTAATTCATTCATACGATCCATTCTAATTCTTTCACACGATCCATTCTAATTCATTCGTACGATCCATTCTAATTCATTCGCACGATCCATTCTAATTCATTCGTACGATCCATTCTAATTCATTCATACGATCCATTCTAATTCATTCGTACGATCCATTCTAATTCATTCGCACAAATGTATCCATTCTAATTCATTCGTACGATCTATTCTAATTCATTCGCACGATCCATTCTAATTCATTCGTACGATCCATTCTAATTCATTCGCACGATCTGTTCTTATTTATTCGCACAATCCATTCCAATTTATTCGCACGAATGTATCCATTCTAATTCATTCGTACGATCCATTCTAATTCATTCGTACGATCCATTCTAATTCATTCGCACGATCCATTCTAATTCATTCATAGGATCCATTCTAATTCATTCATACGATCTATTCTAATTCTTTCGCACGAATGTATCCATTCTAATTCATTCGCACGAATGTATCCATTCTAATTCATTTGTACGATCCATTCTAATTCATTCGTACGATCCATTCTAATTCATTCGTACGATCCATTCTAATTCATTCATACGATCTATTCTAATTCATTCATACAATCCATTCTAATTCTTTCACACGATCCATTCTAATTCCTTCATACGATCCATTCTAATTCATTCGTACTATCTATTCTAGTTCATTCGTACGATCCATTCTAATTCATTCGCACGATCCATTCTAATTCATTCATAGGATCCATTCTAATTCATTCATACGATCTATTCTAATTCTTTCGCACGAATGTATCCATTCTAATTCATTCGCACGAATGTATCTATTCTAATTCATTCGTACGATCCATTCTAATTCATTCGTACGATCCATTCTAATTCATTCGTACGATCCATTCTAATTCATTCATACGATCTATTCTAATTCATTCCTATAATCCATTCTAATTCTTTCACATGATCCATTCCAATTCATTCGTACGATCCATTCTAATTCATTCGCACAATCCATTCTATTTCATTCGTACGATCCTTTCTTACTCATTGGTACGATCCATTCTAATTCATTCGCACGAATGTATCCATTCTAATTCATTCGTACGAATCCATTCTAATTCATTCGTACAATCTATTCTATTTCATTCGTACGATCCATTCTTACTCATTCGTATGATCCATTCTAATTCATTCGGACGAATGTATCCATTCTAATTTATTCGTACGATCCATTCTAATTCATTCGTACGATCCATTCTAATTCATTCGTACGATCCATTCTAATTCATTCGTCCGATCCATTCTAATTCATTCGCACGAATGTATCCATTCTAATTCATTCGTACAATCCATTCTAATTCATTCGTACGATCCATTCTAATTCATTCGTAAGATCCATTCTAATTCATTCGTACGATCCATTCTAATTCATTCGTACGATCCATTCTAATTCATTCGCATGAATGTATCCATTCTAGTTCATTCGTACGATCCATTCTAATTCATTCGTACGATCCATTCTAATTCATTCGCACGATCCATTCTAATTCATTCGTACGATCCATTCTAATTCATTCATACGATCCATTCTAATTCATTCGTACGATCTATTCTAATTCATTCGCACAAATGTATCCATTCTAATTCATTCGTACGATCCATTCTAATTCATTCGCACGATCCATTCTAATTCATTCGTACGATCCATTCTAATTCTTTCACACGATCCATTCTAATTCATTCGTCATACAATCCATTCTAATTCTTTCACACGATCCATTCTAATTCATTCGTACGTTCCATTCTAATTCATTAGCACGATCCATGCTAATTCATTCGTTCGATCAATTCTAATTCATTAGCACGATCCATTCTAATTCATTCGTACGATCCATTCTAATTCATTCGCACGATCCATTCTAATTCATTCATAGGATCCATTCTAATTCATTCATACGATCTATTCTAATTCTTTCGCACGAATGTATCCATTCTAATTCATTCGCACGAATGTATCCATTCTAATTCATTCGTACGATCCATTCTAATTCATTCGTACGATCCATTCTAATTCATTCGTACGATCCATTCTAATTCATTCATACGATCTATTCTAATTCATTCATACAATCCATTCTAATTCTTTCACACGATCCATTCTAATTCATTCGTACGATCCATTCTAATTCATTCGCACAATCCATTCTATTTCATTCGTACGATCCATTCTTACTCATTCGTATGATCCATTCTAATTCATTCGCACGAATGTATCCATAATGGATCATACGAATGAGTAAGAATGGATCGTACGAATGAAATAGAATGGATTCTGCGAATGAATTAGAATGGACCGTACGAATCAATTAGACATACGAATGAATTAGAATGGATACATTCGTGCGAATAAATTAGAATGGATCATACGAATGAGTAAGAATGGATCGTCATTCTAATTCATTCGTATGATCCATTCTTATTCATTTGTATCCATTCTATTTCATTCGCACGATCCATTCTAATTCATTCGCGCAATCTATTCTAATTCATTCGTACGATCCATTCTAATTCATTCGCGCAATCTATTCTAATTTATTCGCACGAATGTATCCATTCTAATTCATTCGTACGATCTATTCTAATTCATTCGCACAATCTATTCTAATTCATTCATACGATCCATTCTAATTCATTCGCACGAATGTATCCATTCTAATTCATACATACGATCCATTCTACTTCATTCGTACTATCCGTTTTAATTCACTCATACGATCCATTCTAATTCATTCATACGATCCATTCTAATTCATTTGCACAAATATATCCATTCTAATTCATTCGTACGATCCATTCTAATTCCTTCGTATGATCCATTCTAATTCCTTCATACGATCCATTCTAATTCCTTCGTACGATCCATTCTATTTCATTCGTATGATCCATTCTAATTCCTTCGTACGATCCATTCTAATTCCTTCGTATCCATTCTAATTCACTCATACGATCCATTCTAATTCATTCGTACGATTCATTCTAATTCATTCATACTATCCATTCTAATTCATTCGCACGAATGTATCCATTCTAATCCATTCGTACGATCAATTCTAATCCATTCATACGATCCATTCTAATTCATTCGCATGAATGTAACCATTCTAATTCATTCATTTGATCCATTCTAATTCATTCGTACGATCCATTCTAATTCATTCGTCCGATCCATTCTAATTCATTCGCACGAATGTATCCATTCTAATTCATTCGTACGATCCATTCTAATTCATTCGTACGATCAATTCTAATTCATTCGTAAGATCCATTCTAATTCATTCGTACGATGCATTCTAATTCATTCGTACGATCCATTCTAATTCATTCGCACGAATGTATCCATTCTAGTTCATTCGTACGATCCATTCTAGTTCATTCGTACGATCCATTCTAATTCATTCGTACGATCCATTCTAATTCATTCGTACGATCCGTTCTAATTCATTCGTACGATCCCTTCTAATTAATTCGTATGATCCATTCTAATTCATTCGTACGATCCATTCTAATTCATTCATACAATCCATTCTAATTCATTCGCACGAATGTATCCATTCTAATTAATTCGTACGATCCATTCTAATTCATTCGTATGATCCATTCTTATTCATTCGCACGATCCAATCTAATGGATTCACATGATCCATTCTAATTCATTCGCACGAATGTATCCATTCTAATTCATTCGTACGATCCATTCTAATTCATTAATATGATCCATTCAAATTCATTCGTACGATCCATTCTAATTCATATGCACAAAGGTATCCATTCTAATTCATTCGTACGATCCATTCTAATTCAGGATCGTACGAATGAATTAGAATGGATACAGTCGTGCGAATGAATTAGAATTGATCGTACGAATGAATTAGAATGGATCGTGCGAATGAATTGGAATGGATCGTACGAATGAATTAAAATGGATACATTCGTGCGAATGAATTAGAATGGATACATTCGTGCAAAAGAACTAGAATAGATCGTATGAATGAATTAGAATTGATCCTATGTATGAATTAGAATGGATCGTGCGAAAGAATTAGAATGGATCGTACGAATGAATTAGAATGGATACATTCGTGCGAATGAATTAGAATGGATCGGACGAATTAATTAGAATGGATCGTACGAATGAATTAGAATGGATCAAATGAATGAATTAGAATAGTTCCATTTATGCGAATGAATTAGAATGGATCGTACGAATGGATTAGAATGGATCGTACGAATGGATTAGAATGGATACATTCGAGCGAATGAATTAGAATGGATCGTACGAATGAATTAGAATGGATCGTACGAATGGATTAGAATGGAGCCTACGAATTGATTAGAATGGATACCTTTGTGCATATGAATTAGAATGGATCGTACGAATGAATTGGAATGGATCATATGAATGAATTAGAATGGATCGTGCGAATGAATTCGAATGGATCGTACGAATTCATTCTAATTCATTCATACAATCCATTCTAATTCTTTCACACGATCCATTCTAATTCATTCGTACGTTCCATTCTAATTCATTAGCACGATCCATGCTAATTCATTCATTCGATCAATTCTAATTCATTAGCACGATCCATTCTAATTCATTCGTACGATCCATTCTAATTCATTCGCACGATCCATTCTAATTCATTCTTAGGATCCATTCTAATTCATTCATACGATCTATTCTAATTCTTTCACACGAATGTATCCATTCTAATTCATTCGCACGAATGTATTCATTCTAATTCATTCGTACGATCCATTCTAATTCATTCGTACGATCCATTCTAATTCATTCATACGATCTATTCTAATTCATTCATACAATCCATTCTAATTCTTTCACACGATCCATTCTAATTCATTCATATGATCCATTCTAATTCATTCGTACGATCCATTCTAATTCATATGCACAAAGGTATCCATTCTAATCCATTCGTAGGATCCATTCTAATCCATTCGTACGATCCATTCTAATTCATTCGTACGATCCATTCTAATTCATTCGCATGAATGTAACCATTCTAATTCATTCATACGATCAATTCTAATTCATTCGTACGATCCATTCTAATTCATTCGTACGATCCATTCTAATTCATTCGCACGAATGTATCCATTCTAATTCATTCATATGATCCATTCTATTTCATTCATACAATCCATTCTAATTCTTTCACACGATCCATTCTAATTCATTCGTACGATCCATTCTAATTCATTCGTACAATCCATTCTAATTCATTCGCACGAATGTATCCATTCTAATTCATTCATACGATCCATTCTAATTCATTCGTACGATCCATTCTAATTCCTTCGTACGATCCATTCTAATTCATTCGTACGATCTATTCTAATTCATTCGTACGATCCATTCTAATTCATTCGTACGATCCATTCTAATCCATTCGTACGATCCATTCTAATTCATTCGCATGAATGCATCCATTCTAGTTCATTCGTACGATCCATTCTAATTCATTCGTACGATCCATTCTAATCCATTCGTACGATCCATTCTAATTCATTCATACGATCCATTCTAATTCATTCATACAATCCATTCTAATTCTTTCACACGATCCATTCTAATTTATTCGTCGGATCCATTCTAATTCATTCGTATAGTCTATTCTATTTCATTCGTACGATCCATTCTTACTCATTCGTATGATCCATTCTAATTCATTCGGACGAATGTATCCATTCTAATTTATTCGTATGATCTATTCTAATTCATTCGTACGATCCATTCTAATTCATTCGTACGATCCATTCTTACTCATTCGTATGATCCATTCTAATTCATTCGTACGATCCATTCTAATTCATTCGTACGATCGATTCTAATTCATTCGCACTATCCATTCTAATTCATTCGTACGATCCATTCTAATTCATTCGTATGATCCATTCTAATTTATTCGTTCAAATATATCCATTCTAATTCATTCCATGCGATCCATTCTAATTCATTCGTACGATCCATTCTAATTCATTATTACGAATGTATCCATTCTAATTCATTCGTACGATCCATTCTAATTCATTCGTACGATCCATTCTAATTCATTCGGACGAATGTATGCATTCTAATTTATTCGTACGATCCATTCAAATTCATTCATTTGATCCATTCTAATTCATTCGTACGATCCATTCTAATTTATTCGTCCGATCCATTCTAATTCATTCGCACGAATGTATCCATTCTTATTCATTCGTACGATCCATTCTAATTCATTCGTACGATCTATTCTAATTCATTCGTAAGATCCATTCTAATTCATTCGTACGATCCATTCTAATTCATTCGTACGATCCATTCTAATTCATTCGCACGAATGTATCCATTCTAGTTCATTCGTACGATCCATTCTAATTCATTCGTACGATGCATTCTAATTCATTCGCACGATCTATTCTAATACATTCATACGATCCATTCTAATTCATTTGAACGAATATATCCATTCTAATTCATTCGTACGATCCATTCTAATTGATTCATACAATCCATTCTAATTCTTTCACACGATCCATTCTAATTCATTCGTACGATCCATTCTAATTCATTCGTGCAATCCATTCTATTTCATTCGTACAATCCATTCTTACTCATTCGTATGATCCATTCTTATTCATTCATTTGTGAATTAGAATGGATCTTACGAATGAATTAGAATGGATCGTACGAATGAATTAGAATGGATCGTACGAATGAATTAGAATGGATACATTCGTGCGAATGAATTAGAATGGATCGTACGAAGGAATTAGAATGGATCGTACGAAGGAATTAGAATGGATCGTACGAATGAATTAGAATGGATATATTCGTGCAAATGAATTAGAATGGATCGTATGAATGAATTAGAATGGATCGTATGAGTGAATTAGAACGGATATTACGAATGAAGTAGAATGGATCGTATGAATGAATTAGAATGGATACATTCGTGCGAATGAATAATAATGGATCATATGAATGAATTAGAATAGATTGTGCGAATGAATTAGAATGGATCGTACGAATGAATTAGAATGGATACATTCGTGCGAATAAATTAGAATGGATTGTATGAATGAATTAGAATGAATCGTACGAATGAATTAGAATGGATCGTACGAATGAATTAGAATGGATCGTACGAAGGAATTAGAATGGATCGTACGAAGGAATTAGAATGGATCGTACGAATGAATTAGAATGGATCGTACGAATGAATTCGAATGGATCGTACGAAGGAATTAGAATGGATCGTACGAATGAATTAGAATGAATTAGAATGGATCGTACGAATGAATTAGAATAGATCATAGGAATGAATTAGAATGGATCGTGCAAATGAATTAGAATGGATACATTCGTGCGAATGAATTAGAATGGATCGTGCGAATGAATTAGAATGGATCGTACGAATGAATTAGAATGGATATATTTGGACGAATAAATTAGAATGGATCATACGAATGAATTAGAATGGATCGTACGAATGAATTAGAAAGGATAGTGCGAATGAATTAGAATCAATCGTACGAATGAATTAGAATGGATCATACGAATGAATTAGAATGGATCATACGAATGAGTAAGAATGGATCGTACGAATGAATTAGAATGGATCGTACGAATGAATTAGAATGGATCGTACGAATAAATTAGAATGGATACATTCGTCCGAATGAATTAGAATGGATCATACGAATGAGTAAGAATGGATCGTACGAATGAAATAGAATAGATTGTACGAATGAATTAGAATGGATCCTAGTACGATCCATTCTAATTCATTCGTACGATCCATTCTAATTCATTCATACAATCCATTCTAATTCTTTCACACGATCCATTCTAATTCATTCGTACGATCCATTCTAATTCATTTGTGCAATCCATTCTATTTCATTCGTACGATCCATTCTTACTCATTCGTACGATCCATTCTAATTCATTCACACGAATGTATCCATTCGTACGAATGAATTAGAATAGATTGTACGAATGAATTAGAATGGATCGTACGAATGAATTAGAATGGATCGTACCAAGGAATTAGAATGGATCATACGAATGAATTAGAATGGATCGTACGAATGAAAATGAATAGATCGTACGAATGAATTAGAATGGATCGTACGAAGGAATTAGAATGGATCGTATGAATGAATTAGAATGGATATATTCATGCAAATGAATTAGAATGGATCGTATGAATGTATTAGAATGGATCGTATGAGTGAATTAGAATGGATCATACGAATTAGTTAGAATGGATCATACGAATGAATTAGAATGGATCATACGAATGAATTAGAATGGATACATTTGTGCGAATGAATTAGAATGGATTGTACGAATGAATTAGAATGGATCGTATGAATGAATTACAATGGATCGTACGAATGAATTAGAATGGATCGTGCAAATGAATTAGAATGGATCATACGAATGAATTAGAATGGATCGTGCGAATGAACTAGAATGGATACATTCGTCCGAATGAATTAGAATGGATCGTACGAATGAATTAGAATGGATCGTACGAATGAATTAGAATGGATCTTACGAATGAATTAGAATGGATCGTACGAATGAATTAGAATGGATACATTTGTGCGAATGAATTAGAATGGATCGTACGAATGAATTAGAATGGATCATACGAAGGAATTAGAATGGATCGTACGAATGAATTAGAATGGATATATTCGTGCAAATGAATTAGAATGGATCGTATGAATGTATTAGAATGGATCGTATGAGTGAATTAGAATGGATCGTGCGAATGAATTAGAATGGATTGTATGAATGAATTAGAATGGATCGTACGAATGAATTAGAATGGATCATACGAATTAATTAGAATGGATCATATGAATGAATTAGAATGGATCGTACGAATGAATTAGAATGGATTAGAATGGATCGTGCGAATGAATTAGAATGGATCGTATGAATGAATTAGAATGGATCGTGCTAATAAATTAGAATTGATCGAATGAATGAATTAGCATGGATCGTGCTAATGAATTAGAATGGAACGTACGAATGAATTAGAATGGATCGTGTGAAAGAATTAGAATGGATTGTATGAATGAATTAGAATGAATTCGTACGATCCATTTAAATTCATTCGCACGATCCATTCTAATTCATTCATACGATCCATTCTAATTCATTCATATAATCCAATCTAATTCTTTCACACGATCCATTCTAATTCATTCGTAGGATCCATTCTAATTCATTCGTACAATCTATTCTATTTCATTCGTACGATCCATTCTTACTCATTCGTATGATCCATTCCAATTCATTCGGACGAATGTATCCATTCTAAGTTATTCGTGCGATCCATTCTAATTCATTCGTACGATCCATTCTAATTCATCCATACGATCCATTCTTACTTATTCGTATGATCCATTCTAATTCATTCGTACGATCCATTCTAATTCATTCGTGTGAAAGAATTAGAATGCATTGTAAGAATGAATTAGAATGGATCGTATGAATGAATTAGAATGGATCGTGCGAATGAATTCGAATGGATCGCATGATCCATTCGAATAGAATGGATCGTATGAATGAATTAGAATGGATCGGGCGAATAAATTAGAATGGATTGTAGGAATGAATTAGAATGGATCGTATGAATGAATTAAAATGGATCGTATGAATGAATTAGAATGGATCGTGCGAATGAGTTTGAATGGATCGTACGAATGAATTAGAATGGATCGTACGAATGAATTAGAATGGATCATACGAATGAATTAGAATGGATCATACGAATGAGTAAGAATGGATCGTATGAATAAAATAGAATCGATTGTACGAATGAATTAGAATGGATACATTCATGCGAATGAATTAGAATGGATCAGACGATTGAATTAGAATGGATCGTACGATTCATTCTAATTCATTCGTACGATCCATTCGTATTCATTCGCACGATCTAGTCTAATTGATTCGCACGATCCATTCTAATTCATTCGCACGAATGTATCCATTCTAATTCATTCGTACGATCCATTCTAATTCATTAATATGATCCATCCTAATTCATTCGCACAATCCATTCTAATTCATTCACACGAATGTATCCATTCTAATTCATTCGTACGATCCATTCTAATTCATTCGTACGATCCATTCTAATTCATTCGTATGATCCATTCTAATTAATTCGTATGATCCATTCTAATTCATTCGTACGATCCATTCTAATTCATTCATATAATCCATTCTAAATCATTCGCACGAATGTATCCATTCTAATTAATTCGTACGATCCATTCTAATTCATTCGTATGATCTATTCTTATTCATTCGCATGATCCAGTCTAATTGATTCGCACGATCCATTCTAATTCATTCGCACGAATGTATCCATTCTAATTCATTCGTACGATCCATTCTAATTCATTAATATGATCCATTCTAATTCATTCGTACGATCTATTCTAATTCATATGCACAAAGGTATCCATTCTAATCCATTCGTAGGATCCATTCTAATCCATTCGTACGATCCATTCTAATTCATTCGTACGATCCATTCTAATTCATTCGTACGATCCATTCTAATTCATTCGCTCGAATGTATCCATTCTAATCCATTCGTACGAACCATTCTAATCCATTCGTACGATCCATTCTAATTCATTCGCATGAATGTAACCATTCTAATTCATTCATTTGATCCATTCTAATTCATTCGTACGATCCATTCTAATTCATTCGTCTGATCCATTCTAATTCGTTCGCACGAATGTATCCATTCTAATTCATTCGTACGATCCATTCTAATTCGTTCGTACGATCCATTCTAATTCATTCGTAAGATCCATTCTAATTCATTCGTACGATCCATTCTAATTTATTCGTACGATCCATTCTAATTCATTCGCACGAATGTATCCATTCTAGTTCATTCATACGATCCATTCTAATTCATTCGTACGATCCATTCTAATTCTTTCGCACGATCCATTCTAATTCATTCGTATGATCAATTCTAATTCATTCGCACGAATGTATCCATTCTAATTCATTCGTACGATCCTGAATTAGAATGGATCGTACGAATGAATTAGAATGGATACCTTTGTGCATATGAATTAGAATGGATCGTACGAATGAATTAGAATGGATCTTATTAATGAATTAGAATGGATCGTACGAATGAATTAGAATGGATACATTCATACGAATGAATTAGAATGGATCGTGCGAATGAATTAGCATGAATCGTACGAATGTATTTGAATGGATTGTACGAATGAATTAGAATGAATCATACGATCCATTCTAATTCAATCGTCCGATCCATTCTAATTCATTCGCATGAATGTATCCATTCTAATTCATTCGTACAATCCATTCTATTTCATTCGTACGATCCATTCTTACTTATTCGTATGATCTATTCTAATTCATTCGTATGATCCATTCTAATTCATTCGTACGATCCATTCTAATTCATTCGTACGATCCATTCTAATTCATTCGCACGATCCATTCTAATTCATTCATACGATCCATTCTAATTCATTCATACGATCCATTCTAATTCATTCCTACAATCCATTCTAATTCATTCGCCCGATCCATTCTAATTCATTCATACGATCCATTCTATTCGAATGGATCATGCGATCCATTCGAATTCATTCGCACGATCCATTCTAATTCATTCATACGATCCATTCTAATTCATTCATACAATGCATTCTAATTCTTTCACACGATCCATTCTAATTCATTCGTACGATCCATTCTAATTCATTCGTACAATACATTCTATTTCATTTGTACGATCCATTCTTACTCATTCGTATGATCCATTCTAATTCATTCGTACGATCCATTCTAATTCATTTGTACGATCAATTCTAATTCATTCGTACAATCCATTCTATTTCATTCGTACGATCCATTCTTACTCATTCGTATGATCCATTCTAATTCATTCGTATCATCCATTCTAATTCATTCGTACGATCCATTCTAATTCATTCGTACGATCCATTCTAATTCATTCGCACGATCCATTCTAATTCATTCATACGATCCATTCTAATTCATTCATACGATCAATTCTAATTCATTCCTACAATCCATTCTAATTCATCCGCCCGATCCATTCTAATTCATTCATACGATCCATTCTATTCGAATGGATCATGCGATCCATTCGAATTCATTCGCACGATCCATTCTAATTCATTCATACGATCCATTTATACAATGCATTCTAATTCTTTCACACGATCCATTCTAATTCATTCGTACGATCCATTCTAATTCATTCGTACAATCCATTCTATTTCATTTGTACGATCCATTCTTACTCATTCGTATGATCCATTCTAATTCATTCGTACGATCCATTCTAATTCATTTGTACGATCCATTCTAATTCATTCGTACAATTCATTCTATTTTATTCGTACGATCCATTCTTACTCATTCGTATGATCCATTTTAATTCATTCGCACGAATATATCCATTCTAATTCATTCATACAATCCATTCTAATTCATTCCGTACGATCCATTCTAATTCATTCGTACGATCGTACGAATGAATTAGAATGGATCGTACGAATGAATTAGAATAGATTGTGCGAATGAATTAGAATGGATCGTACGAATGAATTAGAATGGATAGTACGAATGAATTAGAATGGATCATACGAATGAGTAAGAATGGATCGTACGAATGAATTAGAATGGATCGTACGAATGAATTAGAATGGATCGTACGAATAAATTAGAATGGATACATTCGTCCAAATGAATTAGAATGGATCCTACGAATGAATTAGAATGGATCGTGTGAAAGAATTAGAATGGATTGTATGAATGAATTAGAATGGATCGTATGAATGAATTAGAATGGATCGTGCGAATGAATTCGAATGGATCGTACGAATTCATTCTAATTCATTCGTACGATCCATTCTAATTCATTCGTACAATCCATTCGAATTCATTCGCTCGAATGTATCCATTCTAATCCATTCGTACGATCCATTCTAATCCATTCGTACGATCCATTCTAATTCATTCGCATGAATGTAACCATTCTAATTCATTCATTTGATCCATTCTAATTCATTCGTACGATCTATTCTAATTCATTCGCCCGATCCATTCTAATTCATTCGCACGAATGTATCCATTCTAATTCATTCGTACAATCCATTCTAATTCATTCGCACGATCCATTCTAATTCATTCATAGGATCCATTCTAATTCATTCATACTATCTATTCTAATTCTTTCGCACGAACGTATCCATTCTAATTCATTCGCACGAATATATCCATTCTAATTCTAATTCATTCGTACGATCCATTCTAATTCATTCCTATGATCCATTCTAATTAATTCGTATGATCCATTGTAATTCATTCGTACGATCCATTCTATTTTATTCATACAATCCATTCTAATTCATTCGCACGATCCATTCTAATTCACTCATACGATCCATTCTAATAAATTCATACGATCCATTCTAATTCATTTGCACGAATATATCCATTCTAATTCATTCGTACGATCTATTCTAATTCCTTCGTACGATCCATTCTAATTCATTCGTACGATCCATTCTAATTCATTCATACGATCCATTCTAATTCATTCGTACGATCCATTCTAATTCATTCGCACAAATGTATCCATTCTAATTCATTCGTACGATCCATTCTAATTCATTCGTACGATCCATTCTAATTCATTCGTACAATCCATTCTAATTCATTCATACAATCCATTCTAATTCTTTCACACGATCCATTCTAATTCATTCGTACGATCCATTCTAATTCATTCGCACAATCCATTCTATTTCATTCGTACGATCCATTCTAATTCATTCGCACGAATGTATCCATAATGGATCATACGAATGAGTAAGAATGGATCGTACGAATGAAATAGAATGGATTGTGCGAATGAATTAGAATGGACCGTACGAATGAATTAGACGTACGAATGAATTAGAATGGATACATTCGTGCGAATAAATTAGAATGGATCATACGAATGAGTAAGAATGGATCGTCATTCTAATTCATTCGTATGATCCATTCTAATTCATTTGTATCCATTCTATTTCATTCGCACGATCCATTCTAATTCATTCGCGCAATCTATTCTAATTCATTCGTACGATCCATTATAATTCATTCGTATGATCCATTCTAATTCATTCATACAATCCATTCTAATTTATTCGCACGAATGTATCCATTCTAATTCATTCGTACGATCCATTCTAATTTATTCGCACAATCTATTCTAATTCATTCATAAGATCCATTCTAATTCATTCGCACGAATGTATCCATTCTAATTCATTCGTACGATACATTCTAATTCATTCGTACGATCCATTCTAATTCATTTCTACGATCTATTCTAATTCATTCATACAATCCATTCTAATTCTTTCACACGATCCATTCTAATTCATTCATACGATCCATTCTAATTCATTCGCACAATCCATTCTATTTCATTCGTACGATCCATTCTTACTCATTGGTACCATCCATTCTAATTCATTCGCACGAATGTATCCATTCTAATTCATTCGTACGAATCCATTCTAATTCATTCGTACAATCCATTCTGTTTCATTCGTACGATCCATTCTTACTCATTCGTATGATCCATTCTAATTCATTCGCACGAATGTATCTATTCTAAATCATTCGTACGATCCATTCTAATTCATTCATACGATCCATTCTAAATCATTCGTACAATCCATTCTATTTCATTCGTACGATCAATTCTAATTCATTAGCACGATCTATTCTAATTCATTCGTACGATCCATTCAAATTCATTCGCACGATCCATTCTAATTCATTCGTACAATCCTTTCTATTTCATTCGTACGATCCATTCTTACTCATTTGTATGATCCATTCTAATTCATTCGCACGAATGTATCCATTCTAATCCATTCGTACGATCAACTCTAATCCATTCGTACGATCCATTCTAATTCATTCGCATGAATGTAACCATTCTAATTCATTCATTTGATCCATTCTAATTCATTCGTACGATCCATTCTAATTCATTCGCACGAATGTATCCATTCTAAACCATTCATACGATCCATTCTAATTCATTCGTAAGATCCATTCTAATTCATTGGTACGATCCATTCTAATTCATTCGTACGATCCATTCTAATTCATTCGCACGAATGTATCCATTCTAGTTCATTCGTACGATCCATTCTAATTCATTCGTACGATCCATTCTAATTCATTCGCACGATCCATTCTAATTCATTCGTACGATCCATTCTAATTCATTCGCACGAATGTATCCATTCTAATTCATTCGTACATACGATCCATTCTAATTCATTCGCACGAATGTATCCATTCTAATTCATTTGTATAATCCATTCTATTTCATTTGTACGATCCATTCTTACTCATTCGTATGATCCATTCTAATTCATTCGCACGAATGTATCCATTCTAATTCATTCGTACGATCCATTCTAATTCATTCGCACTATCCATTCTAATTCATTCGTACGATCCATTCTAATTCATTCGTATGATCTATTCTAATTTATTCGTTCAAATATATCCATTCTAATTCATTCGTACGATCCATTCTAATTCATTCGCACGATCCATTTTAATTCATTCGCACAAATGTATCCATTCTAATTCATTTGCACGATCCATTCTAATTCATTCCTATGATCTATTCTAATTCATTCGTACGATCCATTCTAATTCATTCGCTCGAATGTATCCATTCTAATTCATTCGTACGATCCATTCTAATTCGTTCGTACGATCCATTCTAATTCGTTCGTACGATCCATTCTAATTCATTCGTATGATCCATTCTAATTCATTCGTATGAATTAGACTGGATCGTACGAATGAATTTGAATGGATACATTTGTGCGAATGAATCTAAATGGATTGTATGAATGAATTACAATGGATCGTACGAATGAATTAGAATGGATCGTACGAATGAATTAGAATAGCTCATACGAATGAATTAGAATGAATCGTATCAATGAATTAGAATGGTTACATTCGTGCGAATGATTTAGAATAGATCGTACGAATGAATTAAAATTGATCGTACGAATAAATTTGAATGGATCGTGGGAATGAATTAGAATGGATCGTAAGAATGAATTATAATGGATCCACCGAATGAGTTAGAATGGATCATACTAATGAATTAGAATGGATTGTACGAATGAATTAGAATGGATTGTGCGAATGAATTAGAATTGATCGTATGAATGAATAAGAATGGATCGTACGAATGAATTAGAATGGATCGTGCGAATGAATTAGCATGAATCGTACGAATGTATTAGAATGGATCGTACGAATGAATTAGAATGATTCGTACGATCCATTCTAGTTCATTCGTACGATCCATTCTAATTCATTCGTACAATCCATTCTAATTCATTCGTATGATCCATTCTAATTAATTCGTATGATCCATTCTAATTCATTCGTACGATCCATTCTAATTCATTCATACAATCCATTCTAATTCATTCGCACGAATGTATCCATTCTAATTAATTCGTACGATCCATTCTAATTCATTCGTATGATCCATTCTTATTCATTCGCACGATCCAGTCTAATGGAATCGCAGATCCATTCTAATTCATTCGCACGAATGTATCCATTCTAATTCACTCGTACGATCCATTCTAATTCATTAATATGATCCATTCTAATTCATTCGCACGATCCATTCTAATTCATTCGTACGATCCATTCTAATTCATTCGTATGATCCATTCTAATTCATTCGCACGATCCATTCTAATTCATTCGTACAATCTATTCTATTTCATTCGTATAATCCATTCTTACTCATTCGTATGATCCATTCTAATTCATTCGGACGAATGTATCCATTCTAATTTATTCGTACGATCCATTCTAATTCATTCGTGATCCATTCTTATTCATTTGTACGATCCATTCTAATTCATTCGCACGAATGTATCCATTCTAATTCATTCGTACGGTCCATAATAATTCATTCGCACAATCCATTCTATTTCATTCGTACGATCCATTCTTACTCATTCGTATGATCCATTATGGATACGTTCGTGCGAATGAATTAGAATGGATCATACGAATGAGTAAGAATCGATCGTACGAATGAAATTGAATGGATTGTGCGAATGAATTAGAATGGATCGTACGAATGAATTAGAATGGATCGTGTGAAAGAATTAGAATGGATTGTATGAATGAATTAGAATAGATCGTATGAATGAATTAGAATGGATCGTACGAATGAATTAGAATGGATCGTACGAATGAACTAGAATGGATACATTCGTGCGAATGAATTAGAATGGATCGTACGAATGAACTAGAATGGATACATTCGTGCGAATGAATTAGAATGGATCGTACGAATGAATTAGAATGGATCGTACGAATGAATTAGAATGGATCTTACGAATAAATTAGAATGGATCGTACAAATGCACGATCCATGCTAATTCATTCGTTCGATCAATTCTAATTCATTAGCACGATCCATTCTAATTCATTCGTACGATCCATTCTAATTCATTCGCATGATCCATTCTAATTCATTCGTACGATCCATTCTAATTCTTTCACACTATCCATTCTAATTCATTCGTACGATCCATTCTAATTCATTCGTACGATCTATTCTAATTCATTCGTACGATCCATTCTAATTTCATTCGTACGATCCATTCTAATTCATTCGCTCGAATGTATCCATTCGTACGATCCATTCTAATCCATTCGTACGATTCATTCTAATTCATTCGCATGAATGTAACCATTCTAATTCATTCATTTGATTAATTCTAATTCGTTCGTACGATCCATTCTAATTCATTCGTCTGATCCATTCTAATTCATTCGCACGAATGTAACCATTCAAATCCATTCGTAAGATCCATTCTAATTCATTCGTACGATCCATTCTAATTCATTCGTACGATCCATTCTAATTCATTAATATGATCCATTCTAATTCATTCGTACGATCCATTCTAATTCATATGCACAAAGGTATCCATTCTAATTCATTCGTACGATCCATTCTAATTCAGGATCGTACGAATGAATTAGAATGGATACATTCGTGCGAATGAATTAGAATTGATTGTACGAATGAATTAGAATGGATCGTACGAATAAATTAGAATGGATCGTACGAATGAACTAGAATGGATACATTCGTGCGAATGAATTAGAATGGATCGTACGAATGAATTAGAATGGATCGTACGAATGAATTAGATTGGATCTTACAAATGAATTAGAATGGATCGTATGAATGAATTAGAATGGATACATTTGTACGATCCATTCTAATTCATTCGTACGATCCATTCTAATTCCTTCTTACGATCCATTCTAATTCATTCGTACAATCCATTCTAATTCATTCGTGCAATACATTCTTTTTCATTCGTACGATCCATTCTTGCTCATTCGTACGATCCATTCTAATTCATTCACACGAATATATCCATTCGTACGGATGAATTAGAATAGATTGTACGAATGAATTAGAATAGATTGTACGAATGAATTAGAATGGATCGTACGAAGGAATTAGAATGGATCGAACGAATGAATTAGAATGGATCGTACGAATGAATTAGAATAGATCATACGAATGAATTAGAATGGATCGTACGAAGGAATTACAATGGATCGTACGAATGAATTAGAATGGATATATTCGTGCAAATGAATTAGAATGGATCGTATGAATGTATTAGAATGGATCGTATGAGTGAATTAGAATGGATCGTATGAATGAATTAGAATGGATTGTATGAATGAATTGGAATGGATCGTACGAATGAATTAGAATGGATCATACGAATTAATTAGAATGGATCATATGAATGAATTAGAATGGATCGTACGAATGAATTAGAATGGATACATTCGTGCGATCCATTCTAATTCATTCGCACAATCCATTCTATTTCATTCGTACGATCCATTCTTACTCATTGGTACGATCCATTCTAATTCATTCGCAAGAATGTATCCATTCTAATTCATTCGTACGAATCCATTCTAATTCATTCATACGAACTATTCTAATTCATTCATACAATCCATTCTTATTCTTTCACACGATCCATTCTAATTCATTCGTACGATCCATTCTAATTCATTCGCACAATCAATTCTATTTCATTCGTACGATCCATTCTTACTCATTGGTACGATCCATTCTAATTCATTCGCACGAATGTATCCATTCTAATTCATTCGTACGAATCCATTCTAATTCATTCGTACAATCTATTCTATTTCATTTGTACGATCCATTCTTACTCATTCGTATGATCCATTCTAATTCATTCGGACGAATGTATCCATTCTAATTTATTCGTACGATCCATTCTAATTCATTCGCACGATCTATTCTAATTCATTCGTACGATCAATTCTAATTCATTCGCACGAATGTATCCATTCTAATTCATTCGTACGATCCATTCTAATTCATTCATAGGATCCATTCTAATTCATTCATACAATCCATTCTAATTCATTCGCACGAATGTATCCATTCTAATTCATTCATACGATCAGTTCTAATTCATTCACAAAATCTATTCTAATTCGTTCATACGATCCATTCTAATTCATTCACACGAATGTATCCATTCTAATTCATTCATACGATCCATTCTAATTCATTCGTACGATCCATTCTAATTCACTCATACGATCCATTCTAATACATTCATACAATTAGAATGGATTGTATGAATGAATTAGAATGGATCATGCACGAATGTATCCATTCTAATTCATTCGTACGATCCATTCTAATTCATTAATATGATCCATTCTAATTCATTCGTACGATCCATTCTAATTCATATGCACAAAGGTATCCATTCTAATCCATTCATAGGATCCATTCTAATCCATTCGTACGATCCATTCTAATTCATTCGTACGATCCATTCTAATTCATTCGCTCGAATGTATCCATTCTAATCCATTCGTACGATCCATTCTAATCCATTCGTACGATCCATTCTAATTCATTCGCATGAATGTAACCATTCTAATTCATTCATTTGATCCATTCTAATTCATTCGTACGATCCATTCTAATTCATTCGTCCGATCCATTCTAATTCATTCGCACTAATGTATCCATTCTAATTCATTTGTACGATCCATTCTAATTCATTAATATGATCCATTCTAATTCATTCGTACGATCCATTCTAATTCATTCGTACGATCCATTCTAATTCATTTGCACGATCCATTCTAATCCATTCGTACGATCCATTCTAATTCATTAATATGATCCATTCTAATTCATTCGTACGATCCATTGTAATTCATATGCACAAAGGTATCCATTCTAATCCATTCGTAGGATCCATTCTAATCCATTCATACAATCTATTCTATTTCATTCGTACGATCCATTCTTACTCATTCGTATGATCCATTCTAATTCATTCGGACGAATGTATCCATTCTAATTTATTCGTACAATCCATTCTAATTAATTCGTATGATCCATTCTAATTCATTCGCTCGAATTTATCCATTCTAATCCATTCGTACGATCCCTTCTAATCCATTCGTACGATCCATTCTAATTCATTCGCATGAAAGTAACCATTCTAATTCATTCATTTGATCCATTCTAATTCATTCGTATGATCCATTCTAATTCATTAGCACGATCCATGCTAATTCATTCGTTCAATCAATTCTAATTCATTAGCACGATCCATTCTAATTCATTCGTACGATCCATTCTAATTCATTCGCACGATCCATTCTACTTCATTCATAGGATCCATTCTAATTCATTCATACGATCTATTCTAATTCTTTCGCACGAATGTATCCATTCTAATTCATTCGCACGAATGTATCCATTCTAATTCATTCGTACGATCCATTCTAATTCATTCGCACGAATGTATCCATTCTAATTCATTCGTACGATCCATTCTAATTCATTAATATGATCCATTCTAATTCATTCGTACGATCCATTCTAATTCATTCGTACGATCCATTCTAATTCATTTGCACGATCCATTCTAATCCATTCGTACGATCCATTCTAATTCATTAATATGATCCATTCTAATTCATTCGTACGATCCATTGTAATTCATATGCACAAAGGTATCCATTCTAATCCATTCGTAGGATCCATTCTAATCTATTCGTACAATCTATTCTATTTCATTCGTACAATCTATTCGTACAATCTATTCGTACAATCTATTCTATTCTTACTCATTCGTATGATCCATTCTAATTCATTCGGACGAATGTATCCATTCTAATTTATTCGTACGATCCATTCAAATTAATTCGTACGATCCATTCTAATTCATTCGCTCGAATGTATCCATTCTAATACATTCGTACGATCCATTCTAATCCATTCGTACGATCCATTCTAATACATTCGTATGATCCATTCTAATCCATTCGTACGATCCATTCTAATTCATTCGCATGAATGTAACCATTCTAATTCATTCATTTGATCCATTCTAATTCATTCGTACGATCCATTCTAATTCATTAGCATGATCCATGCTAATTCATTCGTTCAATCAATTCTAATTCATTAGCACGATCCATTCTAATTCATTCGTACGATCCATTCTAATTCATTCGCACGATCCATTCTAATTCATTCATAGGATCCATTCTAATTCATTCATACGATCTATTCTAATTCATTCGCACGAATGTATCCATTCTAATTCATTCGTACGATCCATTCTAATTCATTCGCACGATCCATTCTAATTCATTTGTACGATCCATTCTAATTCATTCATAGGATCCATTCTAATTCATTCATACAATCCATTCTAATTCATTTGCACGAATGTATCCATTCTAATTCATTCGTACGATCAGTTCTAATTCATTCACAAAATCTATTCTAATTTATTCATACGATCCATTCTAATTCATTCACACGAATGTATCCATTCTAATTCATTCATACGATCCATTCTAATTCATTCGTACGATCCATTCTAATTCACTCATACGATCCATTCTAATACATTCATACGATCCATTCTAATTCATTTGCACGAATATATCCATTCTAATTCATTCGTACGATCCATTCTAATTCCTTCGTACGAGCCATTCTAATTCATTCGTACGATCTATTCTAATTCATTCGTACGATCCATTCTAATCCATTCGTACGATCCATTCTAATTCATTCGCATGAATGTAACCATTCTAATTCATTCATTTGATCCATTCTAATTCATTCGTACGATCCATTCTAATTCATTCGTCCGTACCATTCTAATTCATTCGCACGAATGTATCCATTCTAAACCATTCATACGATCCATTCTAATTTATTTGTACGATCCATTCTAATTCATTCGTAAGATCTATTCTAATTTATTCGTACGATCCATTCTAATTCATTCGTACGATCCATTCTAATTCATTCGCACGAATATATCCATTCTAGTTCATTCGTACGATCCATTCTAATTCATTCGTACGATCCATTCTAATTCATTCGCACGATCCATTCTAATTCATTCGTACGATCTATTCTAATTCATTCGCACGAATATATCCATTCTAATTCATTCGTACATACGATCCATTCTAATTCATTCGCACGAATGTATCCATTCTAATTCATTTGTATAATCCATTCTATTTCATCTGTACGATCCATTCTTACTCATTCGTATGATCCATTCTAATTCATTCGCACGAATGTATCCATTCTAATTCATTCGTACGATCCATTCTAATTCATTCGCACTATCCATTCTAATTCATTCGTACGATCCATTCTAATTCATTCGTATGATCCATTCAAATTTATTCGTTCAAATATATCCATTCTAATTCATTCGTACGATCCATTCTAATTCATTCGCACGATCCATTTTAATTCATTCGCACGAATGTATCCATTCTAATTCATTTGCACGATCCATTCTAATTCATTCCTATGATCTATTCTAATTCATTCGTACAATCCATTCTAATTCATTCGCTCGAATATATCCATTCTAATTCATTCGTACGATCCATTCTAATTCGCTCATATGATCCATTCTAATTCGTTCGTACGATCCATTCTAATTCATTCGTATGATCCATTCTAATTCATTCGTATGAATTAGAATAGATCGTACGAATGAATTAGACTGGATCGTACAAATGAAATTGAATGGATACATTTGTGCGAATGAATCTAAATGGATTGTATGAATGAATTACAATGTATCGTACGAATAAATTAGAATGGATCGTACGAATGAATTAGAATAGCTCATACGAATGAATTAGAATGAATCGTATCAATGAATTAGAATGGTTATATTCGTGCGAATTAATTAGAATAGATCGTACGAATGAATTAAAATGGATCGTACGAATAAATTAGAATGGATCGTGGGAATGAATTAGAATGGATCGTACGAATGAATTAGAATGGATCCACCGAGTGAGTTAGAATGGATCATACGAATGAATTAGAATGGATTGTACGAATGAATTAGAATGGATTGTGCGAATGAAATAGAATTGATCGTATGAATGAATAAGAATGGATCGTACGAATGAATTAGAATGGATCGTGCGAATGAATTAGCATGAATCGTACGAATGTATTTGAATGGATCGTACGAATGAATTAGAATGGATCGTACGAATAAATTAGAATGGATACATTCGTCCGAATGAATTAGAATGGATCATACGAATGAATTAGAATGGATCGTACAAATGAATTGGAATGGATCATATTAATGAATTAGAATGGATCGTACGAATGAATTAGAATGGATACATTCGTGCGAATGAATTAGAATGGATCGTGCTTGAATGTATCCATTCTAATTCATTCGTACGATCCATTCTGCACAAAGGTATCCATTCTAATCCATTCGTAGGATCCATTCTAATCCATTCGTACGATCCATTCTAATTCATTCGTACGATCCATTCTAATTCATTCACTCGAATGTATCCATTCTAATCAATTCGTACGATCCATTCTAATTCATTCGCATGAATGTAACCATTCTAATTCATTCATTTGATCCATTCTAATTCATTCGTACGATCCATTCTAATTCATTCGTCCAATCCATTCAAATTCATTCGTACGATCCATTCTAATTCATTCGTACGATCCATTCTAATTCATTCGTAAGATCCATTCTAATTCATTCGTACGATCCATTCTAATTCATTCGTACGATCCATTCTAATTCATTCGCACGAATGTATCCATTCTAGTTCATTCGTACGATCCATTCTAATCCATTCGTACGATCCATTCTAATTCATTCGCATGAATGTAACCATTCTAATTCATTCATTTGATCCATTCTAATTCATTCGTACGATCCATTTTAATTCATTCGTCCGATCCATTCTAATTCATTCGCACGAATGTATCCATTCTAATTCATTCACACGATCCATTCTAATTCATTCGTACGGTCCATTCTAATTCATTCGTACGATCCATTCTAATTCATTCATAGGATCTTAGAATGGAATATACGAATGAATTAGAATGGATCGTACGAATGAATTAGAATGGATCGTATGAATGAATTAGAATGGATCGTACGAATGAATTAGAATGGATCATATTAATGATTTCATTCGTAGGATCCATTCTAATTCATTCATACGATCTATTCTAATTCTTTTGCACGAATGTATCCATTTTAATTCATTCGCACAAATGTATCCATTCTAGTTCATTCGTACGATCCATTCTAGTTCATTCGTATGATCCATTCTAATTCATTCGTACGATCCATTCTAATTCATTCGTATGATCCATTCTAATTAATTCGTATGATCCATTCTAATTCATTCGTACGATCCATTCTAATTCATTCATACAATCCATTCTAATTCATTCGCACGAATGTATCCATTCCAATTAATTCGTACGATCCATTCTAATTCATTCGTATGATCCATTCTTATTCATTCGCACGATCCAGTCTAATGGATTCGCATGATCCATTCTAATTCATTCACACCAATGTATCCATTCTAATTCATTCGTACGATCCATTCTAATTCATTAATATGATCCATTCTAATTCATTCGTACGATCCATTCTAATTCATTCATACGATCCATTCTAATTCATTCGCACGATCCATTCTAATTCATTCGTACAATCCATTCTAATTCATTCGCTCGAATGTATCCATTCTAATCCATTCGTACGATCCATTCTAATCCATTCGTACGATCCATTCTAATTCATTCGCATGAATGTAACCATTCTAATTAATTCATTTGATCCATTCTAATTCATTCGTACGATCCATTCTAATTCATTCGTCCGATCCATTCTAATTCATTCGCACTAATGTATCCATTCTAATTCATTCGTACGATCCATTCTATTTCATTAATATGATCCATTCTAATTCATTCGTACGATCCATTCTAATTCATTCGTACGATCCATTCTAATTCATTCGCACGATCCATTCTAATCCATTCGTACGATCCATTCTAATTCATTAATATGATCCATTCTAATTCATTCGTACGATCCATTGTAATTCATATGCACAAAGGTATCCATTCTAATCCATTCGTAGGATCCATTCTAATCCATTCATACAATCTATTCTATTTCATTCGTACGATCCATTCTTTCTCATTCGTATGATCCATTCTAATTCATTCGGACGAATGTATCCATTCTAATTTATTCGTACAATCCATTCTAATTAATTCGTATGATCCATTCTAATTCATTCGCTCGAATTTATCCATTCTAATCCATTTGTACGATCCATTCTAATCCATTCGTACGATCCGTTCTAATTCATTCGCATGAATGTAACCATTCTAATTTATTCATTTGATCCATTCTAATTCATTCGTACGATCCATTCTAATTGATTAGCACGATCCATGCTAATTCATTCGTTCAATCAATTCTAATTCATTAGCACGATCCATTCTAATTCATTCGTACGATCCATTCTAATTCATTCGCACGATCCATTCTAATTCATTCATAGGATCCATTCTAATTCATTCATACGATCTATTCTAATTCTTTCGCACGAATGTATCCATTCTAATTCATTCGCACGAATGTATCCATTCTAATTCATTCGTACGATCCATTCTAATTCATTCGCACGAATGTATCCATTCTAATTCATTCGTACGATCCATTCTAATTCATTAATATGATCCATTCTAATTCATTCGTACGATCCATTCTAATTCATTCGTACGATCCATTCTAATTCATTCACACGATCCATTCTAATCCATTCGTACGATCCATTCTAATTCATTAATATGATCCATTCTAATTCATTCGTACGATCCATTGTAATTCATATGCACAAAGGTACCCATTCTAATACATTCGTAGGATCCATTCTAATCTATTCGTACAATCTATTCTATTTCATTCGTACGATCCATTCTTACTCATTCGTATGATCCATTCTAATTCATTCGGACGAATGTATCCATTCTAATTTATTCGTACGATCCATTCAAATTAATTCGTACGATCCATTCTAATTCATTCGCTCGAATGTATCCATTCTAATACATTCGTACGATCCATTCTAATCCATTCTTACGATCCATTCTAATACATTCGTACGATCCATTCTAATCCATTCGTACGATCCATTCTAATTCATTCGCATGAATGTAACCATTCTAATTCATTCATTTGATCCATTCTAATTCATTCGTACGATCCATTCTAATTCATTAGCACGATCCATGCTAATTCATTCGTTCCATCAATTCTAATTCATTAGCACGATCCATTCTAATTCATTCGTACGATCAATTCTAATTCATTCGCACGATCCATTCTAATTCATTCATAGGATCCATTTTAATTCATTATACGATCTATTCTAATTCATTCGCACGAATGTATCCATTCTAATTCATTCGTACGATCCATTCTAATTCATTCGCACGATTCATTCCAATTCATTCGTACGATCCATTCTAATTCATTCATAGGATCCATTCTAATTCATTCATACAATCCATTCTAATTCATTTGCACGAATGTATCCATTCTAATTCATTCGTACGATCAGTTCTAATTCATTCACAAAATCTATTCTAATTCATTCATACGATCCATTCTAATTCATTCACACGAATGTATCCATTCTAATTCATTCATACGATCCATTCTAATTCATTCGTACGATCCATTCTAATTCACTCATACGATCCATTCTAATACATTCATACGATCCATTCTAATTCATTTGCACGAATATATCCATTCTAATTCATTCGTACGATCCATTCTAATTCCTTCGTACGAGCCATTCTAATTCATTCGTACGATCTATTCTAATTCATTCGTACGATCCATTCTAATCCATTCGTACGATCCATTCTAATTCATTCGCATGAATGTAACCATTCTAATTCATTCATTTGATCCATTCTAATTCATTCGTACGATCCATTCTAATTCATTCGTCCGTACCATTCTAATTCATTCGCACGAATGTATCCATTCTAAACCATTCATATGATCCATTCTGATTTATTTGTACGATCCATTCTAATTCATTCGTAAGATCCATTCTAATTCATTCGTACGATCCATTCTAATTCATTCGTACGATCCATTCTAATTCATTCGCACGAATGTATCCATTCTAGTTCATTCGTACGATCCATTCTAATTCATTCGTACGATCCATTCTAATTCATTCGCACGATCCATTCTAATTCATTCGTACGATCTATTCTAATTCATTCACACGAATGTATCCTATCTAATTCATTCGTACATACGATCCATTCTAATTCATTCGCACGAATGTATCCATTTTAATTCATTTGTATAATCCATTCTATTTCATTTGTACGATCCATTCTTAATCATTCGTATGATCCATTCTAATTCATTCGCACGAATGTATCCATTCTAATACATTCGTACGATCCATTCTAATTCATTCGCACTATCCATTCTAATTCATTCGTACGATCCATTCTAATTCATTCGTATGATCCATTCTAATTTATTCGTTCAAATATATCCATTCTAATTCATTCGTACGATCCATTCTAAATCATTCGCACGATCCATTTTAATTCATTCGCACGAATGTATCCATTCTAATTCATTTGCACGATCCATTCTAATTCATTCCTATGATCTATTCTAATTCATTCGTACAATCCATTCTAATTCATTCGCTCGAATATATCCATTCTAATTCATTCGTACGATCCATTCTAATTCGTTCATATGATCCATTCTAATTCGTTCGTACGATCCATTCTAATTCGTTCGTACGATCCATTCTAATTCATTCGTATGATCCATTCTAATTCATTCGTATGAATTAGAATGGATCGTACGAATGAATTAGACTGGATCGTACAAATGAATTTGAATGGATACATTTGTGCGAATGAATCTAAATGGATTGTATGAATGAATTAGAATGTATCGTACGAATAAATTAGAATGGATCGTACGAATGAATTAGAATAGCTCATACGAATGAATTAGAATGAATCGTATCAATGAGTTAGAATGGTTATATTCGTGCGAATGAATTAGAATAGATCGTACGAATGAATTAAAATGGATCGTACGAATAAATTAGAATGGATCGTGGGAATGAATTAGAATGGATCGTACGAATGAATTAGAATGGATCCACCGAGTGAGTTAGAATGGATCATACGAATGAATTAGAATGGATTGTACGAATGAATTAGAATGGATTGTGCGAATGAAATAGAATTGATCGTATGAATGAATAAGAATGGATCGTACGAATGAATTAGAATGGATCGTGCGAATGAATTAGCATGAATCGTATGAATGTATTAGAATGGATCGTACGAACGAATTAGAATGAATCGTACGATCCATTCTAATTCATTCGTACGATCCATTCTAATTCATTCGCACGAATGTATCCATTCTAGTTCATTCGTACGATCCATTCTAGTTCATTCGTATGATCCATTCTAATTCATTCGTATGATCCATTCTAATTCATTCGTATGATCCATTCTAATTAATTCGTATGATCCATTCTAATTCATTCGTACGATCCATTCTAATTCATTCATACAATCCATTCTAATTCATTCGCACGAATGTATCCATTCTAATTAATTCGTACGATCCATTCTAATTCATTCGTATGATCCATTCTTATTCATTCGCACGATCCAGTCTAATGGATTCGCACGATCCATTCTAATTCATTCGCACGAATGTATTCATTCTAATTCATTCGTACGATCCATTCTAATTCATTAATATGATCCATTCTAATTCATTCGTACGATCCATTCTAATTCATTCGTACGATCCATTCTAATTCATTCGCACGAATGTATCCATTCTAATTCATTCGTACGGTCTATTCTAATTAATTCGCACAATCCATTCTATTTCATTCGTACGATCCATTCTTACTCATTCGTATGATCCATTATGGATACATTTGTGCGAATGAATTAGAATGGATCATACGAATGAGTAAGAATGGATCGTACGAATGAAATAGAATGGATTGTGCGAATGAATTAGAATGGATCGTACGAATGAATTAGAATGGATCGTGTGAAAGAATTCGAATGGATTGTATGAATGAATTAGAATAGATCATAAGAATGAATTAGAATGGATCGTACGAATGAATTAGAATGTATCGTACGAATGAACTAGAATGGATACATTCATGCGAATGAATTAGAATGGATCATACGAATGAATTAGAATGGATCGTACGAATGAATTAGAATGGATCTTACGAATAAATTAGAATGGATCGTACAAATGCACGATCCATGCTAATTCATTCGTTCGATCAATTCTAATTCATTAGCACGATCCATTCTAATTCATTCGTACGATCCATTCTAATTCATTCGCACGATCCATTCTAATTCATTCGTACGATCCGTTCTAATTCTTTCACACGATCCATTCTAATTCATTCGTACGATCCCTTCTAATTCATTCGTACGATCTATTCTAATTCATTCGTACGATCCATTCTAATTTCATTCGTACGATCCATTCTAATTCATTCGCTCGAATGTATCTATTCTAATCCATTCGTACGATCCATTCTAATCCATTCGTACGATCCATTCTAATTCATTCGCATGAATGTAACCATTCTAATTCATTCATTTGATTAATTCTAATTCATTCGTACGATCCATTCTAATTCATTCGTCCGATCCATTCTAATTCATTCGCACGAATGTATCCATTCTAATTCATTCGTACGATCCATTCTAATTCATTCGTACGATCCATTCTAATTTATTCGTACGATCCATTCTAATTCATATGCACAAAGGTATCCATTCTAATTCATTCGTACGATCCATTCTAATTCAGGATCGTACGAATGAATTAGAATGGATACATTCGTGCGAATGAATTAGAATTGATCGTACGAATGAATTAAAATGGATCGTACGAACGAATTAGAATGGATCGTACGAATGAACTAGAATGGATCGTATGAATGAATTAGAATGGATCGTACGAATGAATTAGAATGGATCTTACGAATGAATTAGAATGGATCATACGAATGAATTAGAATGGATACATTTGTACGATCCATTCTAATTCATTCGTACGATCCATTCTAATTCCTTCTTACGATCCATTCTAATTCATTCGTACGATCCATTCTAATTCATTCGTGCAATCTATTCTATTTCATTCGTACGATCCATTCTTGCTCATTCGTACGATCCATTCTAATTCATTCACACGAATGTATCCATTCGTACGGATGAATTAGAATAGATTGTACGAATGAATTAGAATAGATCGTACGAATGAATTAGAATGGATCGTACGAAGGAATTAGAATGGATCGTACGAATGAATTAGAATGGATCGTACGAATGAATTAGAATAGATTATACGAATGAATTAGAATGGATCGTACGAAGGAATTAGAATGGATCGTACGAATGAATTAGAATGGATATATTCGTGCAAATGAATTAGAATGGATCGTATGAATGTATTAGAATGGATCGTATGAGTGAATTAGAATGGATCGTACGAATGAATTAGAATGGATTGTATGAATGAATTAGAATGGATCGTACGAATGAATTAGAATGGATCATACGAATTAATTAGAATGGATCATACGAATGAATTAGAATGGATCGTACGAATGAATTAGAATGGATCATACGAATGAATTAGAATGGATACATTCGTGCGATCCATTCTAATTCATTCGCACAATCCATTCTATTTCATTCGTACGATCCATTCTTACTCATTGGTACGATCCATTCTAATTCATTCGCACGAATGTATCCATTCTAATTCATTCGTACGAATCCATTCTAATTCATTCATACGATCTATTCTAATTCATTCATACAATCCATTCTAATTCTTTTACACGATCCATTCTAATTCATTCGTACGATCCATTCTAATTCATTCGCATAATCAATTCTATTACATTCGTACGATCCATTCTTACTCATTGGTACGATCCATTCTAATTCATTCGCACGAATGTATCCATTCTAATTCATTCGTACGAATCCATTCTAATTCATTCGTACAATCTATTCTAGTTCATTCGTACGATCCATTCTTACTCATTCGTATGATCCATTCTAATTCATTCGGACGATTGTATCCATTCTAATTTATTCGTACGATCCATTCTAATTCATTCGCACGATCCATTCTAATTCATTAGTACGATTAATTCTAATTCATTCGCACGAATGTATCCATTCTAATTCATTCGTATGATCCATTCTAATTCATTCATAGGATCCATTCTAATTCATTCCTACAATTCATTCTAATTCATTCGCACGAATGTATCCATTCTAATTCATTCGTACGATCAGTTCTAATTCATTCACAAAATCTATTCTAATTCATTCATACGATCCATTCTAATTCATTCACACGAATGTATCCATTCTAATTCATTCATACGATCCATTCTAATTCATTCGTACGATCCATTCTAATTCACTCATACGATCCATTCTAATACATTCATACAATTAGAATGGATTGTATGAATGAATTAGAATGGATCGTGCACGAATGTATCCATTCTAATTCATTCGTACGATCCATTCTAATTCATTAATATGATCCCATCTAATTCATTCGTACGATCCATTCTAATTCATATGCACAAAGGTATCCATTCTAATCCATTCGTAGGATCCATTCTAATCCATTCGTACGATCCATTCTAATTCATTCGTACGATCCATTCTAATTCATTCGCTCGAATGTATCCATTCTAATCCATTCGTACGATCCATTCTAATCCATTCGTACGATCCATTCTAATTCATTCGCATGAATGTAACCATTCTAATTCATTCATTTGATCCATTCTAATTCATTCGTACGATCCATTCTAATTCATTCGTCCGATCCATTCTAATTCATTCGCACTAATGTATCCATTCTAATTCATTCGTACGATCCATTCTAATTCATTAATATGATCCATTCTAATTCATTCGTACGATCCATTCTAATTCATTAGTACGATCCATTCTAATTCATTCGCACGATCCATTCTAATCCATTCGTACGATCCATTCTAATTCATTAATATGATCCATTCTAATTCATTCGTACGATCCATTGTAATTCATATGCACAAAGGTATCCATTCTAATCCATTCGTAGGATCCATTCTAATCCATTCATACAATCTATTCTATTTCATTCGTACGATCCATTCTTACTCATTCGTATGATCCATTCTAATTCATTCGGACGAATGTATCCATTCTAATTTATTCGTACAATCCATTCTAATTAATTCGTATGATCCATTCTAGTTCATTCGCTCGAATGTATCCATTCTAATCCATTCGTACGATCCATTCTAATCCATTCGTACGATCCATTCTAATTCATTCGCATGAATGTAACCATTCTAATTCATTCATTTGATCTATTCTAATTCATTCGTACGATCCATTCTAATTCATTAGCACGATCCATGCTAATTCATTCGTTCAATCAATTCAAATTCATTAGCACGATCCATTCTAATTCATTCATACGATCCATTCTAATTCATTCGCACGATCCATTCTAATTCTTTCGCACGAATGTATCCATTCTAATTCATTCGCATGAATGTATCCATTCTAATTCATTCGTACGATCCATTCTAATTCATTCGCACGAATGTATCCATTCTAATTCATTCGTACGATCCATTCTAATCCATTCATAGGATCCATTCTAATTCATTCATATAATCCATTCTAATTCATTCGCACGAATGTATCCATTCTAATTCATTCGTACGATCAGTTCTAATTCATTCACAAAATCTATTCTAATTCATTCATACGATCCATTCTAATTCATTCACACGAATGTATCCATTCTAATTCATTCATACGATCCATTCTAATTCATTAGTACGATCCCTTCTAATTCACTCATATGATCCATTCTAATACATTCATACAATTAGAATAGATCGTATGAATGAATTGGAATGGATCGTGCACGAATGTATCCATTCTAATTCATTCGTACGATCCAATCTAATTCATTAATATGATCCATTCTAATTCATTCGTACGATCCATTCTAATTCATATGCACAAAGGTATCTATTCTAATCCATTCGTAGGATCCATTCTAATCCATTCGTACGATCCATTCTAATTCATTCGTACGATCCATTCTAATTCATTTGCTCGAATGTATCCATTCTAATCCATTCGTACGATCCATTCTAATCCATTCGTACGATCCATTCTAATTCATTCGCATGAATGTAACCATTCTAATTCATTCATTTGATCCATTCTAATTCATTCGTACGATCCATTCTAATTCATTCGTCCGATCCATTCTAATTCATTCGCACGAATATATCCATTCTAATTCATTCGTACGATCCATTCTAATTCATTAATATGATCCATTCTAATTCATTCGTACGATCCATTCTAATTCATTCGCACGATCCATTCTAATCCATTCGTACGATCCATTCTAATTCATTAATATGATCCATTCTAATTCATTCGTACGATCCATTGTAATTCATATGCACAAAGGTATCCATTCTAATCCATTCGTACAATCTATTCTATTTCATTCATACGATCCATTCTTACTTATTCGTATGATCCATTCTAATTCATTCGGACGAATGTATCCATTCTAATTTATTCGTACGATCCATTCTAATTAATTCGTACGATCCATTCTAATTCATTCGCTCGAATGTATCTATTCTAATACATTCGTACGATCCATTCTAATCCATTCATACGATCCATTCTAATTCATTCGCATGAATGTAACCATTCTAATTCATTCATTTAATCCATTCTAATTCATTCGTACGATCCATTCTAATTCATTAGCACGATCCATGCTAATTCATTCGTTCAATCAATTCTAATTCATTAACACGATCCATTTTAATTCATTCGTACGATCCATTCTAATTCATTCGCACGATCCATTCTAATTCATTCATAGGATCCATTCTAATTCATTCATACGATCTATTCTAATTCTTTCGCACGAATGTATCCATTCTAATTCATTCGCACGAATGTATCCATTCTAATTCATTCGTACGATCCATTCTAATTCATTCGCACGAATGTATCCATTCTAATTCATTCGTACGATCCATTCTAATTCATTCATAGGATCCATTCTAATTCATTCATATAATCCATTCTAATTCATTCGCACGAATGTATCCATTCTAATTCATTCGTACGATCAGTTCTAATTCATTCACAAAATCTATTCTAATTCATTCATACGATCCATTCTAATTCATTCACAGGAATGTATCCAATCTAATTCATTCATACGATCCATTCTAATTCATTCATACGATCCATTCTAATTCACTCATACGATCCATTCTAATACATTCATACGATCCATTCTAATTCATTTGCACGAATATATCCATTCTAATTCATTCGTACGATCCATTCTAATTCCTTCGTACGATCCATTCTAATTCATTCGTACGATCTATTCTAATTCATTCGTACGATCCATTCTAATCCATTCGTACGATCCATTCTAATTCATTCGTACGATCCATTCTAATTCATTCGTCCGATCCATTCTAATTCATTCGCACGAATGTATCCATTCTAAACCATTCATACGATCCATTCTAATTTATTCGTACGATCCATTCTAATTCATTCGTAAGATCCATTCTAATTCATTCGTACGATCCATTCTAATTTATTCGTACGATTCATTCTAATTCATTCGCACGAATGTATCCATTCTAGTTCATTCGTACGATCTATTCTAATTCATTCGTACGATCTATTCTAATTTATTCGCACGATCCATTCTAATTCATTCGTACGATCTATTCTAATTCATTCGCACGAATGTATCCATTCTAATTCATTCGTACATACGATCCATTCTAATTCATTCGCACGAATGTATCCATTCTAATTCATTTGTATAATCCATTCTATTTCATTTGTACGATCCATTCTTACTCATTCGTATGATCCATTCTAATTTATTCGCACGAATGTATCCATTCTAATTCATTCGTACGATCCATTCTAATTCATTCGCACTATCCATTCTAATTCATTCGTACGATCCATTCTAATTCATTCGTATGATCCATTCTAATTTATTCGTTCAAATATATCCATTCTAATTCATTCGTACGATCCATTCTAATTCATTCGCACGATCCATTTTAATTCATTCGCACGAATGTATCCATTCTAATTCATTTGCACGATCCATTCTAATTCATTCCTATGATCTATTCTAATTCATTCGTACGATCCATTCTAATTCATTCGCTCGAATGTATCCATTCTAATTCATTCGTACGATCCATTCTAATTCGTTCATATGATCCATTCTAATTCGTTCGTAGGATCCATTCTAATTCGTTCGTACGATCCATTCTAAATCATTCGTATGATCCATTCTAATTCATTCGTATGAATTAGAATGGATCGTACGAATGAATTAGACTGGATCGTACGAATGAATTTGAATGGATATATTTGTGAGAATGAATCTAAATGGATTGTATGAATGAATTACAATGGATCGTACGAATGAATTAGAATGGATCGTACGAATGAATTAGAATAGCTCATACGAATGAATTAGAATGAATCGTATCAATGAATTAGAATGGTTACATTCGTGCGAATGAATTAGAATAGATCGTACGAATGAATTAAAATGGCTCGTACGAATAAATTAGAATGGATCGTGGGAATGAATTAGAATGGATCGTACGAATGAATTAGAATGGATCCACCTAATGAGTTAGAATGGATCATATGAATGAATTAGAATGGATTGTACGAATGAATTAGAATGGATTGTGCGAATAAATTAGAATTGATTGTATGAATGAATAAGAATGGATCGTACGAATGAATTAGAATGGATCGTGCGAATGAATTAGCATGAATCGTACGAATGTATTAGAATGGATCGTACGAATGAATTAGAATGAATCGTACGATCCATTCTAATTCATTCGTACGATCCATTCTAATTCATTCGCACGAATGTATCCATTCTAGTTCATTCGTACGATCCATTCTAGTTCATTCGTACGATCCATTCTAATTCATTCGTACGATCCATTCTAATTCATTCGTATGATCCATTCTAATTAATTCGTATGATCCATTCTAATTCATTCGTACGATCCATTCTAATTCATTCATACAATCTATTCTAATTCATTCGCACGAATGTATCCATTCTAATTAATTCGTACGATCCATTCTAATTCATTCGTATGATCCATTCTTATTCATTCGCACGATCCAGTCTAATGGATTCGCACGATCCATTCTAATTCATTCGCACGAATGTATCCATTCTAATTCATTCGTACGATCCATTCTAATTCATTAATATGATCCATTCTAATTCATTCGTACGATCCATTCTAATTCATTCGTACGATCCATTCTAATTCATTCGCACGATCCATTCTAATTCATTCGTACAATCTATTCTATTTCATTCGTACGATCCATTCTTACTCATTCGTATGATCCATTCTAATTCATTCGGACGAATGTATCCATTCTAATTTATTCGTACGATCCATTCTAATTCATTCGTATGATCCATTCTAATTCATTCGTACGATCCATTCTAATTCATTCGCTCGAATGTATCCATTCTAATTCATTCGTACGGTCCATTCTAATTCATTCGCACAATCCATTCTATTTCATTCGTACGATCCATTCTTACTCATTCGTATGATCCATTATGGATACATTTGTGCGAATGAATTAGAATGGATCATACGAATGAGTAAGAATGGATCGTACGAATGAAATAGAATGGATTGTTCGAATGAATTAGAATGGATCGTACGAATGAATTAGAATGGATCGTGTGAAAGAATTCGAATGGATTATATGAATGAATTAGAATAGATCGTACGAATGAATTAGAATGGATCGTACGAATGAACTAGAATGGATACATTCATGCGAATGAATTAGAATGGATCGTACGAATGAATTAGAATGGATCGTACGAATGAATTAGAATGGATCTTACGAATAAATTAGAATGGATCGTACAAATGCACGATCCATGCTAATTCATTCGTTCGATCAATTCTAATTCATTAGCACGATCCATTCTAATTCATTCGTATGATCCATTCTAATTCATTCGCACGATCCATTCTAATTCATTCGTACGATCCGTTCTAATTCTTTAACACGATCCATTCTAATTTATTCGTACGATCCATTCTAATTCATTCGTACGATCTATTCTAATTCATTCGTACGATCCATTCTAATTTCATTCGTACGATCCATTCTAATTCATTCGCTCGAATGTATCCATTCTAATCCATTCGTACGATCCATTCTAATCCATTCGTACGATCCATTCTAATTCATTCGCATGAATGTAACCATTCTAATTCATTCATTTGATTAATTCTAATTCATTCGTACGATCCATTCTAATTCATTCGTCCGATCCATTCTAATTCATTCGGACGAATGTATCCATTCTAATCCATTCGTAAGATCCATTCTAATTCATTCGTACGATCCATTCTAATTCATTCGTACGATCCATTCTAATTCATTAATATGATCCATTCTAATTTATTCGTACGATCCATTCTAATTCATATGCACAAAGGTATCCATTCTAATTCATTCGTACGATCCATTCTAATTCAGGATCGTACGAATGAATTAGAATGGATACATTCGTGCGAATGAATTAGAATTGATCGTACGAATGAATTAGAATGGATCGTACGAATGAATTAGAATGGATCGTACGAATGAACTAGAATGAATACATTCGTGCGAATGAATTAGAATGGATCGTACGAATGAATTAGAATGGATCGTACGAATGAATTAGAATGGATCATACGAATGAATTAGAATGGATCGTACGAATGAATTAGAATGGATACATTTGTACGATCCATTCTAATTCATTCGTATGATCCATTCTAATTCCTTCTTACAATCCATTCTAATTCATTCATACAATCCATTCTAATTCATTCGTGCAATCTATTCTATTTCATTCGTACGATCCATTCTTGCTCATTCGTACGATCCATTCTAATTCATTCACACGAATGTATCCATTCATACAGATGAATTAGAATAGATTGTACGAATGAATTAGAATGGATCGTACGAATGAATTAGAATGGATCGTACGAAGGAATTAGAATGGATCGTACGAATGAATTAGAATGGATCATACGAATGAATTAGAATAGATTATACGAATGAATTAGAATGGATCGTACGAAGGAATTAGAATGGATCGTACGAATGAATTAGAATGGATATATTCGTGCAAATGAATTAGAATGGATCGTATGAATGTATTAGAATGGATCGTATAAGTGAATTAGAATGGATCGTACGAATGAATTAGAATGGATTGTATGAATGAATTAGAATGGATCGAACGAATGAATTAGAATGGATCATACGAATTAATTAGAATGGATCATACGAATGAATTAGAATGGATCGTACGAATGAATTAGAATGGATCGTACGAATGAATTAGAATGGATACATTCGTGCGATCCATTCTAATTCATTCGCACAATCTATTCTATTTCATTCATACGATCCATTCTTACTCATTGGTACGATCCATTCTAATTCATTCGCACGAATGTATCCATTCTAATTCATTCGTACGAATCCATTCTAATTCATTCATACGATCTATTCTAATTCATTCATACAATCCATTCTAATTCTTTCACACGATCCATTCTAATTCATTCGTACGATCCATTCTAATTCATTCGCACAATCAATTCTATTTCATTTGTACGATCCATTCTTACTCATTGGTACGATCCATTCTAATTCATTCGCACGAATGTATCCATTCTAATTCATTCGTACGAATCCATTCTAATTCATTCGTACAATCTATTCTAGTTCATTCGTACGATCCATTCTTACTCATTCGTATGATCCATTCTAATTCATTCGGACGAATGTATCCATTCTAATTTATTCGTACGATCCATTCTAATTCATTCGCACGATCAATTCTAATTCATTTATACGATCAATTCTAATTCATTCGCACGAATGTATCCATTCTAATTCATTCGTATGATCCATTCTAATTCATTCATAGGATCCATTCTAATTCATTCCTATAATCCATTCTAATTCATTCGCACGAATGTATCCATTTTAATTCATTCGTACGATCAGTTCTAATTCATTCACAAAATCTATTCTAATTCATTTATACGATCCATTTTAATTCATTCGTACGATCAATTCTAATGCACTCATACGATCCATTCTAATACATTCATACAATTAGAATGGATGGTATGAATGAATTAGAATGGATCGTGCACGAATGTATCCATTCTAATTCATTCGTACGATCCATTCTAATTCATTAATATGATCCATTCTAATTCATTCGTACGATCCATTCTAATTCATATGCACAAAGGTATCCATTCTAATCCATTCGTAGGATCCATTCTAATCCATTCGTATGATCCATTCTAATTCATTCGTACGATCCATTCTAATTCATTCGCTCGAATGTATCCATTCTAATCCATTCGTACGATCCATTCTAATCCATTCGTACGATCCATTCTAATTCATTCGCATGAATGTAACCATTCTAATTCATTCATTTGATCCATTCTAATTCATTCGTACGATCCATTCTAATTCATTCGTTTGATCCATTCTAATTCATTCGCACGAATGTATCCATTCTAATTCATTCGTACGATCCATTCTAATTCATTAATATGATCCATTCAAATTCATTCGTACGATCCATTCTAATTCATTCGTATGATCCATTCTAATTCATTCGCACGATCCATTCTAATCCATTCGTACGATCCATTCTAATTCATTAATATGATCCATTCTAATTCATTTGTACGATCCATTGTAATTCATATGCACAAAGGTATCCATTCTAATCCATTCGTAGGATCCATTCTAATCCATTCGTACAATCTATTCTATTTCATTCATACGATCCATTCTTACTCATTCGTATGATCCATTCTAATTCATTCGGACGAATATATCCATTCTAATTTATTCCTACGATCCATTCTAATTAATTCGTACGATCCATTCTAATTCATTCGCTCGAATGTATCCATTCTAATACATTCGTACGATCCATTCTAATCCATTCGTACGATCTATTCTAATTCATTCGCATGAATGTAACCATTCTAATTCATTCATTTGATCCATTCTAATTTATTCGTACGATCCATTCTAATTCATTAGCACGATCCATGCTAATTCATTCGTTCAATCAATTCTAATTCATTAGCACGATCCATTCTAATTCATTCGTACGATCCATTCTAATTCATTCGCACGATCCATTCTAATTCATTCATAGGATCCATTCTAATTCATTCATACAATCTATTCTAATTCTTTCGCACGAATGTATCCATTCTAATTCATTCGCACGAATGTATCCATTCTAATTCATTCGTACGATCCATTCTAATTCATTCACACGATCCATTCTAATTCATTCGTACGATCCATTCTAATTCATTCATAGGATCCATTCTAAGTCATTCATATAATCCATTCTAATTCATTCGCACGAATGTATCCATTCTAATTCATTCGTACGATCAGTTCTAATTCATTCACAAAATCTATTCTAATTCATTCATACGATCCATACTAATTCATTCACACGAATGTATCCATTCTAATTCATTCATACGATCCATTCTAATTCATTCGTACGATCCATTCTAATTCACTCATACGATCCATTCTAATACATTCATACGATCCATTCTAATTCATTTGCATGAATATATCCATTCTAATTCATTCGTACGATCCATTCTAATTCCTTCGTACGATCCATTCTAATTCATTCGTACGATCTATTCTAATTCATTCGTACGATCCATTCTAATCCATTCGTACGATCCATTCTAATTCATTCGCATGAATGTAACCATTCTAATTCATTCATTTGATCCATTCTAATTCATTCGTACGATCTATTCTAATTCATTCGTCTGATCCATTCTAATTCATTCGCACGAATGTATCCATTCTAAACCATTCATACGATCCATTCTAATTTATTCGTACGATCCATTCTAATTCATTCGTAAGATCCATTCTAATTCATTCGTACAATCCATTCTAATTCATTCGTACGATCCATTCTAATTCATTCGCAGGAATGTATCCATTCTAGTTCATTCGTACGATCCATTCTAGTTCATTCGTACGATCCATTCTAATTCATTCACACGATCCATTCTAATTCAATCGTACGATCTATTCTAATTCATTCGCACGAATGTATCCATTCTAATTCATTCGTACATACGATCCATTCTAATTCATTCGCACGAATGTATCCATTCTAATTCATTTGTATAATCCATTCTATTTCATTTGTACGATCCATTCTTACTCATTCGTATGATCCATTCTAATTCATTCGCACGAATGTATCCATTCTAATTCATTCGTACGATCCATTCTAATTCATTCGCACTATCCATTCTAATTCATTCGTACGATCCATTCTAATTCATTCGTATGATCCATTCTAATTTATTCGTTCAAATATATCCATTCTAATTCATTCGTACGATCCATTCTAATTCATTCGCACGATCCATTTTAATTCATTCGCACAAATGTATCCATTCTAATTCATTTGCACGATCCATTCTAATTCATTCCTATGATCTATTCTAATTCATTCGTACGATCCATTCTAATTCATTCGCTCCAATGTATCCAATCTAATTCATTCGTACGATCCATTCTAATTCGTTCATATGATCCATTCTAATTCGTTCATACGATCCATTCTAATTCGTTCGTACGATCCATTCTAATTCATTCGTATGATCCATTCTAATTCATTCGTATGAATTAGAATGGATCGTACGAATGAATTAGACTGGATCGTACGAATGAATTTGAATGGATACATTTGTGCGAATGAATCTAAATGGATTGTATGAATGATTTACAATGGATCGTACGAATGAATTAGAATGGATCGTACGAATGAATTAGAATAGCTCATACGAATGAATTAGAATGAATCGTATCAATGAATTAGAATGGTTACATTCGTGCGAATGAATTAGAATAGATCGTACGAATGAATTAAAATGGATCGTACGAATAAATTAGAATGGATCGTGGGAATGAATTAGAATGGATCATACGAATGAATTAGAATGGATCCACCGAATGAGTTAGAATGGATCATACGAATGAATTAGAATGGATTGTACGAATGAATTAGAATGGATTGTATGAATGAATTAGAATTGATCGTATGAATGAATAAGAATGGATCGTACGAATGAATTAGAATGGATCGTGCGAATGAATTAGCATGAATCGTACGAATGTATTAGAATGGATCGTACTAATGAATTAGAATGAATCGTACGATCCATTCTAATTCATTCGTACGATCCATTCTAATTCATTCGCACGAATGTATCCATTCTAGTTCATTCGTACGATCCATTCTAATTCATTCGTACGATCCATTCTAATTTATTCGTATGATCCATTCTAGTTAATTCGTATGATCCATTCTAATTCATTCGTACGATCCATTCTAATTCATTCATACAATCCATTCTAATTCATTCGCACGAATGTATCCATTCTAATTAATTCGTACGATCCATTCTAATTCATTCGTATGATCCATTCTTATTCATTCGCACGATCCAGTCTAATGGATTCGCACGATCCATTCTAATTCATTCGCACGAATGTATCCATTCTAATTCATTCGTACGATCCATTCTAATTCATTAATATGATCCATTCTAATTCATTCGTACGATCCATTCTAATTCATTCGTACGATCCATTCTAATTCATTCGCACGATCCATTCTAATTCATTCGTACAATCTATTCTATTTCATTTGTACGATCCATTCTTACTCATTCGTATGATCCATTCTAATTCATTCGGACGAATGTATCCATTCTAATTTATTCGTACGATCCATTCTAATTCATTCGTACGATCCATTCTAATTCATTCGTACGATCCATTCTAATTCATTCGAACGAATGTATCCATTCTAATTCATTCGTACAATCCATTCTATTTCATTCGTACGATCCATTCTTACTCTTTCGTATGATCCATTATGGATACATTAGTGCGAATGAATTAGAATGGATCATACGAATGAGTAAGAATGGATCGTACGAATGAAATAGAATGGATTGTGCGAATGAATTAGAATGGATCGTACGAATGAATTAGAATGGATCGTGTGAAAGAATTAGAATGGATTGTATGAATGAATTAGAATAGATCGTATGAATGAATTAGAATGGATCGTACGAATGAATTAGAATAGATCGTACGAATGAACTAGAATAGATACATTCGTGCGAATGAATTAGAATGGATCGTACGAATGAATTAGAATGGATCGTACGAATGAATTAGAATGGATCTTACGAATAAATTAGAATGGATCGTACAAATGCACGATCCATGCTAATTCATTCGTTCGATCAATTCTAATTCATTAGCATGATCCATTCTAATTCATTCGTACGATCCATTCTAATTCATTCGCACGATCCATTCTAATTCATTCGTACGATCCGTTCTAATTCTTTCACACGATCCATTCTAATTCATTCGTACAATCCATTCTAATTCATTCGTACGATCTATTCTAAATCATTCGTACGATCCATTCTAATTTCATTCGTACGATCCATTCTAATTCATTCGCTCGAATGTATCCATTCTAATCCATTCGTACGATCCATTCTAATCCATTCGTACGATCCATTCCAATTCATTCGCATGAATGTAACCATTCTAATTCATTCATTTGATTAATTCTAATTCATTCGTACGATCCATTCTAATTCATTCATCCGATCCATTCTAATTCATTCGCACGAATGTATCCATTCTAATCCATTCATAAGATCCATTCTAATTCATTCGTACGATCCATTCTAATTCATTCATACGATCCATTCTAATTAATTAATATGATCCATTCTAATTCATTCATACGATCCATTCTAATTCATATGCCAAAGGTATCCATTCTAATTCATTCGTACGATCCATTCTAATTCAGGATCGTACGAATGAATTAGAATGGATACATTCGTGCGAATGAATTAGAATTGATCGTACGAATGAATTAGAATGGATCGTACGAATGAATTAGAATAGATCGTACGAATGAACTAGAATGGATACATTCGTGCGAATGAATTAGAATGGATCGTAAGAATGAATTAGAATGGATCGTACGAATGAATTAGAATGGATCTTACGAATGAATTAGAATGGATCGTACGAATGAATTAGAATGGATACATTTGTACGATCCATTCTAATTCATTCGTACGATCCATTCTAATTCCTTCTTATGATCCATTCTAATTCTTTCGTACGATCCATTCTAATTCATTCGTGCAATCTATTCTATTTCATTCGTACGATCCATTCTTGCTCATTCGTACGATCCATTCTAATTCATTCACACGAATGTATCCATTCGTACGGATGAATTAGAATAGATTGTACGAATGAATTAGAATGGATCGTACGAATGAATTAGAATGGATCGTACGAAGGAATTAGAATGGATCGTACGAATGAATTAGAATGGATCGTACGAATGAATTAGAATAGATTCGTGCTAATGAATTAGAATGGATATATTCGTGCTAATGAATTAGAATGGATCGTATGAATGTATTAGAATGGATCGTATGAGTGAATTAGAATGGATCGTACGAATAAATTAGAATGGATTGTATGAATGAATTAGAATGGATCGTACGAATGAATTAGAATGGATCATACGAATGAATAAGAATGGATCGTACGAATGAATTAGAATGGATCGTACGAATGAATTAGAATGGATCGTACGAATGAATTAGAATGGATACATTCGTGCGATCCATTCTAATTCATTCGCACAATCCATTTTATTTCATTCGTACGATCCATTCTTACTCATTGGTACGATCCATTCTAATTCATTCGCACGAATGTATCCATTCTAATTCATTCGTACGAATCCATTCTAATTCATTCATACGATCTATTCTAATTCATTCATACAATCCATTCCAATTCTTTCACACGATCCATTCTAATTCATTCGTACGGTCCTTTCTAATTCATTCGCACGATCCATTCTAATTCATTCGTACGATCCTTTCTAATTCATTCGCACGAATGTATCCATTCTAATTCATTCGTACGAATCCATTCTAATTCATTCGTACAATCTATTCTATTTCATTCGTACGATCCATTCTTACTCATTCGTAAGATCCATTCTAATTCATTCGGACGAATGTATCCATTCTAATTTATTCGTACGATCCATTCTAATTCATTCGCACGATCCATTCTAATTCATTCATACGATCAATTCTAATTCATTCGTACGAATGTATCCATTCTAATTCATTCGTATGATCCATTCTAATTCATTCATAGGATCCATTCTAATTCATTCATACAATCCATTCTAATTCATTCGCACGAATGTATCCATTCTAATTCATTCGTACGATCAGTTCTAATTAATTCACAAAATCTATTCTAATTCATTCATACGATCCATTCTAATTCATTCACACGAATGTATCCATTCTAATTCATTCATACGATCCATTCTAATTCATTCGTACGATCCATTCTAATTCACTCATATGATCCATTCTAATACATTCATACAATTAGAATGGATCGTATGAATGAATTAGAATGGATCGTGCACGAATGTATACATTCTAATTCATTCGTACGATCCATTCTAAATCATTAATATGATCCATTCTAATTCATTCGTACGATCCATTCTAATTCATATGCACAAAGGTATCCATTCTAATCCATTCGTAGGATCCATTCTAATCCATTCGTACGATCCATTCTAATTCATTCGTACGATCCACTCTAATTCATTCGCTCGAATGTATCCATTCTAATCCATTCGTACGATCCATTCTAATCCATTCGTACGATCCATTCTAATTCATTCGCATGAATGTAACCATTCTAATTCATTCATTTGATCCATTCTAATTCATTCGTACGATCCATTCTAATTCATTCGTCCGATCCATTCTAATTCATTCGCACGAATGTATCCATTCTAATTCATTCGTACGATCCATTCTAATTCATTAATATGATCCATTCTAATTCATTCGTACGATCCATTCTAATTCATTCGTACGATCCATTCTAATTCATTCGCACGATCCATTCTAATCCATTCGTACGATCCATTCTAATTCATTAATATGATCCATTCTAATTCATTCGTACAATCCATTGTAATTCATATGCACAAAGGTATCCATTCTAATCCATTCGTAGGATCCATTCTAATCCATTCGTACAATCTATTCTATTTCATTCGTACGATCCATTCTTACTCATTCGTATGATCCATTCTAATTCATTCGGAAGAATGTATCCATTCTAATTTATTCGTACGATCCATTCTAATTAATTCGTACGATCCATTCTAATTCATTCGCTCGAATGTATCCATTCTAATCCATTCGTATGATCCATTCTAATCCATTCGTATGATCCATTCTAATTCATTCGCATGAATGTAACCATTCTAATTCATTCATTTGATCCATTCTAATTCATTCGTACGATCCATTCTAATTCATTAGCACGATCCATGCTAATTCATTCGTTCAATCAATTCTAATTCATTAGCACGATCCATTCTAATTCATTCGTACGATCCATTCTAATTCATTCGCACGATCCATTCTAATTCATTCATAGGATCCATTCTAATTCATTCATACGATCTATTCTAATTCTTTCGCACGAATGTATCCATTCTAATTCATTCGCACGAATGTATCCATTCTAATTCATTCGTACGATCCATTCTAATTCATTCGCACGAATGTATCCATTCTAATTCATTCGTACAATCCATTCTAATTCATTCATAGGATCCATTCTAATTCATTCATATAATCCATTCTAATTCATTCGCACGAATGTATCCATTCTAATTCATTCGTACGATCAGTTCTAATTCATTCACAAAATCTATTCTAATTCATTCATACGATCCATTCTAATTCATTCACACGAATGTATCCATTCTAATTCATTCATACGATCCATTCTAATTCATTCGTATGATCCATTCTAATTCACTCATACGATATATTCTAATACATTCATACAATTAGAATGGATCGTATGAATGAATTAGAATGGATCGTGCACGAATGTATCCATTCTAATTCATTCGTACGATCCATTCTAATTCATTAATATGATCCATTCTAATTCATTCATACGATCCATTCTAATTCATATGCACAAAGGTATCCATTCTAATCCATTCGTAGGATCCATTCTAATCCATTCGTACGATCCATTCTAATTCATTCGTACGATCCATTCTAATTCATTCGCTCGAATGTATCCATTCTAATCCATTCGTACGATCCATTCTAATCCATTCGTACGATCCATTCTAATTCATTCGCATGAATGTAACCATTCTAATTCATTCATTTGATCCATTCTAATTCATTCGTACGATCCATTCTAATTCATTCATCCGATCCATTCTAATTCATTTGCACGAATGTATCCATTCTAATTCATTCGTACGATCCATTCTAATTCATTAATATGATCCATTCTAATTCATTCGTACGATCCATTCTAATTCATTCGTACGATCCATTCTAATTCATTCGCATGATCCATTCTAATCCATTCGTACGATCCATTCTAATTCATTAATATGATCCATTCTAATTCATTCGTACGATCCATTGTAATTCATATGCACAAAGGTATCCATTCTAATCCATTCGTAGGATCCATTCTAATCCATTCGTACAATCTATTCTATTTCATTCATACGATCCATTCTTACTCATTCGTATGATCCATTCTAATTCATTCAGACGAATGTATCCATTCTAATTTATTCGTACGATCCATTCTAATTAATTCGTACGATCCATTCTAATTCATTTGCTCGAATGTATCCATTCTAATACATTCATACGATCCATTCTAATCCATTCGTACGATCCATTCTAATTCATTCGCATGAATTTAACCATTCTAATTCATTCATTTGATCCATTCTAATTCATTCGTACGATCCATTCTAATTCATTAGCACGATCCATGCTAATTCATTCGTTCAATCAATTCTAATTCATTAGCACGATCCATTCTAATTCATTCGTACGATCCATTCTAATTCATTCGCACGATCCATTCTAATTCATTCATAGGATCCATTCTAATTCATTCATACGATCTATTCTAATTCTTTCGCACGAATGTATCCATTCTAATTCATTCGCACGAATGTATCCATTCTAATTCATTCGTACGATCCATTCTAATTCATTCGCACGATCCATTCTAATTCATTCGTATGATCCATTCTAATTCATTCATACAATCCATTCTAATTCATTCGCACGAATGTATCCATTCTAATTCATTCGTACGATCAGTTCTAATTCATTCACAAAATCTATTCTAATTCATTCATACGATCCATTCTAATTCATTCACACGAATGTATCCATTCTAATTCATTCATACGATCCATTCTAATTCATTCATACGATCCATTCTAATTCACTCATACGATCCATTCTAATACATTCATACGATCCATTCTAATTCATTTGCACGAATATATCCATTCTAATTCATTCGTACGATTCATTCTAATTCCTTCGTACGATCCATTCTAATTCATTCGTAAGATCTATTCTAATTCATTCGTACGATCCATTCTAATCCATTCGTACGATCCATTCTAATTCATTCGCATGAATGTAACCATTCTAATTCATTCATTTGATCCATTCTAATTCATTCGTACGATCCATTCTAATTCATTCGTCCGATCCATTCTAATTCATTCCAATGAATGTATCCATTCTAAACCATTCATACGATCCATTCTAATTTATTCGTACGATCCATTCTAATTCATTCGTAAGATCCATTCTAATTCATTCGTACGATCCATTCTAATTCATTCGTACGATCCATTCTAATTCATTCGCACGAATGTATCCATTCTAGTTAATTCGTACGATCCATTCTAATTCATTCGTACGATCCATTCTAATTCATTCGCACGATCCATTCTAATTCATTCGTACGATCTATTCTAATTAATTCGCACGAATGTATCCATTCTAATTCATTCGTACATACGATCCATTCTAATTCATTCGCACGAATGTATCCATTCTAATTCATTTGTATAATCCATTCTATTTCATTTGTATGATCCATTCTTACTCATTCGTATGATCCATTCTAATTCATTCGCACAAATGTATCCATTCTAATTCATTCGTACGATCCATTCTAATTCATTCGCACTATCCATTCTAATTCATTCGTACGATCTATTCTAATTCATTCGTATGATCCATTCTAATTTATTCGTTCAAATATATCCATTCTAATTCATTCGTACGATCCATTCTAATTCATTCGCACGATCCATTTTAATTCATTCACACGAATGTATCCATTCTAATTCATTTGCACGATCCATTCTAATTCATTCCTATGATCTATTCTAATTCATTCGTACGATCTATTCTAATTCATTCGCTCGAATGTATCCATTCTAATTCATTCGTACGATCCATTCTAATTCGTTCATATGATCCATTCTAATTCGTTCGTACGATCCATTCTAATTCGTTCGTACGATCCATTCTAATTCATTCGTATGATCGATTCTAATTCATTCGTATGAATTAGAATGGAACGTACGAATGAATTAGACTGGATCGTACGAATGAATTTGAATGGATACATTTGTGCGAATGAATCTAAATGGATTGTATGAATGAATTACAATGGATCGTACGAATGAATTAGAATGGATCGTACAAATGAATTAAAATAGCTCATACGAATGAATTAGAATGAATCGTATCAATGAATTAGAATGGTTACATTCGTGCGAATGAATTAGAATAGATCGTACGAATGAATTAAAATGGATCGTACGAATAAATTAGAATGGATCGTGGGAATGAATTAGAATGGATCGTACGAATGAATTAGAATGGATCCACCGAATGAGTTAGAATGGATCATACGAATGAATTAGAATGGATTGTACGTATGAATTAGAATGGATTGTGCGAATGAATTAGAATTGATCGTATGAATGAATAAGAATGGATCGTACGAATGAATTAGAATGGATCGTGCGAATGAATTAGCATGAATCGTACGAATATATTAGAATGGATCGTACGAATGAATTAGAATGAATCGTACGATCCATTCTAATTCATTCGTACGATCCATTCTAATTCATTCGCACGAATGTATCCATTCTAGTTCATTCGTACGATCCACTCTAGTTCATTCGTACGATCCATTCTAATTCATTCATATGATCCATTCTAATTCATTCGTATGATCCATTCTAATTAATTCGTATAATCCATTCTAATTCATTCGTACAATCCATTCTAATTCATTCATACAATCCATTCTAATTCATTCGCACGAATGTATCCATTCTAATTAATTCGTACGATCCATTCTAATTCATTCGTATGATCCATTCTTATTCATTCGCACGATCCAGTCTAATGGATTCGCACGATCCATTCTAATTCATTCGCACGAATGTATCCATTCTAATTCATTCGTACGATCCATTCTAATTCATTAATATGATCCATTCTAATCCATTCGTACGATCCATTCTAATTCATTCGTATGATCCATTCTAATTCATTCGCACGATCCATTCTAATTCATTCGTACAATCTATTCTATTTCATTCGTACGATCCATTCTTACTCATTCGTATGATCCATTCTAATTCATTCGGACGAATGTATCCATTCTAATTTATTCGTACGATCCATTCTAATTCATTCGTACGATCCATTCTAATTCATTCGCACGAATGAATCTATTCTAATTCATTCGTACGGTCATTCTAATTCATTCGCACAATCCATTCTATTTCATTCGTACGATCCATTCTTACTCTTTCGTATGATCCATTATGGATACATTTGTGCGAATGAATTAGAATGGATCATACGAATGAGTAAGAATGGATCGTACGAATGAAATAGAATGGATTGTGCGAATGAATTAGAATGGATCGTACGAATGAATTAGAATGGATCGTGTGAAAGAATTAGAATGGATTGTATGAATGAATTAGAATAGATCGTATGAATGAATTAGAATGGATCGTACGAATGAATTAGAATGGATCGTACGAATGAACTAGAATGGATACATTCGTGCGAATGAATTAGAATGGATCGTACGAATGAATTAGAATGGATCGTACGAATGAATTAGAATGGATCTTACGAATAAATTAGAATGGATCATACAAATGCACGATCCATGCTAATTCATTCGTTCGATCAATTCTAATTCATTAGCACGATCCATTCTAATTCATTCGTACGATCCATTCTAATTCATTCGCACGATCCATTCTAATTCATTCGTACGATCCGTTCTAATTCTTTCACACGATCCATTCTAATTCATTCGTACGATCCATTCTAATTCATTCGTATGATCTATTCTAATTCATTCGTACGATCCATTCTAATTTCATTCGTACGATCCATTCTAATTCATTCGCTCAAATGTATCCAATCTAATCCATTCGTACGATCCATTCTAATCCATTCGTACGATCCATTCCAATTCATTCGCATGAATGTAACCATTCTAATTCATTCATTTGATTAATTCTAATTCATTCGTACGATCCATTCAAATTCATTCGTCCGATCCATTCTAATTCATTCGCACGAATGTATTCATTCTAATCCATTCGTAAGATCCATTCTAATTCATTCGTACGATCCATTCTAATTCATTCGTACGATCCATTCTAATTCATTAATATCATCCATTCTAATTCATTCGTACGATCCATTCTAATTCATATGCACAAAGGTATCCATTCTAATTCATTCGTACGATCCATTCTAATTCAGGGTCGTACGAATGAATTAGAATGGATACATTCGTGCGAATGAATTAGAATTGATCGTACGAATGAATTAGAATGGATCGTACGAATGAATTAGAATGGATCGTACGAATGAACTAGAATGGATACATTCATGCGAATGAATTAGAATGGATCGTACGAATGAATTAGAATGGATCTTACGAATGAATTAGAATGGATCGTACGAATGAATTAGAATGGATACATTTGTACGATCCATTCTAATTCATTCGTACGATCCATTCTAATTCCTTCTTACGATCCATTCTAATTCTTTCGTACGATCCATTCTAATTCATTCGTGCAATCTATTCTATTTCATTCGTACGATCCATTCTTGCTCATTCGTACGATCCATTCTAATTCATTCACACGAATGTATCCATTCGTACGGATGAATTAGAATAGATTGTACGAATGAATTAGAATGGATCGTACGAATGAATTAGAATGGATCGTACGAAGGAATTAGAATGGATCGTACGAATGAATTAGAATGGATCGTACGAATGAATTAGAATAGATTATACGAATGAATTAGAATGGATCGTACGAAGGAATTAGAATGGATCGTACGAATGAATTAGAATGGATATATTCGTGCGAATGAATTAGAATGGATCGTATGAATGTATTAGAATGGATCGTATGAGTGAATTAGAATGGATCGTACGAATAAATTAGAATGGATTGTATGAATGAATTAGAATAGATCGTACGAATGAGTTAGAATGGATCATACGAATTAATTAGAATGGATCATACGAATGAATTAGAATGGATCGTACGAATGAATTAGAATGGATCGTACGAATGAATTAGAATGGATACATTCGTGCGATCCATTCTAATTCATTCGCACAATCCATTCTATTTCATTCGTACGATCCATTCTTACTCATTGGTACGATCCATTCTAATTCATTCGCACGAATGTATCCATTCTAATTTATTCGTACGAATCCATTCTAATTCATTCATACGATCTATTCTAATTTATTCATACAATCCATTCCAATTCTCACACGATCCATTCTAATTCATTCGTACGGTCCATTCTAATTCATTCGCACAATCAATTCTATTTCATTTGTACGATCCATTCTTACTCATTGGTACGATCCATTCTAATTTATTCGCACGAATGTATCCATTCTAATTCATTCGTACGAATCCATTCTAATTCATTCGTACAATCTATTCTATTTCATTCGTACGATCCATTCTTACTCATTCGTATGATCCATTCTAATTCATTCGGACGAATGTATCCATTCTAATTTATTCGTACGATCCATTCTAATTCATTCGCACGATCCAATCTAATTCATTCATACGATCAATTCTAATTCATTCGCACGAATGTATCCATTCTAATTCATTCGTACGATCCATTCTAATTCATTCATAGGATCCATTCTAATTCATTCATACAATCCATTCTAATTCATTCGCACGAATGTATCCATTCTAATTCATTCGTACGATCAGTTCTAATTCATTCACAAAATCTATTCTAATTCATTCATACGATCCATTCTAATTCATTCACACGAATGTATCCATTCTAATTCATTCATACGATCCATTCTAATTCATTCGTACGATCCATTCTAATTCACTCATACGATCCATTCTAATACATTCATACAATTAGAATGGATCGTATGAATGAATTAGAATGGATCGTGCACGAATGTATCCATTCTAATTCATTCGTACGATCCATTCTAATTTATTAATATGATCCATTCTAATTCATTCGTACGATCCATTCTAATTTATATGCACAAAGGTATCCATTCTAATCTATTCGTAGGATCCATTCTAATCCATTCGTACGATCCATTCTAATTCATTCGTACGATCCATTCTAATTCATTCGCTCGAATGTATCCATTCTAATCCATTCGTACGATCCATTCTAATCCATTCGTACGATCCATTATAATTCATTCGCATGAATGTAACCATTCTACTTCATTCATTTGATCCATTCTAATTCATTCGTACGATCCATTCTAATTCATTCGTCTGATCCATTCTAATTCATTCGCACGAATGTATCCATTCTAATTCATTCGTACGATCCATTCTAATTCATTAATATGATCCATTCTAATTCATTCGTACGATCCATTCTAATTCATTCGTACGATCCATTCTAATTCATTCGCACGAATGTATCCATTCTAATTCATTTGTATAATCCATTCTATTTCATTTGTATGATCCATTCTTACTCATTCGTATGATCCATTCTAATTCATTCGCACAAATGTATCCATTCTAATTCATTCGTACGATCCATTCTAATTCATTCGCACTATCCATTCTAATTCATTCGTACGATCTATTCTAATTCATTCGTATGATCCATTCTAATTTATTCGTTCAAATATATCCATTCTAATTCATTCGTACGATCCATTCTAATTCATTCGCACGATCCATTTTAATTCATTCACACGAATGTATCCATTCTAATTCATTTGCACGATCCATTCTAATTCATTCCTATGATCTATTCTAATTCATTCGTATGATCCATTCTAATTCATTCGCTCGAATGTATCCATTCTAATTCATTCGTACGATCCATTCTAATTCGTTCATATGATCCATTCTAATTCGTTCGTACGATCCATTCTAATTCGTTCGTACGATCCATTCTAATTCATTCGTATGATCCATTCTAATTCATTCGTATGAATTAGAATGGATCGTACGAATGAATTAGACTGGATCGTACGAATGAATTTGAATGGATACATTTGTGCGAATGAATCTAAATGGATTGTATGAATGAATTACAATGGATCGTACGAATGAATTAGAATGGATCGTACGAATGAATTAGAATAGCTCATACGAATGAATTAGAATGAATCGTATCAATGAATTAGAATGGTTACATTCGTGCGAATGAATTAGAATAGATCGTACGAATGAATTAAAATGGATCGTACGAATAAATTAGAATGGATCGTGGGAATGAATTAGAATGGATCGTACGAATGAATTAGAATGGATCCACCGAATGAGTTAGAATGGATCATACGAATGAATTAGAATGGATTGTACGAATGAATTAGAATGGATTGTGCGAATGAATTAGAATTGATCGTATAAATGAATAAGAATGGATCGTACGAATGAATTAGAATGGATCATGCGAATGAATTAGCATGAATCGTACGAATGTATTAGAATGGATCGTACGAATGAATTAGAATGAATCGTACGATCCATTCTAATTCATTCGTACGATCCATTCTAATTCATTCGCACGAATGTATCCATTCTAGTTCATTCGTACGATCCATTCTAGTTCATTCGTACGATCCATTCTAATTCATTCGTACGATCCATTCTAATTCATTCATATGATCCATTCTAATTAATTCGTATTATCCATTCTAATTCATTCGTACGATCCATTCTAATTAATTCATACAATCCATTCTAATTCATTCGCACGAATGTATCCATTCTAATTAATTCGTACGATCCATTCTAATTCATTCGTATGATCCATTCTTATTCATTCGCACGATCCAGTCTAATGGATTCGCACGATCCTTCTAATTCATTCGCACGAATGTTTCCATTCTAATTCATTCGTACGATCCATTCTAATTCATTAATACGATCCATTCTAATTCATTCGTACGATCCATTCTAATTCATTCGTACGATCCATTCTAATTCATTCGCACGATCCATTCTAATTCATTCGTACAATCTATTCTATTTCATTCGTACGATCCATTCTTACTCATTCGTATGATCCATTCTAATTCATTCGGACGAATGTATCCATTCTAATTTATTCGTACGATCCATTCTAATTTATTCGCACAAATGTATCCATTCTAATTCATTCGTACGGTCCATTCTAATTCATTCGCACAATCCATTCTATTTCATTCGTACGATCCATTCTTACTCTTTCGTATGATCCATTATGGATACATTTGTGCGAATGAATTAGAATGGATCATACGAATGAGTAAGAATGGATCGTACGAATGAAATAGAATGGATTGTGCGAATGAATTAGAATGGATCGTACGAATGAATTAGAATGGATCATGTGAAAGAATTAGAATGGATTGTATGAATGAATTAGAATGGATCGTACGAATGAATTAGAATGGATCGTACGAATGAACTAGAATGGATACATTCGTGCGAATGAATTAGAATGGATCGTACGAATGAATTAGAATGGATCGTACGAATGAATTAGAATGGATCTTACGAATAAATTAGAATGGATCGTACAAATGCACGATCCATGCTAATTCATTCGTTCGATCAATTCTAATTCATTAGCACGATCCATTCTAATTTATTCGTACGATCCATTCTAATTCATTCGCACGATCCATTCTAATTCATTCGTACGATCCGTTCTAATTCTTTCACACGATCCATTCTAATTCATTCGTACGATCCATTCTAATTCATTCGTACGATCTATTCTAATTCATTCGTACGATCCATTCTAATCTCATTCGTACGATCCATTCTAATTCATTCGCTCGAATGTATCCATTCTAATCCATTCGTACGATCCATTCTAATCCATTCGTACGATCCATTCCAATTCATTCGCATGAATGTAACCATTCTAATTCATTCATTTGATTAATTCTAATTCATTCGTACGATCCATTCTAATTTATTCGTCCGATCCATTCTAATTCGTTCGCACGAATGTATCCATTCTAATCCATTCGTAAGATCCATTCTAATTCATTCGTACGATCCATTCTAATTCATTCGTACGATCCATTCTAATTCATTAATATGATCCATTCTAATTCATTCGTACGATCCATTCTAATTCATATGCACAAAGGTATCCATTCTAATTCATTCGTACGATCCATTCTAATTCAGGATCGTACGAATGAATTAGAATGGATACATTCGTGCGAATGAATTAAAATTGATCGTACGAATGAATTAGAATGGATCGTACGAATGAATTAGAATGGATCGTACGAATGAACTAGAATGGATACATTCGTGCGAATGAATTAGAATGGATCGTACGAATGAATTAGAATGGATCGTACGAATGAATTAGAATGGATCTTACGAATGAATTAGAATGGATCGTACGAATGAATTAGAATGGATACATTTGTACGATCCATTCTAATTCATTCGTGCGATCCATTCTAATTCCTTCTTACGATCCATTCTAATTCTTTCATACGATCCATTCTAATTCATTCGTGCAATCTATTCTATTTCATTCGTACGATCCATTCTTGCTCATTCGTACGATCCATTCTAATTCATTCACACGAATGTATCCATTCGTACGGATGAATTAGAATAGATTGTACGAATGAATTAGAATGGATCGTACGAATGAATTAGAATGGATCGTACGAAGGAATTAGAATGGATCGTACGAATGAATTAGAATGGATTGTACGAATGAATTAGAATAGATTATACGAATGAATTAGAATGGATCGTACGAAGGAATTAGAATGGATCGTACGTATGAATTAGAATGGATATATTCGTGCAAATGAATTAGAATGGATCGTATGAATGTATTAGAATTGATCGTATGAGTGAATTAGAATGGATCGTACGAATGAATTAGAATGGATTGTATGAATGAATTAGAATGGATCGTACGAATGAATTAGAATGGATCATACGAATTAATTAGAATGGATCATACGAATGAATTAGAATGGATCGTACGAATGAATTAGAATGGATCGTACGAATGAATTAGAATGGATACATTCGTGCGATCCATTCTAATTCATTCGCACAATCCATTCTATTTCATTCGTACGATCCATTCTTACTCATTGGTACGATCCATTCTAATTCATTCGCACGAATGTATCCATTCTAATTCAGTCGTACGAATCCATTCTAATTCATTCATACGATCTATTCTAATTCATTCATACAATCCATTCCAATTCTTTCACACGATCCATTCTAATTCATTCGTACGGTCCATTCTAATTCATTCGCACAATCAATTCTATTTCATTCGTACGATCCATTCTTACTCATTGGTACGATCCATTCTAATTCATTCGCACGAATGTATCCATTCTAATTCATTCGTACGAATCCATTCTAATTAATTCGTACAATCTATTCTATTTCATTCGTACGATCCATTCTTACTCATTCGTAAGATCCATTCTAATTCATTCGGATGAATGTATCCATTCTAATTTATTCGTACGATCCATTCTAATTCATTCGCACGATCCATTCTAATTCATTCATACGATCAATTCTAATTCATTCACACGAATGTATCCATTCTAATTCATTCGTATGATCCATTCTAATTCATTCATAGGATCCATTCTAATTCATTCATACAATCCATTCTAATTCATTCGCACGAATGTATCCATTCTAATTCATTCGTACGATCAGTTCTAATTCATTCACAAAATCTATTCTAATTCATTCATACGATCCATTCTAATTCATTCACACGAATGTATCCATTCTAATTCATTCATACGATCCATTCTAATTCATTCGTACGATCCATTCTAATTCACTCATACGATCCATTCTAATACATTCATACAATTAGAATGGATCGTATGAATGAATTAGAATGGATCGTGCACGAATGTATCCATTCTAATTCATTCGTACGATCCATTCTAATTCATTCGCTCGAATGTATCCATTCTAATCCATTCGTACGATCCATTCTAATCCATTCGTACGATCCATTCTAATTCATTCGCATGAATGTAACCATTCTAATTCATTCATTTGATCCATTCTAATTCATTTGTACGATCCATTCTAATTCATTTGTCCGATCCATTCTAATTCATTCGCACGAATGTATCCATTCTAATTCATTCGTACGATCCATTCTAATTCATTAATATGATCCATTCTAATTCATTCGTACGATCCATTCTAATTCATTCGTACGATCCATTCTAATTCATTCGCAGGATCCATTCTAATCCATTCGTACGATCCATTCTAATTCATTAATATGATCCATTCTAATTCATTCGTACGATCCATTATAATTCATATGCACAAAGGTATCCATTCTAATCCATTCGTAGGATCCATTCTAATCCATTCGTACAATCTATTCTATTTCATTCGTACGATCCATTCTTACTCATTCGTATGATCCATTCTAATTCATTCGGACGAATGTATCCATTCTAATTTATTCGTACGATCCATTCTAATTAATTCGTACGATCCATTCTAATTCATTCGCTCGAATGTAACCATTCTAATCCATTCGTACGATCCATTCTAATCCATTCGTATGATCCATTCTAATTCATTCGCATGAATGTAACCATTCTAATTCATTCATTTGATCCATTCTAATTCATTCGTACGATCCATTCTAATTCATTAGCACGATCCATGCTAATTCATTCGTTCAATCAATTCTAATTCATTAGCACGATCCATTCTAATTCATTCGTACGATCCATTCTAATTCATTCGCACGATCCATTCTAATTCATTCATAGGATCCATTCTAATTCATTCATACGATCTATTCTAATTCTTTAGCACGAATGTATCCATTCTAATTCATTCGCACGAATGTATCTATTCTAATTCATTCGTACGATCCATTCTAATTCATTCGCACGAATGTATCCATTCTAATTCATTCGTACGATCCATTCTAATTCATTCATAGGATCCATTCTAATTCATTCATATAATCCATTCTAATTCATTCGCACGAATGTATCCATTCTAATTCATTCGTACGATCAGTTCTAATTCATTCACAAAATCTATTCTAATTCATTCATACGATCCATTCTAATTCATTCACACGAATGTATCCATTCTAATTCATTCATACGATCCATTCTAATTCATTCGTACGATCCATTCTAATTCACTCATACGATCCATTCTAATACATTCATACAATTAGAATGGATCGTATGAATGAATTAGAGTGGATCGTGCACGAATATATCCATTCTAATTCATTCGTACGATCCATTCTAATTCATTAATATGATCCGTTCTAATTCATTCGTACGATCCATTCTAATTCATATGCACAAAGGTATCCATTCTAATCCATTCGTAGGATCCATTCTAATCCATTCGTACGATCAATTCTAATTCATTCGTACGATCCATTCTAATTCATTCGCACGAATGTATCCATTCTAATTAATTCGTACGATCCATTCTAATTCATTCGTATGATCTATTCTTATTCATTCGCATGATCCAGTCTAATTGATTCGCACGATCCATTCTAATTCATTCGCACGAATGTATCCATTCTAATTCATTCGTACGATCCATTCTAATTCATTAATATGATCCATTCTAATTCATTCGTACGATCTATTCTAATTCATATGCACAAAGGTATCCATTCTAATCCATTCGTAGGATCCATTATAATCCATTCGTACGATCCATTCTAATTCATTCGTACGATCCATTCTAATTCTTTCGCTCGAATGTATCCATTCTAATCCATTCGTACGATCCATTCTAATTCATTCGCATGAATGTAACCATTCTAATTCATTCATTTGATCCATTCTAATTCATTCGTACGATCCATTTTAATTCATTCATCCGATCCATTCTAATTCATTCGCACGAATGTATCCATTCTAATTCATTCGTACGATCCATTCTAATTCATTAATATGATCCATTCTAATTCATTCGTACGATCCATTCTAATTCATTCGTACGATCCATTCTAATTCATTCGCACGATCCATTCTAATCCATTCGTACGATCCATTCTAATTCATTAATATGATCCATTCTAATTCATTCGTATGATCCATTGTATTTCATATGCACAAAGGTATCCATTCTAATCCATTCGTAGGATCCATTCTAATCCATTCGTACAATCTATTCTATTTCATTCATACGATCCATTCTTACTCATTCGCATGATCCATTCTAATTCATTCGAACGAATGTATCCATTCTAATTTATTCGTACGATCCATTCTAATTAATTCGTACGATCCATTCTAATTCATTTGCTCGAATGTATCCATTCTAATACATTCGTACGATCTATTCTAATCCATTCGTACGATCCATTCTAATTCATTCGTATGAATGTAACCATTATAATTCATTCATTTGATCCATTCTAATTCATTCGTACGATCCATTCTAATTCATTAGCACGATCCATGCTAATTCATTCGTTCAATCAATTCTAATTCATTAGCACGATCCATTCTAATTCATTCGTACGATCCATTCTAATTCATTCGCATGATCCATTCTAATTCATTCATAGGATCCATTCTAATTCATTCATACGATCTATTCTAATTCTTTCGCACGAATGTATCCATTCTAATTCATTCGCACGAATGTATCCATTCTAATTCATTCGTACGATCCATTCTTATTCATTCGCACGATCCATTCTAATTCATTCGTATGATCCATTCTAATTCATTCATAGGATCCATTCTAATTCATTCATACAATCCATTCTAATTCACTCGCACGAATGTATCCATTCTAATTCATTCGTACGATCAGTTCTAATTCATTCACAAAATCTATTCTAATTCATTCATACGATCCATTCTAATTCATTCACACGAATGTATCCATTCTAATTCATTCATACGATCCATTCTAATTCATTTGTACGATCCATTCTAATTCACACATACGATCCATTCTAATACATTCATACGATCCATTCTAATTCATTTGCACGAATATATCCATTCTAATTCATTCGTACGATCCATTCTAATTCCTTCATACGATCCATTCTAATTCATTCGTACGATCTATTCTAATTCATTCGTACGATCCATTCTAATCCATTCGTACGATCCATTCTAATTCATTCGCATGAATGTAACCATTCTAATTCATTCATTTGATCCATTCTAATTCATTCGTACGATCCATTCTAATTCATTCGTCTGATCCATTCTAATTCATTCCAACGAATGTATCCATTCTAAACCATTCATACGATCCATTCTAATTTATTCGTACGATCCATTCTAATTCATTCGTAAGATCCATTCTAATTCATTCGTACGATCCATTCTAATTCATTCGTACGATCCATTCTAATTCATTCGCACGAATGTATCCATTCTAGTTAATTCGTACGATCCATTCTAATTCATTCGTACGATCCATTCTAATTCATTCGCACAATCCATTCTAATTCATTCGTACGATCTATTCTAATTCATTCGCACGAATGTATCCATTCTAATTCATTCGTACATACGATCCATTCTAATTCATTCGCACAAATGTATCCATTCTAATTCATTTGTATAATCCATTCTATTTCATTTGTACGATCCATTCTTACTCATTCGTATGATCCATTCTAATTCATTCGCACGAATGTATCCATTCTAATTCATTCGTACGATCCATTCTAATTCATTCGCACTATCCATTCTAATTCATTCGTACGATCCATTCTAATTCATTCGTATGATCCATTCTAATTTATTCGTTCAAATATATCCATTCTAATTCATTCGTACGATCCATTCTAATTCATTCGCACGATCCATTTTATTTCATTCGCACGAATGTATCCATTCTAATTCATTTGCACGATCCATTCTAATTCATTCCTATGATCTATTCTAATTCATTCGTACGATCCATTCTAATTCATTCGCTCGAATGTATCCATTCTAATTCATTCGTACGATCCATTCTAATTCGTTCATATGATCCATTCTAATTCGTTCGTACGATCCATTCTAATTCGTTCGTACGATACATTCTAATTCATTCGTATGATCCATTCTAATTCATTCGTATGAATTAGAATGGATCGTACGAATGAATTAGACTGGATCGTACGAATGAATTTGAATGGATACATTTGTGCGAATGAATCTAAATGGATTGTATGAATGAATTTCAATGGATCGTACGAATGAATTAGAATGGATCGTACGAATGAATTAGAATAGCTCATATGAATGAATTAGAATGAATCGTATCAATGAATTAGAATGGTTACATTCGTGCGAATGAATTAGAATAGATCGTACGATTGAATTAAAATGGATCGTACAAATAAATTAGAATGGATCGTGGGAATGAATTAGAATGGATCGTACGAATGAATTAGAATGGATCCACCGAATGAGTTAGAATGGATCATACGAATGAATTAGAATGGATTGTACGAATGAATTAGAATGGATTGTGCGAATGAATTAGAATTGATCGTATGAATGAATAAGAATGGATCGTACGAATGAATTAGAATGGATCGGGCGAATGAATTAGCATGAATCGTACGAATGTATTAGAATGGATCGTACGAATGAATTAGAATGAATCGTACGATCAATTCTAATTCATTCATATGATCCATTCTAATTCATTCGCACGAATGTATCCATTCTAGTTCATTCGTACGATCCATTCTAGTTCATTCGTACGATCCATTCTAATTCATTCGTACGATCCATTCTAATTCATTCGTATGATCCATTCTAATTAGTTCGTATGATCCATTCTAATTCATTCGTACGATCCATTCTAATTCATTCATACAATCCATTCTAATTCATTTGCACGAATGTATCCATTCTAATTAATTCGTACGATCCATTCTAATTCATTCGTATGATCCATTCTTATTTATTCGCACAATCCAGTCTAATGGATTCGCACGATCCATTCTAATTCATTCGCACGAATGTATCCATTCTAATTCATTCGTACGATCCATTCTAATTCATTAATACGATCCATTCTAATTTATTTGTACGATCCATTCTAATTCATTCGTACGATCCATTCTAATTCATTCGCACGATCCATTCTAATTCATTCGTACAATCTATTCTATTTCATTCGTACGATCCATTCTTACTCATTCGTATGATCCATTCTAATTCATTCGGACGAATGTATCCATTCTAATTTATTCGTACGATCCATTCTAATTCATTCGTACGATCCATTCTAATTCATTCGTACGATCCATTCTAATTCATTCGCACGAATGTATCCATTCTAATTCATTCGTACGGTCCATTCTAATTCATTCGCACAATCCATTCTATTTCATTCGTACGATCCATTCTTACTCTTTCGTATGATCCATTATGGATACATTTGTGCGAATGAATTAGAATGGATCATACGAATGAGTAAGAATGGATCGTACGAATGAAATAGAATGGATTGTGCGAATGAATTAGAATGGATCGTACGAATGAATTAGAATGGATCGTGTGAAAGAATTAGAATGGATTGTATGAATGAATTAGAATAGATCGTATGAATGAATTAGAATGGATCGTACGAATGAATTAGAATGGATCGTACGAATGAACTAGAATGGATACATTCGTGCGAATGAATTAGAATGGATCGTACGAATGAATTAGAATGGATCGTACGAATGAATTAGAATGGATCTTACGAATAAATTAGAATGGATCGTACAAATGCACGATCCATGCTAATTCATTCGTTCGATCAATTCTAATTCATTAGCACGATCCATTCTAATTCATTCGTACGATCCATTCTAATTCATTCGCACGATCCATTCTAATTCATTCGTACGATCCGTTCTAATTCTTTCACACGATCGATTCTAATTCATTCGTACGATCCATTCTAATTCATTCGTATGATCTATTCTAATTCATTCGTACGATCCATTCTAATTTCATTCGTACGATCCATTCTAATTCATTCGCTCGAATGTATCCATTCTAATCCATTCGTACGATCCATTCTAATCCATTCGTACGATCCATTCCAATTCATTCGCATGAATGTAACCATTCTAATTCATTCATTTGATTAATTCTAATTCATTCGTACGATCCATTCTAATTCATTCGTCCGATCCATTCTAATTCGTTCGCACGAATGTATCCATTCTAATCCATTCGTAAGATCCATTCTAATTCATTCGTACGATCCATTCAAATTCATTCGTACGATCCATTCTAATTCATTAATATGATCCATTCTAATTCATTCGTACGATCCATTCTAATTCATATGCACAAAGGTATCCATTCTAATTCATTCGTACGATCCATTCTAATTCAGGATCGTATGAATGAATTAGAATGGATACATTCGTGCGAATGAATTAGAATTGATCGTACGAATGAATTAGAATGGATCGTACGAATGAATTAGAATGGATCGTACGAATGAACTAGAATGGATACATTCGTGCGAATGAATTAGAATGGATCGTACGAATGAATTAGAATGGATCATACGAATGAATTAGAATGGATCTTACGAATGAATTAGAATGGATCGTACGAATGAATTAGAATGGATCGCACGAATATATCTATTCTAATTCATTCGTACGATCCATTCTAATTCCTTCGTACGATCCATTCCAATTCATTCGTACGATCTATTCTAATTCATTCGTACGATCCATCCTAATCCATTCGTACGATCCATTCTAATTCATTCGCATGAATGTAACCATTCTAATTCATTCATTTGATCCATTCTAATTCATTCGTACGATCCATTCTAATTCATTCGTCCGATCCATTCTAATTCATTCGTCCGATCCATTCTAATTCATTCCAACGAATGTATCCATTCTAAACCATTCATACGATCCATTCTAATTTATTCGTACGATCCATTCTAATTCATTCGTAAGATCCATTCTAATTCATTCGTACGATCCATTCTAATTCATTCGTACGATCCATTCTAATTCATTCGCACGAATGTATCCATTCTAGTTCATTCGTACGATCCATTCTAATTCATTCGTACGATCCATTCTAATTCATTCGCACGATCCATTCTAATTCATTCGTACGATCCGTTCTAATTCTTTCACACGATCCATTCTAATTCATTCGTACGATCTATTCTACTTCATTCGTACGATCTATTCTAATTCATTCGTACGATCCATTCTAATTTCATTCGTACGATCCATTCTAATTCATTCGCTCAAATGTATCCATTCTAATCCATTCGTACGATCCATTCTAATCCATTCGTACGATCCATTCCAATTCATTCGCATGAATGTAACCATTCTAATTCATTCATTTGATTAATTCTAATTCATTCGTACGATCCATTCTAATTCATTCGTCCGATCCATTCTAATTCATTCGCACGAATGTATCCATTCTAATCCATTCGTAAGATCCATTCTAATTCATTCGTACGATCCATTCTAATTCATTCGTACGATCCATTCTAATTCATTAATATGATCCATTCTAATTCATTCGTACGATCCATTCTAATTCATATGCACAAAGGTATCCATTCTAATTCATTCGTACGATCCATTCTAATTCAGGATCGTACGAATGAATTAGAATGGATACATTCGTGCGAATAAATTAGAATTGATCGTACGAATGAATTAGAATGGATCGTACGAATGAATTAGAATGGATCGTACGAATGAACTAGAATGGATACATTCGTGCGAATGAATTAGAATGGATTGTACGAATGAATTAGAATGGATCTTACGAATGAATTAGAATGGATCGTACGAATGAATTAGAATGGATACATTTGTACGATCCATTCTAATTCATTCGTACGATCCATTCTAATTCCTTCTTACGATCCATTCTAATTCTTTCGTACGATCCATTCTAATTCATTCGTGCAATCTATTCTATTTCATTCGTACGATCCATTCTTGCTCATTCGTACGATCCATTCTAATTCATTCACACGAATGTATCCATTCGTACGGATGAATTAGAATAGATTGTACGAATGAATTAGAATGGATCGTACGAATGAATTAGAATGGATCGTACGAAGGAATTAGAATGGATCGTACGAATGAATTAGAATGGATCGTACGAATGAATTAGAATAGATTATACGAATGAATTAGAATGGATCGTACGAAGGAATTAGAATGGATCGTACGAATGAATTAGAATGGATATATTCGTGCTAATGAATTAGACTGGATCGTATGAATGTATTAGAATGGATCGTATGAGTGAATTAGAATGGATCGTACGAATAAATTAGAATGGATTGTATGAATGAATTAGAATCGATCGTACGAATGAGTTAGAATGGATCATACGAATTAATTAGAATGGATCATACGAATGAATTAGAATGGATCGTACGAATGAATTAGAATGGATCGTACGAATGAATTAGAATGGATACATTCGTGCGATCCATTCTAATTCATTCGCACAATCCAATCTATTTCATTCGTACGATCCATTCTTACTCATTGGTACGATCCATTCTAATTCATTCGCACGAATGTATCCATTCTAATTTATTCGTACGAATCCATTCTAATTCATTCATACGATCTATTCTAATTCATTCATACAATCCATTCCAATTCTCACACGATCCATTCTAATTCATTCGTACGGTCCATTCTAATTCATTCGCACAATCAATTCTATTTCATTCGTACGATCCATTCTTACTCATTGGTAAGATCCATTCTAATTTATTCGCACGAATGTATCCATTCTAATTCATTCGTACGAATCCATTCTAATTCATTCGTACAATCTATTCTATTTCATTGGTACGATCCATTCTTACTCATTCGTATGATCCATTCTAATTCATTCGGACGAATGTATCCATTCTAATTTATTCGTACGATCCATTCTAATTCATTCGCACGATCCATTCTAATTCATTCATACGATCAATTCTAATTCATTCGCACGAATGTATCCATTCTAATTCATTCGTACGATCCATTCTAATTAATTCATAGGATCCATTCTAATTCATTCATACAATCCATTCTAATTCATTCGCACGAATGTATCCATTCTAATTCATTCGTACGATCAGTTCTAATTCATTCACAAAATCTATTCTAATTCATTCATACGATCCATTCTAATTCATTCACACGAATGTATCCATTCTAATTCATTCATACGATCCATTCTAATTCATTCGTACGATCCATTCTAATTCACTCATACGATCCATTCTAATACATTCATACAATTAGAATGGATCGTATGAATGAATTAGAATGGATCGTGCACGAATGTATCCATTCTAATTCATTCGTACGATCCATTCTAATTTATTAATATGATCCATTCTAATTCATTCGTACGATCCATTCTAATTCATATGCACAAAGGTATCCATTCTAATCTATTCGTAGGATCCATTCTAATCCATTCGTACGATCCATTCTAATTCATTCATACGATCCATTCTAATTCATTCGCTCGAATGTATCCATTCTAATCCATTCGTACGATCCATTCTAATCCATTCGTACGATCCATTATAATTCATTCGCATGAATGTAACCATTCTACTTCATTCATTTGATCCATTCTAATTCATTCGTACGATCCATTCTAATTCATTCGTCCGATCCATTCTAATTCATTCGCACGAATGTATCCATTCTAATTCATTCGTACGATCCATTCTAATTCATTAATATGATCCATTCTAATTCATTCGTACGATCCATTCTAATTCATTCGTACGATCCATTCTAATTCATTCGCACGAATGTATCCATTCTAGTTAATTCGTACGATCCATTCTAATTCATTCGTACGATCCATTCTAATTCATTCGCACGATCCATTCTAATTCATTCGTACGATCTATTCTAATTCATTCGCACGAATGTATCCATTCTAATTCATTCGTACATACGATCCATTCTAATTCATTCGCACGAATGTATCCATTCTAATTCATTTGTATAATCCATTCTATTTCATTTGTACGATCCATTCTTACTCATTCGTATGATCCATTCTAATTCATTCGCACAAATGTATCCATTCTAATTCATTCGTACGATCCATTCTAATTTATTCGCACTATCCATTCTAATTCATTCGTACGATCCATTCTAATTCATTCGTATGATCCATTCTAATTTATTCGTTCAAATATATCCATTCTAATTCATTCGTACGATCCATTCTAATTCATTCGCACGATCCATTTTAATTCATTCGCACGAATGTATCCATTCTAATTCATTTGCACGATCCATTCTAATTCATTCCTATGATCTATTCTAATTCATTCGTACGATCCATTCTAATTCATTCGCTCGAATGTATCCATTCTAATTCATTCGTACGATCCATTCTAATTCGTTCATATGATCTATTCTAATTCGTTCGTACGATCCATTCTAATTCGTTCGTACGATCCATTCTAATTCATTCGTATGATCCATTCTAATTCATTCGTATGAATTAGAATGGATCGTACGAATGAATTAGACTGGATCGTAAGAATGAATTTGAATGGATACATTTGTGCGAATGAATCTAAATGGATTGTATGAATGAATTACAATGGATCGTACGAATGAATTAGAATGGATCGTACGAATGAATTAGAATAGCTCATACGAATGAATTAGAATGAATCGTATCAATGAATTAGAATGGTTACATTCGTGCGAATGAATTAGAATAGATCGTACGAATGAATTAAAATGGATCGTACGAATAAATTAGAATGGATCGTGGGAATGAATTAGAATGGATCGTACGAATGAATTAGAATGGATCCACCGAATGAGTTAGAATGGATCATACGAATGAATTAGAATGGATTGTACGAATGAATTAGAATGGATTGTGCGAATGAATTAGAATTGATCGTATGAATGAATAAGAATGGATCGTACGAATGAATTAGAATGGATCGTGCGAATGAATTAGCATGAATCGTACGAATGTATTAGAATGGATCGTACGAATGAATTAGAATGAATCGTACGATCCATTCTAATTCATTAGTACGATCCATTCTAATTCATTCGCACGAATGTATCCATTCTAGTTCATTCGTACGATCCATTCTAGTTCATTCGTACGATCCATTCTAATTCATTCGTACGATCCATTCTAATTCATTCATATGATCCATTCTAATTAATTCGTATGATCCATTCTAATTCATTCGTACGATCCATTCTAATTCATTCATACAATCCATTCTAATTCATTCGCACGAATGTATCCATTCTAATTAATTCGTACGATCCATTCTAATTCATTCGTATGATCCATTCTTATTCATTCGCACTATCCAGTCTAATGGATTCGCACGATCCATTCTAATTCATTCGCACGAATGTATCCATTCTAATTCATTCGTACGATCCATTCTAATTCATTAATACGATCCATTCTAATTTATTTGTACGATCCATTCTAATTCATTCGTACGATCCATTCTAATTCATTCGCACGATCCATTCTAATTCATTCGTACAATCTATTCTATTTCATTCGTACGATCCATTCTTACTCATTCGTATGATCCATTCTAATTCATTCGGACGAATGTATCCATTCTAATTTATTCGTACGATCCATTCTAATTCATTCGTACGATCCATTCTAATTCATTCGTACGATCCATTCTAATTCATTCGCACGAATGTATCCATTCTAATTCATTCGTACGGTCCATTCTAATTCATTCGCACAATCCATTCTATTTCATTCGTACGATCCATTCTTACTCTTTCGTATGATCCATTATGGATACATTTGTGCGAATGAATTAGAATGGATCATACGAATGAGTAAGAATGGATCGTACGAATGAAATAGAATGGATTGTGCGAATGAATTAGAATGGATCGTACGAATGAATTAGAATGGATCATGTGAAAGAATTAGAATGGATTGTATGAATGAATTAGAATAGATCGTATGAATGAATTAGAATGGATCGTACGAATGAATTAGAATGGATCGTACGAATGAACTAGAATGGATACATTCGAGCGAATGAATTAGAATGGATCGTACGAATGAATTAGAATGGATCGTACGAATGAATTAGAATGGATCTTACGAATAAATTAGAATGGATCGTACAAATGCACGATCCATGCTAATTCATTCGTTCGATCAATTCTAATTCATTAGCACGATCCATTCTAATTTATTCGTACGATCCATTCTAATTCATTCGCACGATCCATTCTAATTCATTCGTACGATCCGTTCTAATTCTTTCACACGATCCATTCTAATTCATTCGTACGATCCATTCTAATTCATTCGTACGATCTATTCTAATTCATTCGTACGATCCATTCCTATGTATCCATTCTAATCCATTCGTACGATCCATTCTAATCCATTCGTACGATCCATTCCAATTCATTCGCATGATTGTAACCATTCTAATTCGTTCATTTGATTAATTCTAATTCATTCGTACGATCCATTCTAATTCATTCGTCCGATCCATTCTAATTCGTTCGCACGAATGTATCCATTCTAATCCATTCGTAAGATCCATTCTAATTCATTCGTACGATCCATTCTAATTCATTCGTACGATCCATTCTAATTCATTAATATGATCCATCCTAATTCATTCATACGATCCATTCTAATTCATATGCACAAAGGTATCCATTCTAATTCATTCGTACGATCCATTCTAATTCAGGATCGTACGAATGAATTAGAATGGATATATTCGTGCGAATGAATTAAAATTGATCGTACGAATGAATTAGAATGGATCGTACGAATGAATTAGAATGGATCGTACGAATGAACTAGAATGGATACATTCGTGCGAATGAATTAGAATGGATCGTACGAATGAATTAGAATGGATCGTACGAATGAATTAGAATGGATCTTACGAATGAATTAGAATGGATCGTACGAATGAATTAGAATGGATACATTTGTACGATCCATTCTAATTCATTCGTGCGATCCATTCTAATTCCTTCTTACGATCCATTCTAATTCTTTCATACGATCCATTCTAATTCATTCGTGCAATCTATTCTATTTCATTCGTACGATCCATTCTTGCTCATTCGTACGATCCATTCTAATTCATTCACACGAATGTATCCATTCGTACGGATGAATTAGAATAGATTGTACGAATGAATTAGAATGGATCGTACGAATGAATTAGAATGGATCGTACGAAGGAATTAGAATGGATCGTATGAATGAATTAGAATGGATCGTACGAATGAATTAGAATAGATTATACGAATGAATTAGAATGGATCGTACGAAGGAATTAGAATGGATCGTACGAATGAATTAGAATGGATATATTCGTGCAAATGAATTAGAATGGATCGTATGAATGTATTAGAATGGATCGTATGAGTGAATTAGAATGGATCGTACGAATGAATTAGAATGGATTGTATGAATGAATTAGAATGGATCGTACGAATGAATTAGAATGGATCATACGAATTAATTAGAATGGATCATACGAATGAATTAGAATGGATCGTACGAATGAATTAGAATGGATCGTACGAATGAATTAGAATGGATACATTCGTGCGATCCATTCTAATTCATTCGCACAATCCATTCTATTTAATTCGTACGATCCATTCTTACTCATTGGTATGATCCATTCTAATCCATTCTAATTCATTCATACGATCTATTCTAATTCATTCATACAATCCATTCCAATTCTTTCACACGATCCATTCTAATTCATTCGTACGGTCCATTCTAATTCATTCGCACAATCAATTCTATTTCATTCGTACGATCCATTCTTACTCATTGGTACGATCCATTCTAATTCATTCACACGAATATATCCATTCTAATTCATTCGTACGAATCCATTCTAATTAATTCGTACAATCTATTCTATTTCATTCGTACGATCCATTCTTACTCATTCGTAAGATCCATTCTAATTCATTCGGACGAATGTATCCATTCTAATTTATTCGTACGATCCATTCTAATTCATTCGCACGATCCATTCTAATTCATTCATACGATCAATTCTAATTCATTCGCACGAATGTATCCATTCTAATTCATTCGTATGATCCATTCTAATTCATTCATAGGATCCATTCTAATTCATTCATACAATCCATTCTAATTCATTCGCACGAATGTATCCATTCTAATTCATTCGTACGATCAGTTCTAATTCATTCACAAAATCTATTCTAATTCATTCATACGATCCATTCTAATTCATTCACACGAATGTATCCATTCTAATTCATTCATACGATCCATTCTAATTCATTCGTACGATCCATTCTAATTCACTCATACGATCCATTCTAATACATTCATACAATTAGAATGGATCGTATGAATGAATTAGAATGGATCGTGCACGAATGTATCCATTCTAATTCATTCGTACGATCCATTCTAATTCATTCGCTCGAATGTATCCATTCTAATCCATTCGTACGATCCATTCTAATCCATTCGTACGATCCATTCTAATTCATTCGCATGAATGTAACCATTCTAATTCATTCATTTGATCCATTCAAATTCATTCGTACGATCCATTCTAATTCATTTGTCCGATCCATTCTAATTCATTCGCACGAATGTATCCATTCTAATTCATTCGTACGATCCATTCTAATTCATTAATATGATCCATTCTAATTCATTCGTATGATCCATTCTAATTCATTCGTACGATCCATTCTAATTCATTCGCACGATCCATTCTAATCCATTCGTACGATCCATTCTAATTCATTAATATAATCCATTCTAATTCATTCGTACGATCCATTGTAATTCATATGCACAAAGGTATCCATTCTAATCCATTCGTAGGATCCATTCTAATCCATTCGTACAATCTATTCTATTTCATTCGTACGATCCATTCTTACTCATTCGTATGATCCATTCTAATTCATTCGGACGAATGTATCCATTCTAATTTATTCGTACGATCCATTCTAATTAATTCGTACGATCTTTTCTAATTCATTCGCTCGAATGTAACCATTCTAATCCATTCGTACGATCCATTCTAATCCATTCGTATGATCTATTCTAATTCATTCGCATGAATGTAACCATTCTAATTTATTCATTTGATCCATTCTAATTCATTCGTACGATCCATTCTAATTCATTAGCACGATCCATGCTAATTCATTCGTTCAATCAATTCTAATTCATTAGCACGATCCATTCTAATTCATTCGTACGATCCATTCTAATTCATTCGCACGATCCATTCTAATTCATTCATAGGATCCATTCTAATTCATTCATACGATCTATTCTAATTCTTTAGCACGAATGTATCCATTCTAATTCATTCGCACGAATGTATCCATTCTAATTCATTCGTACGATCCATTCTAATTCATTCGCACGAATGTATCCATTCTAATTCATTCGTACGATCCATTCTAATTCATTCATATAATCCATTCTAATTCATTCGCACGAATGTATCCATTCTAATTCATTCGTACGATCAGTTCTAATTCATTCACAAAATCTATTCTAATTCATTCATACGATCCATTCTAATTCATTCACACGAATGTATCCATTCTAATTCATTCATACGATCCATTCTAATTTATTCGTACGATCCATTCTAATTCACTCATACGATCCATTCTAATACATTCATACAATTAGAATGGATCGTATGAATGAATTAGAATGGATCGTGCACGAATGTATCCATTATAATTCATTCATACGATCCATTCTAATTCATTAATATGATCCATTCTAATTCATTCGTACGATCCATTCTAATTCATATGCACAAAGGTATCCATTCTAATCCATTCGTAGGATCCATTCGTACGATCCATTCTAATTCATTCGTACGATCCATTCTAATTCATTTGCACGAATGTATCCATTCTAATTAATTCGTACGATCCATTCTAATTCATTCGTATGATCTATTCTTATTCATTCGCATGATCCAGTCTAATTGATTCGCACGATCCATTCTAATTCATTCGCACGAATGTATCCATTCTAATTCATTCGTACGATCCATTCTAATTCATTAATATGATCCATTCTAATTCATTCATACGATCTATTCTAATTCATATGCACAAAGGTATCCATTCTAATCCAGTCGTAGGATCCATTATAATCCATTCGTACGATCCATTCTAATTCATTCGTACGATCCATTCTAATTCATTCGCTCGAATATATCCATTCTAATCCATTCGTACGATCCATTCTAATTCATTCGCATGAATGTAACCATTCTAATTCATTCATTTGATCCATTCTAATTCATTCGTACGATCCATTCTAATTCATTCATCCGATCCATTCTAATTCATTCGCACGAATGTATCCATTCTAATTCATTCGTACGATCCATTCTAATTCATTAATATGATCCATTCTAATTCATTCGTACGATCCATTCTAATTCATTCGTACGATCCATTCTAATTCATTCGCACGATCCATTCTAATCCATTCGTACGATCCATTCTAATTCATTAATATGATCCATTCTAATTCATTCGTACGATCCATTGTAATTCATATGCACAAAGGTATCCATTCTAATCCATTCGTAGGATCCATTCTAATCCATTCGTACAATCTATTCTATTTCATTCATACGATCCATTCTTACTCATTCGCATGATCCATTCTAATTCATTCGAACGAATGTATCCATTCTAATTTATTCGTACGATCCATTCTAATTAATTCGTACGATCCATTCTAATTCATTTGCTCGAATGTATCCATTCTAATACATTCGTACGATCCATTCTAATCCATTCGTACGATCCATTCTAATTCATTCGCATGAATGTAACCATTCTAATTCATTCATTTGATCCATTCTAATTCATTCGTACGATCCATTCTAATTCATTAGAACGATCCATGCTAATTCATTCGTTCAATCAATTCTAACTCATTAGCACGATCCATTCTAATTCATTCGTACGATCCATTCTAATTCATTCGCACGATCCATTCTAATTCATTCATAGGATCCATTCTAATTCATTCATACGATCTATTCTAATTCTTTCGCACGAATGTATCCATTCTAATTCATTCGCACGAATGTATCCATTCTAATTCATTCGGACGATCCATTCTAATTCATTCGCACGATCCATTCTAATTCATTCGTATGATCCATTCTAATTCATTCATAGGATCCATTCTAATTCATTCATACAATCCATTCTAATTCATTCGCACGAATGTATCTATTCTAATTCATTCGTACGATCAGTTCTAATTCATTCACAAAATCTATTCTAATTCATTCATACGATCCATTCTAATTCATTCACACGAATGTATCCATTCTAATTCATTCATACGATCCATTCTAATTCATTCGTACGATCCATTCTAATTCACTCATACGATCCATTCTAATACATTCATACGATCCATTCTAATTCATTTGCACGAATATATCCTTTCTAATTCATTCGTACGATCCATTCTAATTCCTTCATACGATCCATTCTAATTCATTCGTACGATCTATTCTAATTCATTCGTACGATCCATTCTAATCCATTCGTACGATCCATTCTAATTCATTCGCATGAATGTAACCATTCTAATTCATTCATTTGATCCATTCTAATTCATTCGTACGATCCATTCTAATTCATTCGTCTGATCCATTCTAATTCATTCCAACGAATGTATCCATTCTAAACCATTCATACAATCCATTCTAATTTATTCGTACGATCCATTCTAATTCATTCGTAAGATCCATTCTAATTCATTCGTACGATCCATTCTAATTCATTCGTATGATCCATTCTAATTCATTCGCACGAATGTATCCATTCTAGTTAATTCGTACGATCCATTCTAATTCATTCGTACGATCCATTCTAATTCATTCGCTCAATCCATTCTAATTCATTCGTACGATCTATTCTAATTCATTCGCAAGAATGTATCCATTCTAATTCATTGGTACATACGATCCATTCTAATTCATTCGCACAAATGTATCCATTCAAATTCATTTATATAATCCATTCTATTTCATTTGTACGATCCATTCTTACTCATTCGTATGATCCATTCTAATTCATTCGCACGAATGTATCCATTCTAATTCATTCGTACGATCTATTCTAATTCATACGCACTATCCATTCTAATTCATTCATACGATCCATTCTAATTCATTCGTATGATCCATTCTAATTTATTCGTTCAAATATATCCATTCTAATTCATTCGTACGATCCATTCTAATTCATTCGCACGATCCATTTTAAGTCATTCGCACGAATGTATCCATTCTAATTCATTTGCACGATCCATTCTAATTCATTCCTATGATCTATTCTAATTCATTCGTACGATCCATTCTAATTCATTCGCTCGAATGTATCCATTCTAATTCATTCGTACGATCCATTCTAATTCGTTCATATGATCCATTCTAATTCGTTCGTACGATCCATTCTAATTCGTTCGTACGATCCATTCTAATTCATTCGTATGATCCATTCTAATTCATTCGTATGAATTAGAATGGATCGTACGAATGAATTAGACTGGATCGTACGAATGAATTTGAATGGATACATTTGTGCGAATGAATCTAAATGGATTGTATGAATGAATTACAATGGATCGTACGAATGAATTAGAATAGCTCATACGAATGAATTAGAATGAATCGTATCAATGAATTAGAATGGTTACATTCGTGCGAATGAATTAGAATAGATCGTACGAATGAATTAAAATGGATCGTACGAATAAATTAGAATGGATCGTGGGAATGAATTAGAATGGATCATACGAATGAATTAGAATGGATCCACCGAATGAGTTAGAATGGATCATACGAATGAATTAGAATGGATTGTACGAATGAATTAGAATGGATTGTGCGAATGAATTAGAATTGATCGTATGAATGAATAAGAATGGATCGTACGAATGAATTAGAATGGATCGTGCGAATGAATTAGCATGAATCGTACGAATGTATTAGAATGGATCGTACGAATGAATTAGAATGAATCGTACGATCAATTCTAATTCATTCGTACGATCCATTCTAATTCATTCGCACGAATGTATCCATTCTAGTTCATTCGTACGATCCATTCTAGTTCATTCGTACGATCCATTCTAATTCATTCGTACGATCCATTCTAATTCATTCGTATGATCCATTCTAATTAGTTCGTATGATCCATTCTAATTCATTCGTACGATCCATTCTAATTCATTCATACAATCCATTCTAATTCATTCGCACGAATGTATCCATTCTAATTAATTCGTACGATCCATTCTAATTCATTCGTATGATCCATTCTTATTCATTCGCACGATCCAGTCTAATGGATTCGCACGATCCATTCTAATTCATTCGCACGAATGTATCCATTCTAATTCATTCGTACGATCCATTCTAATTCATTAATATGATCCATTCTAATCCATTCGTACGATCCATTCTAATTCATTCGTACGATCCATTCTAATTCATTCGCACGATCCATTCTAATTCATTCGTACAATCTATTCTATTTCATTCGTACGATCCATTCTTACTCATTCGTATGATCCATTCTAATTCATTCGGACGAATGTATCCATTCTAATTTATTCGTACGATCCATTCTAATTCATTCGTACGATCCATTCTAATTCATTCGTACGATCCATTCTAATTCATTCGCATGAATGTATCCATTCTAATTCATTCGTACGGTCCATTCTAATTCATTCGCACAATCCACTCTATTTCATTCGTACGATCCATTCTTACTCTTTCGTATGATCCATTATGGATACATTTGTGCGAATGAATTAAAATGGATCATACGAATGAGTAAGAATGGATCGTACGAATGAAATAGAATGGATTGTGCGAATGAATTAGAATGGATCGTACGAATGAATTAGAATGGATCGTGTGAAAGAATTAGACTGGATTGTATGAATGAATTAGAATAGATCGTATGAATGAATTAGAATGGATCGTACGAATGAATTAGAATGGATCGTACGAATGAACTAGAATGGATACATTCGTGCGAATGAATTAGAATGGATCGTACGAATGAATTAGAATGGATCGTACGAATGAATTAGAATGGATCTTACGAATAAATTAGAATGGATCGTACAAATGCACGATCCATGCTAATTCATTCGTTCGATCAATTCTAATTCATTAGCACGATCCATTCTAATTCATTCGCACGATCCATTCTAATTCATTCGTACGATCCGTTCTAATTCTTTCACACGATCGATTCTAATTCATTCGTACGATCCATTCTAATTCATTCGTATGATCTATTCTAATTCATTCGTACGATCCATTCTAATTTCATTCGTACGATCCATTCTAATTCATTCGCTCGAATGTATCCATTCTAATCCATTCTTACGATCCATTCTAATCCATTCGTACGATCCATTCCAATTCATTCGCATGAATGTAACCATTCTAATTCATTCATTTGATTAATTCTAATTCATTCGTACGATCCATTCTAATTCATTCGTCCGATCCATTCTAATTCGTTCGCACGAATGTAGCCATTCTAATCCATTCGTAAGATCCATTCTAATTCATTCGTACGATCCATTCTAATTTATTCGTACGATCCATTCTAATTCATTAATATGATCCATTCTAATTCATTCGTACGATCCATTCTAATTCATATGCACAAAGGTATCCATTCTAATTCATTCGTACGATCCATTCTAATTCAGGATCGTATGAATGAATTAGAATGGATACATTCGTGCGAATGAATTAGAATTGATCGTACGAATGAATTAGAATGGATCGTACGAATGAATTAGAATGGATCGTACGAATGAACTAGAATGGATACATTCGTGCGAATGAATTAGAATGGATCGTACGAATGAATTAGAATGGATCATACGAATGAATTAGAATGGATCTTACTAATGAATTAGAATGGATCGTACGAATGAATTAGAATGGATCGCACGAATATATCCATTCTAATTCATTCGTACGATCCATTCTAATTCCTTCGTACGATCCATTCCAATTCATTCGTACGATCTATTCTAATTCATTCGTACGATCCATTCTAATCCATTTGTACGATCCATTCTAATTCATTCGCATGAATGTAACCATTCTAATTCATTCATTTGATCCATTCTAATTCATTCGTACGATCCATTCTAATTCATTCGTCCGATCCATTCTAATTCATTCGTCCGATCCATTCTAATTCATTCCAACCAATGTATCCATTCTAAACCATTCATACGATCCATTCTAATTTATTCGTATGATCCATTCTAATTCATTCGTAAGATCCATTCTAATTCATTCGTACGATCAATTCTAATTCATTCGTACGATCCATTCTAATTCATTCGCACGAATGTATCCATTCTAGTTAATTCGTACGATCCATTCTAATTCATTCGTACGATCCATTCTAATTCATTCGCATGATCCATTCTAATTCATTCGTACGATCTATTCTAATTCATTCGCACGAATGTATCCATTCTAATTCATTCGTACATACGATCCATTCTAATTCATTCGCACGAATGTATCCATTCTAATTCATTTGTATAATCCATTCTATTTCATTTGTACGATCCATTCTTACTCATTCGTATGATCCATTCTAATTCATTCGCACGAATGTATCCATTCTAATTCATTTGTACGATCCATTCTAATTCATTCGCACTATCCATTCTAATTCATTCGTACGATCCATTCTAATTCATTCGTATGATCCATTCTAATTTATTCGTTCAAATATATCCATTCTAATTCATTCGTACGATCCATTCTAATTCATTCGCACGATCCATTTTAATTCATTCGCACGAATGTATCCATTCTAATTCATTTGCACGATCCATTCTAATTCATTCCTATGATCTATTCTAATTCATTCGTACGATCCATTCTAATTCATTCGCTCGAATGTATCCATTCTAATTCATTCGTACGATCCATTCTAATTCGTTCATATGATCCATTCTAATTCGTTCGTACGATCCATTCTAATTCATTCGTATGATCCATTCTAATTCATTCGTATAAATTAGAATGGATCGTACGAATAAATTAGACTGGATCGTACGAATGAATTTGAATGGATACATTTGTGCGAATGAATCTAAATGGATTGTATGAATGAATTACAATGGATCGTACGAATGAATTAGAATGGATCGTACGAATGAATTAGAATAGCTTATACAAATGAATTAGAATGAATCGTATCAATGAGCTAGAATGGTTACATTCGTGCGAATGAATTAGAATAGATCGTACGAATGAATTAAAATGGATCGTACGAATAAATTAGAATGGATCGTGGGAATGAATTAGAATGGATCGTACGAATGAATTAGAATGGATCCACCGAATGAGTTAGAATGGATCATACGAATGAATTAGAATGGATTGTACGAATGAATTAGAATGGATTATGCGAATGAATTAGAATTGATCGTATAAATGAATAAGAATGGATCGTACGAATGAATTAGAATGGATCATGCGAATGAATTAGCATGAATCGTACGAATGTATTAGAATGGATCGTACGAATGAATTAGAATGAATCGTACGAACCATTCTAATTCATTCGTACGATCCATTCTAATTCATTCTCACGAATGTATCCATTCTAGTTCATTCGTACGATCCATTCTAGTTCATTCGTACGATCCATTCTAATTCATTCGTACGATCCATTCTAATTCATTCATATGATCCATTCTAATTAATTCATATGATCCATTCTAATTCATTCGTACGATCCATTCTAATTCATTCATACAATCCATTCTAATTCATTCGCACGAATGTATCCATTCTAATTAATTCGTACGATCCATTCTAATTCATTCGTATGATCCATTCTTATTCATTCGCACGATCCAGTCTAATGGATTCGCACGATCCATTCTAATTCATTCGCACGAATGTATCCATTCTAATTCATTCGTACGATCCATTCTAATTCATTAATATGATCCATTCTAATTCATTCGTACGATCCATTCTAATTCATTCATACGATCCATTCTAATTCATTCGCACGATCCATTCTAATTCATTCGTACAATCTATTCTATTTCATTCGTACGATCCATTCTTACTCATTCGTATGATCCATTCTAATTCATTCGGACGAATGTATCCATTCTAATTTATTCGTACGATCCATTCTAATTCATTCGTACGATCCATTCTAATTCATTCGTACGATCCATTCTAATTCATTCGCACGAATGTATCCATTCTAATTCATTCGTATGGTCTATTCTAATTCATTCGCACAATCCATTCTATTTCATTCGTACAATCCATTCTTACTCTTTTGTATGATCCATTATGGATACATTTGTGCGAAAGAATTAGAATGGATCATACGAATGAGTAAGAATGGATCGTACGAATGAAATAGAATGGATTGTGCGAATGAATTAGAATGGATCGTACGAATGAATTAGAATGGATCGTGTGAAAGAATTAGAATGGATTGTATGAATGAATTAGAATAGATCGTATGAATGAATTAGAATGGATCGTACGAATGAATTAGAATGGATCGTACGACTGAACTAGAATGGATACATTCGTGCGAATGACTTAGAATGGATCGTACGAATGAATTAGAATGGATCGTACGAATGAATTAGAATGGATCTTACGAATAAATTAGAATGGATCGTACAAATGCACGATCCATGCTAATTCATTCGTTCGATCAATTCTAATTCATTAGCACGATCCATTCTAATTCATTCGTACGATCCATTCTAATTCATTCGCACGATCCATTCTAATTCATTCGTACGATCCGTTCTAATTCTTTCACACGATCCATTCTAATTCATTCGTACGATCTATTCTACTTCATTCGTACGATCTATTCTAATTCATTCGTACGATCCATTCTAATTTCATTCGTACGATCCATTCTAATGCATTCGCTCGAATGTATCCATTCTAATCCATTCGTACGATCCATTCTAATCCATTCGTACGATCCATTCCAATTCATTCGCATGAATGTAACCATTCTAATTCATTCATTTGATTAATTCTAATTCATTCGTACGATCCATTCTAATTCATTCGTCCGATCCATTCTAATTCATTCGCATGAATGTATCCATTCTAATCCATTCGTAAGATCCATTCTAATTCATTCGTACGATCCATTCTAATTCATTCGTACGATCCATTCTAATTCATTAATATGATCCATTCTAATTCATTCGTATGATCCATTCTAATTCATATGCACAAAGGTATCCATTCTAATTCATTCGTACGATCCATTCTAATTCAGGATCGTACGAATGAATTAGAATGGATACATTCGTGCGAATGAATTAGAATTGATCGTACGAATGAATTAGAATGGATCGTACGAATGAATTAGAATGGATCGTACGAATGAACTAGAATGGATACATTCGTGCGAATGAATTAGAATGGATCGTAAGAATGAATTAGAATGGATCGTACGAATGAATTAGAATGGATCTTACGAAAGAATTAGAATGGATCGTACGAATGAATTAGAATGGATATATTTGTACGATCCATTCTAATTCATTCGTACGATCCATTCTAATTCCTTCTTAGGATCCATTCTAATTCTTTCGTACGATCCATTCTAATTCATTCGTGCAATCTATTCTATTTCATTCGTACGATCCATTCTTGCTCATTCGTACGATCCATTCTAATTCATTCACACGAATGTATCCATTCGTACGGATGAATTAGAATAGATTGTACGAATGAATTAGAATGGATCATACGAATGAATTAGAATGGATCGTACGAAGGAATTAGAATGGATCGTACGAATGAATTAAAATGGATCGTACGAATGAATTAGAATAGATTATACGAATGAATTAGAATGGATCGTACGAAGGAATTAGAATGGATCGTACGAATGAATTAGAATGGATATATTCGTGCAAATGAATTAGAATGGATCGTATGAATGTATTAGAATGGATCGTATGAGTGAATTAGAATGGATCGTACGAATGAATTAGAATGGATCGTACGAATGAATTAGAATGGATTGTATGAATGAATTAGAATGGATCGTACGAATGAATTAGAATGGATCATACGAATTAATTAGAATGGATCAAACGAATGAATTAGAATGGATCGTACGAATGAATTAGAATGGATCGTACGAATGAATTAGAATGGATACATTCGTGCGATCCATTCTAATTCATTCGCACAATCCATTCTATTTCATTCGTACGATCCATTCTTACTCATTGGTACGATCCATTCTAATTCATTCGCACGAATGTATCAATTCTAATTCATTCGTACGAATCCATTCTAATTCATTCATACGATCTATTCTAATTCATTCATACAATCCATTCCAATTCTTTTACACGATCCATTCTAATTCATTCGTACGGTCCATTCTAATTCATTTGCACAATCAATTCTATTTCATTCGTATGATCCATTCTTACTCATTGGTACGATCCATTCTAATTCATTCGCACGAATGTATCCATTCTAATTCATTCGTACGAATCCATTCTAATTCATTCATACAATCTATTCTATTTCATTCGTACGATCCATTCTTACTCATTCGTATGATCCATTCTAATTCATTCGGACGAATGTATCCATTCTAATTTATTCGTACGATCCATTCTAATTCATTCGCACGATCCATTCTAATTCATTCATACGATCAATTCTAATTCATTCGCACGAATGTATCCATTCTAATTCATTCGTACGATCCATTCTAATTCATTCATAGGATCCATTCTAATTCATTCATACAATCCATTCTAATTCATTCGCACGAATGTATCCATTCTAATTCATTCGTACGATCAGTTCTAATTCATTCACAAAATCTATTCTAATTCATTCATACGATCCATTCTAATTCATTCACACGAATGTATCCATTCTAATTCATTCATACGATCCATTCTAATTCATTCGTACGATCCATTCTAATTCACTCATACGATCCATTCTAATACATTCATACAATTAGAATGGATCGTATGAATGAATTAGAATGGATCGTGCACGAATGTATCCATTCTAATTCATTCGTATGATCCATTCTAATTCATTAATATGATCCATTCTAATTCATTCGTACGATCCATTCTAATTCATATGCACAAAGGTATCCATTCTAATCCATTCGTAGGATCCATTCTAATCCATTCGTACGATCCATTCTAATTCATTCGTACGATCCATTCTAATTCATTCGTACGATCCATTCTAATTCATTCGCTCGAATGTATCCATTCCAATCCATTCGTACGATCCATTCTAATCCATTCGTACGATCCATTCTAATTCATTCGCATGAATGTAACCATTCTAATTCATTCATTTGATCCATTATAATTCATTCGTACGATCCATTCTAATTCATTCGTCTGATCCATTCTAATTCATTCGCACGAATGTATCCATTCTAATTCATTCATACGATCCATTCTAATTCATTAATATGATCCATTCTAATTCATTCGTATGATCCATTCTAATTCATTCGTACGATCCATTCTAATTCATTCGCACGATCCATTCTAATGCATTCGTACGATCCATTGTAATTCATTAATATGATCCATTCTAATTCATTCGTACGATTCATTGTAATTCATATGCACAAAGGTATCCATTCTAATCCATTCGTAGGATCCATTCTAATCCATTCGTACAATCTATTCTATGTCATTCGTATGATCCATTCTTACTCATTCGTATGATCCATTCTAATTCATTCGGACGAATGTATCCATTCTAATTTATTCGTACGATCCATTCTAATTAATTCGTACGATCCATTCTAATTCATTCGCTCGAATGTATACTTTCTAATCCATTCGTACGATCCATTCTAATCCATTCGTATGATCCATTCTAATTCATTCGCATGAATGTAACCATTCTAATTCATTCATTTGATCCATTCTAATTCATTCGTACGATCCATTCTAATTCATTAGCACGATCCATGCTAATTCATTCGTTCAATCAATTCTAATTCATTAGCACGATCCATTATAATTCATTCGTACGATCCATTCTAATTCATTCGCACGATCCATTCTAATTCATTCATAGGATCCATTCTAATTCATTCATACGATCTATTCTAATTCTTTCGCACGAATGTATCCATTCTAATTCATTCGCACGAATGTATCGATTCTAATTCATTCGTACGATCCATTCTAATTCATTCGCACGATCCATTCTAATTCATTCGTACGATCCATTCTAATTCATTCATAGGATCCATTCTAATTCATTCATACAATCCATTCTAATTCATTCGCACGAATGTATCCATTCTAATTCATTCGTATGATCAGTTCTAATTCATTCACAAAATCTATTCTAATTCATTCATACGATCCATTCTAATTCATTCACACGAATGTATCCATTCTAATTCATTCATACGATCCATTCTAATTCATTCGTACGATCCATTCTAATTCACTCATACGATCCATTCTAATACATTCATACGATCCATTCTAATTCATTTGCACGAATATATCCATTCTAATTCATTCGTACGATCCATTCTAATTCCTTCGTACGATTCATTCTAATTCATTCGTACGATCTATTCTAATTCATTCGTACGATCCATTCTAATTCATTCGTACGATCCATTCTAATTCCTTCGTACGATCCATTCTAATTCATTCGTACGATCTATTCTATTTCATTCGTACGATCCATTCTTACTCATTCGTACGATCCATTCTAATTCATTCGTCCGATCCATTCTAATTCATTCGCACGAATGTATCCATTCTAATTCATTCATTCGATCAATTCTAATTCATTAGCACGATCCATTCTAATTCATTCGTACGATCCATTCTAATTCATTCGCACGATCCATTCTAATTCATTCATAGGATCCATTCTAATTCATTCGTACGATCCATTCTAATTCATTCGTACGATCCATTCTAATTCATTCGCACAATCCATTCTATTTCATTCGTACGATCCATTCTTACTCATTGGTACGATCCATTCTAATTCATTGGCACGAATGTATCCATTCTAATTCATTCGTACGAATCCATTCTAATTCATTCGTACAATCTATTCTATTTCATTCGTAGGATCCATTCTTACTCATTCGTATGATCCATTCTAATTCATTCGGACAAATGTATCCATTCTAATTTATTCGTACGATCCATTCTAATTCATTCGTACGATCCATTCTAATTCATTCGTACGATCCATTCTAATTCATTCGTCCGATCCATTCTAATTCATTCGCACGAATGTATCCATTCTAATTTATTCGTACGATCCATTCTAATTCATTCGTACGATCCATTCTAATTCATTCGTAAGATCCATTCTAATTCATTCGTACGATCCATTCTAATTCATTCGTATGATCCATTCTAATTCATTCATACGATCCATTCTAATTCATTCGCACGAATGTATCCATTCTAATTCATTCGTACAATCCATTCTATTTCATTCGTACGATCCATTCTTACTCATTCGTATGATCCATTCTAATTCATTCGTATGATCCATTCTAATTCATTCGTACGATCCATTCTAATTCATTCGTACGATCCATTCTAATTCATTCGCATGATCCATTCTAATTCATTCAAACGATCCATTCTAATTCATTCATACGATCCATTCTAATTCATTCGCCCGATCCATTCTAATTCATTCATACGATCCATTCTATTCGAATGGATCATGCGATCCATTCGAATTCATTCGCACGATCCATTCTAATTCATTCATACGATCCATTCTAATTCATTCATACAATGCATTCTAATTCTTTCACACGATCCATTCTAATTCATTCGTACGATCCATTCTAATTCATTCGTACAATCCATTCTATTTCATTTGTACGATCCATTTTTACTCATTCGTATGATCCATTCTAATTCATTCGTACGATCCATTCTAATTCATTTGTACGATCCATTCTAATTCATTCGTACTATCCATTCTATTTTATTCGTACGATCCATTCTTACTCATTCGTATGATCCATTCTAATTCATTCACACGAATGTATCCATTCTAATTCATTCATACAATCCATTCTAATTCATTCCGTACGATCCATTCTAATTAGAATGGATCGTACGAATGAATTAGAATGGATCGTACGAATGAATTAGAATGGATCGTACGAATGAACTAGAATGGATACATTCGTGCGAATGAATTAGAATGGATCGTACGAATGAATTAGAATGGATCGTACGAAGGAATTAGAATGGATCGTACGAATGAATTAGAATGGATCGTACGAATGAATTAGAATACATCGTACGAATGAATTAGAATGGATCGTACGAAGGAATTAGAATGGATCGTACGAATGAATTAGACTGGATCGTACGAATGAATTTGAATGGATATATTTGTGCGAATGAATCTAAATGGATTGTATGAATGAATTACAATGGATCGTACGAATGAATTAGAATGGATCGTACGAATGAATTAGAATAGCTCATACGAATGAATTAGAATGAATCGTATGAATGAATTAGAATGGTTACATTCGTGCGAATGAATTAGAATAGATCGTACGAATGAATTTGAATGGATCGTACGAATAAATTAGAATGGATCGTGGGAATGAATTAGAATGGATCGTACGAATGAATTAGAATGGATCCAACGAATGAGTTAGAATGGATCATACGAATGAATTAGAATGGATTGTACGAATGAATTAGAATGGATCGTATGAATGAATAAGAATGGATCGTACGAATGAATTAGTATGGATCGTGCGAATGAATTAGCATGAATCGTACGAATGTATTAGAGTGGATCGTACGAATGAATTAGAATGAATCGTACAATCCATTCTAATTCAATCGTCCGATCCATTCTAATTCATTCGCATGAATGTATCCGTTCTAATTCATTTGTACAATCCATTCTATTTCATTCGTACGATCCATTCTTACTCATTCGTATGATCCATTCTAATTCATTCGTATGATCCATTCTAATTCATTCGCACGATCCATTCTAATTCATTCATACGATCCATTCTAATTCATTCATACGATCCATTCTAATTCATTCATACGATCCATTCTAATTCATTCGCCCGATCCATTCTAATTCATTCATACGATCCATTCTATTCGAATGGATCAAGCGATCTATTCGAATTCATTCGCACGATCCATTCTAATTCATTCATACGATCCATTCTAATTCATTCATACAATGCATTCTAATTCCTTCACACTATCCATTCTAATTCATTCGTACGATCCATTCTAATTCATTCGTAAAATCCATTCTATTTCATTTGTACGATCCATTCTTACTCATTCGTATGATCCATTCTAATTCATTCGTACGATCCATTCTATTTCATTTGTACGATCCATTCTAATTCATTCGTACAATCCATTCTATTTTATTCGTACGATCCATTCTTACTCATTCGTATGATCCATTCTAATTCATTCGCACGAATGTATCCATTCTAATTCATTCATACAATCCATTCTAATTCATTCCGTACGATCCATTCTAATTCATTCGTACGATCGTACGAATGAATTAGAATGGATGGATATATTCGAGCGAATGAATTAGAATAGATCGTAGGAATGAATTAGAATGGATCATACGAATGAATTAGAATGGATCGTACGAATGAATTAGAATGGATCGTACGAACGAATTAGAATGGATCGTATGAACGAATTAGAATGGATCATATGAACGAATTAGAATGGATCGTACGAATGAATTAGAATGGATACATTCGAGCGAATGAATTAGAATAGATTGTGCAAATGAATAAGAACAGATCGCGCGAATGAATTAGAATGGATCGTACGAATGAATTAGAATGGATCGTGCGAATGAATTAGAATGGATCGTACGAATGAATTAGAATGGATACATTTGTGCGAATGAATTAGAATGGATCGTACGAATGAATTAGAATGGATCGTATGAATGAATTAGAATGGATCGTACGAATGAATTAGAATGGATCGTGCGAATGAATTAGAATGGATCGTACGAATGAATTAGAATGGATCGTATGAATGAATTAGAATGGATCGTACGAAGGAATTAATATGGATCGTACAAATGAATTAGAATGGATATATTCATGCAAATGAATTAGAATGGATCATATGAATGTATTAGAATTGATCGTATGAGTGAATTAGAATGGATCGTACGAATGAATTAGAATGGATCGTATGAATGAATTAGAATGGATACATTCGTGTGAATGAATTAGAATGGATCTTATGAATGAATTAGAATAGATTTTGTGAATGAATTAGAACTGATCGTACGAATGAATTAGAATGGATCGTACGAATGAATTAGAATGGATACACTTGTGCGAATGAATTAGAATGGATTGTACGAATGAATTAGAATGGATCGTAAGAATGAATTAGAATGGATCGTGCGAATGAATTAGAATGGATCGTATGAATGAATTAGAATGGATCGTACGAATGAACTAAAATGGATATATTCTTGCGAATGAATTAGAATGGATCGTACAAATGAATTAGAATGGATCGTACGAATGAATTAGAATGGATCTTACGAATAAATTAGAATGGATCGTACGAATGAATTAGAATGGATCGTACGAATGAATTAGAATGGATACATTCGTGCGAATGAATTAGAATGGATCGGACGAATGAATTAGAATGGATCGTACGAATGAATTAGAATGGATCATACGAATGAATTAGAATGGATCGTGCGAATGAATTAGAATGGATCGTGTGAAAGAATTAGAATGGATTGTATGAATGAATTAGAATGGATCGTACGAATGAATTAGAATGGATCTTACGAATGAATTAGAATGGATCATACGAATGAATTAGAATGGATCGTACGAATGAATTAGAATGGATACATTCGTGCGAATGAATTAGAATGGATCGTGCACGAATGTATCCATTCTAATTCATTCGTACGATCCATTCTAATTCATTAATATGATCCATTATAATTCATTCGTACGATCCATTCTAATTCATATGCACAAAGGTATCCATTCTAATCCATTTGTAGGATCCATTCTAATCCATTCCTATGATCCATTCTAAATCATTCGTACGATCCATTCTAATTTATTCGCTCGAATGTATCCATTCTTATCCATTCGTACGATCCATTCTAATCCATTCGTACAATCCATTCTAATTCATTCGCATGAATGTAACCATCCTAATTCATTCATTTGATCCATTCTAATTCATTCGTACGATCCATTCTAATTCATTCGTCCGATCCATTCTAATTCATTCGCACGAATGTATCTATTCTAATTCATTCATACGATCCATTCTAATTCATTCGTACGATCCCTACTAATTCATTCGCACAAATGTATCCATTCTAATTCATTCGTACGATCCATTCTAATTCATTCGCACGATCCATTCTAATTCATTCGTACGATCCATTCTAATTCTTTCACACGATCCATTCTAATTCATTCGTACGATCTATTCTAATACATTCATACGATCCATTCTAATTCATTTGCACGAATATATCCATTCTAATTCATTCGTACGATCCATTCTAATTCCTTCGTACGATCCATTCTAATTCATTCGTACGATCTATTCTAATTCATTCGTACGATCCATTCTAATTCATTTGCATGATCCATTCTAATTCCTTCGTACGATCCATTCTAATTCATTCGTACGATCCATTCTACTTCATTCATACAATCCATTCTAATTCTTTCACACGATCTATTCTAATTCATTCGTAGGATACATTCTAATTCATTCGTACAATCTATTCTATTTCATTCGTACGATCCATTCTTACTCATTCGTATGATCCATTCTAATTCATTTGCACGAATATATCCATTCTAATTCATTCGTACGATCCATTCTAATTCTTTCGTATGATCCATTCTAATTCATTCGTACGATCCATTCTAATTCATTCGCACGATCCATTCTAATTCATTCGTACGATCCATTCTAATTCTTTCACACGATCCATTCTAATTCATTCGTACGATCCATTCTAATTCATTCGTACGATCCATTCTAATTCATTCGCTCGAATGTATCCATTCTAATCCATTCGTACGATCCATTCTAATCCATTCGTACGATCCATTCTAATTCATTCGCATGAATGTAACCATTCTAATTCATTCATTTGATCCATTCTAATTCATTCGTACGATACATTCTAATTCATTCGTCCGATCCATTCTAATTCATTCGCACGAATGTATCCATTCTAATCCATTCGTAAGATCCATTCTAATTCATTCGTACGATCCATTCTAATTCATTCGTACGATCCATTCTAATTCATTAATATGATCCATTATAATTCATTCGTACGATCCATTCTAATTCAAATTCACAAAGGTATCCATTCTAATTCATTCGTACGATCCATTCTAATTCAGGATCGTACGAATGAATTAGAATGGATACATTCGTGCGAATGAATTAGAATTGATCGTATGAATGAATTAGAATGGATCGTGCGAATGAATTAGAATGGATCGTACGAATGAATTAGAATGGATCGTACGAATGAACTAGAATGGATACATTAGTGCGAATGAATTAGAATGGATCGTACGAATGAATTAGAATGGATCGTACGAATGAATTTGAATGGATCTTACGAATGAATTAGAATGGATCGTACGAATGAATTAGAATGGATCGTACGAATGAATTAGAATGGATTCATTCGTGCGAATGAATTAGAATGGATCGGACGAATGAATTAGAATGGATCGTACGAATGAATTAGAATGGATCAAATGAATGAATTAGAATGGTTACATTCATGCGAATGAATTAGAATGGATCGTACGAATGGATTAGAATGGATCGTACGAATGGATTAGAATGGATACATTCGAGCGAATGAATTAGAATGGATCATACGAATGAAATTAGAATGGTTTGTACGAATGAATTAGAATAGATCGTACGAATGAATTAGAATGGATCATACGAATGAATTAGAATGGATCGTACGAATAAATTAGAATGGATACATTCGTCCGAATGAATTAGAATGGATCATACGAATGAGTAAGAATGGATCGTACGAATGTAATAGAATAGATTGTACGAATGAATTAGAATGGATCCTACGAATGAATTAGAATGGATCGTGTGAAAGAATTAGAATGGATTGTATGAATGAATTAGAATGGATCGTATGAATGAATTAGAATGGATCGTGCGAATGAATTCGAATGGATCGTACGAATTCATTCTAATTCCTTCATACAAACCATTCTAATTCTTTCACACGATCCATTCTAATTCATTCGTACGTTCCATTCTAATTCATTAGCACGATCTATGCTAATTCATTCGTTCGATCAATTCTAATTCATTAGCACGATCCATTCTAATTCATTCATACGATCCATTCTAATTCCTTCGTACGATCCATTCTAATTCATTCGTACGATCTATTCTAATTCATTCGTTCGATCCATTCTAATTCATTCGTACGATCTCGTACAAATGAATTAGAATGGATCGTACGAATGAATTAGAATGGATACATTTGTGCGAATGAATTAGAATGGATCGTACGAATGAATTAGAATGGATCGTATGAATGAATTAGAATGGATACATTTGTGCGAATGAATTAGAATGGATTGAGCGAATGAATTAGAATGGATCGTACGAATGAATTAGAATGGATTGTGTGAAAGAATTAGAATGGATTGTATGAATGAATTAGAATGGATCGTGCGAATGAATTAGAATGGATCGTACGAATTCATTCTAATTCATTCATACAATCCATTCTAATTCTTTCACACGATCCTTTCTAATTCATTCGTACGTTCCATTCTAATTCATTAGCACGATCCATGCTAATTCATTCGTTCGATCAATTCTAATTCATTAGCATGATCCATTCTAATTCATTTGTACGATCCATTCTAATTCATTCGTACGATCCATTCTAATTAATATGCACAAAGGTATCCATTCTAATCCATTCGTAGGATCCATTCTAATCCATTCGTACGATCCATTCTAATTCATTCGTACGATCCATTCTAATTCATTCGCTCGAATATATCCATTCTAATCCATTCGTACGATCCATTCTAATCCATTCGTACGATCCATTCTAATTCGTTCGCATGAATATAACCATTCTAATTCATTCATTTGATCCATTCTAATTCATTCGTACGATCCATTCTAATTCATTCGTCCGATCCATTCTAATTCATTCGCACGAATGTATCCATTCTAATTCATTCATACGATCCATTCTAATTCATTCATACGATCCATTCTAATTCATTCGTAAGATCCATTCTAATTCATTCGTACGATCCATTCTAATTCATTTGTATGATCCATTCTAATTCATTCGCACAAATGTATCCATTCTAATTCATTCATACGATCCATTCTACTTCATTTGTACTATCCGTTCTAATTCACTCATACGATCCATTCTAATTCATTCATACGATCCATTCTAATTCATTTGCACGAATATATCCATTCTAATTCATTCGTACGATCCATTCTAATTCCTTCGTACGATCCATTCTAATTCATTCGTACGATCCATTCTAATACATTCATACAATTCATGCCAATTCATTCGCACGATCCATTCTAATTCATTCGTACGATCCATTCTTATTCATTCATACGATCCATTCTAATTCATTCGCACAATCCATTCTAATTCATTCGTACAATCCATTCTAATTCATTCGTATGATCCATTCTAACTCATTCGGTGGATCCATTCTAATTCATTCGTACGATCCATTCTAATTCATTCCCACGATCCATTCTAATTTATTCGTACGATCCATTCTAATTCATTCGTACGATCTATTCTAATTCATTCGCACGAATGTAACCATTCTAATTCATTCATACGATTCATTCTAACTCATTCGTATGAGCTATTCTAATTCATTCGTACGATCCATTCTAATTCATTCGTACGATCCATTATAATTCATTCATACAATCCATTCTAATTCATTCGCACGAATGTATCCATTCTAATTCATTCGTACGATCCATTCTAATTCATTAATATGATCCATTCTAATTCATTCGCACGATCCATTCTAATTCATTCGTACGATCCATTCTAATTCATTCGTACGATCCATTCTAATTCATTCGCACGATCCATTCTAATTCATTCGTACAATCTATTCTATTTCATTCGTACGATCCATTCTTACTCATTCGTATGATCCATTCGAATTCATTCGGACGAATGTATCCATTCTAATTTATTCGTACGATCCATTCTAATTCATTCGTACAATCCTTTCTAACTCATTCGTACGATCCATTCTAATTCATTCGTCCGATCCATTCTAATTCATTCGCACGAATGTATCCATTCTAATTCATTCGTACGGTCCATTCTAATTCATTCGCACAATCCATTCTATTTCATTCGTACGATCCATTCTAATTCATTCATAAGATCCATTCTAATTCATTCGTACGATCCATTTTAATTCATTTGTACGATCCATTCTAATTCATTCGCACGAATGTATCCATTCTAGTTCATTCGTACGATCCATTCTATTTCATTCGTACGATCCATTCTTACTCATTCGTATGATCCATTCTAATTCATTCGGATGAATGTATCCATTCTAATTTATTCGTACGATCCATTCTAATTCATTCGTACGATCCATTCTAATTCTTTCATATGATCCATTCTATTTCATTCGTCCGATCCATTCTAATTCATTCGCACGAATGTATCCATTCTAATTCATTCGTACGATCCATTCTAATTCATTCGTACGATCCATTCTAATTCATTCGTACGATCCATTCTAATTCATTCGTACGATCCATTCTAATTCATTCGCAAGATTTTATCCATTCTAGTTCATTCGTACGATCCATTCTAATTCATTCGTACGATCCAATCTAATTCATTCGCACGATCCATTCTAATTCATTCGTATGATCAATTCTAATTCATTCGCACGAATGTATCCATTCTAATTCATTCGTACGATCCATTCTAATTCATTCGTACGATCCATTCTAATTCATTCGTACAATCCATTCTAATTCTTTCACACGATCCATTCTAATTCATTCGTAGGATCCATTCTAATTCATTCGTACAATCTATTCTATTTCATTTGTACGATCCATTCTTACTCATTCGTATGATCAATTCTAATTCATTCGCACGAATGTATCCATTCTAATTCATTCATACGAATCTATTCTAATTCATTCGTACAATCCATTCTATTTCATTCGTACGATCCATTCTTACTCATTCGTACGATCCATTCTAATTCATTCGTAAGATCCATTCTAATTCATTCGTACGATCCATTCTAATTCATTCGTACGATCCATTCTAATTCATTCGCACGAATGTATCCACTCTAGTTCATTCGTACGATCCATTCTAATTCATTCGTACGATCCATTCTAATTCATTCGCACGATCCATTCTAATTCATTCGTACGATCAATTCTAATTCATTCGCACGAATGTATCCATTCTAATTCATTCATACGATCCATTCTAATTCATTCGTACGATCCATTCTAATTCACTCATACGATCCATTCTAATACATTCATACGATCCATTCTAATTCATTTGCACCAATATATCCATTCTAATTCATTCGTACGATCGATTCTAATTCATTCGTACGATCTATTCTAATTCATTCGTACGATCCATTCTAATTCCTTCGTACGATTCATTCTAATTCATTCGTACGATCCATTCTAATTCATTCGTACAATCTATTCTAATTCATTCGTACGAATGGATACATTCGTGTGAATGAATTAGAATGGATCGTACGAATGAGTAAGAATGGATCGTACGAATGAAATAGAATGGATTGCACGAATGAATTAGAATGGATCGTACGAATGAATTAGAATGGATCGTGTGTAAGAATTAGAATGGACTGTATGAATGAATTAGAATGGATCGTACGAATGAATTAGAATGGATCGTACGAAGGAATTAGAATGGATCGTACGAATGAATTAGAATGGATCGTACGAATGAATTAGAATAGATCGTACGAATGAATTACAATGGATCGTACGAAGGAATTAGAATGGATCGTACGAATGAATTAGAATGGATATATTCGTGCAAATGAATTAGAATGGATCGTATGAATGTATTAGAATGGATCGTATGAGTGAATTAGAATGGATCGTACGAATGAATTAGAATGGATCGTATGAATGAATTAGAATGGATACATTCGTGTAATTTATTCGTACGATCCATTCTAATTCCTTCGTACGATCCATTCTAATTCATTCGTACGATCCATTCTAATTCATTCATACAATCCATTCTAATTCTTTCACACGATCCATTCTAATTCATTCATACGATCCATTCTAATCCATTCGTAAGATCCATTCTAATTCATTCGTACGATCCATTCTAATTCATTCGTACGATTCATTCTAATTCATTAATATGATCCATTCTACTTCATTCGTACGATCCATTCTAATGAATTAGAATTGAACGTACGAATGAAATAGAATGGATTGCACGAATGATTTAGAATGGATCGTACGAATGAATTAGAATGGATCGTGTGAAAGAATTAGAATGGATTGTATGAATGAATTAGAATGGATTGTACGAATGAATTAGAATGGATCGTACGAAGGAATTAGAATGGATCGTACGAATTAATTAGAATGGATCGTACGAAGGAATTAGAATGGATACATTCGTGCGAATGAATTAGAATGGATCATACGAATGAGTAAGAATGGATCGTACGAATGAAATAGAATAGATTGTACGAATGAATTAGAATGGATAGTACGAATGAATGAGAATGGATCGTGTGAAAGAATCAGAATGGATTGTATGAATGAATTAGAATGGATCGTACGAATGAATTAGAATGGATCGTACGAATGAATTAGAATGGATACATTCGTGCGAATGAATTAGAATGGATCGTACGAATGAAATAGAATGGATTGTACGAATGAATGAGAATGGATCGTGTGAAAGAATCAGAATGGATTGTATGAATGAATTAGAATGGATCGTACGAATGGATTAGAATGGATCGTACGAATGGATTAGAATGGATACATTCGAGCGAATGAATTAGAATGGATCGTACGGAATGAATTAGAATGGATTGTATGAATGAATTAGAATGGATCGTGCGAATGAATTAGAATGGATCGTACGAATGAATTAGAATGGATCTTACGAATGAATTAGAATGGATCGTACGAATGAGTAAGAATAGATCGTACGAATGAAATAGAATGGATTGTACGAATGAATTAGAATGGATTCGTACGAATGAATTAGAACGGATACATTCGTGCGAATGAATTAGAATGGATCATACGAATGAGTAAGAATGGATCGTACGAATGAAATAGAATAGATTGTACGAATGAATTAGAATGGATAGTACGAATGAATGAGAATGGATCGTGTGAAAGAATCAGAATGGATTGTATGAATGAATTAGAATGGATCGTACGAATGGATTAGAATGGATCGTACGAATGGATTAGAATGAATACATTCGAGCGAATGAATTAGAATGGATCGTACGGAATGAATTAGAATGGATTGTATGAATGAATTAGAATGGATCGTGCGAATGAATTAGAATGGATCGTACGAATGAATTAGAATGGATCTTACGAATGAATTAGAATGGATCGTACGAATGAGTAAGAATGGATCGTACGAATGAAATAGAATGGATTGTACGAATGAAGTAGAATGGATTCGTACGAATGAATTAGAATGGATACATTCGTGCGAATGAATTAGAATGGATCATACGAATGAGTAAGAATGGATCGTACGAATGAAATAGAATAGATTGTACGAATGAATTAGAATGGATAGTACGAATGAATGAGAATGGATCGTGTGAAAGAATTAGAATGGATCGCACGATCCATTCTAATTCATTCATAATATCCATTCTAATTTATTCGTACGATCCATTCTAATTCATTCATATATTCCATTCTAAGATCCTACGAATGAATTAGAATGGATTGTACGAATGAATTAGAATGGATCGTACGAATGAATTAGAATGGATCGTGCGAATGAATTCGAATGGATACATTCGTGCGAATGAATTAGAATGGATCGGATGAATGAATTAGAATGGATCGTACGAATGAATTAGAATGGATCAAATGAATGAATTAGAATGATTACATTCATGCGAATGAATTAGAATGGATCGTACGAATGGATTAGAATGGATCTTACGAATGAACTAGAATGGATACATTCGTGCGAATGAATTAGAATGGATCGTACGAATGAATTAGAATGGATCGTACGAATGAATTAGAATGAATCTTACGAATGAATTAGAATGGATCGTACGAATGAATTAGAATGGATCGTACGAATGAATTAGAATGGATACATTCATGCGAATGAATTAGAATGGATCGGACGAATGAATTAGAATGGATCGTACGAATGAATTAGAATGGATCAAATGAATGAATTAGAATGGTTACATTCATGCGAATGAATTAGAATGGATCGTACGAATGGATTAGAATGGATACATTCGAGCGAATGAATTAGAATGGATCGTACGAATGAATTAGAAAGGATCGTACGAATGGATTAGAATGGATCCTACGAATGGATTAGAATGGATACCTTTGTGCAGAATGGATCGTACGAATGAATTAGAATGGATACATTCGTGCACGATCCATTCTAATTCATTCGCACGAATGTATCCATTCTAATTCATTTGTACGATCCATTCTAATTCATTAATATGATCCATTCTAATTCATTCGTACGATCCATTCTAATTCATTCGTATGATCCATTCTAATTCATTCGGACGAATGTATCCATTCTAATTTATTCGTACGATCCATTCTAATTCATTCGTACGATCCATTCTAATTCATTCGTACGATCCATTCTAATTCATTCGTCCGATCCATTCTAATTCATTCGCACGAATGTATCCATTCTAATTCATTCGTACGATCCATTCTAATTCATTCGTACGATCCATTCTAATTCATTCGTAAGATCCATTCTAATTCATTCGTACGATCCATTCTAATTCATTCGTACGATCCATTCTAATTCATTCGCACGAATGTATCCATTCTAGTTCATTCGTACGATCCATTCTATTTCATTCGTACGATCCATTCTTACTCATTCGTATGATCCATTCTAATTCATTCGGACGAATGTATCCATTCTAATTTATTCGTACGATCCATTCTAATTCATTCGTACGATCCATTCTAATTCATTCATATGATCCATTCTATTTCATTCGTCCGATCCATTCTAATTCATTCGCACGAATGTATCCATTCTAATTCATTCGTATAATCCATTCTAATTCATTCGTACGATCCATTCTAATTCATTCATAAGATCCATTCTAATTCATTCGTACGATCCATTCTAATTCATTCGTACGATCCATTCTAATTCATTCGCACGAATATATCCATTCTAGTTCATTCGTAGGATCCATTCTAATTCATTCGTACGATCCATTCTAATTCATTCGCACGATCCATTCTAATTCATTCGTACGATCAATTCTAATTCATTCGCACGAATGTATCCATTCTAATTCGTTCGTATGATCCATTCTAATTCATTCGTACGATCCATTCTAATTCATTCATACAATCCATTCTAATTCTTTCACACGATCCATTCTAATTCATTCGTAGGATCCATTCTAATTCATTCATACAATCTATTCTATTTCATTCGTACGATCCATTCTTACTCATTCGTATGATCCATTCTAATTCATTCGCACGAATGTATCCATTCTAATTCATTCATACGAATCCATTCTAATTCATTCGTACAATCCATTCTATTTCATTCGTACGATCCATTCTTACTCATTCGTACGATCCATTCTAATTCATTCGTAAGATCCATTCTAATTCATTCGTACGATCCATTCTAATTCATTCGTACGATCCATTCTAATTCATTCGCACGAATGTATCCACCCTAGTTCATTCGTACGATCCATTCTAATTCATTCGTACGATCCATTCTAATTCATCCGCACGATCTATTCTAATTCATTCCTACGATCAATTCTAATTCATTCGCACGAATGTATCCATTCTAATTCATTCATACGATCCATTCTAATTCATTCGTACGATCCATTCTAATTCACTCATACGATCCATTCTAATACATTCCTATGATCCATTCTAATTCATTTGCACGAATATATCCATTCTAATTCATTCGTACGATCCATTCTAATTCCTTCGTACGATCCATTCTAATTCATTCGTACGATCTATTCTAATTCATTCGTATGATCCATTTTAATTCCTTCGTACGATCCATTCTAATTCATTCGTACGATCCATTCTAATTCATTCGTACAATCTATTCTAATTCATTCGTACGAATGGATACATTCGTGTGAATGAATTAGAATGGATCGTACGAATGAGTAAGAATGGATCGTACAAATGAAATAGAATGGATTGCACGAATGAATTAGAATGGATCGTACGAATGAATTAGAATGGATCGTGTGAAAGAATTAGAATGGACTGTATGAATGAATTAGAATGGATCGTACGAATGAATTAGAATGGATCGTACGAAGGAATTAGAATGGATCGTACGAATGAATTAGAATGGATCGTACGAATGAATTAGAATAGATCGTACGAATGAATTAGAATGGATCGTACGAAGGAATTAGAATGGATCGTACGAATGAATTAGAATGGATATATTCGTGCAAATAAATTAGAATGGATCGTATGAATGTATTAGAATGGATCGTATGAGTGAATTAGAATGGATCGTACGAATGAATTAGAATGGATCGTATGAATGAATTAGAATGGATACATTCGTGTAATTCATTCGTACGATCCATTCTAATTCCTTCGTACGATCCATTCTAATTCATTCGTACGATCTATTCTAATTCATTCATACAATCCATTCTAATTCTTTCACACGATCCATTCTAATTCATTCGTACGATCCATTCTAATTCATTAATATGATCCATTCTAATTCATTCGTACGATCCATTCTAATGAATTAGAATTGATCGTACGAATGAAATAGAATGGATTGCACGAATGATTTAGAATGGATCGTACGAATGAATTAGAATGGATCGTGTGAAAGAATTAGAATGGATTGTATGAATGAATTAGAATGGATTGTACGAATGAATTAGAATGGATCGTACGAAGGAATTAGAATGGATCGTACGAATGAATTAGAATGGATCGTACGAATGAATTAGAATGGATACATTTGTGCGAATGAATTAGAATGGATCATACGAATGAGTAAGAATGGATCGTATGAATGAAATAGAATAGATTGTACGAATGAATTAGAATGGATAGTACGAATGAATGAGAATGGATCGTGTGAAAGAATCAGAATGGATTGTATGAATGAATTAGAATGGATCGTACGAATGAATTAGAATGGATCGTACGAATGAATTAGAATGGATACATTCGTGCGAATGAATTAGAATGGATTGTACGAATGAAATAGAATGGATTGTACGAATGAATGAGAATGGATCGTGTGAAAGAATCAGAATGGATTGTATGAATGACTTAGAATGGATCGTACGAATGGATTAGAATGGATCGTACGAATGGATTAGAATGGATACATTCGAGCGAATGAATTAGAGTGGATCGTACGGAATGAATTAGAATGGATTGTATGAATGAATTAGAATGGATCATGCGAATGAATTAGAATGGATCGTACGAATGAATTAGAATGGATCTTACGAATGAATTAGAATGGATCGTACGAATGAGTAAGAATGGATCGTACGAATGAAATAGAATGGATTGTACGAATGAATTAGAATGGATTCGTACGAATGAATTAGAATGGATACATTCGTGCGAATGAATTAGAATAGATCATACCAATGAGTAAGAATGGATCGTACGAATGAAATAGAATAGATTGTACGAATGAATTAGAATGGATAGTACGAATGAATGAGAATGGATCGTGTGAAAGAATCAGAATAGATTGTATGAATGAATTAGAATGGATCGTACGAATGGATTAGAATGGATCGTACGAATGGATTAGAATGGATACATTCGAGCGAATGAATTAGAATGGATCGTACGGAATGAATTAGAATGGATTGTATGAATGAATTAGAATGGATCGTGCGAATGAATTAGAATGGATCGTACGAATGAATTAGAATGGATCTTACGAATGAATTAGAATGGATCGTACGAATGAGTAAGAATGGATCGTACGAATGAAATAGAATGGATTGTACGAATGAATTAGAATGGATTCGTACGAATGAATTAGAATGGATACATTCGTGCGAATGAATTAGAATGGATCATACGAATAAGTAAGAATGGATCGTACGAATGAAATAGAATAGATTGTACGAATGAATTAGAATGGATAGTACGAATGAATGAGAATGGATCGTGTGAAAAAATCAGAATGGATTGTATGAATGAATTAGAATGGATCGTACGAATGAATTAGAATTGATCGTACGAATGAATTAGAATGGATACATTCGTGCGAATGAATTAGAATTGATCGTACGAATGAATTAGAATGGATCGTGCGAATGAATTAGAATGGATCGTACGAATGAATTAGAATGGATCATACGAATAAACTAGAATGGATACATTCGTGCGTACGATCCATTCTAATTCATTCATACGATCCATTCTAATTCATTCGTACGATCCATTCTAATTCATTCGCACAAATGTATCCATTCTAATTCATTCGTACGATCCATTCTAATTCATTCGCATGATCCATTCTAATTCATTCGTACGATCCAATCTAATTCTTTCACACGATCCATTCTAATTCATTCGTACGATCCATTCTAATTCATTCGCACGATCCATTCTAATTTATTCGTACGATCCATTCTAATTCATTCATACGATCCATTCTAATTCATTCGTACGATCCATTCTAATTCATTCGCACAAATGTATCCATTCTAATTCATTCGTACGATCTATTCTAATTCATTCGCACGATCCATTCTAATTCATTCGTACGATCCATTCTAATTCATTCGTACGATCCATTCTAATTCATTCGTATCATCCATTCTAATTAATTCGTATGATCCATTCTAATTCATTCGTATGATCCATTCTAATTCATTCATACAATCCATTCTAATTCATTCGCACGAATGTATCCATTCTAATTAATTCGTACGATCTATTCTAATTCATTCGTATGATCTATTCTTATTCATTCGCACGATCCAGTGTAATTGATTCGCACGATCCATTCTAATTCATTCGCACGAATGTATCCATTCTAATTCATTCGTACGATCCATTCTAATTCATTAATATGATCCGATCTAATTCATTCGTACGATCCATTCTAATTCATATGCACAAAGGTATCCATTCTAATTCATTCGCACGAAAGAATTAGAATGGATTGTATGAAAGAATAGATCGTATGAATGAATTAGAATGGATCGTACGGAATGAATTAGAATGGATTGTATGAATGAATTAGAATGGATCGTACGAATGAGTAAGAATGGATCGTACGAATGAATTAGAATGGATCATACGAATGAATTAGAATGGATTGTACGAATTAATTAGAATGGATCATACGAATGAAATAGAATGGATCGTACGAAGGAATTAGAATGGATCGTACGAAGGAATTAGAATGGATCGTACGAATGAATTAGAATGGATATATTCGTGCAAATGAATTAGAATGGATCGTATGAATGAATTAGAATGGATCGTATGAGTGAATTAGAACGGATAGTACGAATGAAGTAGAATGGATCGTATGAATGAATTAGAATGGATACATTCATGCGAATGAATTAGAATGGATCGTACGAATGAATTAGAATGGATTGTGCGAATGAATTAGAATGGATCATACGAATGAATTAGAATGGATCGTACGAATGAACTAGAATAGATACATCCGTGTGAATGAATTAGAATGGATCGTACGAATGAATTAGAATGGATCGTACGAATGAATTAGAATGGATCTTACGAATGAATTAGAATGGATCATACGAATGAATTAGAATGGATCGTACGAATGAATTAGAATGGATACATTCGTGAGAATGAATTAGAATGGATCGGATGAATGAATTAGAATGGATCGTACGAATGAATTAGAATGGATCAAATGAATGAATTAGAATGGATCGTACGAATAAATTAGAATGGATACATTCGTCCGAATGAATTAGAATGGATCGTACGAATGAATTACAATGGATCGTACGAATGAATTAGAATGGATCGTACGAATGAATTAGAATGGATACATTCGTACGAATGAATTAGAATGGATCGTACGAATGAATTAGAATGGATCGTACGGAATGAATTAGAATGGATATATTTGAACGAATAAATTAGAATGGATCATACGAATGAATTAGAATGGATCGTACGAATGAATTAGAATGGATAGTGCGAATGAATTAGAATCGATCGTACGAATGAATTAGAATGGATCGTACGAATGAATTAGAATGGATCATACGAATGAGTAAGAATGGATCGTACGAATGAATTAGAATGGATCGTACGAATGAATTACAATGGATCGTACGAATAAATTAGAATGGATACATTCGTCCGAATGAATTAGAATGGATCATACGAATGAGTAAGAATGGATCGTACGAATGAAATAGAATAGATTGTACGAATGAATTAGAATGGATCTTACGAATGAATTAGAAAGGATCGTGTGAAAGAATTAGAATGGATTGTATGAATGAATTAGAATGGATCGTATGAATGAATTAGAATGGATCGTACGAATGGATTAGAATGGATCATACGAATGAATTAGAATGGATCGTACGAATGAACTAGAATGGATACATTCGTGTGAATGAATTAGAATGGATCGTACGAATGAATTAGAATGGATCGTATGAATGAATTAGAATGGATCTTATAAAGGATAAAATCAGTTTTCTCCCTCTTGATATTAATCTTGCTGCAGAAGAAAGGGATGCTTTGAGAAATTTAAAGCATGAAAAAGATCTGGAAACTGAATTGTTGTGTTCTAAATCCCGTATCAATTGGCTTTCTAAAGGTGACAGAAATACCAAGTTTTTTCATGCAGCTATTGGTGGAAGAAGGGCTAAAGCTAGAATTCATTCCATTCTCTCTTCGGATGGAACTATGCTCCATAATACTGAGGATATCAAACAAGAGGGTATCAGCTATTTTACTCAACTTTTCAAGTTCAATGGGCAAAGAAATTTGGATTGTCATGGTCTTGCTAAGATATCAGATGATTGTCACAATTCCTTATGCAATCCTTTCTCTGTTGAAGAAATTTTTAATGTTATCAGTTCCTCCCCTCCGAACAAAACTCCAGGTGCAGATGGTTTCTCGGCTTCTTTCTTCATCAAATGCTGGTCTATTATTAAGGAGGATATTATTAGAATGATCAACTTCTTCTATTCTCAGCCAGACAGGATTTCTTCCCTAAACCACACTTTACTAGCTCTTATTCCGAAAGATGGAAGAATTACAAGCTTTGCAAACTGGAGACCAATATCCTTATGCAATTATGCTTACAAAATAATAGCTAACATTCTTGCAAATAGACTAAAGCCTCTCCTTCCGAATATTATTGAAGAAAATCAGCTAGCTTTTATAAATGGGAGACATATCCAGGATGCTGTTATGGTGGCTCATGAGTTATTAAATCGTTTTCATACTGCAGTAGGCACTCCTCGCATGTGTCTTAAGATTGATTTGAAGAAGGCTTTTGATTCAGTTAATCATCACTTCATTTTGCAAACTTTAGAAATTATGAACTTCCCAACTCAGTTGATCAACTGGATCAGATGTTGCATTTCTACTGTTAGATTCTCAGTTATTATCAATGGTGCGGCCACAGGGTATTTTCAAGGATTTCGTGGTATCAGACAGGGTGATCCGCTCTCACCATACTTATTTGCAATCTCTATGAATGTCTTTTCTTGCTTGATAAATAAGGCTGTAAATGATAAGAAGATAACTATTCCAGCTCTTGGTGGTTTCCCTATTTCTCATCTTGCCTATGTAGATGATCTTTTGATCTTTTGCAAAGCAGATTCTCATTCAGCTATAGAGATTTCTAAAGTTCTTTTGGATTTCAAGAATCAATCTGGACTGGATATTAATCAGGCTAAATCCAAAGTTTTCTTTAGCAGGAATGTGGAAGTGAAACAAGATATTTTAAATTGCCTTGGCTTTGCAGAGGGTCAGCTTCCAGTCAGATATCTTGGACTCCCACTTAACTCCAAAAGTCTCAAGAGAATTGATTGTCAACCTCTGATAGACCAAATTCGGTCTAGAATAGGCACTTGGAATAGAAACTTTCTATCTTTTGCTGGTAGAGTGGAATTGATTAAATCGGTTTTGAACTCTCTTCATATTTACTGGTCAGGCATTTTTGCTCTCCCTGCTTCTATAATTAAAGAAATTGAGAATATTTTTAGCAGATTTCTTTGGGGTGGTCCTTCTTTAAGTAGGAAAATTGTGCCTATAGCTTGGTCTAAGCTTTGTTTTCCAAAGAAGGAAGGTGGTCTTGGGTTTCGAAAGCTGGATGATTGGAATAAAGCTGCTCTAGCTAAGCATCTTTGGCATATTTGCAGCAATGACACTTCGCTATGGGTGAGATGGATTAAGCAGAAATATCTTAAAAATGATTCAATTTGGGATTGCAAAATTAGTCTAAATGCTTCAGGAATTTGGAAAGGAATCCTAAAGATCAGACAGCTTTTTCTCCCCAAAATTAAAAAGGTGTTAGGTGATGGATATAATACTAAACTCTGGTATGATAATTAGTCCTCACATGGCAGGTTGATTGATAGATTTGATTTACGAACTGTTTATGACTTGGGGTATGAGAAGAATGTGCTTGTTAAAGATTTCATATGTGATGGTTGCTGGTCTTTACCAACTCCAACTTCAGCAAAAATATTTGATTTGTTTCAGATTATGACTGAACATAAACTTCAACACACTAATCTAGCAGATTTGGATGTTTGGACTCTATCACCAAATGGTATTTTTTCTTTAAAATTAGCTTGGCATTCCATTAGAAGTCAGGGTACAGTTATGACAGAATACAATTGGATTTGGCATCAAAACAGGATTGAAAAGCACTCCTTTACTTTGTGGAGAGTTTTCATAAGGAAACTTCTCACTTGTGATAAACTCCAAAAAAGAGGTATGCAGGTTCCTTCCCTTTGCTCATTATGTTGGTCTGATAGAGAGGATCATGATCATCTTTTTTTTAAATGTTCATACTCTGCCTGGATTTGGAGATCAGCTCTGTCTAGAATGGGTATAAAAGCTAGCAGGATTGGGAATATTGGAAATGAAATTGCACAAATTGTCACAGGTTGTGTTGTTCATCTGCTATGGAAAGAAAGAAACAGAAGAATTTTTGAGAAAACCTCTATGCATAAAAGAGTTTTGATGGCTAATATTACTTCTCTAGTTCAACTCCATGTAAATGAGCTTCATATTTGTGAAGTGGATACCCAGGAAAATCGTATAATTGCAGCTAAATGGGGCTGTTATTTTCAGCAAAATATACCTATTTCCAGTCAAATATCTTGGCTGAAGCCACAGAAGGATGAAATTAAATTGAATACTGATGGCGCAATCAATTCTACAGGGGCTTCTATTTGTGGGATTTTAAGGAATTCTAGTGGTAATGCTGTTGAAGCTTATATGGGGAAATCGAATTATAATAATATCCTTTCTGTTGAACTAGAAGCTATTGAGCATGGTATCAGTATTGCATCAGGAATCACATCTTGCCTTTGGATTGAATCTGATTCTTTACTTGCTGTAAATTGTATAAATGGAATTTGTGATGTCCCTTGGAAGAATAAGCATCAGGTTTTAAGTATCAAGGCTAAGCTGGAGCGCTTCCATAAGCAACAGATTACTCATATATGGAGGGAAGGAAATCAACCAGCTGATATTCTATCCAAAATGAGTCACTCAGAGTTGTTGGAAAGGATGTATCCTCATGATTTCAAAGAAAATCTGCGTATTGCTATTGAAAATGATAAGGTGGGGAAGTGTTACAACAGAATTTAGGTCTATAGTGAGCTTGGCAAATTAATTCAGGCACAGTTACAGTTTGCAGCTGTTATTCCAAGCTAGTTTCAAGATGGTAGTTTGCAGCTGCTATTGGGAACAGATTGGGTGTGAGATATTTGTTCCATGGCAAATTAATTCAGGCACAGTTTGCAGCTGTTATTCCAAAGCTGGGTTCAAGATGGTAGTTTGCAGTTTGCTAAGGGGAGACTGATTGGGTGTGAGATATATGTTCCATGATATCAATTGTATTCTTTTAGTTGTTTCTTGATGTTTTTGGGTTCTTTACTCGGATGCCTTGTTTTATAAAAGGCCAGAGGTGTAATAGTGTTTTGTTTTCTTGGGCGGGGTCCCTAATAAAATCCCCTAGCATTAAATAAAAAAAAAAGAATGGATCTTACGAATGAATTAGAATGGATCGTACGAATGAATTAGAATGGATCGTACGAATGAATTAGAATAGATCGTATGAATGAATTAGAATGGATACATTCGTGCGAATGAATTAGAATGGATTGTACGAATGAATTAGAATGGATCGTACGAATGAATTAGAATGGATCGTGTGAAAGAATTAGAATGGATTGTATGAATTAATTAGAATGGATCATATGAATGAATTAGAATGGATACATTCGTGCGAATGAATTAGAATGGATCGTACGAATGAATTAGAATGGATCGTACGAATGAATTAGAATGGATCGTATGAATGAATTAGAATGGTTACATTCATGCGAATGAATTAGAATGGATCGTACGAATGGATTAGAATGGATCGTACGAATGGATTAGAATGGATACATTCGAGCGAATGACTAAGAATGGATCATACGAATGAATAAGAATGGATCGTACGAATGGATTAGAATGGATCGTACGAATGGATTAGAATGGATCCTACGAATGGATTAGAATGGATACCTTTGTGCATATGAATTAGAATGGATCGTACGAATGAATTAGAATGGATCATATGAATGAATTAGAATGGATCGTGTGAAAGAATTAGAATGGATTGTATGAATGAATTAGAATAGATCGTATGAATGAATTAGAATGAATCATACGAATGAATTAGAATGGATCGTACGAATGAATTAGAATGGATACATTCGTGCGAATGAATTAGAATGGATACATTCGTACAAAAGAATTAGAATAGATCGTATGAATGAATTAGAATGGATCCTATGAATGAATTAGAATGGATCGTGCGAATGAATTAGAATGGATCGTACGAATAAATTAGAATGAATCATGCTAATGAATTAGAATTGATCGAATGAATAAATTAGCATGGATCGTGCTAATGAATTAGAATGGAACGTACGAATGAATTAGAATGGATCGTGTGAAAGAATTAGAGTGGATCGTACGAATGAATTAGAATGGATCGTGCGAATGAATTAGAATGGATCGTACGAATGAATTAGAATGGATCGTACGAATGAACTAGAATGGATACATTCGTGCGAATGAATTAGAAAGGATTGTACGAATGAATTAGAATGGATCGTACGAATGAATTAGAATGGATCTTACGAATGAATTTGAATGGATCGTACGAATGAATTAGAATGGATCGTACGAATGAATTAGAATGGATACATTCGTGCGAATGAATTTGAATGGATCGGACGAATGAATTAGAATGGATCGTACGAATGAATTAGAATGGATCGTACGAATGAATTAGAATGGATCGTACGAATAAATTAGAATGGATACATTCGTCCGAATGAATTAGAATGGATCATACGAATGAGTAAGAATGGATTGTACGAATGAAATAGAATAGATTGTACGAATGAATTAGAATGGATCCTATGAATGAAATAGAATGGATCGTGTGAAAGAATTAGAATGGATTGTATGAATGAATTAGAATGGATCGTATGAATGAATTAGAATGGATACATTCGTGAGAATGAATTAGAATGGATCGGACGAATAAATTAGAATGGATCGTACGAATGAATTAGAATGGATCAAATGAATGAATTAGAATGGATCGTACAAATAAATTAGAATGGATACATTCGTCCGAATGAATTAGAATGGATCGTACGAATGAATTAGAATGGATCGTACGAATGAATTAGAATGGATCGTACGAATGAATTAGAATGGATACATTCGTATGAATGAATTAGAATGGATCGTACGAATGAATTAGAATGGATCGTACGGAATGAATTAGAATAGATATATTTGAACGAATAAATTAGAATGGATCATACGAATGAATTAGAATGGATCGTACGAATGAATTAGAATGGATCGTGCGAATGAATTAGAATCGATCGTACGAATGAATTAGAATGGATCGTACGAATGAATTAGAATGGATCATACGAATGAGTAAGAATGGATCGTACGAATGAATTAGAATGGATCGTACGAATGAATTAGAATGGATCGTACGAATAAATTCGAATGGATACATTCGTCCGAATGAATTAGAATGGATCATACGAATGAGTAAGAATGGATCGTACGAATGAAATAGAATAGATTGTACGAATGAATTAGAAGGGATCTTACGAATGAATTAGAATGGATCGTGTGAAAGAATTAGAATGGATTGTATGAATGAATTAGAATGGATCGTACGAATGAATTAGAATGGATCGTACGAATGGATTAGAATGGATCGTACGAATGAATTAGAATGGATCGTACGAATGAACTAGAATGGATACATTCGTGCGAATGAATTAGAATGGATCGTACGAATGAATTAGAATGGATCGTATGAATGAATTAGAATGGATCTTACGAATGAATTAGAATGGATCGTACGAATGAATTAGAATGGGTCGTACGAATGAATTAGAATAGATCGTACGAATGAATTAGAATGGATCGTATGAAGGAATTAGAATGGATCGTACGAATGTATTAGAATGGATCGTATGAATGAATTAGAATGGATATATTCGTGCGAATGAATTAGAATGGATTGTATGAATGAATTAGAATGGATCGTACGAATGAATTAGAATGGATCGTGTGAAAGAATTAGAATGGATTGTATGAATTAATTAGAATTGATCATATGAATGAATTAGAATGGATACATTCGTGCGAATGAATTAGAATGGATCGTACGAATGAATTAGAATGGATCGTACGAATGAATTAGAATGGATCGTATGAATGAATTAGAATGGTTACATTCATGCGAATGAATTAGAATGGATCGTACGAATGGATTAGAATGGATCGTACGAATGGATTAGAATGGATACATTCGAGCGAATGACTAAGAATGGATCGTACGAATGAATTAGAATGGATCGTACGAATGGATTAGAATAGATCCTACGAATGGAATAGAATGGATACCTTTGTGCATATGAATTAGAATGGATCGTACGAATGAATTAGAATGGATCATATGAATGAATTAGAATGGATCGTGTGAAAGAATTAGAATGGATTGTATGAATGAATTAGAATAGATCGTATGAATGAATTAGAATGGATCATACGAATGAATTAGAATGGATCGTACGAATGAATTAGAATGGATACATTCGTGCGAATGAATTAGAATGGATACATTCGTACAAAAGAATTAGAATAGATCGTATGAATGAATTAGAATGGATCCTATGAATGAATTAGAATGGATCGTGCGAATGAATTAGAATGGATCGTACGTATGAATTAGAATGAATCGTGCTAAGGAATTAGAATTGATCGAATGAATAAATTAGCATGGATCGTGCTAATGAATTTGAATGGAACGTACGAATGAATTAGAATGGATCGTGTGAAAGAATTAGAATGGATCGTACGAATGAATTAGAATGGATCGTGCGAATGAATTAGAATGGATCGTACGAATGAATTAGAATGGATCGTACGAATGAACTAGAATGGATACATTCGTGCGAATGAATTAGAAAGGATCGTACAAATGAATTAGAATGGATCGTACGAATGAATTAGAATGGATCTTACGAATGAATTTGAATGGATCGTACGAATGAATTAGAATGGATCGTACGAATGAATTAGAATGGATACATTCGTGCGAATGAATTAGAATGGATCGGACGAATGAATTAGAATGGATCGTACGAATGAATTAGAATGGATCGTACAAATGAATTAGAATAGATCGTACGAATAAATTAGAATGGATACATTCGTCCGAATGAATTAGAATGGATCATACGAATGAGTAAGAATGGATTGTACGAATGAAATAGAATAGATTGTACGAATGAATTAGAATGGATCCTATGAATGAATTAGAATGGATTGTATGAATAAATTAGAATGGATCGTATGAATGAATTAGAATGGATCGTGTGAATGAATTCGAATGGATCATACGAATTCATTCTAATTCATTCATACAATCCATTCTAATTCTTTCACACGATCCATTCTAATTCATTCGTACGTTCCATTCTAATTCATTAGCACGATCCATGCTAATTCATTCGTTCGATTAATTCTAATTCATTAGCACGATCCATTCTAATTCATTCGTATGATCCATTCTAATTCATTCGCACGATCCATTCTAATTCATTCATAGGATCCATTCTAATTCATTCATACGATCTATTCTAATTCTTTCGCATGAATGTATCCATTCTAATTCATTCGCACGAATGTATCCATTCTAATTCATTCGTACGATCCATTCTAATTCATTCGTATGATCCATTCTAATTCATTCATATGATCTATTCTAATTCATTCATACAATCCATTCTAATTCTTTCACACGATCCATTCTAATTCATTCGTACGATCCATTCTAATTCATTCGCACAATCCATTCTATTTCATTCGTACAATCCATTCTTACTCATTCGTATGATCCATTCTAATTCATTCGCATGAATGTATCCATAATGGATCATACGAATGAGTAAGAATGTATTGTACGAATGAAATAGAATGGATTGTGTGAATGAATTAGAATGGACCGTACGAATGAATTAGACGTACGAATGAATTAGAATGGATACATTCGTGCGAATAAATTTGAATGGATCATACGAATGAGTAAGAATGGATCGTCATTCTAATTCATTCGTATGATCCATTCTAATTCATTTGTATCCATTCTATTTCATTCGCACGATCCATTCTAATTCATTCACGCAATCTATTCTAATTCATTCGTACAATCCATTCTAATTTATTCATACAATCCATTCTAATTTATTCGCACGAATGTATCCATTCTAATTCATTCGTACGATCCATTCTAATTCATTCGCACAATTTATTCTAATTCATTTATACGATCTATTCTAATTCATTCGCACGAATGTATCCATTCTAATTCATTCATACGATCCATTCTACTTCATTCGTACTATCCGTTCTAATTCACTCATACGATCCATTCTAATTCATTCATAGGATCCATTCTAATTCATTTGCACGAATATATCCATTCTAATTCATTCGCACGATCCATTCTAATTCCTTCGTACGATCCATTCTAATTCCTTCGTACGATCCATTCTATTTCATTCGTATGATCCATTCTAATTCCTTCGTACGATCCATTCTAATTCCTTCGTATCCATTCTAATTCACTTATACGATCCATTCTAATTCATTCGTACAATCCATTCTAATTCATTCATACAATCCATTCTAATTCATTCGCACGAATGTATCCATTCTAATCCATTCGTACGATCCATTCTAATTCATTCGCATGAATGTAACCATTCTAATTCATTCATTTGATCCATTCTAATTCATTCGTACGATCCATTCTAATTCATTCGTCCGATCCATTCTAATTCATTCGCACGAATGTATCCATTCTAATTCATTCGTACGATCCATTCTTATTCATTCGTACGATCCATTCTAATTCAATCGTAAGATCCATTCTAATTCATTCGTACGATCCATTCTAATTCATTCGTATGATCCATTCTAATTCATTCGCACGAATGTATCCATTCTAGTTCATTCGTACGATCCATTCTAGTTCATTCGTACGATCCATTCTAATTCATTCGTATGATCCATTCTAATTCATTCGTATGATCCATTCTAATTAATTCGTATGATCCATTCTAATTCATTCACACAATCCATTCTATTTCATTGCGAATCAATTAGACTGGATCGTGCGAATGAATAAGAATAGATCATACGAATGAATTAGAATAGATCGTACGAATTAATTAGAATGGATACATTCGTGCGAATGAATTAGAATGGATTGTATGAATGAATTAGAATGGATCGTACGAATGAATTAGAATGCATCATACGAATTAATTAGAATGGATTATACGAATGAATTAGAATGGATCGTACGAATAAATTAGAATGGATCGTACGAATGAATTAGAATGGATCGTGTGAATGAATTAGAATGGATCGTACGAATGAATTAGAATGGATACATTTGTGCGAATGAATTAGAATGGATCGTACGAAAGAATTAGAATGGATCGTATGAATGAATTAGAATGGATCGTACGAATGAATTAGAATGGATACATTCGTGCGAATGAATTAGAATGGATCGTGCGAATGAATTAGAATGGATCGTACGAATGAATTAGAATGGATATATTTGAACGAATAAATTAGAATGGATCCTACGAATGAATTAGAATGGATCGTACGAATGAATTAGAATGGATAGTGCGAATGAATTAGAATCGATCGTATGAATGAATTAGAATGGATCGTACGCATGAATTAGAATAGATCATACGAATGAGTAAGAATGGATCGTACGAATGAATTAGAATGGATCGTACGAATGAATTAGAATGGATAGTACGAATAAATTAGAATGGATACATTCATCCGAATGAATTAGAATGGATTATACGAATGAGTAAGAATGGATCGTACGAATGAAATAGAGTAGATTGCACGAATGAATTAGAATGGATCCTACGAATGAATTAGAATGGATCATGTGAAAGAATTAGAATGGATTGTATGAATTAATTAGAATGGATCGTTTGAATGAATTAGAATGGATCGTGCGAATGAATTCGAATGGATCATACGAATTCATTCTAATTCATTCATACAATCTATTCTAATTCTTTCACACAATCCATTCTAATTCATTCGTACGTTCCATTCTAATTCATTAGCACGATCCATGCTAATTCATTCGTTCGATCAATTCTAATTCATTAGCACGATCCATTCTAATTCATTCGTACGATCCATTCTAATTCATTCATAGGATCCATTCTAATTCATTCATACGATCTATTCTAATTCTTTCGCACGAATGTATCCATTGTGCGAATGAATTAGAATGGATCATACGAATGAATTAGAATGGATCGTACGAATGAACTAGAATGGATACATTCGTGCGAATGAATTAGAATGGATCGTACGAATGAATTAGAATGGATCGTACGAATGAATTAGAATAGATCTTACGAATGAATTAGAATGGATCGTACGAATGAATGGATCGTACGAATGAATTAGAATGGATACATTCGTGCGAATGAATTAGAATGGATCGGACGAATGGATTAGAATGGATCGTACGAATGAATTAGAATGGATCGTACGAATAAATTAGAATGGATACATTCGTCCGAATGAATTAGAATGGATCAGACGAATGAGTAAGAATGGATCGTACGAATGAAATAGATTAGATTGTACGAATGAATTAGAATGGATCCTACGAATGAATTAGAATGGATCGTGTGAAAGAATTCGAATGGATTGTATGAATGAATTAGAATGGATCGTATGAATGAATTAGAATGGATCGTGCGAATGAATTCGAATGGATCGTACGAATTCATTCTAATTCATTCATACAATCCATTCTAATTCTTTCACACGATCCATTCTAATTCATTCGTACGTTCCATTCTAATTCATTAGCACGATCCATGCTAATTCATTCGTTCGATCAATTCTAATTCATTAGCACGATCCATTCTAATTCATTCGTACGATCCATTCTAATTCATTCGCACGATCCATTCTAATTCATTCATAGGATCCATTCTAATTCATTCATACAATCCATTCTAATTCATTCGCACGAATGTATCCATTCTAATTCATTCGTACGATCAGTTCTAATTCATTCACAAAATCTATTCTAATTCATTCATACGATCCATTCTAATTCATTCACACGAATGTATCCATTCTAATTCATTCATATGATCCATTCTAATTCATTCATACGATCCATTCTAATTCACTCATACGATCCATTCTAATACATTCATACGATCCATTCTAATTCATTTGCACGAATATATCCATTCTAATTCATTCGTACGATCCATTCTAATTCCTTCGTACGATCCATTCTAATTCATTCGTACGATCTATTCTATTTCATTCGTACGATCCATTCTTACTCATTCATACGATCCATTCTAATTCATTCGTCCGATCCATTCTAATTCATTCGCACGAATGTATCCATTCTAATTCATTCGTTCGATCAATTCTATTTCATTAGCACGATCCATTCTAATTCATTCGTATGATCCATTCTAATTCATTCGCACGATCCATTCTAATTCATTCATAGGATCCATTCTAATTCATTCATTCGATCTATTCTAATTCTTTCGCACGAATGTATCCATTCTAATTCATTCGCACGAATGTATCCATTCTAATTCATTCGTACGATCCATTCTAATTTATTGGTACGATCCATTCTAATTCATTCGTACGATCCATTCTAATTCATTCATACGATCTATTCTAATTCATTCATACAATCCATTCTAATTCTTTCACACGATCCATTCTAATTCATTCGTACGATCCATTCTAATTCATTCGCACAATCCATTCTATTTCATTCGTACGATCCATTCTTACTCATTCGTATGATCCATTCTAATTCATTCGCACGAATGTATCCATAATGCATCATACGAATGAGTAAGAATGGATCGTACGAATGAAATAGAATGGATTGTGCGAATGAATTAGAATGGATCGTACGAATGAATTAGAATGGATCGTACGAATGAATTAGAATGGATCTTACGAATGAAATAGAATAGATTGTACAAATGAATTAGAATGGATTCGTACGAATGAATTAGAATGGATACATTCGTGCGAATGAATTTGAATGGATCGTACCAATGAGTAAGAATGGATCGTACGAATGAAATAGAATGGATTGTGCGAATGAATTAGAACGGATCGCACGAATGTATCCATTCTAATTCATTCGTACGATCCATTCTAATTCATTCGTACGATCCATTCTAATTCATTCATACAATCCATTCTAATTCATTCGTACGATCCATTCTAATTCACTCATACGATCCATTCTAATACATTCATACGATCCATTCTAATTCATTTGCACGAATATATCCATTCTAATTCATTCGTACGATCCATTCTAATTCCTTCGGACGATCCATTCTAATTCATTCGTACGATCTATTCTAATTCATTCGTACGATCCATTCTAATTCATTCGTACGATCCATTCTAATTCCTTCGTACGATCCATTCTAATTCATTCGTACGATCCATTCTAATTCATTCGTACAATCTATTCTAATTCATTTGTACGAATGGATACATTCGTGTGAATGAATTAGAATGGATCGTACGAATAAATTAGAATGGATACATTCGTCCGAATGAATTAGAATGGATCGTACGAATGAATTAGAATGGATCGTACGAATGAATTAGAATGGATCGTACGAATGAATTAGAATGGATCGTACGAAGGAATTAGAATGGATCATACGAATGAATTAGAATGTATCGTGCTAATGAATTAGAATTGATCGAACAAATGAATTAGCATGGATCGTGCTAATGAATTAGAATGGAACGTACGAATGAATTAGAATGGATCATGTGAAAGAATTAGAATGGATTGTATGAATGAATTAGAATGAATTCGTACGATCCATTCGAATTAATTCGCACGATCCATTCTAATTCATTCATACGATCCATTCTAATTCATTCATATAATCCATTCTAATTCTTTCACACAATCCATTCTAATTCATTCGTAGGATCCATTCTAATTCATTCGTACAATCTATTTTATTTCATTCGTACGATCCATTCTTACTCATTCGTATGATCCATTCTAATTCATTCGGACGAATGTATCCATTCTAATTTATTCGTACGATTCATTCTAATTCATTCGTACGATCCATTCTAATTCATTCGTACGATCTATTCTAATTCATTCGTACGATCCATTCTAATTTCATTCGTACGATCCATTCTAATTCATTCGCTCGAATGTATCCATTCTAATCCATTCGTACGATCCATTCTAATCTATTCGTACGATCCATTCTAATTCATTCACATGAATGTAACCATTCTAATTCATTCATTTGATCCATTCTAATTCATTCGTATGATCCATTCTAATTCATTCGTATGGTCCATTCTAATTCATTCGCACGAATGTATCCATTCTAATTCATTCATACGATCCATTCTAATTCATTCGTACGATCCATTCTAATTCATTCGTAAGATCCATTCTAATTCATTCGTATGATCCATTCTAATTGATTCGTACGATCCACTCTAATTCATTCGCACGAATGTATCCATTCTAGTTCATTCGTACGATCCATTCTAATTCATTCGTACGATCCATTCTAATTCATTCGCACGATCCATTCTAATTCATTCGTACGATCAATTCTAATTCATTCGCACGAATGTATCCATTCTAATTCATTCGTACGATCCTGAATTAGAATGGATCGTACGAATGAATTAGAATGGATACCTTTGTGCATATGAATTAGAATGGATCGTACGAATGAATTAGAATGGATCATATTAATGAATTAGAATGGATCGTACGAATGAATTAGAATGGATCGTACAAATGAATTAGAATGGATCTTACGAATGGATTAGAATGGATACATTCGTGCGAATGAATTAGAATGGATCGGACGAATGAATTAGAATGGATCGTACGAATGAATTAGAATGGATCAAATGAATGAATTAGAATGGTTACATTCATGCGAATGAATTAGAATGGATCATACGAATGGATTAGAATGGATCGTACGAATGGATTAGAATGGATACATTCGAGCGAATGAATTAGAATGGATCGTACGAATGAAATTAGAATGGATCGTACGAATGAATTAGAATAGATCGTACGAATGAATTAGAATGGATCGTACAAATGAATTAGAATGGATCGTTTGAAAGAATTAGAATGGATCGTATGAATGAATTAGAATGGATCGTGCAAATGAATTAGAATGGATCGTACGAATGAATTAGAATGGATCGTGCTAATGAATTAGAATTGATCGAACGAATGAATTAGCATGGATCGTGCATTCGTACGATCCATTATAATTCATTCGTAAGATCCATTCTAATTCATTCGTACGATCCATTCTAATTCATTCATACGATCCATTCTAATTCATTCGCACGAATGTATCCATTATAGTTCATTCGTACGATCCATTCTAATTCATTCGTACGATCCATTCTAATTCATTCATACGATCTATTCTAATTCATTCATACAATCCATTCTAATTCTTTCACACGATCCATTCTAATTCATTCGTACGATCCATTCTAATTCATTCGCATAATCCATTCAATTTCATTCGTACGATCCATTCTTACTCATTCGTATGATCCATTCTAATTCATTCGCACGAATGTATCCATAATGGATCACACGAATGAGTAAGAATGGATCGTACGAATGAAATAGAGTGGATTATGCGAATGAATTAGAATGGACCGTACGAATGAATTAGAATGGATACATTCGTTCGAATGAATTAGAATGGATCGGACGAATGAATTAGAATGGATCGTACGAATGAATAGAATGGATCGTACGAATGAATTAGAATGGATCGTACGAATAAATTAGAATGGATATATTCGTCCGAATGAATTAGAATGGATCATACGAATGAGTAAGAATAGATCGTACGAATGAAATAGAATAGATTGTACGAATGAATTAGAATGGATCGTGCGAATGAATTAGAATGGATCGTACGAATGAATTAGAATGTTCGTACGAATGAATTAGAATGGATCGTGCGAATGAATTAGAATGGATCATATTAATGAATTAGAACGGATCGTACGAATGAATTAGAATGGATACATTCGTGCGAATGAATTAGAATGGATCGTGCGAATCCATTAGACTGGATCGTGCGAATGAATAAGAATGGATCATACGAATGAATTAGAATGGATCGTACGAATTAATTAGAATGGATGCATTCGTGCGAATGAATTAGAATGGATTGTATGAATGAATTAGAATGGATCGTACGAATGAATTAGAATGGATCATACGAATTAATTAGAATGGATCATACGAATGAATTAGAATGGATCGTACGAATGAATTAGAATGGATCGTACGAATGAACTAGAATGGATCGTACGAATGAACTAGAATGGATACATTCGTGCGAATGAATTAGAATGGATCGTACGAATGAATTAGAATAGATCGTACGATTCATTCTAATTCATTCGTACGATCCATTCTAATACATTCGTACGATTCATGCTAATTCATTCGCACGGTCCATTCTAATTCATTCGTACGATCCATTCTTATTCATTCATACGATCCATTCTAATTCATTATCACAATCCATTCTAATTCATTCGTACAATCCATTCTAATTTATTCGTATGATCCATTCTAACTCATTCGGTGGATCCATTCTAATTCATTCGTACGATCCATTCTAATTCATTCCCATGATCCATTCTAATTTATTCGTACGATCCATTCTAATTCATTCGTACGATCTATTCTAATTCATTCGCACGAATGTAACCATTCTAATTCATTCATACGATTCATTCTAATTCATTTGTATGAGCTATTCTAATTTATTCGTACGATCTATTCTAATTCATTCGTACGATCCATTGTAATTCATTCATACAATCCATTTAGATTCATTCGCACAAATGTATCCATTCAAATTCATTTGTACGATCCAGTCTAATTCATTCGTACGATCCATTCTAATTCATTCGCACGAATATATCCATTCTAATTCTTTCGTACAATGCATTCTAATTCATTCGTACGATCCATTCCAATTCATTCGTACAATCCATTCTAATTCATTCGTACGATCCATTCTAATTCATTCGCACGAATGCATCCATTCTAATTCATTCGTACAATCCATTCTATTTCATTCGTACGATCCATTCTTACTCATTCGTATGATCCATTCTAATTCATTCGTATGATCCATTCTAATTCATTCGTACGATCCATTCTAATTCATTCGCACGATCCATTCTAATTCATTCATACGATCCATTCTAATTCATTCATACGATCCATTCTAATTCATTCCTACAATCCATTCTAATTCATTCGCCCGATCCATTCTAATTCATTCATACGATCCATTCTATTCGAATGGATCATGCGATCCATTCGAATTCATTCGCACGATCCATTCTAATTCATTCATACGATCCATTCTTACTCATTCATACAATGCATTCTAATTCTTTCACACGATCCATTCTAATTCATTCGTACGATCCATTCTAATTCATTCGTACAATCCATTCTATTTCATTTGTACGGTCCATTCTTACTCATTCGTATGATCCATTCTAATTCATTCGTACGATCCATTCTAATTCATTTGTACGATCCATTCTAATTCATTCGTACAATCCATTCTATTTCATTCGTACGATCCATTCTTACTCATTCGTATGATCCATTCTAATTCATTCGCACGAATGTCTCTATTCTAATTCATTCATACAATCCATTCTAATTCATTCCGTACGATCCATTCTAATTCATTCGTACGATTGTACGAATGAATTAGAATGGATCGTACGAATGAATTAGAATAGATTGTGCGAATGAATTAGAATGGATCGCACGAATGAATTAGAATGGATCGTACGAATGAATTAGAATGGATCATACGAATGAGTAAGAATGGATCGTACGAATGAATTAGAATGGATCGTACGAATAAATTAGAATGGATACATTCGTCCGAATGAATTAGAATGGATCATATGAATGAGTAAGAATGGATCGTACGAATGAAATAGAATAGATTGTACGAATGAATTAGAATGGATCCTACGAATGAATTAGAATGGATCGTGTGAAATACGAATGAATTAGAATGGATATATTCGTGCAAATGAATTAGAATGGATCGTATGAATGTATTAGAATGGATCGTATGAGTGAATTAGAATGGATCGTGAGAATGAATTAGAATGGATTGTATGAATGAATTAGAATTGATCGTACGAATGAATTAGAATGGATCGTACGAATGAATTAGAATGGATCGTACGAATGAACTAGAATGGATACATTCGTGCGAATGAATTAGAATGGATCGTGCGAATGAATTAGAATGGATCGTATGAATGAATTAGAATAGATCGTATGAATGAATTAGAATGGATCGTACGAATGAATTAGAATACATCGTACGAATGAATTAGAATGGATCGTACGAATAAATTAGAATGGATACATTCGTCCGAATGAATTAGAATGGATCATACGAATGAGTAAGAATGGATCGTACGAATGAAATAGAATAGATTGTACGAATGAATTAGAATGGATCCTACGAAAGAATTAGAATGGATCGTGTGAAAGAATTATAATGGATTGTATGAATGAATTAGAATGGATCGTATGAATGAATTAGAATAGATCGTGCGAATGAATTCGAATGGATCGTACGAATTCATTCTAATTCATTTATACAATCCATTCTAATTCTTTCACACGATCTATTGTAATTCATTCGTAGGATCCATTCTAATTCATTAGTACAATCTATTCTATTTCATTTGTACGATCCATTCTTACTCATTCGTATGATCCATTCTAATTCATTCGGACGAATGTATCCATTCTAATTTATTCGTACGATCCATTCTAATTCATTCGTACGATCTATTCTAATTCATTCGTACGATCCATTCTAATTCATTCATACGATCTATTCTAATTCATTAATACAATCCATTCTAATTCTTTCACACGATCCATTCTAATTCATTCGTACGATCCATTCTAATTCATTCGCACAATCCATTCTATTTCATTCGTACGATCCATTCTTATTCATTCGTATGATCCATTCTAATTCATTCGCACGAATGTATCCATAATGGATCATACGAATGAGTAAGAATGGATAGTACGAATGAAATAGAATGGATTGTGCGAATGAATTAGAATGGACCGTACGAATGAATTAGAATGGATACATTCGTGCGAATGAATTAGAATGGATCGGACGAATGAATTAGAATGGATCGTACGAATGAATTAGAATAGATCGTACGAATGAATTAGAATGGATCATACGACTAAATTAGAATGGATATATTCGTCCGAATGAATTAGAATGGATCATACGAATGAGTAAGAATGGATCGTACGAATGAAATAGAATAGATTGTACGAATGAATTAGAATGGATTCGTACGAATGAATTAGAATGGATACATTCGTGCGAATGAATTAGAATGGATCGTACCAATGAGTAAGAATGGATCGTATGAATGAAATAGAATGGATTGTGCGAATGAATTAGAATGGATCATACGAATGAATTAGAATGGATCGTACGAATTAATTAGAATGGATACATTCGTGCGAATGAATTAGAATGGATTGTATGAATGAATTAGAATGGATCGTACGAATGAATTAGAATGGATCATACGAATTAATTAGAATGGATCATACGAATGAATTAGAATGGATCGTACGAATGAATTAGAATGGATCGTATGAATGAAATTGAATGGATACATTCGTGCGAATGAATTAGAATGGATTGTGCGAATGAATAAGAACTGATCGTACGAATGAATTAGAATGGATCGTACGAATGAATTAGATTGGATCTTACGAATGAAGTAGAATGGATCATACGAATGACTTAGAATGGATCGTACGAATGAATTAGAATTGACCGTACAAATGAATTAGAATGGATCGTACGAATGAATTAGAATGGATCGAATGAATGAACTAGAATGGATCGTACCAATTAGTAAGAATGGATCGTACGAATGAATAGAATGAATTAGAATGGATTGGACAAATGAATTAGAATGGATCGTATGAATGAATTAGAATGGATCGTATGAATGAATTAGAATGGATCGTGCGAATGAATTAGAATGGATCGTACGAATGAATTAGAATGGATCGTGTGAAAGAATTAGAATGGATCGTACGAATGAATTAGAATGGATCGTGCGAATGAATTAGAATGGATACATTTGTGCGAATGAATTAGAATGGATCATACGAATGAATTAGAATGGATCGTACGAATGAATTAGAATGGATCGTATGAATGAATTAGAATGGATCGTACGAATGAATTAGAATGGATCGTGTGAATGAATTAGAATGGATCGTACGAATGAATTAGAATAGATCGTACGAATGAACTAGAATGGATACATTCATGCGAATGAATTAGAATGGATCGTACGAATGAAATAGAATGGATCGTACGAATGAATTAGAATGGATCTTACGAATGAATTAGAATGGATCGTTCGAATGAATTAGAATGGATCGTACGAATGAATTAGAATGGATCGTACGAATGAATTAGAATGGATCGTGCGAATGAATTAGAATGGATCGTACCAATGAGTAAGAATGGATCGTACGAATGAATAGAATGGATCGTATGAATGAATTAGAATGGATACATTCGTGTGAATGAATTAGAATGGATCGTATAAATGAATTAGAATAGATTTTGTGAAAGAATTAGAATGGATTAGAATGGATCCTACGAATGAATTAGAATGGATACATTCGTGTGAATGAATTAGAATGGATCGGACGAATGAATTAGAATGGATCGTACGAATGAATTAGAATGGATCGTACGAATGAATTAGAATAGATTGTACGAATGAATTAGAATGGATCAAATGAATGAATTAGAATGGTTACATTCATGCGAATGAATTAGAATGGATCGTACGAATGGATTAGAATGGATACATTCGTGCGAATGAATTAGAATGGATCGTACGAATGAATTAGAATGGATCGTACGAATGAATTAGAATGGATCTTACGAATGAATTAGTATGATCGTACGAATGAATTAGAATGGATCGTACGAATGAATTAGAATGGATACATTCGTGCGAATGAATTAGAATGGATCGGACAAATGAATTAGAATGGATCGTACGAATGAATTAGAATGGATCAAATGAATGAATTAGAATGGTTACATTCATACGAATGAATTAGAATGGATCATACGGAATGAATTAGAATGGATTGTACGAATGAATTAGAATGGATACATTCGTGCGAATGAATTAGAATGGATCATACGAATGAGTAAGAGTGGATCGTACGAATGAAATAGAATGGATTGTACGAATGAATTAGAATGGATCGTACAAATGAATTAGAATGGATCGTACGAATGAATTAGAATGGATTGCACGAATGAATTAGAATAGATCGTACGAATGAATTAGAATGGATCGTGGGAAAGAAATAGAATGGATTATATGAATGAATTAGAATGGATCGTACGAACGAATTAGAATGGATCGTACGAAGGAATTAGAATGGATACATTCGTGCGAATGAATTAGAATGGATACATTCATGCGAAAGAATTAGAATAGATCGTATGAATGAATTAGAATGGATCCTATGAATGAATTAGAATGGATCGTGCGAATGAATTAGAATGGATCGTGCTAATGAATTAGAATTGATCGAATGAATGAATTAGCATGGATCGTGCTATTGAATTAGAATGGAACGTACGAATGAATCAGAATGGATCGTGTGAAAGAATTAGAATGGATTGTATGAATGAATTAGAATGGATCATACGAAGAAATTAGAATGGATCATACGAATGAATTAGAATGGATCGTACGAATGAATTAGAATGGATCGTACGAATGAATTAGAATGGATCGTGTGAAAGATTTAGAATGGATCGTACGAATGAATTAGAATGGATCATGCGAATGAATTAGAATGGATCGTACGAATGAATTAGAATGGATCGTGCTAATGAATTAGAATGGATCATACGAATGAATTAGAATGGATCGTGTGAATGAATTAGAATGGATCGTACGAATGAATTAGAATAGATCGTACGAATGAATTAGAATGGATCGTACGAATGAATTAGAATGGATCGTGTGAAAGAATTAGAATGGATTGTACAAATGAATTAGAATGGATTAGAATGGATCGTGCGAATGAATTAGAATGGATCGTACGAATGAATTAGAATGGATTGTATGAATGAATTAGAATGGATCTTTCGAATGAATTAGAATGGATCGTACGAATGAATTAGATTGGATCCTACGAATGAATTAGAATGGATACATTCGTGCGAATGAATTAGAATGGATCGGACTAATGAATTAGAATGGATCGTACGAATGAATTAGAATGGATCGTACGAATGAATTAGAATGGATCGTACGAATAAATTAGAATGGATACATTCGTCCGAATGAATTAGAATGGATCATACGAATGAGTAAGAATGGATCGTACGAATGAAATAGAATAGATTGTACAAATGAATTAGAATGGATCCTACGAATGAATTAGAATGGATCGTGTGAAAGAATTAGAATGGATTGTATGAATGAATTAGAATGGATCGTATGAATGAATTAGAATGGATCGTGCGAATGAATTCGAATGGATCGTACGAATTCATTCTAATTCATTCATACAATCCATTCTAATTCTTTCACACGATCTATTTTAATTCATTCGTAGGATCCATTCTAATTCATTCGTACAATCTATTCTATTTCATTCGTACGATCCATTCTTACTCATTCGTATGATCCATTCTAATTCATTCGAATGAATTAGAATGGATTGTGCGAATGAATTAGAATGGATCGTACGAATGAATTAGAATGGATCGTGTGAAAGAATTAGATTGGATTGTATGAATGAATTAGAATAGATCGTATGAATGAATTAGAATGGATCGTACAAATGAATTAGAATGGATCGTACGAATGAACTAGAATGGATACATTCGTGCGAATGAATTAGAATGGATCGTACGAATGAATTAGAATGGATCGTACGAATGAATTAGAATGGATCTTACGAATGAATTCTAATTCATTCGTACGATCCATTCTAATTCTTTCACATGATCCATTCTAATTCATTCGTACGATCCATTCTAATTCATTCGTACGATCTATTCTAATTCATTCGTACGATCCATTCTAATTCATTCGTACGATCCATTCTAATTCCTTCGTACGATCCATTCTAATTCATTCATACAATCCATTCTAATTCTTTCACACGATCCATTCTAATTCATTCGTACGATCCATTCTAATTCATTCGTGCAATCCATTTTATTTCATTCGTACGATCCATTCTTACTCATTCGTACGATCCATTCTAATTCATTCACACGAATGTATCCATTCGTACGAATGAATTAGAATAGATTGTACGAATGAATTAGAATGGATCGTACAAATGAATTAGAATGGATCGTATGAATGAATTAGAATGGATCGTACGAATGAATTAGAATGGATCGTGCGAATGAATTAGAATGGATCGTACGAATGAATTAGAATGGATCGTACAAATGAACTAGAATGGATACATTCGTGCGAATGAATTAGAATGGATCGTACGAATGAATTAGAATGGATAATACGAATGAGTAAGAATGGATCGTACGAATGAATTAGAATGGATCATACAAATGAATTAGAATGGATCGTACGAATGAATTAGAATGGATCGTGTGAATGAATTAGAATAGATCGTACGAATGAATTAGAATAGATCGTACGAATGAATTAGAATGGATCGTACGAATAAATTAGAATGGATCGTGTGAAAGAATTAGAATGGATCGTACTAATGAATTAGAATGGATTAGAATGGATCGTGCGAATGAATTAGAATGGATCGTACGAATGAATTAGAATGGATTGTATGAATGAATTAGAATGGATCTTACGAATGAATTAGAATGGATCGTACGAATGAATTAAATTGGATCCTACGAATGAATTAGAATGGATACATTCGTGCGAATGAATTAGAATGGATCGGACGAATGAATTAGAATGGATCGTACGAATGAATTAGAATGGATCGTACGAATGAATTAGAATGGATCGTACGAATGAATTAGAATGGATCGTACGAATAAATTAGAATGGATAAATTCGTCCGAATGAATTAGAATGGATCATACGAATGAGTAAGAATGGATCGTACGAATGAAATAGAATAGATATACGAATGAATTAGAATGTATCCTACGAATGAATTAGAATAGATCGTGTGAAAGAATTAGAATGGATTGTATGAATGAATTAGAATGGATCGTATGAATGAATTAAATGGATCGTGCGAATGAATTCGAATGGATCATACGAATTCATTCTAATTCATTCATACAATCCATTCTAATTCTTTCACACGATCCATTCTAATTCATTCGTACGTTCCATTCTAATTCATTAGCACGATCCATGCTAATTCATTCATTCGATCAATTCTAATTCATTCGCACGATCCATTCTAATTCATTCATACGATCTATTCTAATTAATTCATACAATCTATTCTAATTCTTTCATACGATCCATTCTAATTTATTCGTAGGATCCATTCTAATTCATTTGTACAATCCATTCTAATCCATTCGTACGATCCATTCTAATTCATTCGTACGATCCATTCTAATTCATTCGTACGATCCATTCTAATGGATACATTTGTTCGAATGAATCTAAATGGATTGTATGAATGAATTACAATGGATCGTACGAATGAATTAGAATGGATCGTACGAATGAATTAGAATAGCTCATACCAATGAATTAGAATGGTTTCATTCGTGCTAATGAATTAGAATAGATCATACGAATGAATTAGAATGGATCGTACGAATAAATTAGAATGGATCGTGAGAATGAATTAGAATGGATCGTACGAATGAATTAGAATGGATCCACCGAATTAGTTAGAATGGATCATACGAATGAATTAGAATGGATTGTGCGAATGAATTAGAATGGATTGTGCGAATGAATTAGAATGGATCGTATGAATGAATAAGAATGGATGGTACAAATGAATTAGAATGATTAGAATGGATTGTATGAGTGAATTAGAATGGATCATACGAATTAATTAGAATGGATCATGCGAATGAATTAGAATGGATCGTACGAATGAATTAGAATGGATCGTACGAATGAATTAGAATGGATACATTCGTGCGAATGAATTAGAATGGATTGTGCGAATGAATAAGAACAGATCGTGCGAATGAATTAGAATGGATCGTACGAATGAATTAGAATGGATCGTGCGAATGAATTAGAATGGATTGTACAAATGAATTTGAATGGATCGTGTGAAAGAATTAGAATGGATCGTACGAATGAATTAGAATGGATCGTGCGAATGAATTAGAATGGATCATACGAATGAATTAGAATGGATATATTCGTGCGAATGAATTAGAATGGATCGTACGAATGAATTAGAATGGATCATACGAATAAATTAGAATAGATCGTACGAAAGAATTAGAATGGATCGTACGAAGGAATTTGAATGGATCGTACGAATGAATTAGAATGGATATATTCGTGCAAATGAATTAGAATGGATCGTATGAATGTATTAGAATGGATCGTATGAGTGAATTAGAATGGATCGTACGAATGAATTAGAATGGATCGTATGAATGAATTAGAACTGATCGTACGAATGAATTAGAAAGGATCGTATGAATGAATTAGAATGGATACATTTGTGCGAATGAATTAGAATGGATCGTACGAATGAATTAGAATGGATCGTATGAATGAATTAGAATGGATACATTCGTGCGAATGAATTAGAATGGATCGTGCGAATCCATTAGACTGGATCGTGCGAATGAATAAGAATAGATCGTACGAATGAATTAGAATGGATCGTACGAATTAATTAGAATGGATACATTCGTACGAATGAATTAGAATGGATTGTATGAATGAATTAGAATGGATCGTACGAATGAATTAGAATGGATCATACGAATTAATTAGAATGGATCATACGAATGAATTAGAATGGATCGTACGAATGAATTAGAATGGATCGTACGAATGAACTAGAATAGATCGTACGAATGAACTAGAATGGATACATTCGTGCGAATGAATTAGAATGGATCGTACGAATGAATTAGAATAGATCGTACGATTCATTCTAATTCATTCGTACGATCCATTCTAATACATTCGTACGATTCATGCTAATTCATTCGCACGACCCATTCTAATTCATTCGTACGATCCATTCTTATTCATTCATACAATCCATTCTAATTTATTCACACAATCCATTCTAATTCATTCGTACAATCCATTCTAATTCATTCGTATGATCCATTCTAACTCATTCGGTGGATCCATTCTAATTCATTCATACGATCCATTCTAATTCATTCCCACGATCCATTCTAATTTATTCGTACGATCCATTCTAATTCATTCGTACGATCTATTCTAATTCATTCGCACGAATGTAACCATTCTAATTCATTCATACGATTCATTCTAATTCATTTGTATGAGCTATTCTAATTCATTCGTACGATCCATTCTAATTCATTAATGGAACGTACGAATGAATTAGAATGGATCGTGTGAAAGAATTAGAATGGATTGTATGAATGAATTAGAATGAATTCGTACGATCCATTCTAATTCATTAGCACGATCCATTCTAATTCGTTCGTATGATCCATTCTAATTCATTCGCACGATCCATTATAATTCATTCATACAATCCATTCTAATTCTTTCATACGATCCATTCAAATTCATTCGTAGGATTCATTCTAATTCATTCGTACAATCTATTCTATTTCATTCGTACGATCCATTCTTACACATTCGTATGATCCATTCTAATTCATTCGGACGAATGTATCCATTCTAATTTATTCGTACGATCCATTCTAATTCATTCGTACGATCCATTCTAATTCATTCGTCCGATCCATTCTAATTCATTCGCACAAATGTATCCATTCTAATTCATTCGTACGGTCCATTCTAATTCATTCGCACAATCGATTCTATTTCATTCGTACGATCCATTCTTACTCATTCGTATGATCCATTATGGATACATTCGTGCGAATGAATTAGAATGGATCATACGAATGAGTAAGAATGGATCGTACGAATGAAATAGAATGGATTCTGCGAATGAATTAGAATGGATCGTACGAATGAATTAGAATGGATCGTGTGAAAGAATTAGAATGGATTGTATGAAGGAATTAGAATAGATCGTATGAATGAATTAGAATGTATCGTACGAATGAATTAGAATGGATCGTACAAATGAATTAGAATGGATCGTACGAATAAATTAGAATGGATCTTACGAATGAATTGGAATGGATCGTACGAATGAATTAGAATAGATCATACGAATAAATTAGAATGGATACATTCGTCCGAATGAATTAGAATGGATCATACGAATGAGTAAGAATGGATCGTACGAATGAAATAGAATAGATTGTACGAATGAATTAGAATAGATCCTACGAATGAATTAGAATGGATCGTGTGAAAGAATTAGAATGGATTGTATGAATGAATTAGAATGGATCGTGCGATTGAATTAGAATAAATCGTACGAATGAATTAGAATGGATCGTGCTAATGAATTAGAATTGATCGAACGAATGAATTAGCATGGATCGTGCTAATGAATTAGAATGGAACGTACGAATGAATTAGAATGGATCGTGTGAAAGAATTAGAATGGATTGTATGAATGAATTAGAATGAATTCGTACAATCCATTCGAATTCATTCGCACGATCCATTCTAATTCATTCATACGATCCATTCTAATTCATTCATACAATCCATTCTAATTCTTTCACATGATCCATTCTAATTCATTCGTAGGATCCATTCTAATTCATTCGTACAATCCATTCTAATTCATTAGTACGATCCATTCTAATTCAATCGTACGATCCATTCTAATTCATTCGTACGATCCATTCTAATTCATTCATACAATCCATTCTAATTCATTCGCATGAATGTATCCATTCTAATCCATTCGTCGATCCATTCTAATTCATTCGTAAGATCCATTCTAATTCATTCGTACGATCCATTCTAATTCATTCGTACGATCCATTCTAATTCATTCGTACGATCCATTCTAATTCCTTCGCACGAATGTATCCATTCTAATTCATTCGTACAATCCATTCTATTTCATTCGTACGATCCATTCTTACTCATTCGTATGATCCATTCTAATTCATTCGTATGATCCATTCTAATTCATTCGTACGATCCATTCTAATTCATTTGTACGATCCATTCTAATTCATTCATATGATCCATTCTAATTCTTTCATACGATCCATTCTAATTCATTCCTACAATCCATTCTAATTCATTCGCCCGATCCATTCTAATTCATTCATACGATCCATTCTATTCGAATGGATCATGTGATCCATTCGAATTCATTCGCACGATCCATTCTAATTCATTCCTACGATCCATTCTAATTCATTCATACAATGCATTCTAATTCTTTCACACGATCCATTCTAATTCATTCGTACGAACCATTCTAATTCATTCGTACAATCCATTCTATTTCATTTGTACGATCCATTCTTACTCATTCGTATGATCCATTCTAATTCATTCATACGATCCATTCTAATTCATTTGTACGATCCATTTTAATTCTTTCACACGATCCATTCTAATTCATTCGTAGGATCCATTCTAATTAATTCGTACAATCTATTCTATTTCATTCGTACGATCCATTCTTACTCATTCGTATGATCCATTCTAATTCATTCAGACGAATGTATCCATTCTAATTCATTAGAATGGATACATTCGTGCGAATGGATTAGAATGGATCATACGAATGAGTAAGAATGGATCGTACGAATGAAATAGAATGGATTGTACGAATGAATTAGAATGGATCGTACAAATGAATTAGAATGGATCGTACGAATGAATTAGAATGGATCATACGAATGAGTAAGAATGGATCGTACAAATGAAATAGAATGGATTGTACGAATGAATTAGAATGGATCATACGAATGATTTAGAATGGATCGTGTGAAAGAATTAGAATGCATTGTATGAATGAATTAGAATGGATCGTATGAATGAATTACAATGGATCGTGCGAATGAATTAGAATGGATCGTACGAATGAATTAGAATGGATCGTGTGAAAGAATTAGAATGGATCGTACGAATGAATTAGAATGGATCGTGCGAATGAATTAGAATGGATCGTACGAATGAATTAGAATGGATCGTGCGAATGAATTAGAATGGATCGTACGAATGAATTAGAATGGATACATTTGTGCGAATGAATTAGAATGGATCGTACGAATGAATTAGAATGGATCGTATGAATGAATTAGAATGGATCGTACGAATGAATTAGAATGGATCGTGCGAATGAATTAGAATGGATCGTACGAATGAATTAGAATGGATCGTACGAATGAACTAGAATGGATTCATTCGTGCGAATGAATTAGAATGGATCGTACGAATGAATTAGAATGGATCGTACGAATGAATTAGAATGGATCTTACAAATGAATTAGAATGGATCGTACGAATGAATTAAAATGGATCGTACGAATGAATTAGAATGGATCTTATGAATTAATTAGAATGGATCGTACGAATGAATTAGAATGGATCGTACGAATGAATTAGAATGGATACATTCGTGCGAATGAATTAGAATGGATCGGACGAATGAATTAGAATGGATCGTACGAATGAATTAGAATGGATCGTACGAATGAATTAGAATGGATCGTACGAATAAATTAGAATGGATACATTCGTCCGAATGAATTAGAATGGATCATACGAATGAGTAAGAATGGATCGTACGAATGAAATAGAATAGATTGTACGAATGAATTAGAATGGATCCTACGAATGAATTAGAATGGATCGTGTGAAAGAATTAGAATGGATTGTATGAATGAATTAGAATGGATCGTATGAATGAATTAGAATGGATCGTGCGAATGAATTCGAATGGATCGTACGAATTCATTCTAATTAATTCATACAGTCCATTCTAATTCTTTCACACGATCTATTCTAATTCATTCGTAGGATCCATTCTAATTCATTCGTACAATCTATTCTATTTCATTCGTACGATCCATTCTAATTCATTCGTACGATCCATTCTAATTCATTCCTACGATCCATTCTAATTCATTCGTACGATCCATTCTAATTCACTCATACGATCCATTCTAATACATTCATACGATCCATTCTAATTCATTCGCACAAATGTATCCATTCTAATTCATTCGTACGATCCATTCTAATTCATTCGCACGATCCATTCTAATTCATTCGTACGATCCATTCTAATTCATTCGCACGATCTGTTCTTATTCATTCGCACAATCTATTCTAATTCATTCGCACGAATGTATCCATTCTAATTCATTCGTACGATCCATTCTAATTCATTCATACGATCCATTCTAATTCATTCGTATGATCCATTCTAATTAATTCGTATGATCAATTCTAATTCATTCGTACGATCCATTCTAATTCATTCATACAATCCATTCTAATTCATTCGCACGAATGTATCCATTCTAATTAATTCGTACGATCCATTATAATTCATTCGTATGATCCATTCTAATTCATTCGCACAATCCATTCTATTTCATTCATACGATCCATTCTTACTCATTGGTACGATCCATTCTAATTCATTCGCACGAATGTATCCATTCTAATTCATTCGTACGAATCCATTCTAATTCATTCGTACAATCTATTCTATTTCATTCATACGATCCATTCTTACTCATTCGTATTATCCATTCTAATTCATTCGGACGAATGTATCCATTCTAATTTATTCGTACGATCCATTCTAATTCATTCGTACGATCCGTTCTAATTCATTCGTACGATCCATTCTAATTCATTCGTCCGATCCATTCTAATTCATTCGTACGAATGTATCTAGTCTAATTCAATCGTACGATCCATTCTAATTCATTCGTACGATCCATTCTAATTCATCCGTAAGATCCATTCTAATTCGTTCATACGATCCATTCTAATTCATTCGTACGATCCATTCTAATTCATTCGCACGAATATATCCATTCTAGTTCATTCGTACGATCTATTCTAATTCATTCGCATGGATCGTGCATTCGTACGATCCATTCTAATTCATTCGTAAGATCCATTCTAATTCATTCGTACGATCCATTCTAATTCATTCGCAAGAATGTATCCATTCTAGTTCATTCGTACGATCCATTCTAATTCATTCGTACGATCCATTCTAATTCATTCATACGATCTATTCTAATTCATTCATACAATCCATTCTAATTCTTTCACACGATCCATTAAAATTCATTCGTACGATCCATTCTTATTCATTCGCACAATCCATTCTATTTGATTCGTACGATCCATTCTTACTCATTCGTATGATCCATTCTAATTCATTCGCACGAATGTATCCATAATGGATCATACGAATGAGAAAGAATGGATCGTACGAATGAAATAGAATGGATTGTGTGAATGAATTAGAATGGACCGTACGAACGAATTAGAATGGATACATTCGTGAGAATGAATTAGAATGGATCGTACAAATAAATTAGAATTGATACATTCGTCCGAGTGAATTAGAATGGATCATACGAATGAGTAAGAATGGATCGTATGAATGAAATAGAATAGATTGTACGAATGAATTAGAATGGATCCTACGAATGAATTAGAATAGATCGTGTGAAAGAATTAGAATGGATTGTATGAATGAATTAGAATGAATTCGTACGATCCATTCGAATTCATTCGCACGATCCATTCTAATTTATTCATACGATCTATTCTAATTCATTCATACAATCCATTCTAATTCTTTCACACGATCCATTCTAATTCATTCATAGGATCCATTCTAATTCATTCGTACAATCTATTCTATTTCATTCGTACGATCCATTCTTACTCCTTCGTATGATCCATTCTAATTCATTCGGACGAATGTATCCATTCTAATTTATTCATACGATCCATTCTAATTCATTCGTACGATTCATTCTAATTCATTCGTACGATCCATTCTAATTCATTCGTTCGATCCATTCTAATTCATTCGCACGAATGTATCCATTCTAATTCATTCGTACGATCCATTCTAATTCATTCGTAAGATCCATTCTAATTCATTCGTACGATCCATTCTAATTCATTCGTACGATCCATTCTAATTCATTCGCACGAATGTATCCATTCTAGTTCATTCGTACGATCCATTCTAATTCATTCGTACGATCCATTCTAATTCATTCGCACGATCCATTCTAATTCATTCGTACGATCCATTCTAATTCATTCGTACGATCCATTCTAATTCATTCGCACAAATGTATCCATTCAAATTCATTCGTACGATCCATTCTAATTCATTCGCACGATCCATTCTAATTCATTCGTACGATCCATTCTAATTAATTCGTACGATCCATTCTAATTCATTCATACAATCCATTCTAATTCATTCGCACAAATGTATCCATTCTAATTCATTCGTTCGATCAATTCTAATTCATTAGAACGATCCATTCTAATTCATTCATACGATCCATTCTAATTCATTCGCACGATCCATTCTAATTCATTCATAGGATCCATTCTAATTCATTCATACGATCTATTCTAATTATTTCGCACGAATGTATCCATTCTAATTCATTCGCACGAATGTATCCATTCTAATTCATTCGTACGATCCATTCTAATTCATTCGTACGATCCATTCTAATTCATTCGTACGATCCATTCTAATTCATTCATACGATCCATTCTAATTCATTCGTACGATCCATTCTAATTCATTCGCACGAATGTATCCATTTTAGTTCATTCGTACGATCTATTCTAATTCATTCGTACGATCCATTCTAATTCATTCATACGATCTATTCTAATTCATTCATACAATCCATTCTAATTCTTTTACACGATCCATTCTAATTCATTCGTACGATCCATTCTAATTCATTCGCACAATCCATTCTATTTCATTCGTACGATCCATTCTTACTCATTCGTATGATCCATTCTAATTCATTCGCACGAATGTATCCATAATGGATCATACGAATGAGTAAGAATGGATCGTACGAATGAAATAGAATGGATTGTGTGAATGAATTAGAATGGACCGTACGAATGAATTAGAATGGATACATTCGTGCGAATGAATTAGAATGGATCGGACGAATGAATTAGAATGGATCGGACGAATGAATTAGAATGGATCGTACGAATGAATTAGAATGGATCGTACGAATGAATTAGAATGGATTATACGAATGAATTAGAATGGATTGTGCGAATGAATTAGAATGGATCGTATGAATGAATAAGAATGGATCGTACGAATGAATTAGAATGATTAGAATGGATCATATGAGTGAATTAGAATGGATCATACGAATTAATTAGAATGGATCATACGAATGAATTAGAATGGATCGTACGAATGAATTAGAATGGATCGTACGAATGAATTAGAATGGATACAATCGTGCGAATGAATTAGAATGGATTGTGCGAATGAATAAGAACAGATCGTGCGAATGAATTAGAATGGATCGTACGAATGAATTATAATGGATCGTGCGAATGAATTAGAATGGATCGTACGAATGAATTAGAATGGATCGTGTGAAAGAATTAGAATGGATCGTACGAATGAATTAGAATGGATCATGCGAATGAATTAGATTGGATCGTACGAATAAATTAGAATGGATACATTCGTGCGAATGAATTAGAATGGATCGTATGAATGAATTAGAATAGATCGTACGAATGAATTAGAATGGATCGTACGAAGGAATTAGAATGGATCGTACGAATTAAATAGAATGGATATATTCGTGCAAATGAATTAGAATGGATCGTATGAATGAATTAGAATAGATCGTACGAATGAATTAGAATGGATCGTATGAATGAATTAGAATGGATATATTCGTGCGAAAGAATTATAATGGGTCGTGCGAATCCATTAGACTAGATCGTGCGAATGAATAAGAATGGATCATACGAATGAATTAGAATGGATCATACGAATTAATTAGAATGGATACATTCGTGCGAATGAATTAGAATGGATCGTACGAATGAATTAGAATGGATCATAAGAATGAATTAGAATGGATCGTACGAATGAATTAGAATGGATCGTACGAATGAACTAGAATGGATAGTACGAATGAACTAGAATGGATACATTCGTGCGAATGAATTAGAATGGATCGTACGAATGAATTACAATGGATCGTACAATTCATTCTAATTCATTCGTACGATCTATTCTAATAAATTCGTACGATTCATGCTAATTCATTCGCACGATCCATTCTAATTCATTCGTACGATCCATTCTTATTCATTCATATGATCCATTCTAATTCATTCGTATGATCCATTCTAATTCATTCGTACAATCCATTCTAATTCATTCGCACGATCCATTCTAATCCATTCTAATTCATTTGTACGATCCATTCTAATTCTTTCACACAATCCATTCTAATTCATTCTAATCCATTCTAATTCATTCGTACAATCTATTCTATTTCATTCGTACAAATGAACTAGAATGGATACATTCGTACGAATGAATTAGAATGGATCGTACAAATTAATTAGAATGGATCGTACGAATGAATTAGAATGGATCGTACAAATGAATTAGAATGGATCGTACGAAGGAATTAGAATGGATCGTACGAATGAAATAGAATGGATTAGAATGGATCGTACGAATGAATTAGAATGGATCGTACAAATGAATTAGAATGGATCGTATGAATGAATTAGAATGGATCATACGAATGAATTAGAATGGATCGTACGAATGAATTAGAATGGATACATTCGTGCGAATGAATTAGAATGGATTGTGCGAATGAATAAGAACAGATCGTGCGAATGAATTAGAATGGATCGTACGAATGAATTAGAATGGATCGTGCGAATGAATTAGAATGGATCATACGAATGAATTAGAATGGATACATTTGTGCGAATGAATTAGAATGGATCGTACGAATGAATTAGAATGGATCGTATGAATGAATTAGAATGGATCGTACGAATGAATTAGAATGGATCGTGCGAATAAATTAGAATGGATTGTACGAATGAATTAGAATGTATCGTACGAATGAACTAGAATGGATACATTCGTGTGAATGAATTAGAATGGATTGTACGAATGAATTAGAATGGATCGTACGAATGAATTAGAATGGATCTTACGAATGAATTAGAATGGATCGTACGAATGAATTAGAATGGATCATACGAATGAATTAGAATGGATACAATGAATTAGAATAGATCGTACGAATGAATTAGAATGGATCATACGAAGGAATTAGAATGGATCGTACGAATGAACTAGAATGGATTAGAATGGATCGTACGAATGAATTAGAATGGATCGTACGAACGAATTAGAATGGATCGTACAAATGAATTAGAATGGATCGTACGAATGAATTAGAATGGATCGTACGAATGAATTAGAATGGATACATTCGTGCGAATGAATTAGAATGGATTGTACGAATGAATAAGAACAGATCGTGCGAATGAATTAGAATGGATCGTACGAATGAATTAGAATGGATCGTGCAAATGAATTAGAATGGATCGTACGAATGAATTAGAATGGATCGTATGAATGAATTAGAATGGATTGTATAAATCAATTAGAATGGATCGTGCGAATGAATTAGAATGGATCGTACGATCCATTCGAATTCATTCGCACAATCCATTCTAATTCATTCGTACGATCCATTCTAATTCATTCATACGATCCATTCTAATTCATTCGTACGATCCATTCTAATTCATTCGCAATCTATTTTAATTCATTCGTACGAATGGATACATTCGTGTGAATGAATTAGAATGGATCGTGTGAAAGAATTAGAATGGATCGTACGAATGAATTAGAATGGATCGTACGAATAAATTAGAATGGTTACATTCATGCGAATGAATTAGAATAGATCGTGCGAATGAATTAGAATGGATTCGTACGAATGAATTAGAATGGATTCGTACGAATGAATTAGAATGGATACATTCGTGTGAATGAATTAGAATGGATCGTACCAATGAGTAAGAATGGATCGTATGAATGAAATAGAATGGATTGTGCGAATGAATTAGAATGGATTGCACGAATGTATCCATTCTAATTCATTCGTACGATCCATTCTAATTCATTCGTACGATCCATTCTAATTCATTCGTATGATCCATTCTAATTAATTCGTATGATCCATTCTAATTCATTCGTACGATCCATTCTAATTCATTCATACAATCCATTCTAATTTATTCGTACGATCCATTCTAATTCACTCATACGATCCATTCTAATACATTCATACGATCCATTCTAATTCATTTGCACGAATATATCCATTCTAATTCATTCGTACGATCCATTCTAATTCCTTCGTACGATCCATTCTAATTCATTCGTACGACCTATTCTAATTCATTCGTACGATCCATTCTAATTCATTTGTACGAATGAATTAGAATGGATACATTCGTGCGAATGAATTAGAATGGATACATTCGTGCAAAAGAATTAGAATAGATCGTATGAATGAATTAGAATGGATCCTATGAATGAATTAGAATGGATCGTGCGAATGAATTAGAATGGATCGTACGAATGAATTAGAATGGATCGTGCAAATGAATTAGAATTGATCGAACGAACGAATTAGCATTGATCGTGCTAATGAATTAGAATGGATCGTATGAATGAATTAGAATGGATCAAATGAATGAATTAGAATGGTTACATTCATGCGAATGAATTAGAATGGATCGTACGAATGGATACATTCGAGCGAATGAATTAGAATGGATCGTACGAATGAATTAGAATGGATTGTACGAATAAATTAGAATGGATACATTCGTCCGAATGAATTAGAATGGATCATACGAATGAGTAAGAATGGATCGTACGAATGAAATAGAATAGATTGTACGAATGAATTAGAATGGATTCGTACGAATGAATTAGAATGGATCGTACGAATGAATTAGAATGGATATATTCGTGCAAATGAATTAGAATGGATCGTACGAATGGATTAGAATGGATACATTCGTGCGAATGAATTAGAATGGATTGTATGAATGAATTAGAATGGATCGTACGAATGAATTAGAATGGATCGTACGAATGGATTAGAATGGATTGTACGAATGAATTAGAATGGATCCTACGAATGAATTAGAATGGATCGTGTGAAAGAATTAGAATGGATTGTATAAATGAATTAGAATGGATCGTATGAATGAATTAGAATGGATCGTGCGAATGAATTAGAATTGATCAAACGAATGAATTAGCATGGATCGTGCTAATGAATTAGAATGGAACATACGAATGAATTAGAATGGATCGTGTGAAAGAATTAGAATGGAATGTATGAATGAATTAGAATGAATTCGTACGATCCATTCGAATTCATTCGCACGATCCATTCTAATTCATTCATACGATCCATTGTAATTCATTCATACAATCCATTCTAATTCTTTCACACGATCCATTCTAATTCATTCGTAGGATCCATTCTAATTCATTCGTACAATCCATTCTAATCCATTCGTACGATCCATTCTAATTCATTCGTACGATCCATTCTAATTCATTCGTACTATCTATTCTAATTCATTCATACAATCCATTCTAATTCATTCGCACGAATGTATCCATTCTAATCCATTCGTACGATCCATTCTAATTCATTCGTAAGATCCATTCTAATTCATTCGTACGATCCATTCTAATTCATTCGTACGATCCATTCTAATTCATTCGTACGATCCATTCTAATTCATTCGCACGAATGTATCCATTCTAATTCATTCGTACAATCCATTCTATTTCATTCGTACGATCCATTCTTACTCATTCGTCTGATCTATTCTAATTCATTCGTATGATCCATTCTAATTCATTCGTACGATCCATTCGAATTCATTCGTACGATCCATTCTAATTCATTCGCACGATCCATTCTAATTCATTCATACGATCCATTCTAATTCATTCATACGATCCATTCTAATACATTCGCCCGATCCATTCTAATTCATTCATACGATCCATTCTATTCGAATGGATCATGCGATCCATTCGAATTCATTCGCACGATCCATTCTAATTCATTCATACGATCCATTCTAATTCATTCTAACTATGCAATCTAATTCTTTCACACGATCCATTCTAATTCATTCATACGATCCATTTTAATTCATTCGTACAATCCATTCTATTTCATTTGTACGATCCATTCTTACTCATTCGTATGATCCATTCTAATTCATTCGTACGATCCATTCTAATTCATTTGTACGATCCATTCTAATTCTTTCACACGATCCATTCTAATTCATTCGTAGGATCCATTCTAATTCATTTGTACAATCTATTCTAAATCATTCGTACGATCCATTCTAATTCATTCGTACGATCGTACGAATGAATTAGAATGGATCGTACGGAATGAATTAGAATGGATTGTATGAATGAATTAGAATGGATACATTCGTGCGAATGAATTCGAATGGATCATACGAATGAGTAAGAATGGATCGTACGAATGAAATAGAATGGATTGTACGAATGAATTAGAATGGATCGTACAAATGAATTAGAATGGATCGTACGAATGAATTAGAATGGATCATACGAATGAATTAGAATGGATCGTGTGAAAGAATTAGAATGGATTGTATGAATGAATTAGAATAGATCGTATGAATGAATTAGAATGGATCGTATGAATGAATTAGAATGGATCATACGAATGAACTAGAATGGATACATTCGTGCGAATGAATTAGAATGGATCGTACGAATGAATTAGAATGGATCGTACGAATGAATTAGAATAGATCTTACGAATGAATTAGAATGGATCGTACGAATACATGATCCATGCTAATTCATTCTTTCGATCAATTCTAATTCATTAGCACGATCTATTCTAATTCATTCATACGATCCATTCTAATTCATTCGCACGATCCATTCTAATTCATTCGTACGATCCATTCTAATTCTTTCACACGATCCATTCTAATTCATTCGTACGATCCATTCTAATTCATTCGTACGATCCATTCTAATTCATTCGTACGATCCATTCTAATTCATTCGTACGATCCATTCTAATTCATTCGTACGATCCGTTCTAATTCATTCATACAATCTATTCTAATTCATTCATACAATCCATTCTAATTCTTTCACACGATACATTCTAATTCATTCGTACGATCCATTCTAATTCATTCATACAATCCATTCTAATTCTTTCACACGATCCATTCTAATTCATTCGTACGTTCCATTCTAATTCATTAGCACGATCCATGCTAATTCATTCATTCGATCAATTCTAATTCATTAGCACGATCCATTCTAATTCATTCGTACGATCCATTCTAATTCATTCGCACGATCCATTCTAATTCATTCATAGGATCCATTGTAATTCATTCATACGATCTATTCTAATTATTTCGCACGAATGTATCCATTCTAATTCATTCGCACGAATGTATCCAGTCTAATTCATTCGTACGATCCATTCTAATTCATTCGTACGATCCATTCTAATTCATTCATACGATCTATTCTAATTCATTCATACAATCCATTCTAATTCTTTCACACGATCCATTCTAATTCATTCGTACGATTCATTCTAATTCATTCGCACAATCCATTCTATTTCATTCGTACGATTCATTCTTACTCATTGGTATGATCCATTCTAATTCATTCGCACGAATGTATCCATTCTAATTCATTCGTACGAATCCATTCTAATTCATTCGTACAATCCATTCTATTTCATTCGTACGATCCATTCTTACTCATTCGTATGATCCATTCTAATTCATTCGCACGAATGTATCCATTCTAAATCATTCGTATGATCCATTCTAATTCATTCGTACGATCCAATCTAAATCATTCGTACAATCCAATCTATTTCATTCGTACGATCAATTCTAATTCATTAGCACGATCCATTCTAATTCATTCGTACGATCCATTCAAATTCATTCGCACGATCCATTCTAATTCATTCGTACAATCCATTCTATTTCATTCGTACGATCCATTCTTACTCATTCGTATGATCCATTCTAATTCATTCGTACGATCCATTCTAATTCATTCGTACGATCGTACGAATGAATTAGAATGGATCGTACGGAAAGAATTAGAATGGATTGTATGAATGAATTAGAATGGATACATTCGTGCGAATGAACTAGAATGGATCATACGAATGAGTAAGAATGGATCGTACGAATGAGTAAGAATGGATCGTATGAATGAATTAGAATAGATCGTACGAATGAATTAGAATGGATCGAACGAGTGAATTAGAATGGATACATTCGTGCGAATGAATTAGAATGGATCGAACGAATGAATTAGAATGGATCGTACGAATGAACTAGAATGGATACATTCGAGCGAATGAATTAGAACGGATCGTACGAATAAATTAGAATGGATCGTACGAATGAATTAGAATGGATCTTACGAATGAATTAGAATGGATCGTACGAATGAATTAGAATGGATCGTACGAATGAATTAGAATGGATACATTCGTGCGAATGAATTAGAATGGATCGGACGAATAAATTAGAATGGATCGTACGAATGAATTAGAATGGATCAAATGAATGAATTAGATTGGTTACATTTATGCGAATGAATTAGAATGGATCGTACGAATGGATTAGAATGGATCGTACGAATGGATTAGAATGGATACATTCGAGCGAATGAATTATAATAGATCGTACGAATGAATTAGAATGGATCGTACGAATGGATTAGAATGGATCCTACGAATGGATTAGAATGGATACCTTTGTGCATATGAATTAGAATGGATCATACGAATGAATTAGAATGGATCATATTAATGAATTAGAATGGATCGTACGAATGAATTAGAATGGATACATTCGTGCGAATGAATTAGAATGGATCATGCGAATCCATTAGACTGGATCGTGCGAATGAATAAGAATGGATCATACGAATGAATTAGAATGGATCATACGAATTAGAATGAATTAGAATGAATTAGAATGAATCGTATGAATTAGAATGGATCGTACGAATGAATTAGAATGGATCGTACGAATGAATTAGAATGGATCGTGCGAATGAATTAGAATGGATCATACCAATGAGTAAAATGGATCGTACGAATGAATAGAATGGATCGTATGAATGAATTTGAATGGATACATTCGTGTGAGTGAATTAGAATGGATCGTATGAATGAATTAGAATAGATTTTGTGAAAGAATTAGAATGGATTAGAGTGGATCGTACGAATGAATTAGAATGGATACATTCGTGCGAATGAATTAGAATGGATCGGACGAATGAATTAGAATGGATCGTACGAATGAATTAGAATAGATTGTACGAATGAATTAGAATGGATCAAATGAATGAATTAGAATGGTTACATTCATGCGAATGAATTAGAATGGATCGTACGAATGAATTAGAATGGATACATTCGTGCGAATGAATTACAATGGATCGGATGAATGAATTAGAATGGATCGAACGAATGAATTAGAATGGATCAAATGAATGAATTAGAATGGTTACATACATGCGAATGAATTAGAATGGATCGTACGGAATGAATTAGAATGGATTGTATGAATGAATTAGAATGGATACATTCGTGCGAATCAATTAGAATGGATCAAACGAATGAGTAAGAATGGATCGTACGAATGAAATAGAATGGATTGTACGAATGAATTAGAATGGATCGTACAAATGTATCAGAATGGATCGTACGAATGAATTAGAATGGATCGTACGAATGAATTAGAATGGATCGTACGAATGAATTAGAATGGATCGTGCGAATGAATTAGAATGGATCGTACCAATGAGTAAGAATGAATCGTATGAATGAATAGAATGGATCGTATGAATGAATTAGAATGGATACATTTGTGTGAATGAAATAGAATGGATCGTATGAATGAATTAGAATAGATTTTGTGAAAGAATTAGAATGGATTAGAATGGATCGTACGAATAAATTAGAATGGATACATTCGTGCGAATGAATTAGAATGGATCGGACTAATGAATTAGAATGGATCGTACGAATGAATTAGAATGGATCGGACGAATGAATTAGAATAGATTGTGCGAATGAATTAGAATGGATCGTACGAATGAATTAGAATGGATCGTACGAATGAATTAGAATGGATCATACGAATGAGTAAGAATGGATCGTACGAATGAATTAGAATGGATCGTACGAATGAATTAGAATGGATACATTCGTCCGAATGAATTAGAATGGATCATACGAATGAGTAAGAATGGATCGTACGAATGAAATAGAATAGATTGTACGAATGAATTAGAATGGATCCTACGAATGAATTAGAATGGATCGTATGAATGTATTAGAATGGATCGTATGAGTGAATTAGAATGGATCGTGCGAATGAATTAGAATGGATTGTATGAATGAATTAGAATGGATCGTACGAATGAATTAGAATAGATCGTACGAATGAATTAGAATGGATCGTACGAATGAACTAGAATGGATACATTCGTGCGAATGAATTAGAATGGATCATACGAATGAATTAGAATGGATCATGCAAATGAATTAGAATGGATCGTATGAATGAATTAGAATAGATCGTATGAATGAATTAGAATGGATCGTACGAATGAATTAGAATAGATCGTACGAATGAATTAGAATGGATCGTACAAATGAATTAGAATGGATCATACGAATTAATTAGAATGGATCGTACGAATGAATTAGAATAGATCATACGAATGAATTAGAATGGATCGTACGAATGAATTAGAATGGATCGTGTGAAAGAATTAGAATGGATCGTACAAATGAATTAGAATGGATTAGAATGGATCGTGCGAATGAATTAGAATGGATCGTACGAATGAATTAGAATGGATTGTATGAATGAATTAGAATGGATCTTACGAATGAATTAGAATGGATCCTACGAATGAATTAGAATGGATACATTCGTGTGAATGAATTAGAATGGATCGGACGAATGAATTAGAATGGATCGTACGAATGAATTAGAATGGATCGTACGAATAAATTAGAATGGATACATTCGTCCGAATGAATTAGAATGGATCATACGAATGAGTAAGAATGGATCGTACGAATGAAATAGAATATATTGTACGAATGAATTAGAATGGATCCTACGAATGAATTAGAATGGATTGTGTGAAAGAATTAGAATGTATTGTATGAATGAATTAGAATGGATCGTATGAAAGAATTAGAATGGATCGTGCGAATGAATTCGAATGGATCGTACGAATTCATTCTAATTCATTCATACAATCCATTCTATTTCTTTCACACGATCTATTCTAATTCATTCATAGGATCCATTCTAATTTTTTCGTAGAATCTATTCTATTTCATTCGTACGATCCATTCTTACTCATTCGTATGATCCATTCTAATTTATTCGGACGAATGTATCTATTCTAATTTATTCGTACGATCCATTCTGATTCATTCGTACGATCCATTCTAATTCATTCATCCGATCCATTCTAATTCATTCGTCCGATCCATTCTAATTCATTCGAATGAATGTATCCATTCTAATTCATTCGTACGGTCCATTCTAATTCATTCGCACAATCCATTCTATTTCATTCGTACGATCCATTCTTACTCATTTGTATGATCCATTATGGATACATTCGTGCGAATGAATTAGAATGGATCATACGAATGAGTAAGAATGGATCGTACGAATGAAATAGAATGGATTATGCGAATGAATTAGAATGGATCGTACGAATGAATTAGAATGGATCGTGTGAAAGAATTAGAATGGATTGTATGAATGAATTAGAATAGATCGTATGAATGAATTAGAATGGATCGTACAAATGAATGAGAATGGATCGTACGAATGAACTAGAATGGATACATTCGTGCGAATGAATTAGAATGGATCGTACGAATGAATTAGAATGGATCATACGAATGAATTAGAATGGATATTACGAATGAATTAGAATGGATCGTACGAATGCACGATCCATGCTAATTCATTCGTTCGATCAATTCTAATTCATTAGCATGATCCATTCTAATTCATTCGTACGATCCATTCTAATTCATTCGCATGATCCATTCTAATTCATTCGTACGATCCATTCTAATTCTTTCACACGATCCATTCTAATTCATTCGTACGATCCATTCTAATTCATTCGTACGATCTATTCTAATTCATTCGTACGATCCATTCTAATTCATTCGTACGATCCATTCTAATTCCTTCGTATGATCCATTCTAATTCATTCATACAATCTATTCTAATTCTTTCACACGATCCATTCTAATTCATTCATACGATCCATTCAAATTCATTCGTGCAATCCATTCTATTTCATTCGTACGATCCATTCTTACTCATTCGTACGATCCATTCTAATTCATTCACACGAATGTATCCATTTATACGAATGAATTAGAACAGATTGTACGAATGAATTAGAATGGATCATAGGAATGAATAAGAATGGATCGTATGAATGAATTAGAATGGATCGTACGAATGAATTAGAATGGATCGTGCGAATGAATTAGAATGGATACATTCGTGCGAATAAATTAGAATGGATCGGACGAATGAAATAGAATGGATCGTACGAATGAATTAGAATGGATCGTACGAATGAATTAGAACGGATCGTACGAATAAATTAGAATGGATACATTCGTCCGAATGAATTGGAATGGATCATACGAATGAGCAAGAATGGATCGTACGAATAAAATAGAATAGATTGTACGAATGAATTAGAATGGATCCTACGAATGAATTAGAATGGATCGTGCGAATGAATTAGAATGGATTGGATCCATTCTAATTCATTCGCATGAATGTAACCATTCTAATTCATTCATTTGATCCATTCTAATTCATTCGTACGATCCATTCTAATTCAATCGTCCGATCCATTCTAATTCATTCGCACGATCTGTTCTTATTCATTCGCACAATCCATTCTAATTCATTCGCACGAATGCATCCATTCTAATTCATTCGTATAATCCATTCTAATTCATTCGTACGATCCATTCTAATTCATTCGTATGATCCATTGTAATTAATTCGTATGATCCATTCTAATTTATTCGTACGATCCATTCTAATTCATTCATACGATCCATTCTAATTCATTCGTACGATCCATTCTAATTCATTCGTACGATCCATTCTAATCCATTCTAGTTCATTCGTACGATCCATTCTAATTCCTTCGTACGATCCATTCTAATACATTCGTACGATCCATTGTAATTCATTCGTACGATCCATTCTAATTAATTTGTATGATCCATTCTAATTCATTCGTACGATCCATTCTAATTCGTTCATATAATCCATTCTAATTCATTCGCACGAATGTATCCATTCTAATTAATTCATACGATCCATTCTAATTCATTCGTATGATCCATTCTAATTTATTCGCACAATCCATTCTATTTCATTCGTATGATCCATTCTTACTCATTGGTACGATCCATTCTAATTCATTCGCACGAATGTATCCATTCTAATTTATTCGTACGAATCCATTCTAATTCATTCGTACAATCTATTCTATTTCATTCGTACGATCCATTCTTACTCATTTGTATGATCCATTCTAATTCATTCGGACGAATGTATCAATTCTAATTTATTCGTACGATCCATTCTAATTCATTCGTACGATCCATTCTAATTCATTCATACGATCCATTCTAATTCATTCGTCCGATCCATTCTAATTTATTCGCACGAATGTATCCATTCTAATTCATTAATATGATCCATTCTAATTCATTCGTACGATCCATTCTAATTCATATGCACAAAGGTATCCATTCTAATCCATTCGTAGGATCCATTCTAATCCATTCGTACGATCCATTCTAATTCATTCGCTCGAATGTATCCATTCTAATCCATTCGTACGATCCATTCTAATCCATTCGTACGATCCATTCTAATTCATTCGTACGATCCATTCTAATTCATTCGTAAGATCCATTCTAATTCATTCATACGATCCATTCTAATTCATTCTAATTCATTCGTACGATCCATTCTAATTCATTCGTATGATTTAGAATGGATACATTCGTGCGAATAAATTAGAATGGATCGGACGAATGAAATAGAATGGATCGTACGAATGAATTAGAATGGATCGTACGAATGAATTAGAACGGATCGTACGAATAAATTAGAATGGATACATTCGTTCGAATGAATTGGAATGGATCATACGAATGAGCAAGAATGGATCGTACGAATAAAATAGAATAGATTGTACGAATGAATTAGAATGGATCCTACGAATGAATTAGAATGGATCGTGCGAATGAATTAGAATGGATTGGATCCATTCTAATTCATTAGCATGAATGTAACCATTCTAATTCATTCATTTGATCTATTCTAATTCATTCGTACGATCCATTCTAATTCATTCGTCCGATCCATTCTAATTCATTAGCACGATCCATTCTAATTCATTCGTACGATCCATTCTAATTCATTCGTACGATCCATTCTAATTCATTTGCACGATCCATTCTAATTCATTCATAGGATCCATTCTAATTCATTCATACGATCTATTCTAATTCTTTCGCAAGAATGTATCCATTCTAATTCATTCGCACGAATGTATCTATTCTAATTCATTCGTACGATCCATTCTAATTCATTCGTACGATCCATTCTAATTCATTCGTAAGATCCATTCTAATTCATTCTAATTCATTCTAATTCATTCATACGATCCATTCTAATTCATTCGTATGATCTATTCTTATTCATTCGCACGATCCAGTCTAATTGATTCGCACGATCCATTCTAATTCATTCGCACGAATGTATCCATTCTAATTCATTCGTACGATCCATTCTAATTCATTAATATGATCCATTCTAATTCATTCGTACGATCCATTCTAATTCATTCGTATGATCTACTCTTATTCATTTGCACGATCCAGTCTAATTGATTCGCACGATCCATTCTAATTCATTCGCACGAATGTATCCATTCTAATTCATTCGTACGATCCATTCTAATTCATTAATATGATCCATTCTAATTCATTCGTACGATCCATTCTAATTTATATGCACAAAGGTATCCATTCTAATCCATTCGTAGGATCCATTCTAATCCATTCCTACGATCCATTCTAATTCATTCGTACGATCCATTCTAATTCATTCGCTCGAATGTATCCATTCTAATCCATTCGTACGATCCATTCTAATCCATTCGTACGATCCATTCTAATTCATTCGCATGAATATAACCATTCTAATTCATTCATTTGATCCATTCTAATTCATTCGTACGATCCATTCTAATTCATTCGTCCGATCCATTCTAATTCATTAGCACGATCCATTCTAATTCATTCGTACGATCCATTCTAATTCATTCGCACGATCCATTCTAATTCATTCATAGGATTCATTCTAATTCATTCATACGATCTATTATAATTCTTTCGCACGAATGTATCCATTCTAATTCATTCGCACGAATGTATCCATTCTAATTCATTCGTACGATCCATTCTAATTCATTCGTACGATCCATTCTAATTCATTCGTACGATCCATTCTAATTCATTCGTAAGATCCATTCTAATTCATTCGTACGATCCATTCTAATTCATTCTAATTCATTCGTACGATCCATTCTAATTCATTCGTATGATTTATTCTTATTCATTCGCACGATCCAGTCTAATTGATTCGCACGATCCATTCTAATTCATTCGCACGAATGTATCCATTCTAATTCATTCGTACGATCCATTCTAATTCATTAATATGATCCATTCTAATTCATTCGTACGATCCATTCTAATTCATTCATATGATCTATTCTTATTCATTCGCATGATCCAGTCTAATTGATTCGCAACATCCATTCTAATTCATTCGCACGAATGTATCCATTCTAATTCATTCGTACGATCCATTCTAATTCATTAATATGATCCATTCTAATTCATTCGTACGATCCATTCTAATTCATATGCACAAAGATATCCATTCTAATCCATTCGTAGGATCCATTCTAATCAATTCGTACGATCCATTCTAATTCTTTCGTACGATCCATTCTAATTCATTCGCTCGAATGTAACCATTCTAATCCATTCGTACAATCTATTCTAATCCATTCGTACGATCCATTCTAATTCATTCGCATGAATGTAACCATTCTAATTCATTCATTTGATCCATTCTAATTCATTCGTACGATCTATTCTAATTCATTCGTCCGATCCATTCTAATTCATTAGCATGATCCATTCTAATTCATTCGTACGATCCATTCTAATTCATTCGTATGATCCATTCTAATTCATTCGCACGATCCATTCTAATTCATTCGCACGAATGTATCCATTCTAATTCATTCGTACGATCCATTCTAATTCATTAATATGATCCATTCTAATTCATTCGTACGATCCCTTCTAATTCATTCGTATGATCTATTCTTATTCATTCGCACGATCCAGTCTAATTGATTCGCACGATCCATTCTAATTCATTCGGACGAATGTATCCATTCTAATTCATTCGTACGATCCATTCTAATTCATTAATATGATCCATTCTAATTCATTCGTACGATCCATTCTAATTCATTCGTATGATCTATTCTTATTCATTAGCACGATCCAGTCTAATTGATTCGCACGATCCATTCTAATTCATTCGTACGAATGTATCCATTCTAATTCATTCGTACGATCCATTCTAATTCATTAATATGATCCATTCTAATTCATTCGTACGACCCATTCTAATTCATATGCACAAAGGTATCCATTCTAATCCATTCGTAGGATCCATTCTAATCCATTCGTACGATCCATTCTAATTCATTCGTATGATCCATTCTAATTCATTCGCTCGAATGTATCCATTCTAATCCATTCGTACGATCCATTCTAATCCATTCGTACGATCCATTCTAATTCATTCGCATGAATGTAACCATTCTAATTCATTCATTTGATCCATTCTAATTCATTCGTACGATCCATTCTAATTTATTTGTCCGATCCATTCTAATTGATTAGCACGATCCATTCTAATTCATTCGTACGATCCATTCTAATTCATTCGTACGATCCATTCTAATTCATTCACACGATCCATTCTAATTCATTCATAGGATCCATTCTAATTCATTCATACGATCTATTCTAATTCTTTCGCACGAATGTATCCATTCTAATTCATTCGCACGAATGTATCCATTCTAATTCATTCGTACGATCCATTCTAATTCATTCGTACGATCCATTCTAATTTATTCGTACGATCCATTCTAATTCATTCGTAAGATCCATTCTAATTCATTCGTACGATCCATTCTAATTCATTCTAATTCATTCTAATTCATTCGTACGATCCATTCTAATTCATTCGTATGATCTATTCTTATTCATTCGCACGATCCAGTCTAATTGATTCGCACGATCCATTCTAATTCATTCGCACGAATGTATCCATTCTAATTCATTCGTACGATCCATTCTAATTCATTAATATGATCCATTCTAATTCATTCGTACGATCCATTCTAATTCATTCATATGATCTATTCTTATTCATTCGCATGATCCAGTCTAATTGATTCGCACGATCCATTCTAATTCATTCGCACGAATGTATCCATTCTAATTCATTCGTACGATCCATTCTAATTCATTAATATGATCCATTCTAATTCATTCGTACGATCCATTCTAATTCATATGCACAAAGGTATCCATTCTAATCCATTCGTAGGATCCATTCTAATCCATTCGTACGATCCATTCTAATTCTTTCGTACGATCCATTCTAATTCATTCGCTCGAATCTATCCATTCTAATCCATTCGTACGATCTATTCTAATCCATTCGTACGATCCATTCTAATTCATTCGCATGAATGTAACCATTCTAATTCATTCATTTGATCCATTCTAATTCATTCGTACGATCTATTCTAATTCATTTTTCCGATCCATTCTAATTCATTAGCACGATCCATTCTAATTCATTCGTACGATCCATTCTAATTCATTCGTATGATCCATTCTAATTCATTCGCATGATCCATTCTAATTCATTCATAGGATCCATTCTAATTCATTCATACGATCTGTTCTAATTCTTTCGCACGAATGTATCCATTCTAATTCATTCGCACGAATGTATCCATTATAATTCATTCGTACGATCCATTCTAATTCATTCGTACGATCCATTCTAATTCATTCGTATGATCCATTCTAATTCATTCGTAAGATCCATTCTAATTCATTCGTACGATCTATTCTAATTCATTCTAATTCATTCGTACGATCCATTCTAATTCATTCGTATGATCTATTCTTATTCATTCGCACGATCCAGTCTAATTGATTCGCACGATCCATTCTAATTCATTCGCACGAATGTATCCATTCTAATTCATTCGTACGATCCATTCTAATTCATTAATATGATCCATTCTAATTCATTCGTACGATCCCTTCTAATTCATTCGTATGATCTATTCTTATTCATTCGCACGATCCAGTCTAATTGATTCGCACGATCCATTCTAATTCATTCGGACGAATGTATCCATTCTAATTCATTCGTACGATCCATTCTAATTCATTAATATGATCCATTCTAATTCATTCGTACGATCCATTCTAATTCATTCGTATGATCTATTCTTATTCATTCGCACGATCCAGTCTAATTGATTCGCACGATCCATTCTAATTCATTCGTACGAATGTATCCATTCTAATTCATTCGTACGATCCATTCTAATTCATTAATATGATCCATTCTAATTCATTCGTACGACCCATTCTAATTCATATGCACAAAGGTATCCATTCTAATCCATTCGTAGGATCCATTCTAATCCATTCGTACGATCCATTCTAATTCATTCGTATGATCCATTCTAATTCATTCGCTCGAATGTATCCATTCTAATCCATTCGTACGATCCATTCTAATCCATTCGTACGATCCATTCTAATTCATTCGCATGAATGTAACCATTCTAATTCATTCATTTGATCCATTCTAATTCATTCGTACGATCCATTCTAATTTATTTGTCCGATCCATTCTAATTGATTAGCACGATCCATTCTAATTCATTCGTACGATCCATTCTAATTCATTCGTACGATCCATTCTAATTCATTCACACGATCCATTCTAATTCATTCATAGGATCCATTCTAATTCATTCATACGATCTATTCTAATTCTTTCGCACGAATGTATAAATTCTAATTCATTCGCACGAATGTATCCATTCTAATTCATTCGTACGATCCATTCTAATTCATTCGTACGATCCATTCTAATTTATTCGTACGATCCATTCTAATTCATTCGTAAGATCCATTCTAATTCATTCGTACGATCCATTCTAATTCATTCTAATTCATTCTAATTCATTCGTACGATCCATTCTAATTCATTCGTATGATCTATTCTTATTCATTCGCACGATCCAGTCTAATTGATTCGCACGATCCATTCTAATTCATTCGCACGAATGTATCCATTCTAATTCATTCGTACGATCCATTCTAATTCATTAATATGATCCATTCTAATTCATTCGTACGATCCATTCTAATTCATTCATATGATCTATTCTTATTCATTCGCATGATCCAGTCTAATTGATTCGCACGATCCATTCTAATTCATTCGCACGAATGTATCCATTCTAATTCATTCGTACGATCCATTCTAATTCATTAATATGATCCATTCTAATTCATTCGTACGATCCATTCTAATTCATATGCACAAAGGTATCCATTCTAATCCATTCGTAGGATCCATTCTAATCCATTCGTACGATCCATTCTAATTCTTTCGTACGATCCATTCTAATTCATTCGCTCGAATCTATCCATTCTAATCCATTCGTACGATCTATTCTAATCCATTCGTACGATCCATTCTAATTCATTCGCATGAATGTAACCATTCTAATTCATTCATTTGATCCATTCTAATTCATTCGTACGATCTATTCTAATTCATTTTTCCGATCCATTCTAATTCATTAGCACGATCCATTCTAATTCATTCGTACGATCCATTCTAATTCATTCGTATGATCCATTCTAATTCATTCGCACGATCCATTCTAATTCATTCATAGGATCCATTCTAATTCATTCATACGATCAATTCTAATTCTTTCGCACGAATGTATCCATTCTAATTCATTCGCACGAATGTATCCATTATAATTCATTCGTACGATCCATTCTAATTCATTCGTACGATCCATTCTAATTCATTCGTATGATCCATTCTAATTCATTCGTAAGATCCATTCTAATTCATTCGTACGATCTATTCTAATTCATTCTAATTCATTCGTACGATCCATTCTGATTCATTCGTATGATCTATTCTTATTCATTCGCACGATCCAGTCTAATTGATTCGCACGATCCATTCTAATTCATTCGCACGAATGTATCCATTCTAATTCATTCGTACGATCCATTCTAATTCATTAATATGATCCATTCTAATTCATTCGTACGATCCATTCTAATTCATTCGTATGATCCATTCTAATTCATTCGTAAGATCCATTCAAATTCATTCGTACGATCTATTCTAATTCATTCTAATTCATTCGTACGATCCATTCTAATTCATTCGTATGATCTATTCTTATTCATTCGCACGATCCAGTCTAATTGATTCGCACGATCCATTCTAATTCATTCGCACGAATGTATCCATTCTAATTCATTCGTACGATCCATTCTAATTCATTAATATGATCCATTCTAATTCATTCGTACGATCCATTCTAATTCATTCGTATGATCTACTCTTATTCATTCGCACGATCCAGTCTAATTGATTCGCACGATCCATTCTAATTCATTCGCACGAATGTATCCATTCTAATTCATTCGTACGATCCATTCTAATTCATTAATATGATCCATTCTAATTCATTCGTACGATCCATTCTAATTTATATGCACAAAGGTATCCATTCTAATCCATTCGTAGGATCCATTCTAATCCATTCCTACGATCCATTCTAATTCATTCGTACGATCCATTCTAATTCATTCGCTCGAATGTATCCATTCTAATCCATTCGTACGATCCATTCTAATCCATTCGTACGATCCATTCTAATTCATTCGCATGAATATAACCATTCTAATTCATTCATTTGATCCATTCTAATTCATTCGTACGATCCATTCTAATTCATTCGTCCGATCCATTCTAATTCATTAGCACGATCCATTCTAATTCATTCGTACGATCCATTCTAATTCATTCGCACGATCCATTCTAATTCATTCATAGGATTCATTCTAATTCATTCATACGATCTATTATAATTCTTTCGCACGAATGTATCCATTCTAATTCATTCGCACGAATGTATCCATTCTAATTCATTCGTACGATCCATTCTAATTCATTCGTACGATCCATTCTAATTCATTCGTACGATCTATTCTAATTCATTCGTAAGATCCATTCTAATTCATTCGTACGATCCATTCTAATTCATTCTAATTCATTCGTACGATCCATTCTAATTCATTCGTATGATTTATTCTTATTCATTCGCACGATCCAGTCTAATTGATTCGCACGATCCATTCTAATTCATTCGCACGAATGTATCCATTCTAATTCATTCGTACGATCCATTCTAATTCATTAATATGATCCATTCTAATTCATTCGTACGATCCATTCTAATTCATTCATATGATCTATTCTTATTCATTCGCATGATCCAGTCTAATTGATTCGCAAGATCCATTCTAATTCATTCGCACGAATGTATCCATTCTAATTCATTCGTACGATCCATTCTAATTCATTAATATGATCCATTCTAATTCATTCGTACGATCCATTCTAATTCATATGCACAAAGATATCCATTCTAATCCATTCGTAGGATCCATTCTAATCAATTCGTACGATCCATTCTAATTCTTTCGTACGATCCATTCTAATTCATTCGCTCGAATGTAACCATTCTAATCCATTCGTACAATCTATTCTAATCCATTCGTACGATCCATTCTAATTCATTCGCATGAATGTAACCATTCTAATTCATTCATTTGATCCATTCTAATTCATTCGTACGATCTATTCTAATTCATTCGTCCGATCCATTCTAATTCATTAGCATGATCCATTCTAATTCATTCGTATGATCCATTCTAATTCATTCGCACGATCCATTCTAATTCATTCGCACGAATGTATCCATTCTAATTCATTCGTACGATCCATTCTAATTCATTAATATGATCCATTCTAATTCATTCGTACGATCCCTTCTAATCATTCGTATGATCTATTCTTATTCATTCGCACGATCCAGTCTAATTGATTCGCACGATCCATTCTAATTCATTCGGACGAATGTATCCATTCTAATTCATTCGTACGATCCATTCTAATTCATTAATATGATCCATTCTAATTCATTCGTACGATCCATTCTAATTCATTCGTATGATCTATTCTTATTCATTCGCACGATCCAGTCTAATTGATTCACACGATCCATTCTAATTCATTCGTACGAATGTATCCATTCTAATTCATTCGTACGATCCATTCTAATTCATTAATATGATCCATTCTAATTCATTCGTACGACCCATTCTAATTCATATGCACAAAGGTATCCATTCTAATCCATTCGTAGGATCCATTCTAATCCATTCGTACGATCCATTCTAATTCATTCGTATGATCCATTCTAATTCATTCGCTCGAATGTATCCATTCTAATCCATTCGTACGATCCATTCTAATCCATTCGTACGATCCATTCTAATTCATTCGCATGAATGTAACCATTCTAATTCATTCATTTGATCCATTCTAATTCATTCGTACGATCCATTCTAATTTATTTGTCCGATCCATTCTAATTGATTAGCACGATCCATTCTAATTCATTCGTACGATCCATTCTAATTCATTCGTACGATCCATTCTAATTCATTCACACGATCCATTCTAATTCATTCATAGGATCCATTCTAATTCATTCATACGATCTATTCTAATTCTTTCGCACGAATGTATCCATTCTAATTCATTCGCACGAATGTATCCATTCTAATTCATTCGTACGATCCATTCTAATTCATTCGTACGATCCATTCTAATTTATTCGTACGATCCATTCTAATTCATTCGTAAGATCCATTCTAATTCATTCGTACGATCCATTCTAATTCATTCTAATTCATTCTAATTCATTCGTACGATCCATTCTAATTCATTCGTATGATCTATTCTTATTCATTCGCACGATCCAGTCTAATTGATTCGCACGATCCATTCTAATTCATTCGCACGAATGTATCCATTCTAATTCATTCGTACGATCCATTCTAATTCATTAATATGATCCATTCTAATTCATTCGTACGATCCATTCTAATTCATTCATATGATCTATTCTTATTCATTCGCATGATCCAGTCTAATTGATTCGCACGATCCATTCTAATTCATTCGCACGAATGTATCCATTCTAATTCATTCGTACGATCCATTCTAATTCATTAATATGATCCATTCTAATTCATTCGTACGATCCATTCTAATTCATATGCACAAAGGTATCCATTCTAATCCATTCGTAGGATCCATTCTAATCCATTCGTACGATCCATTCTAATTCTTTCGTACGATCCATTCTAATTCATTCGCTCGAATCTATCCATTCTAATCCATTCGTACGATCTATTCTAATCCATTCGTACGATCCATTCTAATTCATTCGCATGAATGTAACCATTCTAATTCATTCATTTGATCCATTCTAATTCATTCGTACGATCTATTCTAATTCATTTTTCCGATCCATTCTAATTCATTAGCACGATCCATTCTAATTCATTCGTACGATCCATTCTAATTCATTCGTATGATCCATTCTAATTCATTCGCACGATCCATTCTAATTCATTCATAGGATCCATTCTAATTCATTCATACGATCAATTCTAATTCTTTCGCACGAATGTATCCATTCTAATTCATTCGCACGAATGTATCCATTATAATTCATTCGTACGATCCATTCTAATTCATTCGTACGATCCATTCTAATTCATTCGTATGATCCATTCTAATTCATTCGTAAGATCCATTCTAATTCATTCGTACGATCTATTCTAATTCATTCTAATTCATTCGTACGATCCATTCTGATTCATTCGTATGATCTATTCTTATTCATTCGCACGATCCAGTCTAATTGATTCGCACGATCCATTCTAATTCATTCGCACGAATGTATCCATTCTAATTCATTCGTACGATCCATTCTAATTCATTAATATGATCCATTCTAATTCATTCGTACGATCCATTCTAATTCATTCGTATGATCTATTCTTATTCATTCGCACGATCCAGTCTAATTGATTCGCACGATCCATTCTAATTCATTCGCACGAATGTATCCATTCTAATTCATTCGTACAATCCATTCTAATTCATTAATATGATCCATTCTAATTCATTCGTACGATCCATTCTAATTCATTCGTATGATCTATTCTTATTCATTCACATGATCCAGTCTAATTGATTCGCACGATCCATTCTAATTCATTCGCACGAATGTATCCATTCTAATTCATTCATACGATCCATTCTAATTCATTAATATGATCCATTCTAATTCATTCGTATGACCCATTCTAATTCATATGCACAAAGGTATCCATTCTAATCCATTCGTAGGATCCATTCTAATCCATTCGTACGATCCATTCTAATTCATTCGTATGATCCATTCTAATTCATTCGCTCAAATGTATCCATTCTAATCCATTCGTACGATCCATTCTAATCCATTCGTACGATCCATTCTAATTCATTCGCATGAATGTAACCATTCTAATTCATTCATTTGATCCATTCTAATTCATTCGTACGATCCATTCTAATTTATTCGTCCGATCCATTCTAATTGATTAGCACGATCCATTCTAATTCATTCGTACGATCCATTCTAATTCATTCGCACGATCCATTCTAATTCATTCATAGGATCCATTCTAATTCATTCATACGATCTATTCTAATTCGTTCGCACGAATGTATCCATTCTAATTCATTCGCACGAATGTATCCATTCTAATTCATTCGTACGATCCATTCTAATTCATTCATACGATCCATTCTAATTCATTCGTACGATCCATTCTAATTCATTCGTAAGATCCATTCTAATTCATTCGTACGATCCATTCTAATTCATTCTAATTCATTCTAATTCATTCGTACGATCCATTCTAATTCATTCGTATGATCTATTCTTATTCATTCGCACGATCCAGTCTAATTGATTCGCACGATCCATTCTAATTCATTCGCACGAATGTATCCATTCTAATTCATTCGTATGATCCATTCGAATTCATTAATATGATCCATTCTAATTCATTCGTACGATCCATTCTAATTCATTCGTATGATCTATTCTTATTCATTCGCACGATCCAGTCTAATTGATTCGCACGATCCATTCTAATTCATTCGCACGAATGTATCCATTCTAATTCATTCATACGATCCATTCTAATTCATTAATATGATCCATTCTAATTCATTCGTACGATCCATTCTAATTCATTCGTACGATCCATTCTAATTCATTCGTACGATCCATTCTAATCCATTCGTAGGATCCATTCTAATCCATTCGTACGATCCATTCTAATTCATTCGTACGATCCATTCTAATTCATTCGCTCGAATGTATCCATTCTAATCCATTCGTACGATCCATTCTAATTCATTCGCATGAATGTAACCATTCTAATTCATTCATTTGATCCATTCTAATTCATTCGTACGATCCATTCTAATTCATTTGTCCGATCCATTCTAATTCATTCGCACGAATGGATACATTCTAGTTCATTCGTACGATCCATTCTAATTCATTCGTACGATCCATTCTAATTCATTCGTACGATCCATTCTAATTCATTCATATAATCCATTCTAATTCATTCGCACGATCCATTCTAATTCACATATACGATCCATTCTAATACATTCATACGATCCATTCTAATTCATTTGCACAAATATATCCATTCTAATTCATTCGTACGATCCATTCTTATTCCTTCGTACGATCCATTCTAATTCATTCGTACGATCCATTCTAATTCATTCATACGATCCATTCTAATTCATATGTACGATCCATTCAAATTCATTCGCACAAATGTATCCATTCTAATTCATTCGTACGATCCATTCTAATTCATTCGTACGATCCATTCTAATTCATTCGTACGATCCATTCTAATTCATTCGCGAATGTATCCATTCTAATTCATTCGTACGATCCATTCTAATTCATTCATATGATCCATTCTAATTCATTCGTACGATCCATTGTAATTCATTCATACGATCTATTCTAATTCATTCATACAATCCATTCTAATTCTTTCACACGATCCATTCTAATTCATTCGTACGATCCATTCTAATTCATTCGTACGATCCATTCTAATTCATTCGCACGAATGTATCCATTCTAATCCATTCGTACGATCCATTCTAATCCATTCGTACGATCCATTCTAATTCATTCGCATGAATGTAACCATTCTAATTCATTCATTTGATCCATTCTAATTCATTCGTACGATCCATTCTAATTCATTCGTCCGATCCATTCTAATTCATACGCACGAATGTATCCATTCTAATTCATTCGTACGATCCATTCTAATCCATTCTAATTCTTTCACACGATCCATTCTAATTCATTCGTAGGATCCATTCTAATTCATTCGTACAATCTATTCTATTTCATTCGTACGATCCATTCTTACTCATTCGTATGATCCATTCTAATTCATTCGGACGAATGTATCCATTCTAATTTATTCGTACGATCCATTCTAATTCATTCGTAAGATCCATTCTAATTCATTCGTACGATCCATTCTTACTCATACGTATGATCCATTCTAATTCATTCGCACGAATGTATCCATTCTAATTCATTCATAAAATCCATTCTAATTCATTCCGTACGATCCATTCTAATTCATTCGCACAAATGTAACCATTCTAATTCATTCGTACGATCCATTCTAATTGATTCGTACGATCCATTCTAATTCCTTCGTACGATTCATTCTAATTCCTTCGTACGATCCATTCTAATTCCTTCGTACGATCCATTCTATTTCATTCGTATGATCCATTCTAATTCCTTCGTACGATCCATTCTAATTCCTTCGTATCCATTCTAATTCACTCATACGATCCATTCTAATTCATTCGTACGATCCATTTTTACTCATTCGTACGATCCATTCTAATTCATTCACACGAATGTATCCATTCGTACGAATGAATTAGAATAGATTATACGAATGAATTAGAATAGATTGTACGATCCATTCTAATTCATTCGTACGATCCATTCTTACTAATTCGTATGATCAATTCTAATTCATTCGTACGATCTATTCTAATTCATTCGTACGATCGATTCTAATTCATTCGCACTATCCATTCTAGTTCATTCATACGATCCATTCTAATTCATTCGCACAAATGTATCCATTCTAATTCATTCGTACGATCCATTCTAATTCATTCGCACGATCCATTCTAATTCATTCGCACGATCCATTCTAATTCATTCGCACGATCCATTCTAATTCTATACTAATTCATTCATACGATCCATTCTAATTCATTCGCACGAATGTATCCATTCTAATTCATTCATATGATCCATTCTACTTCATTCGTACGATCCATTCTAATTCATTCGCATGAATGTAACCATTCTAATTCATTCATTTGATCCATTCTAATTCATTCGTACGATCCATTCTAATTCATTCGTCCGATCCATTCTTACTCATTCGTATGATCAATTCTAATTCATTTGCACGAATGTATCCATTCTAATTCATTCGTACGATCCTGAATTAGAATGGATCATACGAATGAATTAGAATGGATACCTTTGTGCATATGAATTAGAATGGATCGTACGAATGAAATAGAATAAATTCGTACGATCCATTCGAATTCATTCGCACGATCCATTTTAATTCATTCATACGATCCATTCTAATTCATTCATACAATCCATTCTAATTCTTTCACACGATCCATTCTAATTCATTCGTAGGATCCATTCTAATTTATTCGTACAATCTATTCTATTTCATTCGTACGATCCATTCTTACTCATTCGTATGATCCATTCTAATTCATTCGGACGAATGTATCCATTCTAATTTATTTGTACGATCCATTCTAATTCGTTCGTACGATCCATTCTAATTCATTCGTACGATCCATTCTAATTCATTCGTCCGATCCATTCTAATTCATTCGCACGAATGTATCCATTCTAATTCATTCGTACGATCCATTCTAATTCATTCATAAGATCCATTCAAATTCATTCGTACGATCCATTCTAATTCATTCGTACGATCCATTCTAATTCATTCGCACGAATGTATCCATTCTAGTTCATTCGTACGATCCATTCTAATTCATTCCTACGATCCATTCTAATTCATTCGCACGATCCATTCTAATTCATTCGTACAATCCATTCTAATTTATTCATACGATCCATTCTAATTCATTCATACGATCTATTCTAATTCATTCACACAAATGTATCCATTCTAATTCATTCGTACTATCCATTCTAATTCATTCGTACGATCCATTCTAATTCATTCGCACGAATGTATCCATTCTAATTCATTCGTACGATCCATTCTAATTAATTCGTATGATCCATTCTAATTCATTCGTATGATCCATTCTTACTCATTCGTACGATCCATTCTAATTCCTTCATACGATCCATTCTAATTCCTTCGTACGATCCATTCTAATTAAATCGCACGATCCATTATAATTCTTTCATACAATCCATTCTAATTCTTTCGTGCGAATGAATTAGAATGGATACCTTTGTGCATATGAATTAGAATGGATCGTACGAATGAATTAGAATGGATCATATTAATGAATTAGAATGGATCGTACGAATGAATTAGAATGGATACATTCGTGCGAATAAATTAGAATGGATCGTGCGAATCAATTAGACTGGATCGTGCGAATGAATAAGAATAGATCATACGAATGAATTAGAATGGATCGTACGAATTAATTAGAATGGATACATTCGTGCGAATGAATTAGAATGGATTGTATGAATGAATTAGAATGGATCGTATGAATGAATTAGAATGGATCATAGGAATTAATTAGAATGGATCATACGAATGAATTAGAGTGGATCCTACGAATGAATAAGAATGGATCGTTTGAATGAATTAGAATGGATCGTGCGAATGAATTAGAATGGATCGTACGAATGAATTAGAATGGATACATTTGTACGAATGAATTAGAATGGATCGTACGAATGAATTAGAATGGATCGTATAAATGAATTAGAATGGATCGTACGAATGAATTAGAATGGATCGTGCGAATAAATTAGAATGGATCGTACGAATGAATTAGAATGGATCGTGTGAAAGAATTAGAATGGATCGTACGAATGAATTAGAATGGATCGTGCGAATGAATTAGAATGGATCGTACGAATGAATTAGAATGGATACATTTGTGCGAATGAATTAGAATGGATCGTACGAATGAATTAGAATGGATCGTACGAATGAATTAGAATGGATCGTACGAATGAATTAGAATGGATCGTGCGAATGAATTAGAATGGATCGTACGAATGAATTAGAATGGATCGTGCGAATGAACTAGAATGGATACATTCGTGCGAATGAATTAGAATGGATCGGACGAATGAATTAGAATGGATCGTACGAATGAATTAGAATAGATCGTACGAATGAATTAGAATGGATCGTACGAATAAATTAGAATGGATACATTCGTCCGAATGAATTAGAATGGATCATACGAATGAGTAAGAATGGATCATACGAATGAAATAGAATAGATTGTACGAATGAATTACAATGGATTCGTACGAATGAATTAGAATGGATACATTCGTGCGAATGAATTAGAATGGATACCTTTGTGCATATGAATTAGAATGGATCGTACGAATTAATTAGAAGGGATCATATTAATGAATTAGAATGGATCATACGAATGAATTAGAATGGATACATTCGTGCAAATAAATTAGAATGGATCATATTAATGAATTAGAATGGATCCTACGAATGAATTAGAATGGATCGTTTGAATGAATTAGAATGGATCGTGCGAATGAATTAGAATGGATCATACGAATGAATTAGAATGGATACATTTGTACGAGTGAATTAGAATGGATCGTACGAATGAATTAGAATGGATCGTATGAATGAATTCGAATGGATCGTACGAATGAATTAGAATGGATCGTGCGAATGAATTAGAATGGATCGTACGAATGAATTAGAATGGATCGTGTGAAAGAATTAGAATGGATCGTACGAATGAATTAGAATGGATCGTGCGAATGAATTAGAATGGATCGTACGAATGAATTAGAATGGATACATTTGTGCGAATGAATTAGAATGGATCGTACGAATGAATTAGAATGGATCGTATGAATGAATTAGAATGGATCGTACGAATGAATTAGAATGGATCGTGCAAATGAATTAGAATGGATCGTACGAATGAATTAGAATGGATCGTGCGAATGAACTAGAATGGATACATTCGTGCGAATGAATTATAATGGATCGTACGAATGAATTAGAATGGATCGTATGAATGAATTAGAATGGATCTTACGAATGAATTAGAATGGATCGTACGAATGAATTAGAATGGATCGTACGAATGAATTAGAATGGATACATTCGTGCGAATGAATTAGAATGAATCGGACGAATGAATTAGAATGGATCGTACGAATGAATTAGAATAGATCGTACGAATGAATTAGAATGGATCGTACGAATAAATTAGAATGGATACATTCGTCCGAATGAATTAGAATGGATCATACGAATTAGTAAGAATGGATCGTACGAATGAAATAGAATAGATTGTACGAATGAATTAGAATGGATTCGTACGAATGAATTAGAATGGATACATTCGTGCGAATGAATTAGAATGGATCGTACCAATGAGTAAGAATGGATCGTACGATTGAAATAGAATGGATTGTGCGAATGAATTAGAATGGATCGTACGAATGAATTAGAATGGATCGTGTGAAAGAATTAGAATGGATTGTATGAATGAATTAGAATGGATCGTACGAATGAATTAGAATGGATCGTACGAATGAATTAGAATGGATCATACGAATGAATTAGAATGGATACATTCGTGCGAATGAATTTGAATGGATACATTCGTGCGAAAGAATTAGAAAAGATCGTATGAATGAATTAGAATGGATCCTATGAATGAATTAGAATGGATCATGCGAATGAATTAGAATGGATCGTACGAATGAATTAGAATGGATCGTGCTAATGAATTAGAATTGATCGAACGAATGAATTAGCATGGATCGTGCTAATGAATTAGAATGGAACGTACGAATGAATTAGAATGGATCGTGTGAAAGAATTAGAATGGATTGTATGAATGAATTAGAATGAATTCGTACGATCCATTCGAATTCATTCGCACGATCCATTCTAATTCATTCATACGATCCATTCTAATTCATTCGTACGATCCATTCTAATTCATTCACACAAATGTATCCATTCTAATTCATTCGTACGATCCATTCTAATTCATTCGCACGATCCATTCTAATTCATTAGCACGATCCATGCTAATTCATTCGTTCGATCAATTCTAATTCATTAGCACGATCAATTCTAATTCATTCGTATGATCCATTCTAATTCCTTCGTACGATCCATTCTATTTCATTCGTATGAACCATTCTAATTCCTTCGTACGATCCATTCTAATTCCTTCGTATCCATTCTAATTCACTCATACGATCCATTCTAATTCATTCGTACGATCTATTCTAATTCATTTATACAATCCATTCTAATTCTTTCACACGATCCATTCTAATTCATTCGTATGATCCATTCTAATTCATTCGCACAATCCATTCTATTTCATTCGTACGATCCTTTCTTACTCATTGGTACGATCCATTCTAATTCATTCGCACGAATGTATCCATTCTAATTCATTCGTACGAATCCATTCTAATTCATTCGTACAATCTATTCTATTTCATTCGTACGATCCATTCTTACTCATTCGTATGATCCATTCAAATTCATTCGGACGAATGTATCCATTCTAATTTATTCGTACGATCCATTCCAATTCATTCGTACGATCCATTCTAATTCATTCGTACGATCCATTCTAATTCATTCGTCCGATCCATTCTAATTCATTCGCACGAATGTATCCATTCTAATTCATTCGTATGATCCATTCTAATTCATTCGTACGATCCATTCTAATTCATTCGTAAGATCCATTCTAATTCATTCGTACGATCCATTCTAATTCATTCGTACGATCCATTCTAATTCATTCGCACGAATGTATCCATTCTAGTTCATTCGTATGATCCATTCTAATTCATTCGTAAAATCCATTCTAATTCATTCGTACGATCCATTCTAATTCATTCGCACAAATATATCCATTCTAATTCATTCGTACGATCCATTCTAATTCATTCGTACGATCCATTCTAATTCATTCGTAAGATCCATTCTAATTCATTCGTACGATCCATTCTAATTCATTCGTACGATCCATTCTAATTCATTCGCACAAATGTATCCATTCTAGTTCATTCGTACGATCCATTCTAATTCATTCGTATGATCCATTCTAATTCATTCGTACGATCCATTCTAATTCATTCATACGATCCATTCTAATTCATTCGTACGATCCATTCTAATTCATTCGCACAAATGTATCCATTCTAATTCATTCGTACGATCCATTCTAATTCATTTGCTCGAATGTATCCATTCTAATCCATTCGTACGATCCATTCTAATCCATTCGTACGATCCATTCTAATTCATTCGCATGAATGTAACCATTCTAATTCATTCATTTGATCTATTCTAATTCATTCGTACGATCCATTCTAATTCATTCGTCCGATACATTCTAATTCATTCGCACGAATGTATCCATTCTAATTCATTCGTACGATCCATTCTAATTCATTCGCACGATCCATTCTAATTCTTTCATAGGATCCATTCTAATTCATTCATACGATCTATTCTAATTCATTCGCTCGAATGTATCCATTCTAATCCATTCGTACGATCCATTCTAATCCATTCGTACGATCCATTCTAATTCATTCGCATGAATGTAACCATTCTAATTCATTCATTTGATCTATTCTAATTCATTCGTACGATCCATTCTAATTCATTCGTCCGATCCATTCTAATTCATTCGCACGAATGTATCCATTCTAATTCATTCGTACGATCCATTCTAATTCATTCGTACGATCCATTCTAATTCATTCGTAAGATCCATTCTAATTCATTCGTACGATCCATTCTAATTCATTCGCACGAATGTATCCATTCTAGTTCATTCGTACGATCCATTCTAATTCATTCGTACGATCCATTCTAATTCATTCGCACGATCCATTCTAATTCATTCGTACGATCAATTCTAATACATTCGCACGAATGTATCCATTCTAATTCATTCATACGATCCATTCTAATTCATTCGTACGATCCATTCTAATTCACTCATACGATCCATTCTAATACATTCATACGATCCATTCTAATTCATTTGGACGAATATATCCATTCTAATTCATTCGTACGATCCATTCTAATTCCTTCGTACGATCCATTCTAATTCATTCGTACGATCTATTCTAATTCATTCGTACGATCCATTGTAATTCATTCGTACGATCCATTCTAATTCCTTCGTACGATCCATTCTAATTCATTCGTACAATCTATTCTAATTCATTCGTACGAATGGATACATTCGTGTGAATGAATTAGAATGGATCATACGAAGGAGTAAGAATAGATCATACGAATGAAATAGAATGGATTGCACGAATGAATTAGAATGGATCGTACGAATGAATTAGAATGGACCGTGTGAAAGAATTAGAATGGATTGTATGAATGAATTAGAATGGATCATACGAATGAATTAGAATGGATCGTACGAAGGAATTAGAATGGATCGTACGAATGAATTAGAATGGATCGTACGAATGAATTAGAATAGATCGTACGAATGAATTAGAATGGATCGTACGAAGGAATTAGAATGGATCGTACGAATGAATTAGAATGGATATATTCGTGCAAATGAATTAGAATGGATCGTATGAATGTATTAGAATGGATCGTATGAGTGAATTAGAATGGATCGTACAAATGAAATAGAATGGATCGTAAGAATGAATTAGAATGGATACATTCGTGTGAATGAATTAGAATGGATTGTATGAATAAATTAGAATAGATTTTGTGAATGAATTAGAACTGATCGTACGAATGAATTAGAATGGATACATTCATGTGAATGAATTAGAATGGATTGTATGAATGAATTAGAATGAATCGTACGAATGAATTAGAATGGATCGTATGAGTGAATTAGAATGGATACGAAGGAATAAGAATGGATCGTACGAAGGAATTAGAATGGATCATACGAATGAAATAGAATGGATCGTACGAAGGAATTAGAATGGATCGTACGAAGGAATTAGAATGGATATATTCGTGCAAATGAATTAGAATGGATCGTATGAATGAGTTAGAATGGATCGTATGTGTGAATTAGAATGGATAGTACGAATGAAGTAGAGTGGATCGTATGAATGAATTAGAATGGATACATTCGTGCGAATGAATTAGAATGGATCGTATGAATGAATTAGAATAGATTGTGCGAATGAATTAGAATGGATCGTACGAATGAATTAGAATGGATACATTCGTGCGAATAAATTAGAATGGATTGTATGAATGAACTAGAATGGATCGTACGAATGAATTAGAATGGATCGTACGAATGAATTAGAATAGATTGCGCGAATGAATTAGAATGGATCGTACAAATGAATTAGAATGGATCGTACGAAGGAATTAGAATGGATCGTACGAATGAATTAGAATGGATCGTACGAAGGAATTAGAATGGATCGTACGAATGAATTAGAATGGATCGTACGATTGAATTAGAATGGATCATATGAATGAGTAAGAATGGATCGTATGAATGAATTAGATTGGATCGTACGATCCATTCTAATTCATTAGCATGGACCGTGCTAATGAATTAGAATGGAATATACGAGTGAATTAGAATGGATCGTAGAATGTATCGTACGAATGAATTAGAATGAATTAGAATGGATCATACGAATGAATTAGAATAGATCATAGGAATGAATTAGAATGGATCATGCAAATGAATTAGAATGGATACATTCGTGCGAATGAATTAGAATAGATCGTGCGAATGAATTAGAATGGATCGTACGAATGAATTAGAATGGATATATTTGAATGAATAAATTAGAATGGATCATATGAATGAATTAGAATGGATCGTACGAATGAATTAGAATGGATAGTGCGAATGAATTAGAATCGATCGTACGAATGAATTAGAATGGATCGTACGAATGAATTAGAATGGATCGTACGAATGAGTAAGAATGGATCGTATGAATGAATTAGAATGGATCGTACGAATGAATTAGAATGAATCGTACGAATAAATTAGAATGGATACATTCGTCCGAATAAATTAGAATGGATCATACGAATGAGTAAGAATGAATCGTACGAATGAAATAGAATAGATTGTACGAATGAATTAGAATGGATCCTAGTACGATCCATTCTAATTCATTCGTACGATCCATTCTAATTCATTCATACAATCCATTCTAATTCTTTCACACGATCCATTCTAATTCATTCATACGATCCATTCTAATTCATTCGTGCAATCCATTCTATTTCATTCGTACGATCCATTCTTACTCATTCGTACGATCCATTCTAATTCATTCACATGAATGTATCCATTCGTACGAATGAATTAGAATAGATTGTACGAATAAATTAGAATGGATCGTACGAATGAATTAGAATGGATCGTACGAAGGAATTAGAATGGATCGTACAAATGAATTAGAATGGATCGTACGAATGAATTAGAATAGATCGTACGAATGAATTAGAATGGATCGTACGAAGGAATTAGAATGAATCGTACGATCCATTCTAATTCATTCGTACGATCCATTCTAATGAATTCATACGATCTATTCTAATTCATTCATACAATCCATTCTAATTCTTTCACACGGTCCATTCTAATTCATTCATAGGATCCATTCTAATTCATTCGTACAATCTATTCTATTTCATTCGTACGATCCATTCTTACTCATTCGTATGATCCATTCTAATTCATTCGGACGAATGTATCCATTCTAATTTATTCGTACGATCCATTCTAATTCATTCGTACAATCCATTCTAATTCATTCGTACGATCCATTCTAATTCATTCGTCCGATCCATTCTAATTCATTCGCACGAATGTATCCATTCTAATTTATTCGTACGATCCATTCTAATTCATTCGTGCGATCCATTCTAATTCATTCGTAAGATCCATTCTAATTCATTTGTACGATCCATTCTAATTCTTTCACACGATCCATTCTAATTCATTCGTACGATCCATTCTAATTCATTCGTGCAATCCATTCTATTTCATTCGTACGATCCATTCTTACTCATTCGTACGATCCATTCTAATTCATTCACACGAATGTATCCATTCGTACGAATGAATTAGAATAGATTGTACGAATAAATTAGAATGGATCGTACGAATGAATTAGAATGGATCGTACGAAGGAATTAGAATGGATCGTACGAATGAATTAGAATGGATCGTACGAATGAATTAGAATAGATCGTACGAATGAATTAGAATGGATCGTACGAAGGAATTAGAATGGATCGTACGAATGAATTAGAATGAATCGTACGAATGAATTAGAATGGATACATTTGTGCGAATGAATTAGAATGGATCGTACGAATGAATTAGAATGGATCGTATGAATGAATTAGAATGGATCGTACGAATGAATTAGAATAGATCGTGCGAATGAATTAGAATGGATCGTACGAATGAATTAGAATGGATCGTGTGAAAGAATTAGAATGGATCGTACGAATAAATTAGAATGGATCGTGCGAATGAATTAGAATGGATCGTACGAATGAATTAGAATGGATACATTTGTGCGAATGAAATAGAATGGATCGTACGAATGAATTAGAATGGATCGTATGAATGAATTAGAATGGATCGTACGAATGAATTAGAATGGATCGTGTGAATGAATTAGAATGGATCGTACGAATGAATTAGAATGGATCATATGAATGAACTAGAATGGATACATTCGTGCGAATGAATTAGAATGGATCGTACGAATGAATTAGAATGGATCGTACGAATGAATTAGAATGGATCTTATGAATGAATTAGAACGAATCGTACGAATGAATTAGAATGGATCGTACGAATGAATTAGAATGGATAAATTCGTGCAAATGAATTAGAATGGATCGGACGAATGAATTAGAATGGATCGTACGAATGAATTAGAATGGATCGTACGAATGAATTAGAATGGATTGTACGAATAAATTTGAATGGATACATTCGTCCGAATGAATTAGAATGGATCATACGAATGAGTAAGAATGGATCGTACGAATGAAATAGAATAGATTGTAGGAATGAATTAGAATGGATCCTTCGAATGAAATAGAATGGATCGTGTGAAAGAATTAGAATGGATCGTACGAATGAATTAGAATGGATCGTGTGAAAGAATTAGAATGGATCGTACGAATGAATTAGAATGGATCGTGCGAATGAATTAGAATGGATCGTACGAATGAATTAGA